>OU343225.1:145308364-145323201 GCA_910596185.1 Chrysanthemum makinoi | reverse complement strand
AGATTCATCGAACAATGAGCGTGGCATTTTGGGCTAAAAAGGAGAACTGATTTGGAGCTTTTAAATAAATCACAAAATTCTACAAAAATGCTTATAAGAAAGAGGACCAGCTGAGTTTTATGAAGCTGCAAATCTCATTTGATAAGACCCAAATATGAGCTCAAGAAAATTCATTGTATGCGAGCTCAAAAACGATTTTCGCTAATTTGACTTTTATATGAAAATGAAACTTGACTTTATCCAACTTTGGGATTCAATTTTAAAGCCGAGATAGGTTTATATGATGTAATAAACTTGATGCAAGCAATATTATGTGATTCTAAACACAAAATGATGGATTGCAATCCCAAAATTTCCAAATGCTGATCGCTAGGTACTTAGAAATTGGAATTTTTGACTTTTGAGCTTAAAAGACACAAGTGTTGACAAATATTAGCTCAAATATGCCGTGATAAACATGAACCAATAGATGTTATCTATCGAAAGCTTACAAGATGATAAAGTAATGATCCAACACCCTATAAAGACTGTTATGACTGTGACTTGATCCAAACAATGATCCAACTAACAACAATGATCAAACTAAGCTAATGTAATCTAAATACAACTATTAGAACAGATAGGAACCAGCTTAACTACAATCATCAATATGCATAAAAAACTTGAAAACACTTACAAAAATCCAGCTACTATAGCTTGCAACCAAGAAACTATGAACCACTACCCTGTTTCAACCCACAGTAAGCACTCAAATCCAACCCATTTCCACCGTGATCAACCCATTTCTAGCTCCATTTCCATTTTAGTTTCCAATTGACTTTGTTGACCAAATCAAAAGTGTCTAAAACTAAATCAGCTATAGCAGCTATATGAGCTTGTATAAGCTTATTTAAACTTGAAAGGTTTTATTTAAGCTCGATACAAGACTTTGAGAATAAAATTTGTAACAAAGGACTCAACAAAATGAAATGATATTATAATCTAAAATTAGAATGAAATTGATTAATATTGATAAAGCAACTTATAAAGTACAGCTTAACAAAGATAACAATGTTACAACTTAAATAAAACTTTAAACTACAAACCATTATTTAACTAAATTTATAAAACTAAAACTACTCCTCTCTTTCTTTGCCTTTCTTTATACCCAATGCATTCTATTTGCCTGATGAAATCCCACCAATCCTAGGCCTCGATAGCTTCAAAATGATCACGGCCGTTAAATGGATTTTGGCCAAACTTCATATCCTCACTGGGGTTGAGCGTAAGGGTTAATGAGACCATTGTTAGTTTGGGAGTCGGGGAACAAGTTTGAGCGACAAGGTTAGGATGTGGATGGTGGATAGTTTGTCAAGTAGCAAAAGCGGGGCTGAGAAGATGAGACTTCTCATGCAAGTTGGGCGGTTTGGTTTTATTAATAAACCAGGGTAAAAGGTTGACTGTGGGTCCAAATGACTAGGCGTGGTCCAATTGGGTATATGATAGTCCAAAGGTGTGTAAAAGTGGTATTAACAACATAAGGACTTTTGCAATTTCAAAAATTAAGGACCTTTTTCTCGGCCAATTCATCAAAGTTATTTCAAGGACCAAAACCCACAAGATTATGAATAAGGACCAAAATTGCCACTTGCAATTTTCAGGCCATTTCACAAAATTCAAAGCGACTAAACATGTAATTTTCAAACTTTTATATTTTTTCACCAAAGGACTAAATTTGACAACTTATGATTTTAAAAGGACCTTTTTGACTTTTCTTTGAAATTTTGTGTCAGACCGCTTTTTGACAACTTTTGAAACTCGGGGGACCGAACCCGCCAATTATGCAAACTTTGCTCATTTTTCATCTGATTTTGAACATTTATCCGGAACATATAAAATGCATTTTTAAGATATTTGTAAAGATTTTGAGTTTTGAAGCATATTTAAACGTTTGTGCTCTCAGATTGACTTCAAACGATGAAGATTTACAAGCTTTTCAAGCCTAGTCGTGGAAGTATGAACTCAAACGCTCTCTTGGAAGAGCTTTGTGAAAACGCTAACCGATATTCCACCTCACAAAATAGAGTTCCACACCCTTTTCCACTTGTTCCCCTGATGATGACGAATGTCGATATGCTTAGCTTTGAGTGTTGAACGTGTATTGCATGAAAGAGCAATAGCACTTTTATTATCACAAGAGAGGATTTTGTTAGAATAAAGCCATAGTCAATAATTGAGATCTCATCCAAAGGATTGAGCACAACAAGATGACATGGCTATGTATTCATCGAGGAAATAGAAGTACTCATTTGCTTCAGACCAACTCACAAGCTTATCACCCAAAAACCGAACACCTCCGCATACCGACGAGTATCTTGACATCATCATGATCAAGATAGCAGGTTATGACATACGTGTCCTTCGTACCAAAGTCCCATATTGATGGTTCCTTGGAGATACCGAAAGACCAGTTTAACCGCTTCAAGGTGCTTTTAGTAGGCTTAGCCCGTATCTAGCACACATGCAAACAATAACAAGATGTCGGTCTACTAGCGTGAGGTACATCGTGGATCCAATCATACTACGATATTTCGTTTGGTCAATCATGATCCCCGAGTGGTCCTCATCTAGTTTGGTTCGATCAATCATGGGAGTGTCAACAGGGTCACTTGAATCAAATCCAAATTTCTTTAAGATCTCAGATGCATATTTAGATTGATTTATGAAAATGCCTCCGAGACTTTGTGAAATTTGTAATCCCAAGAAAATGACATTTGTCCCATCATTGACATTTGAAATTTTGAACTCATTTCATTTGAAAAAACGTCACATTCATCGGGGTCAGTCGAGGCAAAAATAATATCATCAACATAAATTTGAACATGAATTAAATGTTTGCCCGACTTTCGGTGAACAATGTTGGATCAATCGCCCTTTGTCAATCCTAGAAGAAACTTTGATACGATCATACCATGCCCTTGAGCTTGCTTTAAACCATAAGAGCCTTCTTCAAACGATAAACGTGGTAGGATGTTCGATTCACAAAGCCTTCGTGTTGGCCGAATAGCGACTTCTTTAAGATCTCCGCTCAGAATGCCACGCCCATTTGATAGACTACCATGTTCTTACTTGCAGCATTAGCCAAAAAGATTCTAATTGCCTCGATTCGTGCAAATACGAGCAAAAGATTCTTCAAAGTCTATACCTCCTCTCGGGATTTCCAGTATCCTTTAGCAACTAATCGAGCCTTCTTCAACACATCACCATGCTCATCAAGTTTCACTTTGAAGATCCATTTTAGAGCAATAATCATAGACAATTCGAGTGTACTAACTCCCATACATCAAGCGTCGATCAAACTCATGAATTTTCTTGCATGGCATTGAACCGGCTATCTTCATTCATGGCGTTTTGACATCTTTTAGTTTGATCTTAGAGAGTACGGAGTTGAAGAAGCACCACAAGGCATCGGTTGCAAGTTGTTTCGTGTTGATATCGACGCAGAAGGATTTCCAATATTGTTGTCTAATGGATGATCGTGAGTCCATTTTCTGAGGTGTTCATGTGGTAGTTGTTGAGGGACCGAAGTGTAGTCGATGTCTCCGAAGAAGATGGTTCTGAAGATTCGTGAGCAAATATGTTTTCAAACGAGCATCTTCGTGAGTAGCAAGGGCAAATTTAACTTCATCATGATGCAAAACGCCCATGATGTACATTTGAAGAATGATGATTTGTTGATGACTAGGATCAGCCAGCGCTTCTTGACTTAATGATATTGAGATGGTGGGATTGACTTCATTCATGGAATATGAATAGCCTCTGTTGTAGGAATCACACCTCATTAGTACTAGGATCATAAAGTTCATCAAACATAGGATCAAACAATTTCTTTAAATCATCTCCAGATGGAGGTACATATGGAGTTTCTTGAGAAGAGTTTGGAACAAGGGATGAACCAATGGGATGGTTGAAGTGGGTTCTCAATCGGATTGTCCAGGAGCCATTTGACCGGCCACCATCAAACGTAACGTGAATTGTTTCCATGATATTTCGGGTTCTTTTGTTGTAGATTCGGTATCCCTTTTGTTTGGTGCATACCCTACAAATATTCCAATGTCTGCTTTAGCTCTAAGTTTCCCTAAGTCTTGACCCTCATTAGTTGGATAACACAATGCACCAAACACACGAAGGAAAGAGAGATTAGGTTTTCTGTGGTGGACAAGTTCATATGGAGTTTTCCAACACCGTGAATCGGGAACGATTTTGTGTGTAGCATGCAGCAATACGCTTCACCGCAGAAACATTGGAACCTTGAGTAAATCTGATTGTTCTAGCGGCTTCTACAAGAGTTCGATTTCGCTTTCAACTACACCGTTTCGTTGAGGAGTTCAGGAACACTTCTTTGATGGCTGCTTCCAATGCTTTCATAAAATTCACTAAGTTGTTTGTTAACAAACTCGCCCATTGTCTGTCCGGATAATTCGGACGTTTGTTAAGTCGAACTCGGCAGCTGTTTGATGAGTTTGATGATTATATCAGGAGTTTCATCCTTTGTCCTTAAGAACTTGACCCAAGTGAATCTAGAGTAATCATCAACCACAACTAACACATATTTCTTCCCAAAGATATTCAAGACTCTCATTGGTCCATATGAATTGTATGAAGAACTTCTGTCACAGAGTTAGTAGGTTTGGGTTTATGGGCATACTTCTTGCTTTTTCCCAATTGACATGCTGAACAAAGATGATCCTTTTCATACTTTAGTCGAGGTAAACCTACAACTAAGTCCTTTCTGGAGAGATCATTGATGGTGCCGAAGTTCAAGTGATTGAGACGACGATGCCATAACCATGACTTTGTTTTGACACTTTGGCATGGAGAAGACTTCATTATATCATCGATAGAGATGGTGTAAAGATTTGAACCACGAGTTCCTCTTAAAAGTTCCTTACCATCAAGTTCTTCTAACAAAACAAGTATGTTTTCTGAAGGCTACTTCTAGATCGTAATCACGTAATCAATTTTAAGCAAACGAGATTATGACCAAGATCTTCCACATAGTATACTCTAGAGATAACACTATCACCAACAACATAATCACCATAACCCATAATTGCACCAAAATGATCATTACCGAATCTAATCAGTTCGATGAATTTGCTCACGAAGTTCATGAGGCGGGTCGTCTCCTACCATATTTGGAACACGAGTCCGGTACCACGTAACGATTTGAACGACTGCAGTTGAACAAGCACAAGAATGGATAATCGGATAATTGGGATCCCATGCAAGAATGGGTTCCACTTGGTTAGTAATAAAGATTGGAACACCCACATCGAAAAAGAAACATCCATATCAGAAGTAGAAGCAATGGAATCATTGGGAATAGATGCAATGCCGGTGTCTCAGATTTGACCTATTCAAAGTATGTTCACTTCTTAAGGAATAGTTCTACCAAAGAGGCATCCATTTTCTAGTGGGCATAATCTTAGCAGATTGAGAGCAAAACTGATTATTCTTATGGCCAAAAGGTATCCAATAATAACCTATCTTTATAAAAGTTCTCTCCCCTGGGTTTCCACTATTTTCTAACAATATTTCGTTTTGCCTTTTTGCCTTTGCACGACATTATTAGCTTAACAATTTTAATGGGCATTTGACAACATTAGACAAAGCATTCACACCACATTCATGATTAGCAATGAATTCAAGCAGATCATTACAAGGTTTGCAAATAGTATCTGAATTCGAATTAATTACAGTACGCCTAAGGCTAATACTAGAATCAACACGATTCATTTTATTCAACTCAATGCATATTTTTAGCTTGCGAGGTCCTATCATTCCTTGTATTGACTTAAGACTTTGACCTGCTCGCTTTAATGTCATTGATTACTCATGTAGAGGGAATTATGGGAACATTAGTTGGTTGATCCTTTTTGCATTTCCCTATGAACTAGAACGTGCAAGGAAATCTGGTTACCATTAGACTCCAGACACATTGATGTATACTTTCTTAAAACTGGGCCTAGAATGGTTTGAAGCCTCGGCACTAGGCATAGAACAAGGCATCACAGCTTTGCCTTTTGCACCTAAGGTTAAGGATTTGGGACATGTTGCAATTACACATTCTAGCAGCTCTTGAGATCGTTTGGCCTGGAGGCAAGCAAACCTAATTTCACTATCAAGAGGTTTGTTAATGAAATCCTCTTCGACAATCTCACGGAGACATTCTAGACTATCCTTAAGGTGAGCACAGAAGTCATGAAAAGCATGTTCATTATTCCTAAGATGAGGAGGAATATATTTAAGTGTCACAGTGTATTTGCAGTCTAAGGGTGACTTTGAGACAACATTCTTATTGAAAACAAGTGGTAGTTTCCCATTTCCCTGACTTCTCGGATTCTCAATTTCCTTTTGTAAAGACGTTATTTTTTCGTTGTTTTGGTCACGGGTGACTTTTATTGAATCATATAACTCTTTAAAATGTCGTTAACTTTTTCATTTTCTTCTAGAAAACTCTCGTTTTCCTTTTGTAAGGCATTAACTAAGTTTTGAAGATGAAAAGTTTGAGAATTCGGAGAATCTAAAGGAGGAGGCATTTGGGAGCCTGTCATATTGTTCTTTTGACCCTTTAATTGAGAGATTTGGGCTTTCAACTTTCGGATCGTGTTGCAATGAGCTTGAATCTGTTCATCACGTTTGTTAATTTGAAAAGCTGCATCAAACTCTGGAGCATCTGAGGATGTCTTGATATTTGAAGTTTTGACATTTTCTTTAAGATGTTGATATTTTAGTTGTAAATTAAAATGCTCTGCCTCTAGTTTAGAAAAATGTTTAACCAAATTGTCGTGATCATCCAGTTCAATTTTCTGCATTTAGAATTAGTTTTTTTTCAAGCTCAATGACAAGATCATGGGAGATTTTCAGTGGCAATCAGATAATTCATGAAATTGAGAAGCATTAATAGAACAAGTTGTAGCAGTGAAAACACATCTTGAGCAATACATTCATAAATCATATTCTCATTCAGTGTATGCAAGTTCTTCCTTTCAATCTCATTATATTTTAATGCTCGCTCATAGTCACTAACCTCAACTATCATAGCATCAAATTCCTTTCCATTTCTTTAATGTCTGAATTCATTCCCTTTTAAGACTCTCAAAGTGATCTTTTAGTTGTTTAAAGAAAGGGATGACTTCAGTTAAATAACATTATTTAGTTTGCTCAAAACCTCTTTCTCCTTCAGTTATACCAGTGGGTGTGATCCTTTTCTTGCAAGTTTTCACAAAATCAATAAATAGTTGAAAGATAACATATTGACTGATTAAGGTCTTGCTTTTAGTGGCAATTGTTCTAGGAACTAGATGCATTGGTGTATTTGGAGGATACATACGCTTCTAGGCATTTTCCAAAGGGGGGTTGGTTTCAACAATATTTTCAGCTTTTCGCTTATCTAAATCCATTTTCCAACACTTGTTCGAGTTAACAATGTCTGAGGCTTAAACTTGTTTAAGGCAATCCACTTCCTTTTGTAATCATGGGGTGTGATGATTACTTTCTTTCTTTACATTTGGATCAGCTAGTTTCTTGTTTAACTTTTCTCTAGTGATTTCATCGATTTCTTATCTTCCTCTCGTGCACTCAAGCAACTAGGTTTTCTGTCTAGGTTTAGGGATTTCCTTGCCATCATAAAGAACCTTATGAGCATTTCTAGCCTTTTAATGACCTCTGGATTTGGTTCCTCAACAAGGGGAATGATATGCTTATCGCTTAGGAATCTATGCTTAGTGATCATGTGAAAATCAATGGTGTTTCTTGTACGTACAACTACTTTTCAAGCTTGTTTTTCAAGGTTTTTAGATTAGAAAAATCATTCAAAAGTTTTGATTCCTTAGCACTGAATTCTTGCTTAAGCATTTTAACATTTTCTTGAAGTTCTTGTTTTTGCTTAGCAGTTTTTGAAAGTTTTTCTTATAAGGAGTTTAACTCTTGTTTTAATACTTCTTCTCTAAACCTACTTTTTCTAATAGTTGTCCGCATTTGGTCATCCATTTCCTCGCCACGGGTGGTCAACTCAAATTTTGACGTTGTTCATAAATAGCAACACGCTTCTTTATAGGCATTCAATACAGAGATAACAAAGATCATCGGGCACATGTAGTGTATTCATCAAAAACATAGTCATTGTTGACTGCAAAAGATGCATCACTTGATACAATTTCACTTTCACTTTGTTTCACATATTGATCATATGGGACAACATTGATATTACCCATGTTTTCAATATTTGATTCAATAGTTTCAGTTGATTGTACTTTGTCATGCATCTTTGTACATCAGATCATCGATAGTTTTAATACCTCTGAGATGAGTTTGTCTTTGGATGGGCCATGGTGAAGAAGAGACCTTGGGAGAAACCATTGGAGAAATGCTAGCCATAAAAATTGTGTGGCAGAGGTCCATCATCCACATCGAGTCGTATGCATCACAATCAGCGACTTGAAAGGCATTCTTGATTGATTGTGACCTATCTCCTGAATTGGCTGCTCATCCACATCTACATCATAGGTCTTGGCATTGCCCTCAGCAAGAAACAATAACTCCTCTTCATCCAACGCAGCACCATTATCCTGAGCTTGTACAAGCAGCATCTTATCTCTGGTAATCAACATTCGTGGACGTTTTGGAGATGTGCACTTCCTTGCAATGTGTCCCTCACCACCACAGTTATAGCATTTGATCGGCTTAGTTTGACCTTGATTTCCATTTCTTCCTCGATTCTGATTACCAACATAACCTCTACCAACTCCCTCCTCTCCTTGATCATACTGTCTTTCCGAACGGTTGCACAACAATTTTCCCATCTCTGACAGTAGCTTTATTGTGGGTTAGAAGCTATTATGAGGTTATTGTTGGTTTGTGGGAGAGAATTCATGTTTTGACTAATCAGAGAGCTTGATTAATGAAGTTACCCACGTGCATCAGACGCCTTGTTTGAACTTTGGATCTGGAATGAGTTTGTGAGTTCCATCACCCATGGGTATAACTTGTGAAGCTTTAGTGGTAATCCCAATGTTTGAGTAGAAGGCAGTGAAATCATTTGATGAGCTTGTCTCTCCCGGATTTGTTTTGAATTGTTCAAGAATCCTCTTTTCAAACATGGCATGTCTCTCATTCTGAAGAAGGAAGGCATAGAGCTCGCTACCATAGTTAGTATTCTCAATCCTTTAGTGAGCTTCACGAAGTAAACAAATTTGTGCCATTCGGGATTCATGTTGTTTACAAATTTTGAGTTCAAATTTAATGTTAGGCATAGTCATTCTGATGTTCTCATGTCATTCACCAGCTTATGAAATCTCACATAGTACTCATAGACACTTTCATCTGGTTTCATCTTGAAGTGCTCAAATTCATCATACAATTGTGATTCTCGGTCTTCAACAGTTAGCTCAGAACCAGAAAGAAGCATCTTGACATTATCCCATAAGCCTTTTGCCTCTGTTGTGATTGATAAACTTGTAGATGTCCTTTGGTAGACCTTGCAGTATAATGTTGGAAGCTCGGATATCTGCATCGAATCTCTTTTTCTCCTTATCGTCAAGCTCATCATACATCTTTGGTCCGTCCATTTCAGTAAATCAAAGTTCCATCTTCAGAAGTATCAAGTATATCTCTAGTAGTTTCAACTCGGTAAGGTCCTTCATCAATGGATTTGAGAATGTTAACCCCATTTTTTCCAAGACAACAATCTGATTCGTTGAGCCCAAGAGTCATAGTCAGCCTGGCAAGCATGGGTGGACGAGTATCTGAACCAGCTGATTGAACATCCTCGGCAACAGTGGAGATGATTGTAGGAACGTTGGTAGACATTATGACAAGTTAAACGAGATTTTATAACTCTATGATTAAACCGGGAAATAGATTCTTTCAAGGGATTTTACTGAATCAAGAGAAAATCGTATTTAAAGGAAATCACTCAAGTCGCTAGGAAAATTGTGAACCAAGTCGCTAAGTGCTAAGTCGCTAAAGTTCCAAGTCGTTATGTAACAACTCGCTACAATCCAAGTCGCTAACAAAATTTTGGCAGCAATTCGCTAAGCACCAAGTCGCTAAATATTCAAGTCGCTAAATAGCAACTCGCTAGGTACCAACTCGCTAACACCAAGTCGCTAACAATATAAAGTACAAGTCGTTAACTTCCACCAAGTCGCTACCCGTAGTGGAGATTCCACTACTTGTACTGCTTGTCGGCTTGTCTCACTAGGCAAGTCGCTAGGCCTAAGTCGCTAACTCCACAAACTGCAACTCGCTACCAAAATGTAAACCAAGTCGCTAGCAAGAAAAGCTATCCGTAGGTCAAGTCGCTAGCTAGAAAACTTCACAAACACCACTTTTCAATCCAAAACAACCCAACCAAGATGATTCAAGCTTACCAAATGAAAACCTAAACACTTGTGATGATTCTAAACACAAAAGTACTAACAAAATCCAAGCTTTAACACAAGAAATCAACCAAATGATGCAAAAACCACTAAACTTTTTCAAACTCAAAACCACCTAAAACCACTAGAAATCCAAAGATGTGTAAGATATGATCTAACCATGGCTCTTGATACCAATTGTAAGATATTGGATTTCACATACACATCAAACCATAACACAAAGTAGGCGTATAAGTGGAATTCTAGAGAGAGAAAGTTAGAGGTTTAGGGAACTTTAGCGAGAGAAAGAAAATTCTTATTATGAGCTCCAACTCTCTACCTTGAAAGGTAGAGAGTATTTATAGTCTTACAATAAAACGCCACACAACGGGTCGTGGATCAGGCATACAGTGGGTAAAGACCCGTCCGTCCTCCACGGTGTTACTAAACTAAATACTACTTAACAAAAAAGTACTATGACTACGAGCTTTCTAACGATTACATATACTTGAGGTGACCGACTCTTTAATACCTGGAATTTCTAATTCCTAACAAAAGGTGCCAAGCGTTCGTGTCAAGGGCATTAGTGATAGATGCCTAGAATTCAAATCAAGTGGCATTAGTGAAGGATGCCAAGGTCGTATAATCGATGAGGTGCATCGTTATACAAATAGTTATAGTTTGTTTCCAAGGATATTGATATCCTTGATGGTGTTGTAATAAGGAGTGGGTCTCCTTTGGGGTTAGGTGTTGTGTAGTGTTGGGTAGTAGTTCCTCCATTGTAATGGAACTCAGTACTTAGCCTAGTACCGATAAAGGGAAGCGATTTTGTGGTAGGTGTGGTTCTCCTTGGTGAAAGAACCGTGGTTAGCCTAGTACCGAAAAGAGTAGGCGACGTTGTAAAGGCTTCTCCTCGTAAGGAGTTGGTCATGTAGTGATTACGAACTCTTGAGTTGGTGACTCGGGGAGTGGAGTAGGGCAAGGAAGGTGTCCTTGTAGCTGACCACTATAAATACTCGTGTCGTGGTTATGTGCTTCTTACTCTTTATCTTTCATTACACTTTCATATATCCATCTATCAATGTCCAACATACACATCTAAATAGATTGACATAAGTCGATCTACATATTTTAAAACAAAGTTTTAATTGGTAAAATTATTCAACCCCCCCCTTCTAGTTTTCCACAATTGGCATCAGATCTTCGTTACCAAGTTTCTTAGAGTATGCTGTACTTTAAAAACTTGATACGATCTGTGTATGTTTGAAAACTACAAAGAAGGAAAATCTTTTAAAACAATTTTTTTCCTCTCATGTTGGATATTGATAGATTATTCTAACATTTTCTTTTTAAGAAATCTTCATGCTAGGATCTCTCCAAAACCTCGATTTCTATTCAAAGAATAATGAAGTCAACTTTCATGGAAGAACCTAAAAGTAATCACAACCTACTTATTCTAAGTACAACGGATTACTTTAAGAGCTCATGAAGTATTTTTGATCTTATGTCTTCACAAACCAAAATCAAGAGCATAAAGGTATGTTTACTTTTCATTAGCTAGCTTACTTCTACATGAATTTGTTGATACCATTTTTAATAATTGGTAGCCGCTCAAAAGTCTCTTTTCGCCACTTTCCCGACTTACTCATCATCGGGAATAGTATTTCTTTTGATCTCGTCAAACTAACGTCGTCGTCACAAATGGATCCTCGATAATTAATTTATCAAATCCCGTTGACCGATGATTTTTTTTTACCCCAAAACTATTTTTGTTCCATAAGCTATTTTATAACTTATTACAAAAATAATGCCAAACACTCTTTTCTGTCTACAGTAGCCAGATCCTCTATTTGTTACTAGCCGGATCCCTTATACAAGGATCCGAGGGAACCGGTGGAACAAAACCAAAGCTATACGCTTTTCAAAACTAACCTCGCTTCACTTCTCACCACAAACACACAAAACGCACCCAAGAGTGGTTTCATCTTCATAGGACTCCATAGCCTCAAGCATTCTTCTCTAGAACATCATTGTAAGTAATTACACTGACATGTTCTAATTTTCATCATCCTCATCCTGAGGTTTATGGTTTCTCAATTTTTTAATCAATTGATAAAATTAGGTTTTCCAAAATTGATCATTAGAAAGGGTTTTCACATAACTAAGATTACATTGTGTTTACAACATTGTTAATACAAATAAAAACCATAAACCCATCTCAACAAATTTTGCCTAATTGGAATATTTGTATTTCTAGGACCAACCATGCCTAAAGCCACCCAACAAGACCACCATGATACCGTCCATTACCTCACCCATTACTATCGGAAAGAGGGATTGTCAAAAACCGATCGCAAAATCTTCAAAAGACTTGAAAAAAGACTTATCCATGAAGGTCGTGTGGTCAAGGAATGTTTCCTTGAAGATACCAAAATTCGTCAAGTCTTCTCGGCAATCAACTTTGATTGTCTTCTTGATATTGATGAACGAATTTGTCCGATTTTCGTCTTTGAATTCTACAAAAGCGTTAGGATCATTCGAAACGCCGATGATAGCATTTCCATCCCCTTCATCATCAATAAACGAAACTTCACTCTACCTCTCAACACATTCGCCCAAATCCTTCGCATTCTGTGTGAAGGAATTTGTATGTACTCTCAAGATTGGGCAATATCCACTCAATCTTTTGCTCTTGATCCCAAACCAATATACCATACTCCTCTTGATGAACCCGAAACCATTCAAGACACTATTTTTAAAATTAGAGCCAACCAATCCCATCTCAACCAAAACAAAAAGCTCATTCACCGTGATCCCTTTCAAATGGAACTCTTCGAAATGCTCCCCATTTTTAGAAAACGGGAAGAAATTCTTAGGGAAAACGTCATTAGCTTAGTCGATAACAAGGATCATCCAAATGCATGTGTCGTACAAATGATTTATTGCCTTATTCACCAAAAGCCATTTAATCTCGCCTATTACATGGTGAAGAGAATGGCCGGGGTATTCAAAGTTGCCAACATGGTACTTCCGTATGGTATGCTCCTAACATGACTTTGTAAGTATGTTAGTGCATTGCAACCATCTCCTATCAACGATGATCATTTCCTTTCCGATCACGTCATGGTACCTCTTACCAAACAACCCTCTAAACGGTTAATGGTCAATGGAAGAAAACCTAAGGCTCTCTTGGACTCCTCGGACGAAGAAGAAGAAGAAGAAGAAGAAGTAAATGTCAACCCCGAAGCTAACATCAACTTGGACCCCTTTGACTACTATCAACAACTTCCAACTCTTCCGAACGAGACCGCGGAATTCAAACTATTAAGGGGCATGATTCAAAACCTAGCTAACTACATCATGAAGTCGGGCAAGAGGAAAAGAAAGGATTGACGAAAGAGACTTTAGGTCTATGCTTGTTTTTAGACATTTGGTTTATGTATGAATGATTATGTTTTAGCACACTTGTTTGTGTTATCTTGGATATTATCATTACTACCATTATCTATGATATGTTTTATGTGATAACATGTTTTTGTTGTTGTTAAGTTTAATGGTTACTAGTGCATATATTTTGGTGCAAATATTGCATTACCTTTTGTGATGGTTCTGATCTGCAGATGCCGGATCCCTAGGATTAGCCTAGACGGATCCCTCCTCTGAGGGAACCATGGGATCCGTGACAACAGATGATCAATACAGATTCCTATACATCAAAACAACTCACTAGATCACTTCACACTAACTAAACATAAGACCCTAGAACCAACTAAGTCTTCTTCAAGTATTTGAAAGCTTCACACTCACCCATAGCTTACCTAGGATCTAATTCAAAGTGATTTTGATTTATCAAAACTCACCATATTTCCGCTTCAATACTCACACATTGTTTCTCACGTCTCAAAACACTTAGGTGGATATATTTATCATTTTTAGGAAATTGTTTCTAGTCATCCTTATCTTAAAATGGGTCAAAAACTAGTTTTTCAATTCTTTTATTATTTGAGGATTTTTCAAACTCCATCTCAAGCTTACATCTGATCTCTAGGATCATTTATTATGACTTGACACTATCAAAGTTCCTAGTGTCATCCTTGAACACCCATTGGTGATCATAAAGTCTCATTTTCCTTCTATAAAAGGCAATCATTAGCTACATCACTCATTGCCCTTGATCATTTAAGCACCCTTTCATTTAAGACACTTAGATGGACTGAAACACTCAAGAAGGTGTAGATATTAGACCTTACAAACATCATTGTTATCTTTTCTTAGCTGCTGAGAGACGGATCCCTAGGATTAGCCTAGACGGATCCCTCATTGGAGGGAACCGTGGGATTCGTATGACAGATTCATGTCAACTCTAGCTAAAACAATCATTTCAAGCTCATCTTGCTAACTTGAACACTCCATCTCATATTAATAAATTTCCTA
>OU343225.1:145296288-145308264 GCA_910596185.1 Chrysanthemum makinoi | reverse complement strand
TTTTCCCGTTCAAATTTCTCGATCACTACACGCCTATTCTCGCACGCTGTACGTTGGGACTTAACGACATTGGGGAAACACTATACTCTCCTGATCTTCATTGAGTTCGTGTCGAGCTGTTTAAGTTTGTTACGGTCGGCCATTCACAAGTGGCAGGCTTGAGTGATAAAACTTGACGGTTCCGCACGAATCAAATTTTAGCGCCGCTGCCGGGGAGCAGTGCTAATAGTCTTACGTTTAGCAGATTAGTGATTTGAATTATCACTCCTTGTTTATACCATCTTTTAAAAAAAAAAAAAAAAAAAATCAAAAACCCAAAAAGATTTTCATTCTTAGTTTTTACATCATGTTTTTCAAAAATACCAAAAATATTCCTCTTTACCCTCTTACCCTTTTGATTCTTCATTTCTTACCCTCTGAAAACATTTGATTCTTTCTATGTCTTATCCTCACCCTCTTGGTTGTCAATGGTGTGGTGGTCCTTATAATGGTGGTACAATTGCCCCAGCTTGTAGCATGGTGGAATCAGAAACGGGTCTGCCTATAACCAGTATCCCTATTCCTACCATAACACAACTGATTTATTCCATCAGCTACCACACTGTGAGACTCAGCAGCTTTACTGTTGTAAGTATAATGTGGTGGTTCACACTACAGTTCTGATTGTCAATCGGGAAACACGCTTGTCTATGAGCAAGTTCCTGATGACAGTTATGACTACAACACATATGACTCACACTCAGCTTTTATCATGTTGTGAGTATTGTGGAGGTCCTCACTCTAGCTCGATTGTCAAACAAAAGGAATCCATTTCCTTGTAACAATTACGACTCTTCGTATCATAACCAACCTCCACAGTACCAAGTGAATCGGCACCACCTCGCCTGAACCACTTCCTCAAAATCTTCTACTTGATCTTTTGGATTTAGTGAAAGATTTGAAGGAATGTAAACATCCCCAAAATAATCCAAATGAAAAATCCATGGAAGTTTTGTTAGCTGAAGAACGGACTGCTAAATTAGATTCCCATATTGCCTTTGAAAAATCTGTTAGGGAATCAATTGCAAAAGAAAAAGCGCCAAGTCTAGCTCTCGATTCCGTTTCATTCCCGATGACGATGATGATGAAGTTACCTTGATATTAGTCAACTTTGTACGATTCATCAAGTTCATCGGTTAAAATTCCTTCCATGAAAAGTCGTGGAGAAAAGACTATGATGGAACTACTAGCGTAAGAACAAATGGAAAGTATAAAACATATGTATGCTAGTCCTTCTCAACTCCCTCGCTTGATATCCAGCTTGAGATTCCATCTCAAACAATCAAGCTATCACACCGAAGCTCCCACTCATTCTCTAAACATGGGGGATGAGCATCTTGACACTATTCCTGAAAAGGAATCGGACGAATTCATAAAGTCTAGTGTTAAGAACCTTGTCCCAATCCCGAGAGTCACAGTGGAACTTCTATCATATGTGTGATTCTATCTCCTCTGAGTGTTCAAAAGATCATTTTGAAACTTTCTCCGATGTTAGCAACGATTGTACTTCTCATGGAAACATCGAGTATGTTGAGGCATCACTCCACGTCCGATGTCTGTTCATCATCTTGAGGAGTTCACCTATGAACTCACTCACATCAATCCACTTTCATCGGAAAGTAATGATAGTCTTTCTGATTTCAAAGTCGACCGGAGACGAAAGTCTCCCTTGATAATGATCGTCACTCACTTCTTATCCCAAACAGTACCCAATTGAGAAGGTTAATCACTTTGTTCCTGAAACATTCAAAACTACTTTCACTAATCCTCTATTTGAATTCGACTCTGAATTCACTTTAATTTCCTCGAGAATCCACTCTTTTGATACTCAGATTGAGGATAGTGATGAGTCTACAAGAGAACAAGAATCCACAACCTCTACTTGAATTCGACTCTGAATTCACTTTAATTTCCGAGAATCCACTCTTTGATACTCAGATTGAGGATAGTGATGAATCTATTGAACAAGAATTCACAGATTTACATCTTGTGATTGATTCTTCTTTCACGAGGAGTTCACCGGTGAACTCACTCATATCATATCTCCGCCGGAGTATGATAACTCCCAATTTGATCATGACACACCCGAGATTTGTCTTGATCAAGTAAGTTAACCGAGGAGATTCCCCGAAACTATGAATTCTCCTATTGAGGATGAAGAGTTAGTCATGATTTGTATCATGGTTTTCTTCCTTTCTTCATATATCCGGGTTTCTCCTGTTCTCACTCCTTCGGGAATGAAGACATTATCTTTGACCCATTTCATATACCATTTGTGAGCCGGTTCTGCCCGTCAGTATCTCATCGGTGGAACTTTCACGTACTTCAAAGTTTATCCAAACATCTTGAATGAAAGTCCGATGGAGATTGTTTCTTCCACTTACTTCCCCATGAACAAATTAATTCGGGGTCGAGTCAAGCTAGCGACTCGGTAATCAAAACAGTAGCTTAGCATGGGTTTTCACCCGTGTACACCCTAGTGGGGAGATGCCCACATGTTGTATATAGACCTAAAAATGAATGAAAATTGTAAATATTAAAAAGAGAATAATTGTTGTGTTTCTACACTTAGCTAGGTTTATTATCTTTTAACGTTCTAAGTTCGGATAATAGCCGTGTACTTTGAATATTGAGACAATATTCATTCTCTGGGGAAATTCTGGCGAATTTGATCATAAATGTACCCTTTTAGTCCCTTTTCCCCAAAATGGCCAAATTTTAAAATTTTTTTAGTGGAAGTACTATGTACTAAACACAACAAATGGTAATCACTCCACCATGTCTAACCCACATAAGGATTGGCTAATCCAGGAGCAAACGGCTCTTGGTAAAGATATCTCAAATCCTGCACGGTTGCAATTGCCCAAAATTGTATGGTATTCAGCTCACCATATCCTTAAAAGTGAAGAGTTGGCTACCCAGCAAGATTATGGCTTGCGGTAAAGGCGGGAAAAACCATAATTGGTAATCGACTCACCAAAGATAATATTGATAATTTATCTAAGAGTTGTCTAGTCCAGAGCAAACGGCTTCTGGTAAAGACACATCAAATATATGGTTTATGATTTGCCAATAAATCGATGGTTATCAGTGTACCATGGTTCTTACTTGAACTGAAACATTTGGCTACTCCAGCAGTAATGGCTTTTGGTAAAGAGATGAAATCCATTAATTTTTCTCAAACATTGCTGACTAGCAATATCTTAGTGTGGGGGATTGATGAGTGTCTAAATACTCATCATTTTGTACAAATTAAAGCAAAAAACATCTGAAAACACTCAGAAATGCATCAAAATGATAAAATATCACAAATAAGTGTTTTATGTATTTTAAATGCAAAAATATCAAAATCTGGTGAAAAACGTATAAAGTTTGCATAATTGGCGGTTTTAGTCCCCCAAGTTTCAAAAGTTGTCAAAAACAGTCCCTGGTAAATCTAAAATAAAGAAAAATGTTATTCAAGGTCCCTGAAATATTTTAATTTGTCAAAAATGGTCCTTGAATAAATCTTTTGTTAAATGGCAGAAAAGGTCCCTCAAGTTTCAAAAATGTCAAGTTTGGTCCCCGGAAATTTGAATATGACAAAACTGGTCCTTGTACTATTGGAACTTGTCAATATTGGTCCCTTGTTACAACTTTGGAAAATTACGTAGATTGGTCCCTCATCTTCAGAAAAATTACAAAACTAGTCCTTGTATACATAAGCCTTGTCAAAATGCCTTTGACCCTGCCATTTAAAACCAAATGACCCCCCTGTCTTTTCTATTTTGAACCCCAAATCAAAACATACAGTACCCCTCTCCTTTCCCTCCACCTCCTTCTTCTCCCCCACTTGCCCTGTACACTCTGCAACACCTCACCAAATCACACTCACCAATGCCTTATCACCTTATCCCCTCACCCTCATCATATACCTAGCCACCCCCCCCCCTAGTGCTAGTTTCAGAGCCACAAGTCAAATTGCAACTTTCCCGCCAAAATGATAAAAGGGCCTAGAGTCCACAAAGCTCTCCCATTGGCTCTCAGGTGTGGTGGGAAGTGATCAGAGGACAGGTGGAAAGATTTTTGAAGTATAAAAGAGGAAGAAAAGGAAGAAAAAGCAAGTAGTTAGTTTTTAATAAAATTTGTATGTCGTTTTTTATTAATTAAGCTTAATTAATGTTCTAAGATGTAGTTCTCTGTTCTATTGTATTCACATCAAGTTATTTCATCAATTTAATCTGTTTTTCAAGTTTAATTCAAGGTCTTGTTTAAGATTCATATTTTCAAGTTTACTGTGGAAATTTCTAGTTTCAAATTTGATATCCAAGCTTATAATAAGTTCATGTTAAGATCAAATAAGCTCATTTAAGCTTATGATAATCTTTGGTAAGCCTGCTAATCATTTTTGAGCAAGTTTCATTGATGGTCAATAAAAGTCAACTCTAAGCTCAAATTGCAATGGGATTGGATATGGTGGTTGCAGACATTTGATTTGGGTTGGAATAAGTCCATTTAGTGGTTTTAGATTTGGTTTTAGCCTGTATACCATCTGGAACACATGAAAGTAAGATTTCTAAGTTTCATTTTCACAACAGTTTTCATTTCTGCTTGTACTTGTGTTTGTACTCATAGCCTGTTCAAATGTGTTTATTTAGCCATAATTAAGTCATTTAAGCTTAGATTGATCATTGGCATAAGCCAGTTTAGCAGTTGGGTAGTTTTAAATTGCATATCAGTTTATATAGGTATGTTTGGATTTCTTTGTCATACCTATAGGATTTGTCGTGGTTGTTTTTATTGGTTCATGTTTGTTAAGCTCATTTGAGCCCATTTGAGTCAATCATTTTGTGCCTGCAACCACCAAAGTCAAAATTACTTATAAGCCATCTTTAATGCTTAACTGTTGAGTTTTATTAAAACCAAAAGCTTATTTTGTGTTAAAAATTCATAGAACTAGCTTGTTTTAGCTTTATTTCATCATAATATGTTAACATCTGTCCACAAATCACTCTCAAAATTGGAAAAAGTCAAAATTTCAGGGCTTTCAAAAAAGTCAAAATGGTAAAAATCCATTTTGAGCTCAACTAGGAAGAATTTTCTTGGGTTCATTCCCTAACCAAATCAAATGAAAATTTGGGTTCTATAAGTTCGTAGGTCTAGTTTTACTATTTTTGTTGATTTTAGAATTTTTCAAAAGCTCCAAATGAGCTTATTAAAGTGGCAAAAGTGTACCGTGCACAAGCACTAAGCCCTGACGGTGGCTTTGTGACTTGCAGATTCCTTGCCACAAGCTCATTTGAGCTTGGCAAGGTCCGATTTTTGGTCCATATACCCACCTAGGTCTAGTGTAGGATCCAACTAGTGCTTTCATTTCCAAATTTTGAATCTTGTGCAATAGCTCAAACTTGTACCCCTTTAACGTGATTTAGCTCATTTGCTCAATTGACCAAATCATAGCAACTTGCAAATCTGAGGTCATGACTTGTTGTTTCCAGTTGTATTAGAGTAGTTTTAGCTTATTAGAGTTCCCGGTTTGGTAGCTTTTGGTAATCAATTGGCTTATTCAAGTGCTTATTTATAAGCACTTGATTCATCAGTTGCATAATCCTCCACACATGCACCTGTTTTTCTAATTTTCCTAGCTTCATAATAATGTTTTAAACTTTTCCTGAAATTTTCAGATTTTTCTAAGGTGTTTAGCTATTTTTCTTTATTTAAATTAGTTTTTAAGTCGTTTTAAATAGTATTTAATACAAAAATTCAGAAAATCAAAAAAATAATTTTTCATTTTTATATTAAGATAAATATAAAAAGAAAAAAAATATTTTTCCATATTTTTCTTAGTTAAATTTGTATTTTTAAATATTTTAATTAGTTTTTAATAGTTAAAATTCCTAGAAAATAGAAAAATAATCAGAAAAATACAAAAATAGTTTTGAAAATTCTCTTTTGTTATTTTAGACTTTTCTAAGTCATAATTTTATTTTTCACTCTTTATTTCATATTTTATTGTGTTTTAGGTTATTATTAAATAGTTAAAATTAGTTTTTAATTAATAATAATTAATTAAATAGTTATAAAAAAAATTTTCTTTTTCTATAAATTTTCTTTTATCATTAGGTTTGTGAAAATGTCATTTTCATATTTTTAGGATTTATATTGTATAAGTTTCACGCTTTTATTTCAGACGTCAGTAGTTTTTAAATTTATAAAACATAAAACAAAACATCATTTTAAATATAGTGATAGCTTATGTAATAGTTTTTATCTTTTTAAACTTTCTTTAATTTGCATTTAAGCCCCTGTAGTTTATGGGCTTTTCCTTAGTTATAATCATCTTCAAATCTCTTTCCCGTTCAAATTTCTCGATCACTACACGTTGGCTATTCTCGACACTGTTGGGACTTAACGACACTGGGAAACACTATACTCTCCTGATCTTCATTGAGTTCGTGCTCGAGCTGTTTTAAGTTTGTTACGGTCGGCCATTCACAAGTGGCAGGCTTGAGTGATAAAACTTGACGGTTCCGCACGAATCATACGCCGTAACCAGATCTGGCCTATAAATACCCCACAATTTCCAGCACTTCAAATCATCACATTTGTTAACATGAAATAGTCCTGAGTTTCTAAGCGTTAATTTCCCCCTTTATCATCACATTTTGAGTTAATTATTAGTGAAAACATCCTTATTCCTTATTATTTCATTTCGGACACATTCAAGTAAGGAAGCCGCTATTGGACGCCAAGCCCTATTGATTCAATGCTCTTTAATTACGGCGTAACCAAGTGATGAAGTTACGACGCAACTAAAGATTACGAAGGCTACGACGTAACCCTCAAATTTCAAGTTACTGCACTAACGATATGTACTAAATCAACAAAGACTACTAACGTAGTTTCAAATTTTAGGCTACTTGAATAAATATTTACAATTGGATTACACAAGCTATGGCGTAACCCCAGCAAAGGTTAAGCCGTAACCAATGGATAAGTACAGAAGATTGAAGGAAGTAACGGCGTAACTACCTATTAAGGTTACGCCGTAACTATTTTGAAGCCTATAAATAGTCGATGGTTTCATCAGTATTTGATATCTCTCCTTTCCCAAACCTTCTAGGGTTTGGGGAGATCAAAACACGTAAGGAAGCATGGTTTATGAGCATGAATAACTAAGTACTCGCTTCACGATTTCCTTTGTATTCGAGTTTGGATTCTTTTATATTTTTCTAGATCTTATATTATGAATTCATGTCATTAATTAAAGTTTTCATTTATGTTATTGTTATTCTCTATAATTCTTTATAGACATTTGCTAGTCTTTTCTACAGACGCTAGCCTTGGTAGTATTATAAGCTTGGTAGTATCTAACTAGTCGGAGATATGACCAATCAACCCCTTCATAGATAGCTTAGTATGGGAGGAATTGGCCATAGTAACCACTTTTACCGGTAATTGAATTTCAAATGATCACTTATCAATTGGAGGTATTTAAGAGGTTGGGGAATCTAAGTTCCTAACCGCCGTTCCCACCGCTAGATCTAGTAGATTTGGTGCTTAATGATCTGCATTAGGTTTCAATGATCCCGGTGATCTCAAGCCATCTTGGTGAGGAATCTAAGAACCATAGGCCATGACGACCGACCAAAGGATTCTGTGATAATTAACCACAATATTGAATCTTGTATCGGAATCAATTCATATTTGTAGTCTTTATTAAGCTTCGCTATCTCATTTTCCCTAAATTCTCGTAAATCGTAAGTAGAATAATAGCATATCTATGGATTATATCAACTTTATCTCACCCATATATTATCAATATATTATCTAATCATCTTAGTTTTTCCAAGGTCACAAATTCTCTTGGGACTACACGATTACCTAAGGTTACTACATCTGATCGGGTACTCTGGCCATTAGTATGTGTCTATCCTAAGTTATCTAAGTTTTATAAATATTAAAAGCATGATGAAATAGCACATCACCATTTCACACACAACAGCAAGTGAACGTGAGTAGAAGTTGAAGGCAGATTTAGAGGAGCATACGGAGCTATCTCCAAAGGAGAAATCACTCCCCTATGATAAGCATTAGCTTTTATCTTTTTTTTTTTTTACTTTCAATTCATGTATTTCGTAATGTTAAACATTGAATCGATTGTTTTAGTTAATATGCTAAGCACCTCGTGCCGCCTAGTTATGATTCCTTAATTGTGTTTTCGTTACATTGTTTCCATATTATTTCTAAGTGTATTGATAAGGATTTAAAAGGTACACTTTTGAGGGGTCATTTAAGCCCTTAATCGACCACTTTTATATCCGTTACTACTTAATTTCGTTCCTTTTCACTTTTTAGGTCTCAAGCAAATTGTTGAATGCACATTCTACCGAAAAAGGCTAATATATGAAGAAAATGGTCAAAGTAAAGAATCAAGACACTCAAGCCGCCGAATGTAGTCGAACAAGCCATTAAAATTTAATGGCTTAATGGCCGCGAACACACTTTCTGCATTAACTGCAGAGCAAATTGCTATTTTGCAATTGACGCAAGATCGGTTTTAAAGAGTAGGGCGTCACAACTCGCATCAGATTCGACGCGACGACGCAGAAATGAAGCCGACGTAAGGCCATTAAAGCATAAGGTGACGCTTCGCCACAGACACGGGCCAAGACAAAACCTAGTGGCGCAAACTGACGCAAGGCCACACCAATTTCAAGATCTTGGTATGTAGTAAAATCGAACCTAACTTGGCTGACTTGGCAAGATCTTAGGTTCCATACCCTATTTTACAACAAGATAAGTGATTTACTTCATTAATTCAATTATGTATTCAATTGTTTGTGTGTATACTTGCATGTTTTCCACGTCCGGCTAATTTACTTATGTGTTTGCTTAGATCTATGAAACCTAGGTATTAAATATTGATTGGTTGTCTCTTATATTAATTGTGATTGACCTAGTATTGCGATAGGTTATTCGTTGTGTTTTTAATGATTGAGTAATCTTTGTGAACATTAGTTTATAATCACTTAGAGTTATTGTAGTCTAAACATCCAAAGGTAACCTTAGAGTTAGTTTATGAATCCTAGAGATTTCGTAGGCAATAACCTTAAGGTTGCCTCAAATAGTTAGAAAAACGATACCCTACTTAATCTTAGAAAACACAACGCGTTAAGAATAAGGACGGACAATTAACCATCATAGAGATAACTAGGAGTAATAGCATCTAAGTAAACACATTTTTAATCATCATAAGAGCACACAACAATAGACATAGACTACCCTTAGCTTAGTTAATTAGAATAGTAGAGTAATCGGTAGAAATACCAACCCCCCAAATCCAATACCCCAAGATTCGTACATTTCAATTTTGTAAAAAATATAAAAGAGATAAAAAATAATCTTCCTCAACCCCAACCTTAGCGTAGTAATTTCTCACTTGCAATCCTATTCCCCTAGAGAACGATATCAATTCCCGAGGCTTACCCTAATACTACACTACAACGATTAGGTTCACTGCCTAGAGTGTTGAAAAACTTGCTCGACGAAAAGGAAGTTCCTTTGACCCAGAACGCGCGTTGTACGCTGATTCGCGTTTAACTACTCCACTTATTTAGTCAACCACTTGTGAGAGGTCAACTAGGCAAGTCAAACTAGAAAGAGGCAAATGCAATAATCCGAGGTAGTACATTCCCTGTCGTAATTCCCCAACGAGGTTGTGATATCCTGTGATTGAACGAATGTGTATATATGGTTGATTAGGAATAGGGTTATGAATGATTTGTCACAATACTAAAAGTATGAATAACTCAATTGAGTTATATCAACTAATAAGTACATCAAAACCCTAGAAACGCATAAGGTATAATTAAAGGAAATAAAAGATAAAATGTATTAAATAAACGCTATCACTATTTTACAATGATGAACGCTTAAAACCTAAAACGCACGCTTAAATAAAATTACGAACGCATAAAATAAAAAGTGAGAAGTGATCAATATAAACCCCACAAATGTGAAATTTATATTTTTAAGATCCAAAATTATTAGAAAAAGAAAATTATTTATTTAACTATTATATTATTATTATTAATTAAAACCTATTTAATACTATTTATTAATACACTATTTAATTAGAAAACTAAAATAAGTCTAGAAAAATAAAATTAAAAACTTAGAAAAATCTAAAATATTATAAAACTTATTTTAAAAATAAAAATATATTTATTATACTATTATCTATTTAATTATTTAATATTAATTATTAATTAATTAAACTAGTATTAATTCTAAATATTATTAGATGACAAAAAGAAAATCTAGAAAAATTTATAAAAGTACTTTAATATAAAAGAGATTTAATAAAAATATAAAATACAGAAGTTTATAAGCTAAAAAGAAAATAAATAGATAGTTTCTATTAAATAGAAGCTATCAATATAAGTATTTTTGGCTTTTGTGGTTTTCTTTTATAAAACTATTAAAATACTTAAAATAAGAAACTATTACAAAAACAACAAACTTGGAAACCTGAATAAGCAATGAAAGTGCTTATTTGCCCCAACAAATGATTTAGAAGGAAATAAGCGCAAATGAGCTTATGTGGAGTTCACTAGGGTAGATTCTGGTTCCAATAAGTTACTTATACAAGATTTAACAAGATTCAACCAAATAAGTAGCTTGAATAAGCCACAGAACACAAATAAGCACTTTGCTTATTGGATTATGGGACGGAAAATGGGACAACTTTGTGAGGTAAAATCAAGTGGGGTCCACTATGATCTAGGCCAAACAAAGGGTCAATGGTTCAAGCCTGGTAGGAGGGGGGTTGGAAGAACCAAGATTGAGGGTATGGGACCCACTGATGAGCTCAGAAAGAGTGAAGTTAGGGTCCAAACCGATTCACTCAGTTATATGAAAGGAGTGAAATAAGCTTGAAAACTTGGAACAAGCTTTAAAACAAGCTTAAGAAAGAAAACAAAAGGATAATTACTATGTATATATGGTATATTAACAAATATGAACAAGTGTGTTCATGATTTGGCTAATAAGCTTGGAATAAGCTTATAGTCACTTCCAATGAAAATGAGATCCAAACACCCTAGACAAAACCAAGATGGCCAAATTGAGCTTATGAATTAAGCTCAATAGAACTTATTGAATGTTGAAGTACTAAGTGGGGCTGGTAAGGATTCCAAAATGCCAAAGCTTGACCAATGGGGACCACTGGGTAGCTTTTGCAGGGCTTATGAAGTTGGGTGGGTTGATCGAGTTCACCTGAACTGAGTGAATGAACAAGCTTAAGCTGAGATGCAGCCCTAGTTAAAGGCTTTGTGAGTGAAAAATAAAGCTTGAACTGTGTTAATGAGCTGCTTAGCTTCTTAAAAAGCCAAAGATCACAAGCCAAAGCTTAGAAATGAGCTTATGATGGGCTTGTGAATTGCTTGATTATTAACTGATGATCAGTGTTGTGGTTATTTGATGGCACAAGTTTAAGCAAAGAATAAGCAGACCAAATAAGCAATCAAAAGCAAATAAGCACTTATTTCAGATAACTAGCCACATGGGCATCACAAACAACCAAAATACTCAGACCAACACTCAATAAACAAGCTTATGCAAGCTTGTGAAAGTGGTGTCAAACCCGTGTAATGTGGGAGGTCTATGAAGAATCACCAAAAGTTAAGCACTAATTAAGCTCTTAATAAGCTATCATAAAAATTATGAAAAATAGTAACAAGGAGATCAGCAATAAGACTATATAAACCTACAAGCTCAAGTCCTAATATCAATTAACAAGTTCACAATTTAAATCCAAAGTTTATTCAAAAATCGGGTAAGCTGCAAATTGACTTTTTAAGTTAAATTACTAAGTTGACTTATCTGAGCTTGAATCTAGATTTACTGATTGATTATGTTAAGATAAGCTATAATAAGGTGAAAATAAGCTAGGTT
>OU343225.1:145150517-145296188 GCA_910596185.1 Chrysanthemum makinoi | reverse complement strand
TATTAATATATCAATATTCATATTAACTATAAACTTGTATTAGGCTTTCTAGATATAAGCAAATAAAGCACCATGATCTAAGATATATTTGTTACAATAATTACAATTTTATTTATAAATATCTCCTTGAGTATATTAAATAATTCTTTATGAAGTAAATCCTTATAATTATAATAATATTCAAATTTGCCCTTAGTTACTTATATGAATTTAATATAAAAAGATATATATACTAAGGCTTGATAAAAGCTCGAGCCAAGCTATTAAAAGCTTGAGCTTGGCTTGTTATATGTTTCGAGCCAATTTATTGGGATTGAGCTTAGGCTTGAGCTTGATAAAAGCTTGGCTTGATCGAGTCAAGCTCGAGCTCGAGTTGCTTGATAAAAATTTGGCTTGATTGCGACTACTTTAGAGTGCCTGTTTAAACTTATGTCATTTGTTCCATATGGTTTAGATGTGCAGGCAGACGCATTAGTGGTACTCATCTTAAAAAGGCCAGGTGCTAAAACTTTTGGTTTCTCGATAACCGCTTTTTCATTTTCAACAATCTTTTCTTTTTGCTTTGACAAGGCTGGTGGAGTGACTGGTTTTGACAAATCATTTTTCTCATTGACTTTTGGAGAGAATAGACATTTTGGTTTGAAAACGGTTTGGGAACATTTGGTTTCCTCAGTCAATGGTTTTGCAATCTTAGTATCCAAGCCTTTCCTTTTTGACATTCCAGCTGAGCCCTCAAAAGATCATTTTGCTCTTTCATGTCCTTGTATGCACGCTCATACGACGGTTGTCATACTTGCATTCCTCAGTTTTCGATCAAGTTGTTTAAAATATGATACATTTTCTTTTTCAAGTTTTTCAAGAGCTTTTTCATATTTTGAAACAATTCTGGGAGGTCTCAGACTGGAGTCTTTCATGGTCGTCAACAGAATATGTTTGTAAAACAATGGACATAATATCGGTACACAGAACATCTTCAAAGAGAGAATCATTTAACTTTTCCAAACCACTGATGTGTTCAAAACATTCATTAGCTTTCTTTACCAAGGATTTATGGTCCTTGACAAAGTCACCTGTTTCTTTCAAAAATGCTTGTTCAAAGTGAATTACCCTCGCACTGACGTGGTTTAGCGGATTGGCAATTTCATTTTCAAAAGCCTTTTTCATTTCATCATGAAAACTAGAAAACCAGTTGTTAGTGCTAATGTTGATTTTTGATTTAACAAGCTCTTGAAGTTGCCCCATTCTAGTTTTAATTTCATCTAAAATGCTTCTAGCATCACTTGTGTTAAAAGGATTGGTTGAAGACATTTGTTCCATGTTCGAAAATGATTTTGAGACAACCACTGGTTTTGAAACTGGTTTTGACTCTTTGTTTGAAACACTGGGTGTGATGGAAAACTTTGACTTTTCTTTTTGCAAAACAAAAGTGATTCTAGAAATTTTGTTATATTTGTTGTAGTCGATTGGTTTTATTTCTGGATTCTTTTGTTTCATTTTTGATCTACTCTCGTCAGTGAGTTCTAACGTTTTATGAGAATCGCGAACTGCTACGGTTTCATGTTTATCTAACAAAGCTTTTCCATTATACAAAACATTATGTTCTTTCTGAGCTTTCTTGAGTGCACAAGGAGTTTTGTTACCAACAGCCATTTTTTGAGTTGTATGAAAATACATATTCATTTGATTTGTTAACATATTGACTGTTTGAGCTGAATGACCCCGTTGTAACAAGCAAATTTTCCAATTGGTTTATTTTTTTCATTTTTCTCAAGAATTTCATTAAGAAGAGAATCTTCTCGTTTTGAAAAATCAGCGATCAACTTTTTCTTCTCTTTTTCTAGATCAAAATAAGTTGTTTTTTGTTTAGAAAGTTGGTTTTTAAGATTAGAAATTTCCCGTTTAAAGATTTTATTTTTAAGCTCAAATTAACATCAAGTGTGTCATACTTGATTTGCAATTTTTTTTCTCTTAAAACGGACTTTCGATAACCAATTTCTAATTCTAACTCTTTGTTTTTGTGAAATTCAAAAGCTTTAGTGTTCTCCTTGTACCTCTCAAGCTCAGCGGTCAATTTATCATTCGCGGCCTTAACATCGCGATTGACCTTTTTCACTTTCTCAATTTCAATGCCACAATTATTAATTAATGATTCAAATAAGGCACGTGTTTCCTTATAAGTCCCATTATTTTATGCCACAGAGCCTCCACTATGATCCACATCTGGAGTTTCAGAGTTAATATTGCTACTACTCGGATTGTCCAGGTATGTATCATAAGTAGGTGCTGGCGTCACAGAATGCTGTTCGTAATGAGTAAACACATCAAATATTACATTGTTATAGCATGGATCAATGATTGGTACCTCAGAGACTGGATTGGCATCATAAACGGGAGGTGTGTCAGAATCAATGTCGTACTTAACCTCCTGAAGATTTTCCATGAAGATGCAGTTCGCATTGATGTCCTATTGGTCTTCCAATTCATCCATAATAGCTACAAAGTCATGTTCCTCGGCACTCAACTGCATTCCTGCTTCAGCTTTTTGTACCAACAGCAATGCTTTCTGAAGATACGCAGAATCGTTCTTCTTCGGCTTAGTAGGACAATTCCTTGCAATGTGACCACCCACTCCTTGACAGTTGTAACATGTAACCCGATTAGCCTGATTCACATTTTCATAATTCCCAACGACTGGAGCTGCAACATTCCCATTCTGATTACCCACTACTCTATTCCCAACATTCTGACCCATCTGATATCCAACGTTTTGACCCATCTGATTACCATGATTCAGAACCGCCTGATTACCCATGTGAAATCCAGTAGCATATCCCTGATGATTCTCAATAACTCCAACCATTTGTCCTTGTTGACCCATATTCAAACCCGGCTGTGCAATTTGCCTTGCTTGAGTGTTAGATGAAATCCTTTGGTTGTTGTTAGTTGATGTGGAATAGCGTCCTTTGAATACTTTAGTCAAATAAGCAAATGCATTTGACAAAGCCTCTGTTTGTTCAGCTTCAAGGTCGGTGATTCCTTGTTCCTGGTATTGTGGATGCTGTTGTTGTTGAATGACTTGTTGTTCTGGTGGGTAGAATTGTTGTTGAGGGATAACAGCTTGTGGTTGTGGAATGTATTGCTGCAAGTTGTTGTTAGTAGAAGATGATGAAGGTTGTTGTTGTGTGTTCATTGGAGTTTGTGACTTTGCAATAAGTGCCAAGGGATCATGATTCTTTGCCATTCTTTCTTTCCTAACTTCATTGACTTCAGCTTGGTTTTGTTTCAGAAAATCGTAGAGTTGATCAAAGTTCACCTGATGTAAGTCCTTTGTTTGGTTGACGATAGTGACATAGAGTCCCCATTCTTCTTGAAGATTGTTAAGGAATTTGATGTTACTCACGATAGTTCTGGGTGTCAACTTGTTTCTGATAAGCTCATTCATCAAAGTGCAAAACCTTCCATAGTAGGATTCAATGGATTCTCCTAGAGTTGAAGTGAACTTCTCCCATTCAGCTTAGCGACTTGTTCTCCATGTCCTGTTGTCCAATTCCTGTTCCATAACATAGCCGTCTAATACGTTCCCACATATCGTAAGCAGTTTCACAGCTATCTACAACAACAAAGATTTCTCTTGGTAATCCCAGTTGGACGATGTGTATTGCCATGTCATCTGCTTCGACCTGCTTCTTATCCTCTTCATTGTATTCGGATTCATGTTGAGCACGAAAGTATGGTGGAACGGGAGGTGTTGCATCAGGAATTCCAGGGTCTTGGACTTGTCGTGGCTTGAAGGGTCCATTCGTAATGGATTGAATCATGAGTTTTCCATTATGTTTGGTTTTGATGTAGCGGAGCATACGACTTGTCCATTGAAGATATCCACCTTTTTCCAGCATAGGAGGACGGTTTTCGGCACCGGTTGCATGAATGTCTTGCTGAGTTGCCATTGATGAAGGTATTTATGATAAAGTTGATGTAGGATCGATTCAATGATAAAGGAGTTGTGTTTGATGAAGATTAAGCTTGGTTGTTGTAGTGAAAATTTGCTCTAAAAACTTAAAAACCTCAATAACTTCTGTTCGGAACATTTTTAGGACTCAAAGGTTGACCCGAATGAACTATCGTTAATTTGGCGTGCCATTCTCCTCGTTCCCACGGTCGTTTTGATGGGTAGAACGCTGAAAATGGAGTTACGGTTCAAAAGTTATGGCCGTTTGAAGTTTTGCTGAAGATCTTACTCGTAAACCTGTTCTTAGGTTAAGGATTTAGTGCTTAGGCGTAAACTTCCTTAGGCGTAGACTTCCTTAGGCGTAAGACTTCCTTAGGCGTAGGATGAAGCTTATGCGTAAACTCTATCTTACGCGTAAACTTAAGGTTAAACGTAAGCTTATGCGTAAACTAAACTCTTATAAGTAAAGTTACCTACGCGTAAGATTTAGCTTAGGCGTAAAGTGCTTACTCATAAGCTTTTAGGTTTAGGCGTAAGATTAGGTTATAAACCAAAATCCTTCACACTTGTCCAAGTGTGAGAGATATCTACAAGTCGAAGTGTTTTTCAGGCTTACCCAAGCAAGGAAAACGAGTATGGTTGTGTTACGAAGATTCTTCACCAAATGCTAGCGTAGACCTTAGGCGTAAAGTTCACTTGCTACGCGTAAAGCTAAGGTTAGAGTTTTGACTTTTCTTACGCGTAAAAACTAGGGTTTTGACTTTCTGTACTTGCAATCCTTACGCGTAAACAACCCAAATTTTTGCAAAAATACGAATTTTCACCCAAAAACACGATTCCAAATGATTTCTTTGGCACAAACTTCTTCCAAAACACTTAAAGATCAATAAAAACTACAACTTTAGCTTAACTTACACGTAAAAATCAAAACTTTAAGACAAAAAGCACTTGTTTTTATAGAAAGAACGAAACTTTTGTGTAAAGTTTTAACAAAAAACGTAACACAAACACTCCTAAACCATTGTTAGGCGAATGATACCAATTGTAGGACCTTGTTTTTCTCAACCTTATCACGTTACCTAGCTTAGCACACGAGTATAAAACGTAAAACACAAACACGTATGCGTAAAGATGAAGCAAAGATTAAATAAAGATGGTGACTTGAAGATATATGTCGTGTATGTGTAGAGAGAAAGAAAGATGAAAGGAGCTTCTATTTTATAAAGAAAAACACGCACTTACACACTCAAGCACACCCCTCAAATGACACATTTGAGGGGTATTTATACTCTTAAACAAAACACCCTAATGGGCTTGGCATGGGCTTGGATTGGGTTGGATTGGATAATAACTTACATAAGGCTAGCTTAACTTAACTACTAACCATTTAGCTTAGCCCAATCCATGAGCCCGTTGACTATTGTATTACGATATCTAACACACGTTACAAAGTTCCTTAAACGTGAATGACCATCACTTCTATTAATTATTATTAAGGCTAACAGTATTTCTTTAGCAACACCACTACCTTGACCATGTTCTTGTATCCTAACTTGACTAGTGTCACCAGTTTGGGATGGTATTTCATTAACAACAACACTCATTAACAACAACTCTTATCTGAGAAGAGAGTTCATTAGCAACAACACTTGATTGCCCCTGTTTTTGTACTAAAGCTTTTTTATTGTTAAGATCCATCTTAAGTCTCTTAACAACTCCAGTTGGAGAGTTTTTTGGTACATCTTCTTCTATTTCCTCTATAACACACCTCTTATGCTTATTGGGTGAAACTAACAATGTGTAGTAGAGATCACAGTTGGTCCTTTCATGTTCAACATACACATGCAACAACTTATGACCTAACTTAACATATTTACACATGTTCAAGATATCTTTGTCACTAGCTAAAGGTTGTAGCCCATTGTCCAAACTCTCGCCAGGTATAAGAAAGTGATAAAACATAAGTGAGTGACAATCATTACCTAACTCTTTCACCATAACATCCATTTCGTGGACATAGAACTCATCCACATATACTATATCAACAAAGCCAAAGTAGCCACCTTCGTAGGTTCTATCTGGTCTATCAGTGAACTTCCCACCATAGTGAACCTTGATCGAAAACAAATCAGGTTCATTTGCTGCAAAAAAATAAAGAATCTTTTCTTGATTGACGTATAAAGAATCTTTTCAGTGAAACCATGCAATAACAACAACTAAAAGGTAATAGATACATACCATATAGTTCCTGAACATCAGAATCTTTTCTTGATTGATGTATTTCCACATTTTTGTTGCAACCATTGTAACATTGATTATTGCAATTGATCAAAATCAGGGGAAACGAAAAGTTTTAAAGAGATAAAATGAAGAGGGAAATGAAAATAATTAGAAGAGACAGGCATTTAATGCTTGCAGTCATTTTAGAGGCTCAATGTATAAAAAGTTGAATGGACCAAAATACCCTCCAATATTGCGCACATGTTGTAACTTAACACCTTGACCTAACGGACGTTTGGTTAAGGGACCATGCGTGTTAAGGGTTTCAGAGTTGATGACTGTATGTGCAAAAAAAAAAGTCAAAGAACCAAGATTGAAAGTCAACACAAACCACAGGGATCATCTGTGTAATTTACTCATAAAAATATAACTTTAAATTAAAATTCATTCATTCTTTATAAATTAATTGCTATTAATTAAATATATTATTTTCTCTCTATATCTCTTGCATTAAATCCAAATCCAAATCTAAATCCTAATCCTAAACCCATCTACAAACCAAACGGACCCTTAGTTCGTGTCAACAAAACATTTTTTCAAGCTGATATGGTAAAGCTTTTCTATCTGTCATTTTATGTTTACACATGTTATCTTTGCTAATTGTTGTCCTAGGAAGGTCGATTAATAAAAAGCTTATTAAACACGTACTAGTCTTCATACTTCAATGTGAATGCTTTTTCATATTAATCGGTTTACACTACACCTACTTACAAGAAGATTTTAATAATAGAACGCAAAAACTTTACACGTAAAAGCTCTTCCAAGGTTGTCTTCTGAAGCTTTTTACCAGGGGTGTAGCTAAGTTAGCAAAGACCCCCTGAGTATATAACGGAGTACAAATTTTAAAACCTTTAATACGTTGATGCATTATGCCGTACACCCTCGTAGACGGATCTACTTTTCACAACATGCAATTATACATCAAAACTCTTCAATGTGAATATTTTTCCATATTAACTTGCTACATTGCGGCTACTTACAAGAAAAACTCAATAATATAGCGAAAAATTTACACGTAAAAGCTCATCCAAGCTTGTCTTTCGAAGCATTTTACCATGGTCGTAGCTAAGCTAGCAAGGTCCCTATAAGTATATAACAAAGTACATATTTTAAAGCCTTTAATATATTATGTCATACACTTTCGTAAACAGATCTACTTTTCACTACATGCAATGCAATTATACAACCAAACTCTTTATGTTTTCTCTTTGATACAACCTATACTCTCCAACACTCACTCCTTTTCACTACATGCAATGCAATTATACAACCAAACTCTTTATGTTTTCTCTTTGATACAACCTATACTCTCCAACACTCACTCCTTTTCACTACATGCAATGTAATTATACAACCAAACTCTTTATTTTCTCTTTGATACAACCTATACTCTCCAACACTCACTCCTCCAGTCATAGAAAAAAAATTCAAGAACAAAGTCGACATTTTTGGATAAAAGTTACAGATATAAGATCATTTGAGGACAAAAGATTATTTACATACAAATGGATCAATCTCCACCTTCCATTTTTATTTGATCTAATAGATGAGATTAATCCCAACAATATAAAAAACCAACTTTCATCATTTTTTTTCAAATATTAATAACTTTTAAACCGTTAATCGTTAAGCGGAAAAAAATATCATGCACGGCATTTAATTATCTTTCTATAGATAGGCACTTTGATATACTTTCGACAATTTTTTTTTTTCATATTTTTCATATTTTTTTTAAAGTTTTTTTCATTTTTTACGTTCTGAAATTTGCATTGAAAAATCATATATGATATAACACTAATTTGATATTAGTGTAAAATCATATATGATATGTAATATCATATGTGATATTAGTGTAAAATCACATATGATATCACATGTGATATTACATATCATATATGATTTAACACTAATATCACATGTGATATTCAATTTAGTGTTTTATCATATATGATTTTATTCATGCAAATTTCAAGAACGTAAAATAAACGAAAAGACGAAAAACGTGAAAAATGATTTTTTCTTTTTGAAAGTATATCAAAGTGCCCGTTTATAAAAAGATAATTAAATGTTCGTCGCGACGGTGCAAATATTTTCGCTTAATGATAAACTGTTTAAGAGATATTTAAATTATAAAAAATGGGTGAAATAATAAAATGCTTTTAGATGAATGGAGGAGATGAGTCCCTTGGTATGTGAGAAAAGTTTGGTATGTAAAATAACTCTCCTCAAAGTTACAAGCAAAAAATCTGTATTAAACATTCATACTTCCCTATACATTATTATGGGCTTTTCAACAACAACTATCATAAGCCCAATTGTAAACTCAAATTAGGGCTCTATCATACCAAGAGTTGAGATCAATATAGAACTCATATTTATTAAGCCAGAACAAATGAACCAATCATAACCCTCCATTTTTTATCTAAATTAATAAAATCATTTTAACTTTTTTTTTAAAACAACATATCTTACAAACGGTAAATCTTCAAAATATAAAAAATACACCATCGTGACGAGAATTAAATTATCTTTCTATGAATTTTGCATTTTTACATATTTTTTTTTTCAAAATTCCGTCCGAAAAAATCATATATGATTTTTCTGAATCATATATGATTTTAAAAATCATGTATGATTCGATTACGAATCATATATGATTTTTACAATCATATATGATTCTCAAAAATCATATGTGATTCGTAAAACTCGAATCATATATGATTTTCACAAATCATATATGATTTTTGTTCAACCAAATTTTGAAAAAAAGTTGTTAAAATATATAGTAGTGTATATACTATGAAAGATAATTTAATTCCGTCACGATGGTATAATTTTTCGCGTACGATTAACGGTTTGCGAGATATTTAATTTTTTTAAAAAAGGTGAAAGTTTATCATAATAAAAAAATGAATGACTATTATTGGTTGATTGGATCTATGGTAAATTTTGGTTCTATATTGAACTTTTGCCATCATACCAATCCCACCAAACTAAACCACCATATTAACCCTCTAAACTCCCGTTAACCACTTTTAACTAATCCCGTTACTATTTTTTACAAATTATTTTTACCAATCATCATATCATATCATTTTTATAAAATTAAAAAAACCCAAAAAACTTAAACTTTATACGGAGTATAATCTTTATAAACTAAATAAAAAACCTTTCAAATAAACTTTTCTCACCAAACACAAACACAAAAACCCACACTTAAAACACACTCGAAAACACACACAAAAAAACACTATCTCTTCATCTTCACGATCATTAGTCACATTAGTTCGCCAAAATTTAATCCTTTAATTCCACTCCTTCTTCACTTTATTATTTCACAAATCCTATAAACTTTTTTTTTATATAAAAAAATTAGGGTTTTTAGGGTTTCTAATTGCAACTTACTGATTAATTAGTATATTTAGTGTTGATTAGTATATTTGAAGTGTTTATATATAATTTAGGTGTTTTATTAAGTTTAGTTTGTATGGGAGAATATGAGGAGTGGTTGGGTGAGGGTGGGGGCGTAATGCCGAATGGTTTGTTACCGAATGCGGGAAGGTTGTTAGGTAGTTTGGATTCGGTTAGATGGTTAAAAGCGGAGGAGAGGACGGAGGAGTTGATTGAGTGTATTCAGCCTAATAAGATGAGTGAGGAGCGTAGGAATGCCGTTGCGGATTATGTGCAGCGCCTTATTATGAAGTGTTTTCCTTGTCAGGTTGTTGCGATATGAAATTTTATATGTTTGTTAGAATATGAGTGTGTTTGTGGAATTGGGATGCGTTGAGTATGGATTATCTTTTTTATGGACTTATTGGCTTATTGAAACCTGGAAAAGACGATAAGCTTGTTTTTTGGGCTTCCGAGGTTGAGCTTATGGCGTATTTATGCCACAGGCTTAAATTGATAGGCTCATAAGCTAAAAAAGTAATCTTATCTGCTTTTTCAGATTTTGATAAGCCGATAAGCCCATGAAATAAGCTAAGCCAAACACCTACTGAAGTGAAATTTATGTTACTAGTTGTAGATGTTATATCCTTGCGAAGTTTTGGTCTTTAATAACATTGATTTTGGACTAGTATTCGTGCTATTGGTTGTAGATGCGCTGCTATGATGGTTATTCTGCGTCTGCTTTACAGTCAGCAGCAAATGAGTTGTTGAAAGCGTTATCTTTGTTAAAGCATTGGTTTTCGATGCCTTATTTGTAATTTCATATTACCACAATATAACGAGCCACTAGCTTATAGGCATTTAGTTGCTAAGACAATGTTGCATAATTATGTGAAGATACCATGATTTCTATCGTTATACATATACATTCTGCTGCAAAAACATTTAGCATCACTTTTATATATAGTGCGGTAGATTTGATAAGCTTATAACAATGACTAAACTAGTGGCTCACTGAATTGGATAATTGTTTTTTATACATATTGTAGTATGCCCCTCTTATATTTCTCATTGTTGCAGGTTTTCACTTTCGGGTCTGTACCCCTTAAAACGTATCTACCTGATGGAGATATTGACTTAACAGCCTTCAGTCACAATGCAAACTTGAAAGACTCGTGGGCTACTGAGGTCCGTGATATGTTGGAGACCGAGGAAAAGAACGAGAATGCAGAGTTTTGTGTAAAGGTACAGTACATGGAACTTTGTTATTGCTGGGTATGATAATCACGATTCACGAGTGATAATTGACAATTGATTATTAAATAAATGGCAGGTTAAAATTATAAAGTGCCTTGTTGAGAACATTGTGGTAGATATATCCTTTAATCAACTCGGAGGGTTGTGCACCCTTTGTTTTCTTGAGGAGGTTAGCAGAGTTATTATTTGCGACGAATCTTATTGAGTTAATGTTGTTATAGTGACAAAATTTAGCATTTGCAGGTTGATAATTTGATAAACCATAATCATTTATTTAAGCGTAGTATTATACTGATCAAAGCCTGGTGTTACTATGAGAGTCGTATACTTGGTGCTCATCACGGGCTCATATCAACTTATGCCCTTGAGACCCTGGTTCTTTACATATTCCATGTTTTCAACAATTCATTTACTGGTCCTCTTGAGGTAGTCTGATTTACAAATCTCTTTTACATTAAGTTACGTAGATCCCATGTTTATATTGGTTGTTTTTTCTTGGTTTTGCAGGTTCTTTACCGTTTTCTTGAGTTTTTTAGTAATTTTGATTGGGAAAACTTTTGTGTTAGCCTATGGGGTCCTGTGCCAATAAGCTCACTTCCAGATGTGACTGGTAATTGTGTATGATATTATTTTCTGCTACATGATAATATTCTGACGACTTAGGTTAATGTGATTTTGTGCTGATATGCTTTTTTTTTTGTATATACTTTGTAGCGGAGCCTCCTCGTAAGGACAGTGGAGAGTTGCTGCTTAACAAAATGTTTCTTGATGCTTGTAGCTCTGTTTATGCTGTTTTTCCTGGTGGTCTGGACAACCAAGGGCAACCTTTTGTTTCCAAACATTTTAATGTTATTGATCCATTACGTGTGAGCAATAATCTAGGACGTAGCGTCAGTAAAGGTATTTTTATTGACCATTTTGTTATTTTATTGTTATGATCTTTTGGTAGATATACATTTACACACAACGTCAAAGTTATACCTGTAAGATTTCACAAATTTGCCCTTTCTGATGAGAATGAAATAAACTAGACAGAGCGGTACTGTTATTAAAACATTTCTAATTTCTTTTGCAATTACTTTTTGCCTCAAAAACTAATGCCTATAGAAGGTTGTTGGATTGTGGAGATATGTTTATGAAATTAAAATGTATTTAAGTTGATGAGGTGGCATGGCATGGCAAGTTTATAAACCTTATAAAAGCTTCATCATAGTGTATGCTAAAGCTAATAGAGCTAGATTGTAGGAGTCAAACATACTGCATGGTATATACTAAAACCATATATTTGAAACATCTCACACAACATTGCATGTCACAATGAGTAATAGCTGTTATTAGATTGACAAATGGTAGGTACAATAGTTAAAATAACATTCCCTGATCTAAAGCTCATTCAGAGGAAACTTAGAATAAAGTATACCAAATTAAAAAGAGGGCATATCACTACCGTCATCGGTTTCTTAACCCCCTAACGGTATGCAAAGCCAATGAAACTATGATTTAGTATAGAGTTTGAGTATTCAATTAAGATTGAAATATTGATTACAGGATTGACAATTGGGCACATGCTCTTCTACCACAAAGCAGATTAACTCTTAAGTATACATGATATTAGATGCACACATATATCAAATATAACAAATGTCTTAAGATGTTTAGGTGTTGTCTATCGTGTGTCCTTAGTTAAGTGGAATTCAAATTTACCCTGAATCAAGTGACAGTGTTTTGGATCAAGCAAACTTATATAGTTGCCCCTTTTTGGCGGATTTATATTTTGGCCTATAATAACTTTAGTCTGCTTATCATTTTATCTAGTTTTGAATGCAATTTGACCAGATGCGTTAAAATACTTGCTATGCTTACCTACTGGTGAAGGTAGTTAGTTTGCATAAGTTGCCACCAATATATTTGTGTGCTAGTGCTAGAAAATTCTGAAGATGCTGCTTTTAGTAAATTATAAAAAAGTTTGTCCCAGTGATGACAATATTATCAACATATACCGTAAAACTCTTCTGAAGAAACATAGGCATCCTTGATGCACATGCTTACACTGATCAATGTAAACTTCTCACATTAGGCTTCGGATCTTGTGTTAAACCATACAAGCGATTGCTCCAAAGAAAACTTATAAAATGAGTAGCATAAAACAAACCTTAAAATATCCTCTTTGGTAATCACCTCAGAGAATTCTGTCTTGACATCAAATTGTTAAAACACCAACCTTCTGAAGCAACAACTCAAAATACCGTGTCAGTAATTTGGGTCATAGGGGAAAATGTTTCCTTGTAGGCGATGCCATTTGTTGGTCTGTTATCCAGGAAACTACTGAGCCTTTTGATCGAGTGAGTTTCCTGTTCTATACCTAATCAACTTGATATGAGGTAGAGACTCGGTAATGCCTCATGTTTGTATCTCTTTACGAGTCTGGTGTTCCTTTTTGCAATGTATTTTGCCAACATGAATGATCCATGGCTTGTGAATAACAAGTTAGAACTGAAGTATTGGAGGTTTTAGTTAGTTGATGATGTAGATAAGGCCCATAACTGGAATCATAGCCAGCAAAAGTGCAAAACCCTTGTGGCCAGTGTTCTATTCCAATAATGCACATTTAGTTCTTTAAGCAGGAAGCTTATGACATTGATGAGAAGATAACTCAGAGAGGAAAAGTAACCCTGGTTATTATGATGTTGGTATTTAGTAAAGGAGGCAAAAGTGTTAAAAAGGGTAGAGGTGGCAAAAGTGTTGGTTTGGATAACTGGTTAGAAAGAATTGGGTCAAAACGGATCAACAAGTCATGGGCTAGGGCTGTCTGATATGCAATGTCAAAGAGCACTTCATCTTTCAAGTTGGTGCAAAAAAAAGTTTTATATGTATATAATTTAAAAAAAAAGAAAAAAGAGCTTAAGGGTAATGAAAAGCTTCATACACTAGCTAAAGGCTTCTTTCAATTTACCAAGGAGCACATTCATCGAGTTTCACTCTCATCCTCACCTTATTGTCGCATCTGTAATTTTTTCTTCTTGATAGTAAAACAGGGCAAATGATATTTGTGGAATTCATGCATTCCGTATTACCTTTCTATTGCAAGTCGGAGATTGGTTATCTTCTGTTTTTGGTAGGGTTTTCAGTTTTTTGGGCTCAAATTCAAATTTTGTCTCTATTGGGTCTTGATTTTTCTGATTCAATGTATCTTCCTCATAAACCTGGGTTTAATTCTTAGATTTGGGGTCATGATTCTAATGAATCTTTTTCTTTTTTTTGAGTTTAAGTTTTTCAGTTAAAAATTTCTTTTTAAATTTCAAGTTTTGGGATTCTGTTTTCATATTTTGTTTTGTTCAGAAAATTCCCTTTTGATTTTCTTGTTTATCCGGAAGCAAATTGTACCTTTCCTAATTGTTTTTTAGTGGCGGGGCTGGTGATAGTAAAAAATAGGTGAGTTATGAACCTATCGGACCTGAACTGTTTTGCTTACAAGAGAAAGACATTGATTCTAATTGAACAAAGACGCTTCTGTTTTGTGGCATGGGAGAGACAAAGTTACAAACTGACCCATATGACCCGTTTCACATATAATTGGCTTTTCTATGTCTTTTTTAGACCTAATGAGAAGCTTAAACATGTTCCAAATAGATTCACAAACTTCTTATAATCAGGCCCAAAATTCACCTGATTTTAAGCAATTGGGTCTGAAATTGCTGGTCTAGCATGTATCTTTGTTTACTAGTGCTTGAGAAGGCATTCAATTAATTGCTGTGGATAAAGCTTAAATGTACTCCTTTAATCTACAAATGAATGTAAATTACATATGGCAATATAGCTGGCTTGAAGCTTGCTTACCATGTAGTATAATGCTATCATATATGTTTCTTCTTTCAGGTAACTATTTCAGAATACGCAGTGCATTTGCTTACGGGGCGGAAAGGCTGGCTAGATTACTCGATTGTCCTCAGGACAATATAGTTGCTGAAGTAAATCAGTTTTTTACCAACACATGGGACCGGCATGGCAGTGGCATTCGCCCTGATGTACCTGGTACTGATTCCCTGCGTGCGAACTTGTCAATTGCCAACAGTCAACCCGTCAGTGATATACCAAAGATCAATTCAAGGGGCAAAAAGTCCAAGGAATTCAGTGGTCGCGAGAATGAGTCTGATGACAAACGTTTTCAGAATTTATCCCGTCAACCTGGTACTAAAGCTCCTCGTGCACAAAACCAGAAGGGTAATGGAAGTGTAAACAAAGGACAGAAGAATTTAAAATCAGGTCACTTGGTTAATGACATTCAAAGGTCTCCTTTTGCTAGAACGCAGTCTAGTCCTGAACTAACGGATAATTACAATGATGGTCATTCTCAAGGTAGGACTAATCGAGCACCTGAAAGTGGGAAAAATCAGGCTGTTACTAGTAGGAGGAAGAATGTCGAACCCGAGATGCCAAACAATACTCCTGCCAATCAAGGATTTGATGCTTCTGTTGATTCAAGTAATGGTGCAAGTTTGTATCAACAACGTGAAGAGACCTCTTCCACTGTTGGAGCACATGGGATGCATCAAGAAGAGCAAGATCTCGTGAACATGATGGCATCTTCTGGAATTCATGGTTTCAACGGTCAGGTTCATATGCCGATGGGTCACTTGCCATATCCGTTTCCTCCTTCTTTACTAGCAGGAATGGGATATGCACAACGGAACTTCCCAAATATGGTACCCGCCAACTTTCCATTGTTTGATCCTACATTCTCGGGAATGCAGTTTCCACATGGTTTAGTTCCTCCTCAACTATCTCATTTCTTTTCTGGACTTGGAGTGACCCCAAACTCTGAAGAATCAATCGAACCCAGTAATGAAAATTTTAGTGTTGTGGAAGTGAGCTCTGCTGACGCTGATCATGATTCCTGGCGGGAACAGAATGCGGGCCCCACTGGAGGGTTTGAACCTGATAGAGTGAATTCCGAAAAAGTTACATCCACTGATAAACGTCAGGTTTCTTTGGCTGGGTTGAATTATGTCCCCCCTGCACTTCGTGTAGGTGGTTCAGGTGCTTTATTGAAAAGTCAGAAGTATAACAAGGAAAAACGTGGGCCATTGAGGGACGATAGTGATGTTGTTTCGGATGAAAGAACCGCAAGCTCAAGATTCTCATCTGCTGCACAGAGTAATTCTCTAAAAAGTAAAACTTCATCAGAGAGTTCGTGGGATGAAACATCATCTGTCAAAAAGCCAACTAAGGAAAAACGAGGGAAAAAGCCAGTTCTCTCTGCAGAATCATCTAGCGGGTATGTCAAAGGTAAGACCATGTTCGAGAGTACGTCTACGCAGCAGTCTGAGGATGATGATCAGGACTCGGTTCGTCCACCAAGTATGGGCTCTGACACGGGATCGATGCATGCTCCAAGATCTCACATGCCTAGTTATGAACCGGCTCAAACAAGTGGGTCTGACTCAATGGTCCCTATGGGTCCGATGATTCTAGGTCATAATTCTAGACAAAGAATGATGGATAATTCAGGAGCCACACCGTTAACATTTTACCCCACTGGGCCTCCTGTTCCGTTCCTCACAATGCTTCCATTTTACAACGTTCCGTCCCAGCCTAGACCATCTGACCCATCAAGTAACCATTTTGGTGACCATGATGGTATGGAAAATGGTGATCTTAGTCACGCGTTTCATGCTGAAATACCAGACCAGTCTGAAGACATCAGTTCCGATTCTTTGAGAGGGCCCGCTCCTGGCGGGGCCCCTGATGAGCGAAAGTCGGATATTCTTAACAGTGACTTTGCTAGCCATTGGCAGAATTTGCAGTTCGGACGCATTTGTCAAAGTCCACAGAAGCATGGACCCACGGGATATCCTTCACCTGTTATGGTCCCGCCAATGTATCTACAAGGCCGTGTCCCATTTGATGGCCCGGGAAGACCTGTATCGAACATGAATTTAGTGACTCAGCTTATGAACTATGGACCTCGGCTCGTTCCTGTTGCCACACCTGTTCAGTCTGTTTCTAATAGACCTCCTAATGTTTACCAACATTATGTGGAAGATCTCCCGAGACATCGAAGTGGGACCGGGACTTATTTACCGAACCCCGTAAGACAGTTTTTCCACCTTCTTCACTCCCAAAACATGCCTGATTTTAGTCTTACTCGTATATATCTTTATTATTTGATGTCCCTTTTTTTCAGAAGGTTGCTGTTAGGGATCACCATCCACGACGGGGTAACTACAACCATGACAGAACTGACAACCATATTGATAGAGAAAATAACTGGAATGGTAATTCAAAATCACGAGGCTCGGGTCGCAACCACAATCGTAACCAAACCAATAAACAAAGCTCAAGATTTGATCGGTATGGTGCAAATGACAGCCGGGCTGACAGATATCAAGCCCAGAATGGTTTGCATTCAGTCCCAAGTCAAAGTGGTCCTGCCGGTGTGGCCTATGGAATGTATGCAAACCCTGGTGGGCCGTCATCAAATGGATCAAATGGTCCTTCAATGGTGATGATGTATCCATTGGAGCATAACCCTGGTTTTGCTTCCCATAATGATCAGTTTGAGTTTGGGTCGTTAGGTCCTGTGGGGTTATCTGGAGTAAACGAGCAATCTCAGGTAAATGATGGAAGTCGTGCACATGGGACATATGAGGAACACAGGTTATATGGGGCTCCTATACAACGGTCTTCACCTGATAGGCCTTCATCACCACATCATCAAAGGTATATTATTTTCTGCAACCCACCTCTTTTAGACCATGAAGTATCTTAAATCCTTCACATAAAATTTGCCAACTATCCCATTCCGGGAAGTCGCACAAATTTTTTTGGATATTGTTCAAGGTAACATTCGAACATCTGCTGTCATAAACCTCATTTTTAGGTTTATAAACTTTCCATGTCAGCTACCAACCCATAAACCTCTTGAAGGCTTATAAATGAAATAAATGTTAAATTAGTATTAATAAGTGCCCACATTTGATTGCGATGAAAAGCTCTACAAACATGGATCTTAATTAATGTCATGTCATCATACATCTACCCCTATGGTGGCTCAGTTTATGGACCAATCCATTTTTTATTAACTTTTTGATAAATGTTACTAAAAGATGTTTAAAAAAAAAGGATATCAAGGTTTTCTACTGTTGATAACAGGAGGGTTTGATCGCATCCATCTGCCATATCAGTTGCATATCGTGATCATAACGAGATTCCGATCAAGGATTTACCAAACCTAATAGACGATGACGTGGAGAGACTCCTTGGTCAAAAATCACGGGTTCGAAAGAAGAGATATTTGTGGTTGTGCGTAAACTGTTAAAGATCATGTTCAACATCAACGACAGGGTTAGGGGGTGGTGGTATGTTGTCGGGAAGAAGTCCCTCATAGTTTTTCTTGGTTCCATTTTTGGTAGTTTTTATTTGTGTTGTCGGCTACTTTATATGGGTCGATGATAAGTGTACTCTTACAACTCTTATTGCGAGATGTAGAATTTTTAGGCATCCACCCTGTTATACATGTGTTGCTGCTGCCCTTTCGACTGATCATATTTGTAGGGTTTATAGTACAGAAACACTTTTGTACTAACTACCTTGAGACAATGTTCAGTGTATCATTTATAAATTTAGTGGTGATAGTCAAATGAAGAAGTTTAAGTTTAGCCTATGCTTACATTTTGTTCCAAGTATGTTTTTTTTAAGCTATAAAAAGTGAAGATGGGAAAAGGGAGGAAAGCTAATGGCAATTTCATATCTTCCTCCCTCATTTTAGTTGGAAATTTCATATCTTCCTCCCTCTTTTTAGTTGGAAATTTTATATGTATCCAAACACGTATTAAAAATATTGTACATTATGCATTGAATACTTGTACTTTGGATATATCACTATCACTACTACTTATAATGCACAAATGACTCTCTCTCCTATTTAATTTTCAGACTTTCAAAGTATGATGTACAACACATTAAAGCACAAAATTTCAGACTTACAACCACATATGCATTATATACAACACATTAATACAGCCTTGACCAAACAATTAATACACCCTATCACTAATTAATACAAAATGTAAGCATAATGTACAATCTATACTCCATTATTTCCGGCAATAAATATGATTCGGCTCGTTGTTCGAGAGTGGTGCGCAAAAAAATTAAAAATGTTAGATCTACAAACATAAAATCATTAGATCTACAAAAAAAAAATTGGATCTATAAAATTAAAAACTTATGGTTTGACAAGTTGAAATATTAAAAATTTACGTAACTTTTTTTTATCACCAAAAACGATATTTATGAAAAAAATTTCGTGTATTTTTTATCACCAGTATTTATGAAAAAAATTACGAATCTATTTTTAAGACTAAAAACGAATATTTATGAAAAAAAATACGGATCTATTTTTTTAAGACAAAAAAACGCGTATTTATCAAAAAAAAAAAATACGAGTCTACTTTTGTAAGACCAAAAGCGATATTTATCAAAAAAAATTACGGATCTATTTTTTTAAGACCAAAAAACGCATATTTATCAAAAAAAATTACGGATCTATTTTTTTTAAGACAAAAACGATATTTATCAAAAAATTACGGATCTAATTTTTTAAGACCAAGCATATTTATCACAAAAAAATACGGTTCTATTTTTTTAAGACAAAAAGCATATTTATCAAAAACATTACGGTTCTATTTTATTTTAAGACCAACAACGCATATTTATTAAAAAAAATTACGGATCTATTTTATTTTAAGACAAAACGATATTTGTGAAAAAAATTTCGGATGTATAAAAAACATACCAAAAACGCGTGGTAGGGTGGGGCGTCTTTGGTTGCTGCTGTAGAGGGTGGTGGCGCCGGTATGGCGGTGGCCCGGTAATGCAGTGGTGGCGGTGGTGTCCTGGTGAGAGTAGGGTTTGGTTGGGTGTGTGTGTATTTTATTTAGAATCGAGTGTTTTGTTTGTTGTGTGTATATTGTGGAGAGTGTTTTTTTTTAGAATGAGAGGGTTTGGTAGGGAGATGAGAGTGGTGTAAGTGTGTGTTTGTTTAAATAAAAATATAAAAAGAGAAGTAAATAGAAATGGATGATGGTGTTTGTTGGTATTGGTTTGTTAGGATTGGATGATGGTTGGATTGGTAATTTTTAGGAATGTATGTTGGTTTGGTGTGTGTAACACTTTTGGGCTTCGATTGTTTGATACGGTACATCGACTATAACAATAAAACGAACTTTCAAAAAAAGAAGAAAAAAAAAAACACTAAAACGATACAACTTTAGCAATAAAAATTTATAATAACAATAATCAATAATTAAAAAAATGCATAATAAAATATAACAAAAATTACAAAACAAAAAGCTACAATAAAGAATAAATAATCATGACATAGAATCGCTGAAATCACCGTGTTGCAACGTCGGTATTTTTGAAAATATTTGCGCAACAAAATTAGTCACCTAGAATGCCGTACGAGCATTGTATGGTACCGCTAGTATAGAATTATTTATGAAAGTTAGGTGATATGGAATTTATCTAATAAAACAGGAAGTAAAGTGAAAGACGACGCCAAAAAGCTAAGACAATGCACCAAAGAATTTATTGACATTTAAAGAGAATGAGGATAATAACACAAATTGATAAACAAAAATATTGATACCAAAAATCAGTTATGAATGATGATTGATTGGTTACATACCCGTTGGAGTAGCAAAATCTTGATAAATCTTGGGATAGAAATTAAAGGCATTAGACGTTGTAAATTAGATAGGTACATTAGGTTGAATAATGAAGAAGATTATGGTGAAAAAAAAGGTTTTTTAGCCCATTTACAAGATAGAATATTTTCAAAGTAATGATAGAGAGACTTAGTAGACATGCTTAAATTCATGCCTAATCCATTAAGAATATGACACATAGCTCATGCATTTTCTCTCTTTAAATTTTTACTTTTGATTTTGTCACTTGTGATCATCTTGTTCAAACATGTTATTAACATTCATTTTAGGCATGCCAATCATTTTCCATTCTTTCATCTTTCCTAACTATCCCAAAAATGAGCCGATGATTTTGGGCTCAAAATTCATTACATCTCCCTCACGGCCTCACTTGCTTCCCTCGCCATTTCCTTTCCATTGTTAGAAAAACTTGAAAACACAAAAGAAAAACTAGTTTCATTACTTTCCACTTTTGTTTTCTCATAAATATAAGTGGAGAACATAGTGTTATTGTTTTGATGGTTAGCATCCTTGTATACATGCTACATTGAGCTTATAGGGCTAAAGTTTATTTTTTGTGTTATTCAACATTATATTTTTCTTTTATTCAACATTATCTTTCACGATAATAACGAGTAAATCGTGTGTTGCGGTGGCTTTCAACCTAATTTTCACAGGTGTCGGGCAACTTAAAAAAAAAATTATATATCGCATCGGATTTTTGAAACATATATGATACATTTCTCAACGAATATTTGGATGTTATATTTTCAATTCGTTAAATCATACATTTTATAACACAAACTTGTTATTTAAATTGGCATGTTTTGAGAACTAAGAGTAAGAGCCTATTTGGTTACTTGGTTTTTATGATCAGCTTTGAACTCAAAGTGTAAAAGTGTTGTTTGGATGTTAAAAGTCGGCCTAAGGGTTTTGGTTGAATTCCTTATATCTGGCATACACAAAAGCCAAGTCACGAACATGTCTTTACAAGGTTCTTCCGTGCAGCACTTAGTCTCGACTAAGTCAACCTTGCTCGAACACTCAACGATCTAGACAACTAAAGAAAGATTTAAAGAAGGGAACAAGTGAAATGGGAAATACTTTGTATTGCTTGAGAGAACTTTACAAGAGATTACAAGTGATTTGAGAGGTTCCTTCCTCAAATGAGGATGCCTCTATTTATACTACAACTATATATACACTACAAGGTTCTACAACCTTCCATAAGAGGGCTCTACAACCTTTCATGGGAGGAAGCTTCTAGAGCTTCTAAGGACTTCCAAATCCTTTCAAGGCCTTCCTACAACTTTCATAGAATTCCATAGAGTCTTCTAAGCAAGTGTAGAACAATCCGAAATCCCGACCAACCTCGGAAATGACTCTATCGAGTGGGCGGGTAGTGACATCCTCCCCCACCTAAGCTCGTAACTTCCTCGTCGTGTATTCTTTTCAACACCGTTATATCTCGTCCATGTCATGCCTTGAGGGGTATACTTGATTCTCCTTTGGCTTCTTCCATGGTTGATCCTTGTTCGGGCTTTGTAACACGCTATATCCTCCTCGTAAGTCTTTTACCTTTGCTGTAACTCTCTTGTGCACGTCGCTCGGGTAAAACACTCGATGTTGCGCCTCTAAACTTTGCACACACGTCTTTGGTATCTCTCGACGCCTCTACGCCGCTTGATATACCGCTTGTATTTTTGTTTAACTCCTTGAAGCCGGTCTCGAGTTGCATTGCGGACATCATCTTGGCTCCACTCTTTGTGCCTCTTTCCATCGTCACCATGTACACTCGACCTTTATCTAAAATGCACAATGTGTTAGTAAACATGATGGGAATGGCTTGTACCTTATCTAAGAATTCCATCCCGAGTACGAGTTTGTAATCATCCATATGAACAATCGATAAGTCTAACTATCCTTCCCATTCCCCGATCTTGGCTTTCACGCCTCGTGCAACACCGCTAATTGGTTTTGCATCGCTGTTTACAGCCTTGATCCATCCACTATCCTCCATCGTCTCAAGCCCAAGTCTCTTAGCTTCATCTACCGAGACAAAGTTATGAGTTGCTCCCGTATCGACTAAGGCTCTTATGGATATCTCATTTATAATTGTGCTCATGAATCAAACACTATTGGCCTCCGCCTTTGACTGTCTTCGGTTTCTTGGTCTCTACCTTAGGTGCTCGTTTGCTCTTAGCCTCTATCTTGGAAGACATCACTCTCACTTTGTTTTTTGCCTCAACCGTGGGCGACTCCTTCCTTGCATTAATGGCGATGAGGATTTGCAATGATCCCATGTGCGCATCCTCCTCCTCATATAGACTCTCTTTCGTATTTGCCATTATAGCTTGGAAACTCATTTTCTTAGGACAATCTCGCGCTCTATGTGGTTCATCACACACGAAACACTCTATACTCTTATATGGTGTTTTCTCTTTTCGTTGCGATCTTCGTGCTCTATCATCCCGATCTCGGACTTGTTTCTCTCCCCCACATTTCTCATCACCATTATCTTCATTTGTGTGTTTGCGCGACCACCGCTCACCAAGGTCAATAAGTGCCTCTGCATGCGCAATAGCCGTAGCAAGGTCTTGGACTTCTCGTCTATCCAACTCTGTCTTGGCCCATCCTTGCAAGCCATCAAGAAAATAGAAGAGAGAGTCTTGGTCGGAAAGATCCGGAATCTCGAGTACAAGAGTAGTGAATTCTTTGACATACTCCCGGATCTTTCCGGAATGTGTAAGTTCTGAAGTCGAATCTTTGCTTCGTGCTTAGCATTCTCCGGATAAAATTGCTTCTTCAAGTCTTGAAGAAAATCGGCCCAAGTATTGATGTTACATGTACCTCGTTCAATATCTCCATATCGACGTCGCCACCATAACGCCGCAGTGTCCTTTAAGTAACGTGTCGGCGTCTTGTTTTTCGATGCATTGTCAACTATGTTGACGCCCTCCATGTTTTGCTCCATCTCCCACAAGAAATCATCAACCGCCCTAGCCTCTCGTTTTACCATGAGCGGTGATGGTTTAAGGACCTCCAACTTTGGAGCAATGTTGCTAGTGTTACTTCCTCCACTAACCATTTATCGCTTGCACAATACCATATCCGTTTGCAAGCCTTCAATGGTTTGATGAATGGCGAAGATCTCTTCTCCAACCTCCTTTCGCAGTTTCATGATCTGACCTATGAACATATCTCTTAAGTCATGGATCTCACGTATCAATTCGCCGCTAAGAGTATTGATGACCTTCCTAAAGTCATCCCCCATGCCCGTGAACTCGGAGTCTAGACGTACCAAGCCCTCAACTTGGTTCTTCAACTCCATCATGGATGTCTCGACACCCGTCATCCTCTTGGCCAAGCTTACGACCGTGTCTCTAGGTGCACCTCTAATCCTCTTGTCTCCTTGGCGAGACTCTTCCTGACCATGGTTCTCATCAATCAGAAAACCACTTCCACCACCTACATTCTTGTCACCTTCGTTCGTCATCTCTTTAAATCAACCTAGCTCTGATACCACTTGTCATGGACTTGTCTCTACAAGGTTCTACCGTGCATCACTTAGCCTCGACTAAGTCAGCCTTGCTCGAATACTCAACGATCTAGACAACTAAAGAAAAATTTAAAGAAGGGAACAAGTGAAATGGGAAATACTTTGTATTGCTTGATAGAACTTTACAAGAGATTACAAGTGATTTGAGAGGTGCCTTCCTCAAATGAGGATGCCTCTATATATATATTACAACTATGTATACACTACAAGGTTCTACAACCTTCCATGAGAGGGTTCTACAACCTTCAATGGGAGGAAGCTTATAGAGCTTTTAAGGACTTCCAAATCCTTCCAAGGGCTTCCAAGACCTTCCTACAACTTCCATAGAATTCCATAGAGTCTTCTAAGCAAGTGTAGAACAATCCAGAATCCCGACTAACCTCGGAAATGACTCTATCGAGTGGGTGGGTTGTGACAATATGACAACTTTATCAAATATGTGAGCCCTTATCTCTCCACAATCACATATTCCCACTTTATTGCTTATTTTAATAATAAATTTTGATTTTATATAGTTTATTAAATTATAAAAAACTATTTATATATTTTATAATATATTTTCTCTCTTTTACATTAAATTCAAATCCAAATCTAAATATAAATCCAAATTTAAATCTAAATCTTAATCCTAAACCCATTTACAAACCAAACGGGCCCTAAAATCTAAACAAATATCCTAAGTATAACCTATAAAATCAAAACAACACATCTATAAACTTATAATGTTATTTACTTTTAGCCCGATGAATCTTTTATATAATAAAAAAAAACCACAAGTGGGGACTTTTGCAAAAAACTTAACCTTCCCTTATCAAGTAATATTTTATTTAATTATTATTTTTTATTTTAAAATATTTACTAAAAAACTCAAATATTCCGGATTTGGTAATAGTTAAAAAAAACGTTCTTATATATAGTTAAGAAAAGAAAAATAAACATAAAAGTTTAAGTGTCAAAAGTATAAAGAAAAATTTTTAGTAAAAAGCGGGAGTGATTTTAAGAATATTTGTGTCTAATGCAAAGAAATAAAAAAATTACCCGCACATACATACACCTTTCAACCTATGTGTAAATTTAAGATTAAAAGGCTGCAGCCCACCTATTGCCCTACATCGACACACGGGAAAAAAAACCTACCCCTAATTAATATAATTAAATTAATTATAAGGTTTATATATCAACAATTTACAAATCTATATAAAATAAATAAATTAGTAATCAATTCTTAAAAAACACAATATATAAAAACTCGCGTGTGCGCGGGTATTATAACTAGTAATAAACTAAAGCAAACAGAATAAAAAAGTTAGAAACCGAGGGATTTGAACTTAAATCTTTTGCTTCATGATACACTAAGATTACCGTTGAGCCACATTCACTTTTTGGGTCATAACTAGAGTTAGACAATTTTTACGATTACTAAAGTGGTAAATGTAATAAGTAATAACAATCAACTATTTTTTATGTTTAAGCTTTTTGTCACGGACTTGTCTAGACGAGGGTATTTTGTGCAATACTTAGTCTCAACTAAGTCAGCCTTTCTCGAACACTCACCGAACTAGCAATCAAAAACAACTTTAAAGAAAGGAACAAGAGAAATGGGGAAATACTTTGTATTGCTTAGAGAGAATTTACAGGAGAATATTACAAGTGAATTGGAAGATAATTTTCCAAAATAGAGATGCCTCTATTGATATTACAAATCTAGGGCAACTATGTACAAACTATAAGGTGGGCTTTTTCTACAAAGGGAGAAAACATTTAGGGGTTCTAAAAGCTTCCTAGGTTTTCAAGAGCTTCCAAGACCTTCTTGCACCTTTCATAGAATTCTTGAGTCTTTTAGGCTAGTGTAGAACAATCCAGAATCTCGGTTAACCTCGTGAACAACCAAATCAATAGTGCAGGTCGTGACATTTTACTCCCATCACTAAATCAACTACTAAACCCCTACGGTGACCACCAAATCCACTACACAAACATACCCTACTAAAACACAAATATACCCCACAATACACTCACACACATAAAATAATTACATTTGGTTTTGTGGTCTGCACCACCAAACATGTGCCAAAAGTTGGCCTCCACGCATGGTGGAAGGGAGGCCATAACTCGTGAAAAGGGGGAGATCGTCCGTGGTGTGAGACACTGTTACGAATGGTCTAAAGGTAAATCGTGTAATTAACCACCGCAACATGCATTTGAATTTTGAATCCTCAACTTTGGCTATAGATGTGTGTTCTTAACAACTAAGATGCCATCACGTAGATTAAAAAAAAATAAATAAAAAATAAATCTTCTTCGGTCTATATTGTCAAAGAGAGGTAGATGACAGTACTTCATAAAGACTTTAATCGACTGTATGGAGATCATTAGCGAGCTGCTCAACCCACCCTTGATAAATGGACCTAACTAAAGAGGCCTAAAAAGAGACCTAATGCATAAAAGACTTGTACAGTAACAGTACTATACAAGTTATTTATGCATTAGGTCTCCTTTTAGGCCTTTTTATCAAAGCTCTAATTTTTTTAACACATATTTTATCTTTATCATTTCTATTTTGAAAGACAAAAAACACACATTCCAATATAACATGCTCTGCAACAACTAAACTGGCCTAGAATTCAAATCAAAACTTGAACACACATTCGCGAAAATTACCTAGGAGGCCCCTGCACGGACCACTTGTCCTGCAGAGGTCCTACTTTTTCTCATTATCCAAAAGGCCATCTATTTCGCTTCAAATTGGCAGAGAAATCTTTGTAGGACACGTGTCAACACCACATTAAATATAACTGGAAAAAAAAGTACTTCACAACAAATTTGAGGCGAAATCTTACACAATGGGCCTCACCACTATCTTTTATCTGAAAAAGCTAACCATTTCGCTGCACATTTGAAGCAAGATTATCACTCCTAAATTCCCTAAAGTTAAAAACCCCATTTGCCAAATTTACCCAATTCGCTGCACATTTGAAGCGATTTCCCTGCATATTGCACCTAGGAACTCATGAAGATAACTGGAAAATCTTAAGGAATGACTACTCCTTTCATCGACCAATTTATGGCTGGTTATCATTCACAATTTCAGTTTCACAAGGTTAAGTTCGGTAGAAGATTTCCCTGCATATCCTCTTCTTATTTTTTGCTATTTTTTTGGCTTTGTTGGTGGTGGTTGTTGTGGTGTGGTGTAGGTGCAGCTGTAGGTGGTGCGGCTGTTGGTGGTGGTGTGGTGTAGGTGCGGCTGTTGGTGGTGGTGTGGTGTAGGTGCGACTGTAGGTGGTTGTTGTTTTGTGGTGTAGGTGCGGCTGTTGGTGGTGGGGCTGTTGGTGGTTGTGTGGTGTAGGTGGTGTGGCTATTGGTGGTTGTGCGGTAGTGTTGTTGTGGTTCTGCGTGTGTGGTGGTTTGGTGTTGGTGGTGCGGTTGTCGGCGGTGGTAGTGGTTAGGTGTTATCGTGTTTGTCGGTTAATATGGCTAGTTGTTCCAAAGAAATATTTATTTTCTTCCGATATCAATATTTGGTTTTTTATGCTTATTGTGTAGTTAATAATATATACTCTTATTAATTGTTATTTTAGGATTTTGCCGCTTGACCTGTAGAAGTAAGCTAAGATTGATTCATCACATTAAAAAAAATACCAATAAGGAAGTATTGTTTAGGCGTACGTGTTTCGGATGGTTGTTTGATCTAGAACAAATGCAAGAGACATGTCTTTTACTACATTATATTAGTTTATGTCAAGACGAACCTGAACCGGGAGACACGGATGTCGTTCCATTGACGTATCATGTAGGAGATTTTGAGTTGAAATTTGGTAGAGAGGAGTTTTGTTTAGTAACTGGGTTGAGATTTGGGGTTGATTTTCAAGAGAAATTTGAAGGTGAACCTAATCCTTTTAGGAGACGTGTATTTGACTCAAGTTATGATGGATGTTCGATAATTGCTGGACTCTTGCATAATTTTATTTTAAGCGATGACCTTGATAAACTTGTCGATATCGATGCCGTCGCGTAGTTTGGTAGGGTTGTTGAGCTGGTGTTGTTAGGACATGAGTTTAATTACGTACTCTCGAGTTGGTGCATGGCCTTAGTAGATAATATTGATGCTTGGAACATATATCCTTGGGGTTCGCACGTATGGCCAACATTGTACAAGCAGTTAGTTGGTGCAATAGGTTCACGTATTGAAGCTTTCTTTGTGAAGCCACGACCACCGCCCAACCCTGACGGTAAGGTAAAGAACCCGAAGTATTCGTTGATGGGCTTTACATGGGCCTTTAAGGTATGCCTATTGTTAGTTTTTGTTGTTTATGTATATGTATAATGTTAAAGTAATTAACCAATTATTTTTTAGACGCAGATTTTGGAGAGCTATCGAGTCAAGGCTGTTGATTTTTTTAATCGTGAAGAGCTCTATCTGAGAGTGTGTGCTTGGCGTTATAAGCGGCAGTTTCAACGTCGTATGCTGGATAGTTTATTGGTGAGTTGTTATTTAATCATGCCATTTAGTTTTTAGTGATTCATAACAATATTCATATTTGTCGATATAATTTATATAATTTATAGGAAGCGGAACCTACCTTAAGACTTGTACCCGATGCATATGAGTCCGAACATGATTGGTTCCGTGATAGCATGGCATTTTTTGAGGGGCGTAGTATCGAACCACCACCAATACCCCCACCTACAGACCAATATAGCCGTGACGATGTTCCAGCATACGTTTATCGTCATTTGACGGAACTAGAGAATTTGAGAAAGGCTCAGGATGCCAAGATAAAGGAACACGACACACTGTTCCAACAAATATTTGGTTTCTTTAGTGGATTTAGTGGTTTCCCGAACGCGCAGGTATATTTGTATTTTTTTCTGCTAAATTCTTGTTATTTGTTTTAAAAATTACTAAACATACTAATATTGTGTGTAGGGTTTCGGGCAGGTTGGTCTAGGATTTACTGGGTTCCCGAACACGCAGGTATATTTGTATTTTTTTTGTTGCTAAATCCTTGTTATTTGTTTTAAAAATTACTAAACATACTAATATTGTGTGTAGGGTTTCGGGCAGGCTGGACCAGGATTTACTGGGATCCCGAACGCGCAGGTATATTCTTATTTTTTTTGTTGCTAAATTCTTGTTATTTGTTTTAAAAATTACTAAACATACTAATATTGTGTGTAGGGTTTCGGGTAGGCTGGACTAGGATTTACTGGGATCCCGAACGCGCGGGTATATTCGTATTTTTTTTGTTGCTAAATTCTTGTTATTTTTAAAAAATTACTAAACATACTAATATTGTGTGTAGGGTTTCGGGCAGGATGGACCAGGAGTTACTGGGTTCCCGAACGCGCGGGTATATTTGTATTTTTATCGTCCAACAATCTGACTTGTTTTTTGTTTTAAAAATTACTAAACATACTAATATTTTGAGTAGGGTTTCGGGCAGGATGGACCAGGAGTTACTGGGTTCCCGAACGCGCGGGTATATTTGTATTTTTTTTGTTGCTAATTACTTGTTATTTGTTTTAAGAATTACTAAACATACTAATATTGTATGTAGGGTTTCGGCGGTGGAACACGAGTTCGGGTTCCCGAGCAGCAGTATATTTGTATTTTTTGTTGCTAATTACTTGTTTTAAAAATTACTAAACATACTAATATTGTATGTAGGGTTTCGGGCAGGCTGGAACAGGATTTACTGGGTTCCCGAACACGCAGTTATATTTGTATTTTTTTGTTGCTAATTACTTGTTATTTGTTTTAAAAATTACTAACGGAAGGTATATATTTTATTTCTGCAAATGAATTTTATTTTGTTTAAAAATTACTAAACATTCTAATATTGTATGTAGGTATTTGGCGAGGCTGGTCCAGGAGCTGGTGGGTTTCCTAACCCCTGAGTAGTTCTTTCTTTGACGGGGTCTTTCGCCACCAGCCACCACAGGTGGGCACGCAGTTATTCGAGCAGCTGACGCCTCATTCTAGGACGCCTATGCCACAACAAGGATTTGTTCCGTGGTCGGGTAACAATGCGCAACAAGCTAGTCCATCACACCCCCTGTAGCTAGTCGTGTCTTGCCGATAAATTTATACTAACATAAATATATATCTTTTTACCATTTTCTACTATAATACTAATTATGTGCAAGTAACAAATTATTATTTATTTGTGTTAGGGTGCTATGAATCGAGAAAAGAGAGATGTTGGTCCTGGATGTTTTTTGTTGAGCCCGTATGAGGGTTTGCCAGACACGACTGTTATTCCCAAGAAATGGGCTGGTAGGAGTAAGAATAATGCCATTTCAGCCAATATTAGCCCGTTAGATCTTGGAAAAGCTGTTGATGATGAAGACGACGATAGGGTTGATGATGAAGAAGATGGGGATAAAGTTGAGTATTTACGTTCTAATTATACCGGAGAGTACATTTCATTTTATAACGTTGACCCTACTAAGGTAATCATAACACTACTTGAATATTTTTTTTAACAATGATTAAAAACTTTGTATTGATATAGTAATTTACTTTTGGCTATTTAGGTTAGGCGTAATTATTATGACGACTTAAATACTTTCCTGCGTAACCCTCAACCCACATACCTGGACTGTCATGTAATGGGTTTTGTATGTGAGCCAAGTTTTTGGAACGAACTGCTCCCCCTTTTTGTTCCAAGGTTCCAAGTAATGGTTGGCTTGCAGACGATGTAAGTTTATTATTAAATGTTTATATTGTATTTGAATAGTCTTTTTTATAGAATGCTAAAGGGTTAATTGCATAAAAATGCATCATACTTGTCACTTTTTGTCATTGTATGTTGCGAACTATTTTTTTTATCATCTTGACACCAACCTTTTCAAATCGTGCTATTGTATGTATTATGTGACAATTTTTCATGTAAAATGACCATTTTACCCTTCAAATTTTGAAAAAAATAAAGGTAAAATGGTCACAAAATACATACAATAGCACAATTTAAAAAGGTTGGTGTCAAGATGATAAAAAAAATAGTTCGCAACATACAATGACAAAAGTGACAAGTATGATGCATTTTTATGCAATTAACCCAATGCTAAATAATAATTTTAATATTTTTTTTTATTTGAATTAGCATATCAATGCATGGATTGAGCTTCTAATTCGTCAGAGGCCACCTGGTGCTCGCTAGACAGTAGCTAAATCAACAACAACAACAACAACAACAACAAACCCAATCCCGCCAAGGCAGGGTATGAGGGAGGTATAATGTAGACAGATCCTACCCCTACACCAGGGTAAACCCGAGTGTAGAGAGACTGCTTCCAACGAGACCTCCGGCAAGTGCATGTGTGCTAGTGCGAAAGGATAGATAAAGCATGCGACAAAAACAAAAGGCAAAAGCGAAGAAAAGAAAGCAAGCAAACAATCAGACAGGGCAAACCGGAAAAAAGAACCACGCACCAGCACACCGAAAAAAAAAGCCAATAGCAAAGCGCAACATATAAGAAACCAAAAGTCCAGGCACACCAAAAACAGACCAACAAACGGGGGCAACACTTAGCAAAGCAAAGAAGCACGGGGCCTAAGACTACGGCAAAGCAAAAGAGAGTCCACAAAACAAAACACGCAAGGAGGCAAAAGGGGATACCTAAAAGCCAAGCACCTAGTACCACTGCCCGCAAAAACAGTCAAGCACCTATCACCCCTACCCGCAAAACCTAATTCTATCCCTCCACCCCTTCCTATCTGAGATCATGTCCTCGGTCAAATTAAGCTCCGTCATGTCAAGCTTAAGTCTATCCTCCCACCGATATTGGGTCGCCTCTCCTTCTCACGCCATCTACATCAAGCGCTTCGACCCTTCTAACTTGCGCCGTGGCCTCCTCGACATGTCCGAACCACCTCAACCTTCCTTCTCTCATTTTCGAAACAATATTCCCGACCTCGAGTTTAGCTCACGAAAACTCCGTTCGGGATCATGTCAAGCAAGGTTTTACCACAAGTCCATCTTAGCATCCTCCGCCGCCACCTCTACCCCGTTAGCATGTGCCTTTAATATGGACCAACATTCAGAGCCGCATACAAGATAGCCGGTCTAATCGCCACCTTATAGAATTTTCCCTTTAACTTAAATGGGATGTTCCTGTCGCAAAGGACTCCTGATGCCGCCCTCCATCTCGCCCACCCCGCTCTAATCCGGTGGGTTACGTCCTCATCTATCCTCCCTAATTTATGTATTACCGATCCCAGGTATCTAAAGGACTCCTTGGGTGTCAAGATCTGATCACCGATATGAATATCAATTTGTTCGTGATAACCTGGCTCAATCCTCCCAAAGTCACATCTCAGGTATTCAGTCTTCTCCCTGCTCACCCGAAGGCCATTGTCTTCAAGAGCCTCCCTCCAGTGCTCAAGTCTGGTGTTTAACCCTTCCGCCGATTCTACCACCAACACAATGTCATCAGCAAAGATCATGTTCCACAGGATGCCCTCTTGTACCCCTCTAGTTAACTCATCTAGAATCAAGGCAAAGAGGTATGGGCTAATGGCGGATCCCTGGTGTAGCCCAATTTCCACAGGGAAAAACTCTGAGGTCCCCACTGTGGACCGTACACGAGTCTTGGCACCCTCGTACATATCTCTAATGACTCTCACGTATCTATTTGGGGTTCCTTTGTTGATAAGAGTTTTCCAAATCAACTCGCGCGGGACGCTATCATAAGCCTTTTCAAGATCAAGGAATGCCATATGCAAGTCCTTTTGTCTTTCTCTATACTTCTCCATGAGACTTCTGAGAAGGTGAATAGCCTCAATCGAGGACCTTCCTGGAATAAAACAAAATTGGTTCTCTGACACCCTCGTCTCCCTTCTCAACCTTCTCTCAATAATTCTCTCCCAAACCTTCATGGTGTGACTAAGAAGCTTAATGCCCCTATAATTGCTACACACTTGTACATCTCCCTTATTCTTGTAGATGGGGATGACTTCACTGAGTCTCCATTCTTCTGGCATCTTATCCCCGTAGAAGATCTTGTTGAAGAGGCACGTCAACCAATGTAACCCCCTATCTCCCAGACACCTCCAAGCTTCTATGGGGATTTGGTCCGGCCCTACAGCTTTGTTTCTTCCCATCTTCTGTAGTGAGATCTTCACTTCGGTTGGCTAATCCTCAAATAGTAGCACTCTGACGCGTTGGCTAAGGTTCTCTTGTACATGGCTTCACCCTTCCTACATTGAAAGAGAGGAGAAGTAATCTCCCATCTCTTCTCGATATCCTCTACTTTTACAATGGTCCGTCCTCCTACATCTTTGATATACTTTACGCATCCTAAGTCCCTTCTTCTCCTCTCTCGGGCTTTAGCGATCCTGAAAATGTCGTTAGCTCCCTCTTTGGAGTCCAGTTTCTTATACAAATCCTCATACGCCTTGTCCTTTGCCAGAGCTACTGCCTTTTTCGCTTCTCTTTTGGCTACTTTATACCTCTCTTCTGCTGCGGTAATGTCGGCTTGGCGACCCTCTCGGCACAAAAGAAGCTCTTTGAACCTAGATTGTTTCTCGGCGACTTTGGATTGCACTTCCTCACAAAACCACCAAGATTCTCTGTTGGCCATTCAGGACCTCGATGTCCCTCGAGACACCCCAAGGGAATCCTTTGTTGCATCTTTGATAAAGCCGGCAAGAGTGCCCCACAACTGGTCCGCTTCTCTAGCATCCAAGCCATCCGACTGAGTAGGAAGTCCCTCTAAGACTTTCACTCTAAACGATTCTGCCGCCTCACCGTACAAATTCTTCCAAAGAATCCTCGGCAACCCCGTCACTAATCTCCTTGATTGTTGCCTCTCGAAAAGCATGTCTGCTGCTACCAATTTGTGTTGGGATGAGCAAGTCTCACCTGGGAAACCCTACAGTCCTCAGCATTTACTAAGGTCACTTCTTCGCACCAACAGATAGTCAATCTGGGTGTTGTGGCCCCCGCTCCGAAAGGTGATCAAGTGAACATCCCTCTTCTTGAAGAAAGAGTTTGCTACTACCAAGTCGTGAGCGGTAGCAAACTCTAAAATCGATCGACCTTCGTCGTTCCTAACTCCGAAGCCAAAACCTCCGTGTATCTCTTCGTAACCATCTGCATCCGCACCTATATGGCCATTCAAGTCACCACCTATAAACAAACGCCTATCCGACGGGCACTCCCTCACGAGCTCGTCGAGATCGTCCCAGAAACTCTTCTTCTATGCTTCACTCCGGCCCACCTGTGGTGCATATGCGCTGATAACGTTGACGGTCTCCCCATTGATAACCAAAGTAATCGCCATAACCCTTCCTGGGATGAGGTAGACGTGGTAAGTATTTGTGTTTAATGATTTTAATACGTTTAGTATTTTAATAAGGTATTTAATTTTATGTAAGTTAATGATTTTATCTTTGTAGGTGTATATGCCGATCCATGCCAAAGGCAATCACTGGGTGACTGCTGTCGTAAATCTTCGGAATTACCATATTTCTGTTTTTGACTCGATGCAAAGTGACGTTAGGCCGGATAAGTTGCGACGACATATTGTTGCATGGACAAAAGTCTTAAATGAAAGTTTAGAGATCCAAGGATATTTTTCAGTTACCGGACGCCAACATTATAACTTCTCATTCTCTTAAAATGATTCAAACTGGTTCCCGGCTCCACAGCAAGCAAATGGTATGGATTGTGGAGTAGTAACATGTTGGCTTATGCTACAATTTTGTAATGGTAGGATCCCACCAATGGTTATTAATAATCCTTCACAATTTTTTAGGGAGTTTAGATTACTCATGGCGAATTATTTTTATGGTACCCGGTGTGAGGATACTAGCGGATGTACATATGATTAGTTGAACTGTTTGTATATATTTTTTTATTTATGGTTGAAGAATACTAGCGGATGTAGATATGATTAGTTGAACTTTTGTATATATATTTTTTTATCTTTGGTTGCAGAATACTAGCGGATGTAGATATGATTAGTTGAGCTTTTGTATATATATTTTTATCTACGCTTACCAAATGAATGTTTGTGTATGTTATATATAACAAGTTATGGCGTTGATAACTAAAGTTTTGTAGAATAGTTAAATGAAAATAGTAGATGGGTTAAATAGAAACATAAAAATATACAAGATAAAAATGATACAAATTAAAAACTAAAGTCCAATTTAAACATCACTGATAAACGGTATCCTTGTGGTAAACTTCAACAATGTTTTTCAAAGTGATGTTAAGGTAATGGTTATGTGGTTTTGGTGTGAACACTAAGACGTTCTTTAGTATCAAAACAACACCGACACCGATAGACTTGACATAACCCTTATCCTCTTCTAGGACTTTGTGATGAATTGTACCAGACATTGTTCCTGATGGAACTTTGAGTGTAACATTTAGCTAACCAAGCAAATTTGGTGTACAAGACTTGATGACAGCTACAACCAGTTCAAGCTTTCTTTTTTTACAAAAGTTTTTCATATCGCCTAAAAAAGCATCTACCATGATCCCAAAAGCATCTAGATAGCCAAGCGCACTTAGCCATGGGCCACGCGTAAAATGATCATCTTCAGATGCATCCTCCACTATTTTCCTGACATAATCTTGGGTTGGCTTTACAGACGAAGGGCCACCTTCCCTAATGTTTGTATTTTTGCGGAGCTTGGCCAATTGAAGAATATCCGCTGGACCGGGTATTATCCGTGTTTGTCCTATTGTAGTTGCATTTTCCCTGGGCTGATCAATGTACAAATGTATTATACCATCAGCTGAACCACAAGCACACGTAACAAATAAAGAAAAATCGTTGTTGTCTTTAATCTCCATCAGAGTATCTGATGGACTTAGCCTAAAGGACAATATGAGTTGCGTATTTGCATCCAACTCGAATTTGTTCACCAACATTTCAACCATTAATGAGTAAGTGATGTCACTGTACATAATGACACCACTTTCTTTGCCATTGAAATGTAATTTACATTTGAATCTCTGGAAACTAGCCGCCATTTGTATGTTTGTTAAGTTGATGTATGTTAGTATTTAGTTTTTTGTTAAAGCTTATGTTTGTTAAGGTTCTTTGTAGATGTTATATATATAGTGTCTAGATCACATAGTGTTTTACACGAAATATGAAAGCTTTTTGTCATGTTTTAATAATCATATGACAACTTTTAGACATGTCAGTAACAATATAGGGACATGCATTAGAATCTATAAATCACATACATGTTTACACGAAATATGACAACATTTAATTATTATATGACAAATTTTTAGGCGTGTTAGTAAGCATATAGGGACATGTATTTGACAATTTAATGACATTCTATAAATCACATACATGTTTACACGAAATATGACAACATTCAATAATTATATGACAACTTTTTAGGCGTGTCAGTAACCATATAGGGACATGTATTTGACAATTCAATGACATTCTATAAATCATATACATGTTTACACGAAATATGACAACATTTAATAATTATATGACAACTTTTTGTCATGTCAGTAACAATATAGGGGCATATGATACACGATTCCATTAAATACATGATACCATTAAACATTAAATCCTAAAAGTTGCTTGTCTGACATTGTTAGAAGAATTAGTGATTCTTTGTTGGGCCCAATGAAGAATGAACCAGAATCTCCTTCAACACCCACATTTTGAAAGCTTTCAGCATTACGCATGAATACTTGTAGCGAGTGGGGCATTTGTTGGCTTACTTTAGCTTCAACTATTGGTTCCTCGTCCTTAGTAAAACCCAACAACTTAAGTACATGGTCAACTAGGAATGGAATGTTGAATAACATTCGAAAGGATGTTACAAAACCACCATCAACTTCTAACACCCATACACAAAGAAATCGTATGTCCGCTAGATAGAAACTAGACGAAATTACGAGATTATTTCCTAGCTGAGATAGATCGAATGGGAAAGGAAACAAAACTCTCAGCTCTTCAGGTATGTAGACTACAATAAACCGGTAAGTAATCAAATCAAATAAAACAAGCATATAAGTTGTGTACGTCATACCATCATCATTAGTGAGCCTTTCAAAAGCAGGCCAATAAATTTTACCACCCACACATGCTTGACCTGACCGTTTTAAGCGGATTGTTTCACAAGGCAAATGGTAATTTTCAAGAATGTTCTAACTACCAGAGCTCAACGTAAACACTGACATGTACCATGGTCCTTGACCATAGTAAGGGTAATTAATCTTTAAAAGGGTAGGGTCTAAAGTGTCTGGACGAACACCAAAACCAAGGACCATTTTTGGTGAATCAGGTTGATCCATGTAACTAGGAACAAAAATCCCTATTGATCGTTTTATGGATGGATTCCAAAGAATAAGCATCATATTACCAATATGCGAAAAACACCAAACACCTTCAGAAGTAGCAATTGGCTTGACGGTGCTAAGATCCAAATTTGTATTTAGAGGTGTGAAGCCTAGATTGTCATCAACAGAAAACATAAAACCTATATTATCTTGCTTGTATGTTAAAAAAAAACTTCTAGTATCAACCTCATGAAAACCGTAACGACATATGAAGTTGTTACTGTCAATTGCCGCTTTCCAAGTCTTTGAGACACTACGGACGCATTAAAGACTTAATAGGAAGCCTATTCATGATATTGATCTGAAGATCAAGGGGTATGTTGTCTGACATTGTTTGGGGATGGTTACAAGTAATTTGCAGTGTAGTTGAATGTGTAAAATTAGAGTATTAACATTTTTTCTTAAATAGAGTGTTTGTATTAATTATTTTTTATCACATAATATTATACACGAAATATGACATGAATATGACTTGTCAGAAACTTTATAGAGACAAAGATGTGACTAGTAAATAAATTTTTTTTGATCACATAATACTATACACGAAATATGACATGAATATGACTACTCAGGTACCTTATAGAGACAAAGATGTGACTAGTAAACAAGCTTTTTTTGATCACATAATATTATACATGAAATATGACATTAATATGACTTGTTAGAAACTTTATAGAGACAAAGATGTGACTAGTAAATAAACGTTTTTTGATCACATAATACTATACACGAAATATGACATGAATATGACTACTCGGGTACCTTATAGAGACAAAAATGTGACTAGTAAACAAGCTTTTTTTTATCACATAATATTATACATTAAACATGACATTAATATGACTTGTCAGAAACTTTATAGAGACAAAGATGTGACTAGTAAATAAATTTTTTTTGATCACATAATACTATACACGAAATATGACATGAATATGACTACTCAGGTACCTTATAAAGACAAAGATGTGACTAGTAAACAAGCTTTTTTTGATCACATAATATTTTACACGAAATATGACATGAATATGACTACTCAGGTACCTTATAGAGACAGAGATGTAACTAGTATACAAGATTTTTTTGATCACATAATACTATACACGAAATATGACATGAATATGACTACTCATGTACCTTATAGGGACAAAGATGTGACTAGTATACAAGAAATATGACATTAGTTTGACTTGTCAGGAAATAAATTTTTTTTATCACATAATATTATAAACGAAATATGACACATGTTAATTACTTTTTGCAAACACACATGGTAATATTACACTATATATAACACATCCACGAAATTGAATGTATATACATCTTCACAATAATTAAAAAATAAAATGGCCTTGAATTTACATAAATTCAAATGTATGTTACATTACGGTGAAATAAAGCGCGGTGTCATTATAGATCATGATATAACCTATTCAGGGTTAGTTGAAATGGTGGTGAATAAGTTTAAATTGAATCAAAATTCCCGAGTAAATTTAAATGTGAAAGTCCCAGTGACTTTCGACTCGATGTTCTGAGATGACAACGAGGTAAACTTTTTTGTTAAGTGTGCTTTAGAGTCTCCTGCTGAACTTGTACACTTGTATGTTTCTCAATCTAAAATAATGGAAGAAACAACAAGTTTTGGTTCAACTCAGCAAGTGCCAGAGTTTTATAATTTTTTCCCTCCAATAGTAGAAGAAAACATCGTTTGCTTTCAGTTCAGAAAACTCAGCAAGTGCCAGAGTTTTATAATTTTTTCCCTCCAAGATAGTAGTTAGGATTATTTTATAAATGAAAACTTTCAAGAATGAAATTTGGTAGTATAAATAAGTGTTAAGATATTTGCTGAGTGGTAAGACACTATGGTGTCTCTAGATCTTTTTAATGAATTCTAGTGGTTTATCGAGTTCAAGTAGGAAATTAACCTGAATATAACCCTTGTATAACTATTCTTAGTGTTTGAAAAATTTAAGTCGAACATAGTTAGTCAGACTATGTTCCACTGTCCCTAGGTTAAATATAGGTGACTAGACTATATTTAGCCGAGGTTCGATAAAATTTTCAAATACCTAAATTAGGTATACTTGTGATATGTCCATAGCTTTTGAGAAATTGTCCACTAAGCAAAGGCAATATCAAACCATTCAGTTGCAAGTCCCGGCCATAAAAGACTTGTAACCTATGTTTTCACATTCCATTGCATAGAAGATAGTATGGGTAGATACGTGTGGAAAGAAAGTTTTAAGTAATTCTAAAATAGTCCATACTTGGCTAGAATCACGAACTTTTAACAATGAAGGTTTCAGAATGGAACTTTGATGAATGTGGAGAAAGTTGCTGAACTTCAGCTTTTGTAGATGATGAGTCAGTTTATCTTTTAGATATCCCATTTCTTGTATTTCCATTAGGAAAATCAATAGATTGTGACGGGTTTCATGTAAAACAATATCATATAAGGTTTTATAAGATAATTTCTAGAGTCTATTGTATAACTTACAATGTTTGCGAAGTAAATTAGACCATTGTGTAACTTCATGATCTGGAGGTAGTTGAGAGCATTGTGCAACTCACAATGTCTGAGAAATAGTTGAGACCGTTGTGTAACTCACAATTTCTAGGAAATAATAGAGACCATTGTGCAACTCACAATGTCTGAGAAATAGTTGAGACCATTGTGTAGCTCATAATGTTTAGGGAATAATAGAGACCATTGTGTAACTCAAAATGTCTTGAGAAATAAACTAGATCATTGTGTAACCTAAAATGTCCAAGGAATAAATGAGTTCACTGTTTCATTTACAGTGTCTAGGGATGTAATTGAGACCACTGTATGATTTGATTAATCCGAGAATGTAATAGAGACCCTGTAAGATTTCTGATTATCGAGAATGTAATAGAGACCATTGTATAAATTACAATGTCTAGGAAGTAGGAAAGACCATTGTAATCAGTTACAATGTCTTGGAAGAAGTTTCGTAATCCTAAAATGCACGAGTAGATACATGATTTGGAAAAAATATGATTTTGTCGTAATGCCTTAGAATAAGCAAATGGAGATATGTTTAGTCTATCGTTAAGCTAAAATGATTGAAAATATGTCGAGTGTATATATCAATATACTAGTATGTTTGTGTAGCATAAACTACCTAGAAGTCACATAATCGTCTGGAGGATGGAAGGCACGGAGAACGAAAGGCTATAAAATGTTTTGTTTGTAAAAGTGGTTATAGTTTAGGTCTCGATTAGGCCCGTTTCTCTATAACGTGGCTCGATACCAATTTGTAACACCCCAATTTCGTGATACGCAGCGGAATTCAAACTGGGTGTTACTTCATGGCATAACAGTCATAACAATAGAAAACGAACTCTAATGGAGTCGTTTTAAAAGATTTATCATTCGATTTATATAAATATCAGAGTTTACAAAAATGAGGTCCCAGTAGTTTCACGGTTTACAAAATACATTAAATGGGTTTTCGAATGATAATAAAACTTATAGCCTTCTTGAGTATTCGTGCTCCTCCGTGCCGCCTCATTACAATATGGACCTGAAATACATGCTAAAAACTGTCAACACAAAGGTTGAGTGAATCCATAGGTTTATTGTTAAATGTTGAACACATAATGTTTGTGTGGGTTACGTTGTTATACACCCATAATGTTGAAAAAAAACAGTTTTTTATTTCACTAAGCTCATGCAACCAAGGCGTTAACGTGTTCCAATATAAATTGGTGAAAATGTTGGTACAAGCCCTAATAGGTAAAATTACCGTTTTACCCAATGTTACTCAAATATAGTGCGTTTGTTTGCCTACCCGGTCAACACAAACGGGATTCGTCAATCCCAATAGATTTATTCACAATATTCGTGCCCACTCTCTCTAGTGATTAATGGTTCATGATTAGGGACTTATGTTTGGCAAATGCGGTAACTTAGTGACAATAAAACAATCAGATAAGCATATAGTTTGAAAGCAATGTGTTCGATTAAAAATAAAGCATGTATCTCCCCCAAGGGTTGTAAAACAATTGAATGATAGAAAATGGGGCTATGAACTCACCGTGAGTTAATGATATCAAATGTATAGTGAGGAAGATGGATATGCTGTGAGAACCTCTACGAGCAACCTAGAATATGGTTTCGTGTCTTAGTTTATGGAATAATGATGTGAAAGCATAAACGTGTCTATATATAACTCCTTATATTGATCATGATGTACTACATGGTTGTTTGGGTATGTTGTTTATAGAACCGGTCTAAGTTGTGAAAACGTGTTTTTTATATATATTTTTCTACCATTCGGGCCATCACAATTCAGAGGTCATGTAGTAAACGTTCGAGGAGCTAGGACACTTTAATTCGTAAATCCAGCAACTCGTCGATCCGTTTACCCAAATGAAACCCCTCACATGAAGCTCCCTAGTATTGTAGCACTTAATAGATAAGACATATGTTTTGTTTATATAACATAAGTGTCATATGGTTTGTAAACACAAGTTACAAGGTTGTTTGGTTATGATTAGGAAATCATAATGGTTATCAAAAGTATCGTTATAATTTATGTCACAAGTGTTTAAAGAAAAGTTTACAAGTTTCTAAATTGTAAAGTTGGTTATTACAAGTATAGTTTCATGGTTTATCGAGGGAGTAGATCCAAATTGTATTGTATACATTTAGGTTTGTCAAGGCTGTTAATACAAATAAGCCGTAAAAACGTTTATTTATATTTTACGATCTTCTAATGTTTTGTCGATAACAAATGTAAAATCATTTTAACGAAACAAATAGAATACGTAAATAGTTTGAGTTAATAGTTTCCTAACACACTTACGTTTTCATAAAACAAGAAACAAGTATAAGTGATTTTATGATTTAGATACATATGTACAACAACTAGTGTTTACATATTGGGTTAAACATATACTTAAACTAAGTATACTAAAATGGGTAAAACTAAGTATATGCTAAAATGGGTAAATACAAGTATATACTAAATGGGTAAATACTAGCAAATGGTTTTGACCCATAACCCATGGTTTTATATATACCACTTAACCAAGTTCATTGTATCCTTAAGATACATTGTATCTAGATAGAAACCATGGATCAACCCATAACCCATGACCCATGACCCATAACCAAAAATACCCATGGGCAAAGAGGAGCGGACCACGGATCCCTAGCTTTGTGCTAGCCGGATCCCTTGTGGTAGGGATCCGTGGGATCCGGGGAACAGAAGAGAATTTCCTCTATAAATAGAGAGCCATTTATTCCTCTCTATACATGGTTTTACACACATACTTCCCCAAAGTATTCTAACCCTCTAACCTCAGATCTAAGTGATCTATGTAATTTGTCTTTTGTTTTTTTGTGATCTACTAGGTTCCTCTTAAAGGAGAGATCACCACTTCTTGAAGACGTGCAAGCTCAAGTCCATGAGTTGCCATGCTTTGTCATCATCAAGACTACTAAGGTTCTCTTGTTGATAGTTCTTCCTTTCTCCATAGATGTTGGGTTGAAGGCATTAGTGAAGAATGCCAAAAGAGTCAAGATGAAAGCATTAGTGAAAGGTGCTCATCATTCGTGTCAAAGTATTAGTGAAGGATGCTAAAGGTGTCAAGACGAAGGCATTAGTGATGGGTGTCAAGCGTTGTGTCAAAGGCATTAGTGAAGGATGTCAAAGAATCAAATCAAGTAGCATTTGTGAAGAATGCCTAGGTCGTTATAATCGATGAGGGTGCATCGTTATACATATGTATTTGTTTATCTTCAAGGATGGTGATATCCTTGATGGTGTTGTAACAAGGATAAGATCTCCTTGAGATTAGGTGTTGTGTCGTGAAGGGTAGTAGTTCCTCCATAGTAATGGAACTAGGTGCTTAGCCTAGTACCTAATAAAGGGTAGGCGACGTTGTGAAGGATTAGTTCTCCTAAGGTGTGAAAGAACTTGGTGGTTAGCCTAGCACCGTATAAAGGGTAGGCGACGTTGTGTTAGGTGTGGTTTGCCTTGGTGTGAAAGAACTCGGTATTTAGCTTTGTACCGGAAAAAGGTTAAGCGACGTTGTGAAGGCTTCTCCGCCACAAGAAGTTGGTGTAGTGCTTACGAACTCTCGAGTAGGTGACTCGGGGAGTGGAGTAGGGCAAGGAAGGTGTCCTTGTAGGCGAACCACTATAAATAACTTGTGTTGTGGTGATGTGCTTCTTACTCTTTATATTTCATTACACGTTTATATATCCATCTATCAACGTCCAACATAAACAATCAAATAGATTGACATAAGTCGATCTAAATATTTAAAAGTTTTAAATTGGTAAAACTATTCAACCCCCTTCTAGTTTTCCACAATTGGCATCAGAGCTTCGTTACCATGTTTTTTAAAGTATGTTGTACTCTAAAGACTTGATACGATCCGTGTATGTTTGAAAACTACAAAGAAGGATTTCTTTTTGGTCATATTTTCTTTCAAATCATTTTGTTGGACATTGATAGATGATTCTAATCACTTTTGCTCTTAAGAAGTCTTCATGCTAGAATCTCTTCAAAATCTTCATTCAAAGAATAATAAAGTCAACATTCAAGGAAGGATCTAAAAGGTAATCACAACTTCGTTACACCAAGTACAAAGGATTACTTTAAAAGCTCATGAAGTATTTTTGGTATTATACCAAATCAAGAAGCATAGAGGTATGTTTTACTCTTCATTAGATAGGTTACATGAGTTCCATTTATTGTCATAAGTTCTCTTTGCTTAACTAATCACTAACATCATTAGAGGTCTCTTTCGTCACCTTTCGTCTTTTTCAACATAGGGAATGATATTATTTTTTTTTTCGTTAAACTAACGCCGTCATCACATATGAACCCTCGATATGTAATTCATCAAAAATCATCATTCAAAAACAATCCTCATCTAATACCTCCATTTTTTTTGGGCAACCTAATTTAGAAGCCTATTACAAAATAATACCAAACAACTCCCTTTCTGTCCACAGTAGCCGGATCCCTCTAGTTGTACTAGCCGGATCCCAAATACAAAGGATCCGGGGGAACCGTGGAACAGAACTCAGCTATATGCTTTCAAAAAATTCATCACTGATCTTTTTCCTTCTATTCAAATAACACTAAAACGACTAACCTACTGAATCCATCCTCATTGGCTTCCATACTCTTAAGTACTCCTTCCTAGAACATCATTGTAAGTAATTACATTAACTTGTTCTAATTTTCATCATCCTCATCCTAAGGTTTATGGTTTCTTAATTTTTAATCAATTAATTTAATTAGGGCTTTTTAAATTAATTATGAAAAGGGGATTTTAACAAAATCACATTGTGTTCACAACATTGATAATACAAATCAAAACCATAAACCCATCCCAACTAATTTTACCTAATTGGAAAATTTGTATTTTTAGGACCAACCATGCCCAAAGCTACTCAACAAGATCATCATGACACCGTCCACTACCTTACTCATTACTATCGAAAAAGGGGATTGACCAAAACCGATCGTAAAATTTTCAAAAGCCTTGTAAAACGACTTATCCACGAAGGTCGTGTAGTCAAGGAATGTTTCCTTGAAGATACCGACATTCGTCAAGTTTTCTCGACAATCAACTTTGATTGTCTCCTTGACATAGATGAACAAATTTGTCCGGTTTCATTTTTGAATTTTACAAAAGCTTTAGGATCATTCGAAACGTCAATGATAGCATTTCAATCGCTTTCATCATCAATAAACAAAACTTCACTCTTCCTCTCAACACCTTTGCTCAAATTCTTCGCATTCCTTGTGAAGGAATTTGTATGTACTCTCAAGATTGGGCAATTAACGCTCAAAACCTTGCACTTGATCCTAAGCCTCTCTATAACAATCCTATTGATGAACCGAAACCATCCAACTATTTTCAAAATAAGAACCGACCAATCCCGGTTCGACCGAAACAAGAAGCTCATTCACCGTAATCCCTTTCAAATGGAACTTTTTGAAATGCACCCCATGTTTAGAAAATGGGAAGAAATCCTTAGGGAAAATGTCATTAGCCTAGTTGGAAACAAAGATCATCCAAACGCATGTCTTGTGCAAATGATCTATTGTCTTATCCATCAAAGGCCATTTTATCTTGCCTATTACATGGTAAGGAGAATGGCTGGGGTATTCAAAGCCTCCAACATGGTACTTCCGTATGGTATGCTTCTAACACGACTTTGTAAGTATGTTGGTACATTGTAACCATCTCCTATCAACGATGATCATTATCTTTCCGATCACGTCATGGTACCTCTTACCAAACGACCCTCTAAATGGTTCATGGTCAATGGAAAGCAACCGGAAGCTCTCGGACTCTCGGCGGTGAAGATGAAGAAGATGTCGACCCCGTAGCCAACATCAAATTGGAAATCCTTGAATACCACAAACAACTTTCGACCATTCCAAACGAGACCGTGGAATTTAAGCAATTGAGGGGCATGATTCTAAACCTCGCATACAACCTCACTAAGCCGTCAAAAGGAAAAGAAAGGATTGACGAAAGAGACAATAGGATTGTGCTTGTTTTCTTTATCTTATGTTTGGATGATTACATTTTAGCACTTTCGTTTTATGATTATTTGGATATTGTCTTTAACTAGTGTTTTGTGATAAACATGCTTGTTTCTATTGTTTATCTGTGGATTTACTAGTGTGCATAAACTGCGCATCATTTACGTGTTGGTCGATCTGCGATGCGGATCCCTAGGATTAGCCTAGCGGATCCCTCCCGAGGGAGTGGGATCCGTGACATCAGATCAACAATACAACATTCAGTACATCAAAACTGCTTTCTAGATAACATTACATTAGCTTAGCATATGATTTTAGAACCCAACTAAGTCCACTTCAAGGATGAGAAAGGCTTAGACTCACTAAAGTCTTACTTAAGATCTTAGTCTGATTTTATCAACACATCTAAACTCACCATATTTCCGCTTCAACTACTCACAAACTATTTCTCACCACTCAAAACACTTAAAGAAGACAAGCTAAGCAATTTTAAGAAATTGCTTCTAGTCATTTATATCTCAAGGTAAGACAAAAATTAGTTTTTCAATTTTTGTAATCTTTAAGAATTTTCTAATATCACCTCAAGCTAAAATCTGATCACTAGGATCATTTATTATGACTTGACACCTTCATAACTCTTAGTGTTATCCTTGGACATCCATTGGTAATCATCTTGTCCCATCCCTATTCCATAAAAAGCAATCATTTGCTATAACACTTATTATCTCTAATCATTCAAGTACCCTTTCATTCTAAACACTTAGGAGAAGTGAAACATTCAAAATGAGATAGGCTTTAAGCTCCTAGAAACCTCATTTCAAACATGTCATAACTGCTGAGAGCCGGATCCCTAGGATTAGCATAGCCGGATCCCTTCAAGGAGGGAACCGTGGGATCCGGGTGACAGTTTATGTCTAACATTGCTAAAACAATCATTTCCACTCATCTTCCTAACTCAAACACTCCATCTCATCTTAAATGAGTTCCTAGATCATTGAAACTCTGAATCTCAACCTTGTGCATGTTAATCATCACATTTCCAAGCGTTAAGTCTTAAAATGCAATTGCAAAGTTCTTCCCTTTTATAACTCACATTGCCAAGAACACTTTAGTCATCAAACATATAGTTAGATCACCCAAGGTCAAATTTTCTTGGCCAAAACCATCATTAAGCACCATTACTTGTTATGGTTAAGGATTTGAGATATCCAACAGCTAAAGACTTCAAAATTAAGTCAATCCATGAATAAAAAAACCTTACAAAAGCATAATGATTTCACCTAGCCCTTTTCTGACAGCCGATCCCGGTCTAACGGTAGGATCCCTCTTGAGAGGATCCGTGGGATCGTAGATCAGAAAGCATAAACCAGACTCCATATTTGAATTCAAGTCACCTTTTGGTCTCCAACTACCTTTAGCATTCATTAATATCCTCCGAACTGATCAAAACCTCAAAAGCATGCTTAGCCCTTTAAGTAGCCAAGAATTTAATTTTCTAATTCAAATTACCCTTTATAAACCAAACAACCTTAGGATTAAGGTACCATCTCAAATCATCTCAAATTCAGCAACTAAAGGAGTTCTTACTAGCACTAACACTATGACTAAGGCTCCTAGTGCTAATTCATCCACTCAAGAACCACCCAAGAAACTTGCTAGAATCATACATGAAGTTTTCTCAACCAATCATCTTGGTTAAGACCACCAAAGCTAGAACTCTCCCACAAGAAAACCAATCAAACTAACTCGCAAGAAGAGTGTTCCCACTAGGATCTCATCACATAATTCTACTATACCCTCCACAACCCAACCTACTTCATTAGTGCCTAGAGCCACTTCACAATCATTTGAAGATCCTCAACCCACTTCACTTGAACCTCCACTTCAAGAAACTCAAAACCATGACAAGGAGTGCAATCATTGTAAACATGTTGAAAGATTGAAACATGAACTAGATAGATTGATACATGAACTACAAGCTCAAACTGAGAATGTTTAGGAAAACTCATCTCATCATTAAAGATTTTAGTTGAATCTAAAGCTTGGGGTAACTCATTAGCATTAGTAGCACTTGTTTGGCTAGTTCATTCTCTTAGTTTTAGAGATTTGGTCATGTATCTCTTGTTTTATTGAATGAATACTTATATGCTATGATTATTTTTGTTGTGCTTGATATATTGTACATATATCTCATTTTCTCAAATAGCATTGATTGACATTTCTTCACTGCGAAGATCTGTCAACAGATAGCGGATCCCTTCAGATAACTAGACGGATCCCTCCTTGAAGGGAACCGGGATCCGTGTGTACAGGAGCACAAATTTGTACTAACTTGAATCTCATTTAGAAAATTATGCACTATACTCTTGTTTTCTAACCTTTGTTTTGTAGTTATTCAAAATACACGTGAAGATATTGACACCATAAAGCTAGGGGTTTTGTGTCAACGACATTGCAAAATCATTTGCAACTTAATCCAATTTTGGATTACACTTCATGACATCCCATTACAACATTGCAATATTTAAGGGGAGCACGTTCGTCACTAGGCGAACCATTTGCAAACTTAATTGCAAATATTTAGTTATTTTACGTTATGTCCTTGCGCCTTACATAGGGATGGACTCGTCAAGGGAGTTAAGCAGTACCATTCCGTCACTTGCTCTCTTTACATTTTTTACATTTTTCTTATAAAAATTGTGTTAGTTTCTTTTAACACTTTTTGTTTCGACAAAAGGGGAGAAAAGTAAAACTAAATTCAAATTTTACAATTTTAGATTTTTCCTTAAAATAATTTTATGTTTTGTCATCAACAAAATGGGGGATATTGTTAATACAAATAAGCGTAAGCGTTTATATTTTATGATCTTAATGTTTTGTCGATAACAAATGTAAAATCATTTTAACGAAACAAATAGAATACGTAAATAGTTTGAGTTAATAGTTTTCTAACACACTTACGTTTTCACATAAAACACTGAAACAAGTATAAGTGATTTTATGATTTTGATACATATGTACAACAACTAGTGTTTACATATTGGGTTAAACATATACTTAAACTAAGTATACTAAAATGGGTAAAAACTAAGTATATGCTAAAATGGGTAAATACAAGTATATACTAAATGGGTAAATACTAGCAAATGGTTTTGACCCATAACCCATGGTTTTATATATACCACTTAACCAAGTTCATTGTATCCTTAAGATATGTAGGACCTTATATCTATCAACCTTATCACAAACCCAACACAAATACCACGTTACCACAAACAACACAAACACAAACGTTATGCTTAGAAGTAAGGAAAAGAAAGATGGTGACTTGAATGATATAGAATCCGTGTATGATGTGAGAATAGATAAACACAAGATGTTGTATATTCAATAAAGAAAAACACACACACACACACTTTCAAGCACACCCCTCAAATGACCATTTGAGGGGTATTTATAGTCCAAGGGACTTGATGCCCTAAAAGCTTTCCATGGGCCTTTAGTTGGACTTAGATTGGGCTTGGGATGCTTAAGCTTATACGGCAGCATACCTTAACATTTAACCAATTAGCAGCCCATCCGAGCCGTTGACTATTCTATCACGATATCTATCACACGATACAAAGTTCCTAATCGTGAATGACCATCACTTCTAATAAAACTATTAAGGCTAACAATCTCCCCTAAGGGGTGGTCATTCAAATGATGCTCCACTTGATTAGGTCTTTAAACTTTTCTTGAGCTCGAACTTTGTGCGTAGATATTGAATAGTCTTGATTCTTTGTTCCTTCATGCTTTTTGATCAATTAATGTGGTTTATGCGTTGTCAACCGTTGGTTAGGTATCTCCGTCTTTTCTCCACCATGCTCACACTTCTATTTGACTTTTGGTTACCAATGATGTAGTTCTCGAGTCTTTAAACTTTGTGTAGCCTTTGATTGTGATGAGAACTTTCATGTGTCGTTGGGATGAGCATGTGGCGATGCTACTACGCGATCCATCCGCTCGAGCTTCCATAAGAAGAAAACATAAAAGCAGGTTAGTAATAAGCGGATTCCGGCACTTACAAGTTTGAATTTCGAGGGTGTTAACGGCATAGTGTGAAAACACATCTCTAATTCTCACAAAGGCCGTTCTGAACGGAGTCCCACAAGTGAGATAACGCGATATACGAAGTACATCTGATTAGATGAGCATTTGAGGTACACGAAGCATCACCCCTCACGGTAGACCGTTTGAGACACACTAAGCGTAATCCACGGAGAATTAAAGTGACCTGCATCAGGGCGCTTGATGTTGACCTGGCGGTTTCCATTCAATCACTGAAGATCACAGATGTGAAACTTCTCATAAATGTTATGGCAAATTGCTAAGATCTGCGTAGGACTCTATAATATATCACTTGTGTCCTTATTGATGAACAACAAGCGATGTCATGTCATGTGTTCCTATGAGATCTTTTGATGAATCTCGTGGTTCTAGACTCAATTAGTGCATTTTGGTTTTCTGGCGGAGACTAGGAGAGGGTCTCCTTCTTCAATATCAACGATCTCTAAGAGAAAGGGATTATGTAGGGTTCCAGTGAGAATGAAACAAATCCTTTTGAGAGGAATTGAGTGGCTAGAAGGTTTAGTGCGGTCGTCACTGGGTCCATGGTCTTGGTCTTCAATACGGTGTCATCTAGTGACAACCCGATGTGAGATGAATTGAAACGGTTTACGCCTAAGGTTGAATATGGAGGGCTATTTCTTTTCACCCTTTTTCATTACATTTCTTTTAATTCTTCAACCCCTTCTTTCTCCTTTCTCACATTACTCCTTTTTCAATCATACCTAAGGACTTCTAATACTAACTATTGGTGATGTCCTTGGGTAGATCCCTCACTTCTGGCGGATCATAGGGCAATTTCCTATCCATAGTCACCTTATAACTCCATACTTGTCCTATTGTTGCCATAAAACCATTTTTCTTAAAAATCTCTCAAAGTGTTTATGATAGAAAACATGTTTGAGACACTCCGCGAGTTTTATATTTTGAAACACTCCCCTTCACATGTGCTTATGAGTTTTAAGCAATCGCACATAGAGGGTAGAGTTAAGACTTTTGAATTGATCGACTTTATATGAACAAGACCGATTCGAGACACGTTTACATCACTAGAGAATTAGCTTGAAATTATTGAAGTTCTGGTCAAGTCATAGAAAGTTTCTCGAGATGGTACATGATTTTTCGTCAATTCATTGGTTCCGTCTGAGTCGAGCTCATTATGAGATTCAAACCACGATCATTAAACTTTTTTTGATCACATTTTAATCCGTCTCCTCCCCCCAAAAATAGCATATTAAGTGATATTTTTGATATCAACAGATTAAACAACATTTAGAATCTTTTGGGGAGACAAAGCGGTTTTATTTAAGCATGAATATGGAACATTTTGTTTTATACTCCCCTTTAATAAAGCATAATCAATTAAAGGGTTTTAGAGGGAGTTATCTTGAGCACAAACTATTTGAAAGATTTTGAAAATCTTTTGAACAATCTTGAAAAGGTGCTCAAGATGATGATGATTTCTCACCATTTATAAATGTACAATCTTTATAGGTACACTACATTTTTCTTTGAAAACACGAGTTTTGATGAAATAATCAAAGTCATCATTTAGTCCGGGTTTACGTCTTGATGTATCTGAAAGCCATTTATGAAAAATTTTGAGAAGCGACATGTTTTAGAAAACAATTAAGAACTCTCGCTCAAGCATCACGTACATACCCGTATCATTGTTGAATGACATTTCTAGAAAGCGTCTGAGATATCGATTATCTGAGAGACATGTCGTGAGAAGAATATTTTTGGATTTTTGATTTTATATTGTTTTGTATTTTTGAAAAATTTTATATTTTTATATTTTGCTTTTGTTGGTTTTCAAATTTTGTATTATGTTTTTCAAAAATATTTGTGAAGCTTTTGGAAAAACATTTTCAAGAAGATTCAAGAAGCGTTCTAACTCCTCGGGGGTTAGGCTTAGCATTCAATTCGTCGAACTAAATAGTCAAACCTTTCTTTTGGAAGGGCTTTAGTTAATAGATCGTGAGTTGGTATCTGTCTTCACGAAGAATAATTCAACAGTACCATTTTCGACGTACTCTTTGATGAAGTGATAGCGGACTAGGATATGCTTAGTCTTTGAGTGATGAACAGGATTGCATGATATGGCTATGGCACTTTTAGAGTCACAATACATAGGTATTTTATCGAAAGTAAAGCCATAATCTGTGAGTTGTGTTCTCATCCATAGAACTTGAGCACAACACATATATAGAGACACATACTAAACCGGCGGTTGAAATGCAGTGCAATCTTGTTTCTTTGAAGACCCGACTTACTAACTTTTCACCCAAAATTGTGCTCCTCGGATGTACTTTTGTAACTTGATCACTGCGTGGTGCATCGAAAAGGCAATTAGATAAAATCCGGATTCCTTCGGATACCAAAGTCCCATGTGAATGGATGTCTTGGTACGAAAGATCCTTTTAACCTCTTTGAGGTGCGATTCGGTAGGCTTTGCACGAAACCGTGCTAATAAGCAGCAGACAAAATGAATATCACAGTGGACTAGCGGTAAGATACATGAGAGAACCAATCATGCTCCGATATTTCTTCGGATCAATATGTTTCCCAAACAAATGGCTCAATTTTGGTGAAGTTACCATTGGTGTTCCGACCGAGTCACAATTATCCATACCATGATTTTTCAAAATCTCGGTTGTGTATTTAGCTTGATTTATAAAAATTCCACGAGGGGATTGATGTATTTGTAAACCAAGAAAGAATTTTAGTTCCCCATCATGGACATTTCAAATTTACTTTTCATGAGATTTTCAAAATGTTTTGAAAGATTCGGATTAGTGGACCCAAAGATGATGTCGTCCACATAAATCCGAACAATCAAAATGTCGTTTTTGCATTTTGTGTAAACAAGGTAGGATCAACTGTGCCTTTGGTGAAATTGTTTTGGATAAGGAAGAGGGCGGTTCGTCATACAGCTCTCGGAGCTTGTTTCAATCCATAGATTGCCTTTTTGAGTTTGTAGGCGTATGCGGATGATTCATGTCTATGAAGCCTTCGGCTGACTCACGTACACTTCTTCTTTCGAGTTCCATTCAAGAACAGCGGTCTTAATGTCCATCGATAAACCGTGATGTTTTGTGGCGGCATAGGCTAAGAATATCTGGCCTTCTAGTCTAGCTACGTGCGAATGACTCTTCAAAGTCTATTCCCTCTTCCTCGTCAGTATCCTTTGGCTACAAGACGAGCTTTGTTAGTAATTACGCCATTTTCATCCCGTTTGTTCTTCCATAACCATTTAAGATCAATGACACTAAGCGTCAATAGGTCTTGGAACCATTTCCCAAGAGTCATGTAGACGGTATTGAAGAAGTTCCTCCGCGATCGCTTCTATCCATGCGGGATCCGCCATTGCCTCACTAATGTTTTTGGCTCAATATTGCTAATTGAGCAAAGGTAAATGCACAAGTCGCGAATCGGTGGCAAGTTGGCGTCTCGTCTGAATTGGCCTTGAAGGTTCACCAATAACTTGTTCAAATGGATGGTCTTTTGTCCACTTCAGAGTAGAAGGATACCGTTGGTTAAATGTATGCGAGTTAGATGGTTCTCGTAAGCTTGAAGAAGATTCCGTTGATTCCGTAGCAAACGGGTTTTCAAATAAGTCGCCATCTAACGCTGCATCGTTATGGTTTTGATTTTGCTCATCAACCGCCGGTAGAACGGGTACAATAACTGTAGTAGATGTAGATGATGTAGATGGAGTTGGTGCATTGGTTTCGACCGCTGTAGATGCATCTTCGTGGTGGTGGAGGATGATTTTGAGCGGGTCGCGCCGGAATGATGGTTTGATGCATTTGTCGTAGTTCCACCATAGTATTCATCGAACATTAACTCTAAGAAATTCTCCCATTCTTGTTCTTTAGGATTTTCAAACGAAGTTGATTGAGCTCTTTGAGGTGAGTCCCGAACTGATGTGTCCAGTAAGTCATGCGGTTTAGTGCGGTTCTAGAGCGAAGTCTCTCGGAAGCCATATGTGAAAGTTCGTCAAACTTCACATTCATCGCCTCCATGATCCTCCTAGTTCTCCTGTTATACACCCTGAATGCCCTCAAGTTATCTGAATATCCAATGAAGATTCCAATATCACCTTTTGCTTTCAGCTTTCCAAGATCTTCTCTGTCATTCGTAGGATAGCACAAAGCGCCAAATACGTGAAAGTAAGAGATGTCCGGTTTTCTGTTGTTCACAAGTTCATATGGGGTTTTATTGAATCTTGGATGAATGAGGGATCGGTTCGGGAGTGAAACAAGCAGTGGCAAAGCACAAAGCATCACCCATAGAAATAACTGCACAAGAATAGATTAGCATTGTGCAGCAGCTTCCACAAGAGTTCTATTTCTTCTTTCAACTACCCCATTCTGCCGTGGAGTTCTAACAACTGATGTTTGATGAGTGATTCCAACATCTTCAAACTAAGCTCTTAACTCCTCGATTAGTGAATTACGTGCGTTTGTTCCGTTCTTACAACTCTTACCGAGCTTGAAGAAGTACTTGAATACACTTCAGAAAGGTGATGATGATGCCTGGTGCTTCGTCTTTTGATCTCTAAACTTAACCCATGTATATCTTGAATAATCATCGACGATGACAAGAATATACTTTTTCCATTAATGCTTTCAACTCTCATTGGGCCACATAAGTCCATGTGCAACATATGCAACTTTGCTTCCGAACTAGGTGCGGTTTTGGGTTTATATGATGCTCTTTTGCTTTTTCCTTGTTCGCATGATGGACATAAATGATCCTTGGTGTATTTGAACTTTGGAAGTCCATTGACGATGTTGTCTTTGGCAATTTTGTTGATGGTGTCGATATTGAGATGGGATAACCTACTGTGCCCACAACCGGAATGTGTTCCGATGCTCGTGTCATAAGACATATTGGTGATGAAGAGGCCATTTGATTGATGTCGATAGCATACAAGTTTGTATCACGATTCCCAGTTAAGAGATCAATGCCATCCAAGTTTCTAACGAAGCAAGCATTTTTCCTAAAAAGCAACCTCTAAATCGCATCACGCAACGCCCGTGAAAACAAATTGTGTCCCAACCCTTCGACATAGTAAACCCGAGTGATCAAATAATTTCCAAAAGGTAGATCTCCATAACCCATGATAGCTGCTACATGATTATTTCCGAAACGTACGGTTCCCATGAATTTCCAGACGAAATTGATCAGCAGCTTCAGATTTTCGGTCATGTGCTTGGAGCAACCCGAGTCGACGATCCAAAGACATATTTCGATAACCCGCCAATCACGAGAAGAAGAAGATTTTGGAAACCGTCTTGATTTTGGTTCCTTTGGGTTAGAGGTAAAATCCTGATCACACTCAAAGAAGTTGTCTATATGTAAGACAGGTGCATCACTCATTCTACCATTCTCGAGTGTGAAAGTTCTACCCGTGGGTTTCCAAATGTCATCCCTAAAGTAAACATTATGCTCCCTATCAGTAGTGTAAAGCCTAAGTCTCGCAACTAGTCTTCCTATTCGCTTAGCATAAGTTCTTTTGGGAACATTCTTCATGAGGCTTAACAATCTCATTCTTAGAAACACAATCATCATGAACATTAGATAAAGATTTCTTGCAAGTTAAACAAACAGATTCAACAGATTCATTAAACTTAGCAGATTTCATAGGTTCATTACATTCAGATGAAATGTCTTTCTTATTAGAAAGTGATAAATTCCTAGGGTGTTCTTCTACTTTCTTCTCTTTATTCAAGCGACTACTCTTAGAGGCAAGCGAGACTCTATTGTTCCTTGTATTGCTCTTAGGCTTTAGTCTGCTGCTCCTAGAGGTGCTTCCTAGTCCTGTAGAAGGTAAGGCACACTCATTAGGATTCACATTCTTATCTAGAGAAGTGGTTTCAGCTTTCCTAGTCTCTTTAGAGTGCTTTTCTAAACTTATGACGTTTGTTCCGGATGTTTTAGATGTGGAGGCAGACGCATTAGTGGTACTCATCTTAAAAAGGCCGGGAGCTAAAACTTTGGTTTCTCGATAACTGCTTTTCCCTTATCAACATTTTGTTTAGGTAGGCAGGTGGAGTGACTGGTTTTGATGAAACATTTTTCTCATTGACTTTTGGAGGAGGCATAGAAGCGATGACATTTTGGTTTTAAAACCGGTTTGGGAACATTTGCTTTCTCCGATCAATGGTTTTTAATCCACAGATTCACTTGCCTTTCCTTTTTGACTTTCCGGTTGAGCCCTCAAAAATCATTTTTAGCTTTCATGTCATTGTAGGCACGCTCATATGACAATTTGTCATACTTGCATTCCTCAGTTTTTTGATCAAGTTGTTTAAAATATGAGACATTTTCTTTTCAAGTTTCTCAAGTGATTTTTCATATTTTGAAACAATTTTGGAGGTCTCATGATCGAGTCTTTCATGATCTTCAACAGAATATGTTTGCAAAATGATGGACATAATATCAGAGTCGAACATCTTCGAAGAGAGAGTCATTTAAAGTTTCCAAAACTTTGATTTGTTCAACACTGTCATTAGCTTGCTTTACCAGGGATTTATGGTCCTTGACAAAGTCGATGTTTCTTTCAAAAACGCTTGTTCAAATGAATTACCCTTGCACCGATGGCATTCAGTGAGGGGCAATTTGAGTTTCCAAAAACTTTCTTTGTTCGATGTCAAAACTAGAGAACCAGTTGTTAGGTGTAATAGTGGTTTTAGTTTTAACAGTTTCTTGAAGATCCACAATTCTCGTTTTCACATTGTCTAAAATACTTCTCGCATCACTTGAGTTAAAAGGATTGTTTGAAGACATTTGTTCAATGTTCGAAAGAGATTTTGAGACAACGACTGGTTTTGAAACAGATTTTGAAGCATGTGTTGACTCTTTGTTTGAAACATTTTGTGTGATGGAGAACTTTGACTTTTCTTTTGATTGACAAAAGTAATTCCGTTAATTTTGTTCCATTTGTTATAATCAATTGGTTTGATTTCCGGATTCTTTTGTTTCAATTTTGATCTACTCTCCTCAGATAGTTCTAACGTTTCAAGAGAATCACGAACAATAATGGGTTCATGTAAAGCTTTTCTATTGTTTAACACATTCGAGATTTCGAGCTTTCTTGAGGAACGAAGAAGGGTCGTTACCAAGTGCCATTCTATTATTAGTATGAAAACGCGGATTTACTTGATTAGAAAGCATCTTGATTGTTTGAACAGAATGACCCGTTTAAGAAGCAAATTTTCCAAAGTTTTTATCTTTTCATTCTTATCAAGAATTTCATCAAGAAGAGAATCTTCACGTTTTGAAAAATCAGAATCAATCGCTTCTTTTCTTTTTCAAGATTAGAAAACATTTCTTTTTGTTTAGAAAGTTGGTTATTTAAATCAGAGATTTCCTTGTTTAGAGATTTAATTTTCAAGTTCGAATTCACATCAAGTGTGTTATACTTGATTTGCAATTCTATTTCTTTAGAAACCAAATTTCGATAACCAATTTCTAATTGATTCTTTTGTTTTTTGAAATTCAAAAGCTTTTTATGCTCTCCTTGTAACTCTCAAGCTCAGCAGTCAATTTGGCATTCGCGGCCTTAACATCGCGATTGACCTTTTTAACTTTCTCAATTTCAATGCCACATTTGTTGATTAATGATTCAAAATAAGCGAAGTTTCCTCATCGGGCTCAGATTTTGTGCCACACGCCTCCACTAGGATCCACATTTGGAGTCTGAGTTAGTATTGCTACAACTGATTGTCCATGTATGTATCATAAGTAGGTGCTGATGTCACGAATCTTTGTTCGTCATGAGTAAACACATCACATGTGACATTGTTATAGCATGGATCAATGATTGGTACCTCGGATCTGCTGGCGTCATAGACGGAGGTGCGTCGAGAATCGTCGTACTTAGTCTCCTGAAGATTTGCCATGAAGATGCAGGTTGCATTGAGTTCTTCGAGGTCTTCCAAATCATCCATAATAGCCATGAAGTCATGTTCCTCAAAACTCAATTGAAGTCCGATTGTTCCTTTGTGCCAACAGAATAACTTTCTGAAGATACGCAAGATCCTTCTTTTTCGGCTTAGTTGGACAATTCCTTACCATGTGACCCACTCCTTGACAGTTATAACACTTAACCCGATTACCTCGATTCACATTTCCATAATTCCCAACATTTGGACTGGAGCTGCAACATTCCCATTCCGATTACCCACTACTCTATTTCCAACATTCTCGACCCATCCGATTACGATTCGAACCACTGATTACCCATGCGAAATCTAGTAGCATATCCTGCTGATTCCCAATAACTCCAACCATTTGACCTTGATTGCCCATGTTCACACCGGTACGTGCAATTTGCTTATTGCAGTGTTTGATGAAATCCTTTGGTTATTGTTAGTTGGTGTGGAATAGCGACCGCTAAATGCTTTACCCAAGAATACAAATGCTTGTGACAAAGCTTCTTCTGGTTCCATTTCAAGATAAGTGATTCCTTGTTCTCGTAATGTTGTTGTTCAGGTGGATAGTTTTGTTGTTGAGGGATGTATTGCTGCAAGTTGTTGTTAGTGGAAGATGATGAAGCTTGTTGTTGTGTATTCACCGAAGTTTGAGTCTTTGCAATGAGTGCCAATGGATCATGATTCTTTGCTAATCTTTCTTTCCTGACTTCATTCGCTTCACTTGGTTTTGTTTCGAAAATCATTGAGTTGATCAAAGTTCACCTGATGTAAGTCTTTAGTTTGGTTGACAATAGTGACATATCGTCCCCATTCTTACGGAAGATTATTCAAGAACTTGATGTTTTGAACGATTGTTCTGGGTGCCAACTTGTTTACGATCAGCTCATTCATTAAAGTACAAAACCTTCCATAGTAGGATTCAATGGATTCTCCTGGAGTAGATGTAAACTTCTCCCATGCAGGTAGCAACTTGTTCTCTGTGTCTTGTTGACCGATTTCGTTCCATGACAAATTGTCTAACACGTTCCCACATGTCGAAAGCAGTTTCACAACCGCTGTCTACTGCAGAAAGATGTCTCTTGGTAAACCCAGTTGTATAATATGAATTGCCATGTCATCTGCTTCGACTTGTTTCTGATCCTCTTCAGAAGTATTCAGTGTCTTTTGAAGACGAAAAATGGTGGGACGGAGGTGTTGCATCAGGATTTCCAGGGTCTTGGACTTGTCGAGGTATGAAGGGTCCATCCTGAATGGATTTAATCATGAGTTTTCCATTAGGTTTTGGTCTTGATGTAAGCGAACATGACTTGTCCATTGAAGATAACCACCTTTTTCAACATAGGAGAGGACGGTTTCAGACCGGCTGCATGAATATCTTGTTGAGTTGCCATTGATGAAGGTATGATCCGATAAAGTTGATGTAGGATCGATTCAACGATAAAGGAGTTGTGGTTGATGAAGATTAAGCTCGGTTGAGGTGTTTTGAAAGTCGTACTCGTAACCTTGGTTCAAAAAATTTACCCAAAATTTGAAATTCACTATAAAAATGAATTCTTAGGTCGTATGAAAATTTTGAGTTATGACAATTTTGACACCAAATTTGACCCGAAAAATTTGAATTTAGGCCCCAAAATTTGAATTTTTGACCAAAATTTTCACTGTTAAACCAAAATTTGAATCTCGGTAAAATTGAACGTTTAGTCTCCTCAAAATTTAAATTTTACTCAAGTTTTCCGCCAAAAACTCTATTTTTTTAGAAAGAGCTTAGAAGCGTAAGCAGAAGGTTACGAGTAGACGAGGCTTAGCGAGGATCTGGTGCTTATGCGTAGGATCTTATGCGAGGGATGCTTAGCGTAGGAATCCTTAGGCGTACATTAGGATGCTTAGGGTAGGAATCCTTAGGCGAGAAATTCTTTTGCATGTGAACCCAACTTACGCGTAAGCAAGAGTGCTTATGCGTAGGAATAGCTTACTGGCGTAGGAATGGCTTACGCGTAGGAATGGCTTAGCGCGTAGAATCCAAAAATCCTTTACACTGTCACAGGGTAAGGGATATCCACAAGTCGAAGTGTTCCACACACTTATCCAAGTGAGGGAAGCCGAGTAATGATTATAGCACGAAGATTCTTCACCCAAAAGTTACGAGTAGAAAACTAGGGTTTTGACTTTTTGACTTCTACTCGTAAGAAATATCCAACGATCCAAATGATTTCTTTTACCGGATAGCCTTAAAAACACTCGAATAACCCAAAATGTTGACCTTTTTCACCCAAAGTGCCTAGAAAAGTTACGAGTAGAAATGACCAATAACCAAATACGAGCTTAAAAATGATTTAAAACACGTAAAGCTTCGAACTTTTGCCAAACTAGAATCTTTAACACTATATAAACCTTAGACCATAAGAATCTTGAAGATTTAAGTGCAAAAATAAAAGTTTTATGCGTGACAACTTTGAATAGCGAGAGCTACGCGTATACTACAAAAAAACTTCAACCAAAACACTCCTAAACCATTGTTAGGCGATTGATACCAATTGTAGGACCTTATATCTATCAACCTTATCACTTTACCAAGCAAACCCAACACAAGTATGACCACGTAAACCAAACACAACAAACACAAACGTTATGCTTAGAAGTAAGGAAGAGAAAGATGGTGACTTGAATGATATAAAAATCCGTGTATGATGTGAGAAGAGATAAACACAAGATGTTGTATATTCAATAAAGAAAAACACACACACACACACTTTCAAGCACACCCCTCAAATGACATACTTGAGGGGTATTTATAGTACAAGTAGAAGATGCCCTAAGGCTTGGCCATGGGCCTTGAGATGGACTTGGATTGGGCTTGGGATGCTTAAGCTTATACACGGCTTAGCATACCTTAACACAAACCCAACACAAATACCACGTTAACACAAACAACACAAACACAAACGTTATGCTTAGAAGTAAGGAAAAGAAAGATGGTGACTTGAATGATATAGAATCCGTGTATGATGTGAGAATAGATAAACACAAGATGTTGTATATTCAATAAAGAAAAAACACACACACACACACTTTCAAGCACACCCCTCAAATGACCATTTGAGGGGTATTTATAGTCCAAGGGACTTGATGCCCTAAAGGCTTTCCATGGGCCTTTCGTGGACTTAGATTGGGCTTGGGATGCTTAAGCTTATACACGGCTTAGCATACCTTAACATTTAACCAATTAGCTTGGCGGTCATCCAGGCAGATTGACTATTCTATCACGATATCTAACACACGATACAAAGTTCCTAATCGTGAATGACCATCACTTCTAATAAAACTATTAAGGCTAACAAGATACATTGTATCTAGAAAGAAAACCATGGATCAACCCATAACCCATGACCCATGACCTTTAACCAAAAATACCCATGAAGAGAGGCCCGGACCACGGATCCCTAGCTTTGTGCTAGCCGGATCCCTTATGGTAGGGATCCGTGGGATCCGGGGAACAGAAGAGAATTTCCTCTATAAGTAGAGAGCCATTTCTTCCTCTCTATACATGGTTTTACACACATACTTCCCCAAAGTATTCTAACCCTCTAACCTCATATCTAAGTGATCTATGTAGTTTGTCTTTTGTTTTGTGTGATCTACTAGGTTCCTCTTAAAGGAGAGATCACCACTTCTTGAAGACGTGCAAGCTCAAGTCCATGAGTTGCCATGCTTCGTCATCATCAAGACTACTAAGGTTCTCTTGTTGATAGTTCTTCCTTTCTCCATAGATGTTGGGTTGAAGGCATTAGTGAAGAATGCCGAAAGAGTCAAGATGAAAGCATTAGTGAAAGGTGCTCATCATTCGTGTCAAAGCATTAGTGAAGGATGATAAAGGTGTCAAGACGAAGGCATTAGTGAAGGGTGCCAAGCGTTGTGTCAAAGGCATTAGTGAAGGATGTCAAAGAATCAAATCAAGTAGCATTTGGGAAGAATGATTAGGTCGTATAATCGATGAGGTGCATCGTTATACATATATGTATTTGTTTATCTTCAAGGATGGTGATATCCTTGATGGTGTTGTAACAAGGAGAAGATCTCCTTGAGATTAGGTGTTGTGTCGTGAAGGGTAGTAGTTCCTCCATAGTAATGGAACTAGGTGCTTAGCCTAGCACCTAATAAAGGGTAGGCGACGTTGTGAAGGATTAGTTCTCCTAAGGTGTGAAAGAACTCGGTGGTTAGCCTAGCACCGTATAAAGGGTAGGCGACTGATGAGTGTCTAAATACTCATCATTTTTGTACCATTTTAGACTGCAAAAACATCTGAAAACACTCAGAAATGCATCCAAATGATGAAAATATCACAAATAAGTGTTTTATGTGTTTTAAATGCAAAAATACCAAAACAGTGTGAAAAATGTATAAAGTTTGCATAATTGACAGTTTTAGTCCCCCAAGTTTCAAAAGTTGTCAAAAACAGTCCCTGGTAAATCAAAATAATGAAAAATGTTATTTAAAGTCCCTAGGGATTCTTGAGTTGTCAAATTTGATCTTTGAAATTTAAAATTGCAAAATGACAACTTAGGTCCCTAAAGTTTGAAAATTGTCATAAAAGGTCCTTGGATATTTAAAAATGGAAAATTATCAAATATTATCCTTGTACTATTCATATATGGCATTATTGGTCCTTTTGATAAGTTTGGAAAAAGTGCGTGTTCATCCCTCAAGTTTGGAGAAATTGCATAAAAGGTCCTTGTGTTTATAAGCTACAACAAACCGGACCCTTGTAATATTAATCCAATCCCAAAAATACAACCCAACCACCGGTCCCAAGCCCAACCCACGCGTTTTTAAATAAAATACCGCCACCATCGTCACTCCTCCACCTCCACATCTTCCCAAATTGCATTAAATGCATAAAACCTGCTAAAGAGATATTTGGCGCCAAAAACTCCACACGGACGAATATGATGAATTAGAGAGATCCAATGGCTAGAAATGAGTGGGAAATACCAGAGGTGTCTAACAAAGTTGAAAAGATCATTATAAAGGGGAAAAGAAGCAATGTGGAGAACAATCTAGTGTAATTTTATTTTATGTATGTCGAGTTAATTATTTTAAGTTTTCCAGTACAAGTTTAAGCTTTTAAATACTTTGTAATAAATTTTTAGTGTATTAAGATCTTATTGACAGTTTCAATTTTAGTTCTTGTGTACGAATTCAGTTTATGCATAATTCCCTTGTTCAAATTCTTAATATACTCAACTGTTGTTATTAGTTATTGTTAAGGATTGAAAAAGCTCACATAAGCTCTTATAAAGCTTTTCTAAGCTTTTAGAATCCTTAAAACTCAGTTTAGATTCAAAACTAAAAAATTCCCAAAAATACCAATAAATTAGTGAGAAATTAAAAATCTATGGAAATGAAGATCAAAGACTGAAGCAGGTTGGTAATTGGATGGAAATGGTTTAGAAGCTTTGTGGAAAGCTGTTAGGAGTGTTCTTGGTTTTTGGTTCATGGTTTTTGGTCGAAAGCAATTTGTAAGCAATTTCCTTAAAATTGAATTTCTTAGTATAAGTGCTATAATCTTGATAATTTTAGCTTAAATCTGTTTAAATATAGTTAATATCAGTTAATGAATAGATTTCTTAGTTTAAAAAACTTGTTTTAATATTTAAAGGCTCAAAACAGTTTAATAAAAGGGTGTTTGGTTTTATTGTAAAAACTGTGTTAGAGGGAGTTTGGTGAGTTGTTCTTGTTTGATGCATATCACTTTAGTTCCTAATAACTCATTGCAAGCATTAAAACCAGTACTTGTTTGCTAAAAAGTCAAAGTTATGTTTAATCTCATATTAATAGTTAACTGTTAGGATCTAGAGTGTGAAATTCATCATATCAGCTTAAAACTTGGTATTATAGCTTAATATAATCTTATCTTAGCTTAATATATCATAATCATTAAGTAGAATCAAGCCAAAGTTCATATTAGTCAATTTATTTGATTTTAATAAAAAGTCAAATTTTACTAGAAGCAGTTTTTGAATAAACTTTACAATTTTATTGTGATCTTACCATTAGGATTTAGGATTTAAGCTTTTGGGATATTAAAGTTTAGCTGATCATCTTAATTAGAAAAATATTAGCTTATATCTAATTAGCTTATAAACTGCTTATTTTCAATCTTGTTTTAGACCCTTTTTAAAAAACATGCTCTGTGCACAGTTTACCCATCCATTTTCTCAAGCTCACACAAAGCTCATGAGAGAGGTCTAGCTTGTACACTTTAGCTTTTTGAGAAGCTTACCTAGCTGTCTCAAGGTTCCAGTTCTCATTTTCCCATTTTTAGCTTATTTGATAAGCCTGCTAGTGGCTTCTAGTTTTGTCCATTTTATCTAGTACTAATCAATCAGTGTTTACCAATTTCTTCATAAGCTTCTCACAAGCTTATTAGTGTAATCCAATATTTAAAAATTTGCTTTTTAGAAAGCCTAATGGTTAACTTGTTAGTTCCAATGATTACTTTCATTTCCTAGCTTATCTTAGTGCTTAAAAATAAGCTCAAAAGTATCTAGAAACCCAATAAGTACCCTGTTAAACAGTTAAGTTATTGCTTATTTGGATTTTGTTAAGTGCTTATTTATAGTCATTGTGCTTATTTAGTTGTCATATTAGCTTATTATAAGCTGCTTAGCTTATTCTCAGTTAACTTTGCTTATTTTCTAGCTAATTAGCCACTTGGCTTAAACTTGTGCTTATTTCCATTTCTAGCCTAACTGTTAAGTAATCTTAAGCTTATTCAGAGCTTATTAGTAGTTTTTATAAAAAGTTCTAGTTATAAAATTTGCTTATCTAGTTGTGCTTAATCAGTTTTAAAAAGAAAAAGTCCAAAAAGAAAATAAAAATCAAAAAGCCAGTGATGGGATTCGAACCCTGGCCACCCAGCTCACCACACACACACTCTACCATCTGCCCTTGGGTCTTTGACTGGTATTTATTTGCACTATTTAATATATAACCCTTGTTTTCTATTTTAGCTTATACGAGTTCTTTAGCTTATTTACAGCTTATTAAAACAAGCTTTCACACCTTTTGTATTTTTCTTAGCTTTGTATTGTTATAGAGTATTTTATAAAAAAGTTTCAGATTTTTCTTAATAGTTTTAGTATTTTTAATCATTTAATTAGTTTAAAATAGTATTTAATTCATAATAAAAAATAAAAAAGTAAAAAAATATAAATCTTTTTTCTAAAATTTTCTTTTGTCATATAGTAAGTAATAAAATTGTTTTTACACTCGTAGGACTTTTGTTTTACAAATTTTACGCTTTTTTTCTTCGCGTAATTTTTACATATATAGCTTTTCATTCTAGGTCACGTTTTTAGATAATTTAGGTTTACGCTTTAATTAAAATAGTTTATTTAAGTTATTTTGTTTTATAAATCAAGAAAAACATCATTTTAAAAATAGTGATAGCGTTTATTTAATATAATTTAGCTTTTTAATTTTCTTTAATTTGCATTTAAGCCCCTGTAATTTACAAACTTTCTCTTTAGGTGTAATGATCATTCACAATCCTTCGGGATCACTATCCTTAGTGATTATTCGACATCTGAAAGTGTTAAACACCATTCATCTTCCGTGGGACTTAACGCACTGTGGAAACACTATACTCTCCAGATCTTTATTGCATTGGTTTTAGACTGTTTTAATTTTATTACGGTTGACCATTCACAAGTGGTTAGCTTGTGTGATAAAATTGACTGTTTGGAGCGAATCAAATTTTGGCGCCGCTCACGGTGAGGCGTAGTTGTTTTAAGCATTTTTCAGACCCGTACTTGCATATATACCACCTTTTGTAAACAGTTTTTTGTAAAGTTATCAAAAAGTTATCAAAAAGTTCATTAACACTTTTCCTAAAGTGTTAACAACGCCAAAAAAATATAAAACAAAACAATCGTAACGTTTTCTATCTTGTATTTTCTTTAAGGTGATTCTAAAGAGGTAATGATTGGTTAAACGAGACGATACCAAAAATATTGTCCAAAAGTTTTTAAAACCCTCAGCACAAATCCATACCCACGTCTTTTCAGTGGTACTTAATATATACATAAAAATCAACCACCGCAAATCAAGGCATTAACCTACCAACCGGGTGTGAACATTAATAAGTTCCCGAACAAAAGATCAAAACTTACCTTTGTGTCCTTGAGATCTGGTGTACCTTTTTCAAAGAAGCCATTTCATTTGTGATTATTGGTTAAGTTCACTTGTCGCTTTGCCTCGCATTTGTTTTGAAAATTGATTTTTAAACTTAGTGCATGCGCACTCGTTCTTCCAGCTCTACAAGTCCACTTTCTGAGCTTGCAAATATTCCACGTAGGCGTAGAGGACGTTCTGCTCCTTCAGCCGTGATCGAGAACGCCTAGTACCACCACCCCCTGTCGTAATGGCAGAAGACAAACCGATGAATGAGCTTCTCCAAGCACCCATCGATGGTTATGGAGATGCCATTATTGTCCCAAACATCGTGGTCGATACCTTTGAGCTCAAAACCGGGTTGCTTAATCTTGTAACCCAAAGCCAATTTTATGGTTTTGAGCGGGATGATCCTCATGCACATATTCGATGGTTCAACAAGATTGCATCTACCATCAAATACAAGAATGTCCCACATGAAGCAATTAAGCTTCTTCTGTTCCCATTCTCTTTAAAGGGACAAGCCCGAATTGGCTTGAGAAACAACCCCTCGTTCCATTGAGACATGGGAGGATTTAGTCACTAAGTTTGTTAACTAATTCTATCCTCCATCCCGAACTACAAGTCTTAAGAATGAGATAATGAAATTCTCTCAAAGATTTGATGAATCATTCGGTGAGGCATGGGATCGTTACAAAGAGTTGTTCCGCAAGTGTCCGCATCATGGTTTTACCGAGTTAATGCAAATGGATACTTTCTACAATGGTCCGCACCTGTCGACTCAAGACTCTTTAAATGCCTCCGCAGAGGTAATTTCCCTGAGCAAGACCACAAAGAAGCCTTGCAAATCATTGAAAACAAGTCCCAGGTCTGCCCTTTCCGAACAAAGACATATCGTGACTCCTAATGCAGGACCTTCTATTTCATCTCACGTGAGTACATCTAGCACCGATGCTAAGATTGACAAACTCACGGATATTGTTCAGTCTTTGGTTCTTGCTAACCAAAAGAAAGTCACTTTCACACACACAGACACCATCACATGGTGAAGTGAAGAAAGTCGAGGTCTGTGTTACTTGTGGTGGCCCTCATGCATACTACAACTGTACCGCCACCGATGGTAGTCCATTTGAAGCCAATGCTATAGCCGGTACTTCACATCAAGGAGGTAATCAATACCGTCCTCAAATGAACCAAACTACCGTGCTAATACTTATCAGGGACCACCCGGTTTTAACGTAATCCTATGCAAAACCGAATCGAACCAACCTAGAATGAACCAAGGTTATCAAAACCAAGGTAATTTCTATCCCGGACCAAATCAAGGTTTCCAACATCAAGGAAACCTTAATCAAAACAATTTCAATCGAGGGAATCAATTTCATTGGAATGTGAATCCTAATCAAGGAAATTTTCAAAATCAAGGCCCTAATCCAAACATTAAAGGCCAGAATTTTCCTAATCAAACTCAAGCCATTGTTCCAACCTGGACCATCATCGATGAGTTATTGAAACAATTCATGAAATCCCAAGATGAAATGAGCAGGTTGTTGGTCAGTCAGATTGCTGATCTAAAGAAGTCTTTAAATGATCAACCCTCGGCTCAGGAAAACTTCCGAGCAACACGATCGCTAACCCGAGGGGCGATGCAAAGGCGATCACAACCAGAAGTGGTAAGACGCACAATGGACCTTTGACTCCAATGCCTCCTCCACCAGGAGCAATGAGTCAAGTTACCAAGGATACTACGGACAAGGTGAATTTCTCAAGCCCACGGTATCGCACACGCCCCACCTTCGTAGTCCAAGCTTTAAGTCCGGAAACCCGAAATTCGAAGACTAATTCTGAGCCCGAAATGACTTCCGTCCCGGCTCAAAAGTCTAGTCAGCTTCCTTACCCATCACGATTGCATGAAGAGAAGCTCAAAGACAAAACCAAAGAGCAAATGGAAAAAATTTTCCAAATTTTCAATGAACTGCACTTTGATATAAGCTTCGTTGATGCTCTTGTTCTAATGCCCAAATTTGCATCCACGCTTAAAGGCCTACTGAGCAACAAAGATAAGTTATCTGAAATGGATAAAACCCCTCTCAATGAGCAATGCTCATGGTCCTTCTTAGAAGCTTCCTAAAAGCTTGAAGACCCGGCAGGTTTTAATCCCGTGTGATTTCTTGGGGATGGTTCAATGCTCCGCCTTGGCGATCTTGGCGCAAGCATTAACCTCATGCCACTCTCGTATGGAAGAAACTCAGATCTTCCTAAACTTACATCTACTTGTATGACACTCGAGCTAGCGGACTGTACCATAACTCGTCCACTTGGGATAGCCTAGGATGTCGTGGTAAAGTAGGAAAGTTTCACTTTCCTACTGACTTTGTTGTAGTAGACTTTGATGCAGATCCTAGAGTTCCCTCATCTTAGGGAGAGCTTTCTTGAGAACGAGCTGTGCTCTAATCGATGTGTATGCTGAAGAGTTGACTATACGGGTTGACAACGAAGAACTCACGCTTAATATCAACCGTAACTCCAAACCTCTATCCAAACATAGTGTTGCCACAATTGATCAAAAATCCGAAAAATCAATGCAACACTTTCAAATTTCACGGTTAAGAGGAGTCACCAAAAACGTCGAGCTAAAAAGATTTGAAAATCAACCCTGGTTCAAACAAATGGTTTGAAAGTTGTACCAAGGAAGTCAAGAGTGTTCTTGATTATGATGATCTAGAATCGAGACTTTATCGAAGTAGTGGAAATTGCTAGCTCTAGTAGCACACCACTTGTCCCACCTCCGAAATCAGTTTATCGTATCGAGTTCGTTAACTCGTGGATAAAACCAAACTATCTTCGTTTCATCTGGATTGATGATGATGTTTGTGATCCAATGGGAGACATTCTTCCCATTGAAGAATTGCTCAAAAATGATCCATCATCTCCTAGTCTTATTATTTCTGACTCTTCCATCCCTTCTCTCACTCCGAATTAGGAAGATGACAACTTTTGGAATGAAGTCGATGCCTTTCTTAGTGATGAGTCGATTCCAACAGGAATTGATAATACTTACTTTGATTCGGAGGGGGACATCCTTTTTCTTGAAAATCTGTTAATTGAAGAACCGTTTCCAGCTCTCCCTACCGGAAATTTTGTTGCCAATCACCATACAAACTTCAAGACTAAGCTTAAAAATGTCAAAATTGGTGATCTGTTTTTTACTAATGAGGAATGGACCTGCATTTTGATGCACATATTTATACCATTCTTCACAAATGGTGTGGTTGCTCTTTCCCTTTTCTCTTTCGGGAATGAGGACACCATCTTTGACCCCGGTATCATCCCTTTTAGTTTCTACTATTAAAATATCATGGTTGTATCTCGTCGGTGTGAAACTTTATGATGTTCATATGTTTATTAAAACTGTGAACGAAAGTCCGATCGAGATTGGTTTTCCACGTTGCTTTCCCCATGAACCAATGAATGCGGGGATCGAGTCAAGCTAGTGACTCGGGAATCAAAAACAGTAGCACACACCATATGGGTTTTCACCCATATTTCTGACTTCTTTCTACTTTCTACCACCCTAGTGTGGGGGTGTTGCCCCCCGCTGTTGTATATAAGTACTTTAAAAAAAAATGTGTATATATCAAAAATAAAATAATGGCCGTAGTATTTCCCTTTTATGTTCTATGTTTCGGCATAACAGCCGGTACTTTGAATATTGAGGGCAATATTCATTTCTAGTGTGGGGTGGGAATTCTCACTAATTTTATCATGTAATTATCCCACCTAATTCCCTGTTTTGGCCAAATTTTTTTTTGAGTAAGTGTTTTCACTTACTCAGCAAAATGGTAATCATCCGCCATGTCTAACACACATAAGGATTGGCTAATCCATGAGCAAACGGCTCTTGGTAAAGATTTATCAAATCCGTTTATGGCTTACAATTTGCCCAAAATTGTATGGTGTTCAACTCACCATATCTTTAATTAGTGAAGAGTTGGCTAGCCCGCAAGTTTATGGCTTGTAGTAAAGGCAGCTTGAAAACCATAATTGGTAATCAGCTCACCAAAGATAATATTGATAACTTATCTAAGAGTTGGCTAGTCCGTAGCAAACTTTTCGGTAAAGACAAATCAAAACCGTTGAAAGTCGGTGATTTGCTCAAAACATTTGGTCATTGTACCAAGGTTCTTACTTGAACTAAAACAATTGGCTACTCCAGAAGTAATGGCTTTTGGTAAAGAGATGTAATCCATTAAGTTTTCTTAAAAGATTGCTAGGGACTAGCAATATCTTAGTGTGGGGGATTGATGAGTGTCTAAATACTCATCATTTTTGTACCATTTTAGACTGCCAAAACATCTGAAAACACTCAGAAATACATCAAAATGATGAAAATATCACAAATAAGTGTTTTATGTGTTTTAAATGCAAAAATACCAAAAACAGGTGAAAAATGTATAAAGTTTGCATAATTGGCAGTTTTAGTCCCCCAAGTTTCAAAAGTTGTCAAAAACATTCCCTGGTAAATCAAAATAATGAAAAATGTTATTTAAAGTCCCTAGGGATTCTTGAGTTGTCAAATTTGATCTTTGAAATTTAAAATTGCAAAATGACAACTTAGGTCCCTAAAGTTTGAAAATTGTCATAAAAGGTCCTTGGATATTTAAAAATGGAAAATTATCAAATATTATCCTTGTACTATTCATATATGGCATTATTGGTCCTTTTGATAAGTTTGGAAAAAGTGCAGGTTCAGTCCCTCAAGTTTGGAGAAATTGCATAAAAGGTCCTTGTGTTTATAAGCTACAACAAACCGGACCCTTGTAATATTAATCCAATCCCAAAAATACAACCCAACCAGCTGGCCCAGTCCCAAGCCCAACCCACGTTTTTAAATAAAATACCGCCACCACTGTCCACTCCCCTCCACCTCCACATCTTCCCAAATTGCATTAAATGCATAAAACCTGCTAAAGAGATATTTGGCGCCAAAAACTCCACATGGACGAATATGATGAATTAGAGAGATCCAATGGCTAGAAATGAGTGGGAAATACTCAGAGGTGTCGACAAAGTTGAAAAGATCATTATAAAGGGGAAAAGAAGCAATGTGGAGAACAATCTAGTGTAATTTTATTTTATGTATGTCGAGTTAATTATTTTAAGTTTTCCAGTACAAGTTTAAGCTTTTAAATACTTTGTAATAAATTTTCAGTGTATTAAGATCTTATTGACATTTTCAATTTCAGTTCTTGTGTACGAATTCAGTTTATGCATAATTCCCTTGTTCAAATTCTCAATATACTCAACTGTTGTTATTAGTTATTGCTAAGGATTGAAAAAGCTCACATAAGCTCTTATAAAGCTTTTCTAAGCTTTTAGAATCCTTAAAACTCAGTTTAGATTCAAAACTAAAAAATTCCCAAAAATACCAATAAATTAGTGAGAAATTAAAAATCTATGGAAATGAAGATCAAAGACTGAAGCAGGTTGGTAATTGGATGGAAATGGTTTAGAAGCTTTGTGGAAAGCTGTTAGGAGTGTTCTTGGTTTCGTTCATGGTTTTGGTCGAAAGCAATTTGTAAGCAATTTCCTTAAAATTGAATTTCTTAGTATAAGTGCTATAATCTTGATAATTTTAGCTTAAATCTGTTTAAATATAGTTAATATCAGTTAATGAATAGATTTCTTAGTTTAAAAAACTTGTTTTAATATTTAAAGGCTCAAAACAGTTTAATAAAAGGGTGTTTGGTTTTATTGTAAAACTGTGTTGAGGGAGTTTGGTGAGTTGTTCTTGTTTGATGCATATCACTTTAGTTCCTAATAACTCATTGCAAGCATTAAAACCAGTACTTGTTTGCTAAAAAGTCAAAGTTATGTTTAATCTCATATTAATAGTTAACTGTTAGGATCTAGAGTGTGAAATTCATCATATCAGCTTAAAACTTGGTATTATAGCTTAATATAATCTTATCTTAGCTTAATATATCATAATCATTAAGTAGAATCAAGCCAAAGTTCATATTAGTCAATTTATTTGATTTTAATAAAAAGTCAAATTTTACTAGAAGCAGTTTTTGAATAAACTTTACAATTTTATTGTGATCTTACCATTAGGATTTAGGATTTAAGCTTTTGGGATATTAAAGTTTAGCTGCTCATCTTAATTAGAAAAATATTAGCTTATATCTAATTAGCTTATAAACTGCTTATTTTCAATCTTGTTTTAGACCCTTTTTCAAAACATGCTCAGGTGCACAGTTTACCCATCCATTTTCTCAAGCTCACACAAAGCTCATGAGAGAGGTCTAGCTTGTACACTTTAGCTTTTTGAGAAGCTTACCTAGCTGTCTCAAGGTTCCAGTTCTCATTTTCCCATTTTTAGCTTATTTGATAAGCCTGCTAGTGGCTTCTAGTTTTGTCCATTTTATCTAGTACTAATCAATCAGTGTTTACCAGTTTCTTCATAAGCTTCTCACAAGCTTATTAGTGTAATACAATATTTAAAAATTAGCTTTTTAGAAAGCCTAGCTGGTTAACTTGTTAGTTCCAGTGATTACTTTCATTTCCTAGCTTATCTTAGTGCTTAAAAATAAGCTCAAAAGTATCTAGAAACCCAATAAGTACCCGGTTAAACAGTTAAGTTATTGCTTATTTGGATTTTGTTAAGTGCTTATTTACAGTCATTGTGCTTATTTAGTTGTCATATTAGCTTATTATAAGCTGCTTAGCTTATTCTCAGTTAACTTTGCTTATTTTCTAGCTAATTAGTCACTTGGCTTAAACTTGTGCTTATTTCCATCTCTAGCCTAACTGTTAAGTAATCTTAAGCTTATTCAGAGCTTATTAGTATTTTTTATAAAAAGTTCTAGTTATAAAATTTGCTTATCTAGTTGTGCTTAATCAGTTTTAAAAAGAAAAAGTCCAAAAAGAAAATAAAAATCAAAAAGCCAGTGCTGGGATTCGAACCCTGGCCACCCAGCTCACCACACACACACTCTACCATCTGCCCTTGGGTCTTTGACTGGTATTTATTTGCACTATTTAATATATAACCCTTGTTTTTTATTTTAGCTTATACGAGTTCTTTAGCTTATTTACATCTTATTAAAACAAGCTTTCACACCTTTTGTATTTTTCTTAGCTTTGTATTGTTATAGAGTATTTTATAAAAAAGTTTCAGATTTTTCTTAATAGTTTTAGTATTTTTAATCATTTAATTAGTTTAAAATAGTATTTAATTCATAATAAAAAAATATAAAAGTAAAAAAAATATAAATCTTTTTTCTAAAATTTTCTTTTGTCATATAGTAAGTAAGAAAATTGTTTTACACTCGTAGGACTTTTATTTTACAAATTTTACGTTTTTTTTCTTGCGCACTCGCGTAATTTTTACATATAACGCGCGTTTTCATTCTAGGTCACGTTTTTAGATAATTTAGGTTTACGCTTTAATTAAAATAGTTTATTTAAGTTATTTTGTTTTATAAATCAAGAAAAACATCATTTTAAAAATAGTGATAGCGTTTATTTAATATAATTTAGCTTTTAATTTTCTTTAATTTGCATTTAAGCCCCCGTAATTTACAAACTTTCTCTTTAGGTGTAATTATCATTCACAATCCTTACTGATCACTATCCTTAGTGATTATTCGACATTTGAAAGTGTTAAACACCATTAATCCTCCGTGGGACTTAACGACCTGTGGAAACACTATACTCTCCAGATCTTTATTGCATTGGTTTTAGACTGTTTTAATTTTATTACGGTTGACCATTCACAAGTGGTTAGCTTGTGTGATAAAATTGACTGTTTGGAGCGAATCAAATTTTGGCGCCGCTGCCGGGGAGGCTGTAAGCGTGTTTTAAGCATTTTTCAGACCCGTACTTGCATATATACCACCTTTTGTAAACAGTTTTTTGTAAAGTTATCAAAAAGTTCATTAACACTTTTCCTAAAGTGTTAACAACGCCAAAAAAATATAAAACAAAACAATCGTAACGTTTTCTATCTTGTATTTTCTTTAAGGTGATTCTTAACGAGGTACGATTTGGTTAAACGAGACGATACCAAAAATATTGTCCAAAAGTTTTTAAACCCTTTGCACAAATCCATACCTACGTCTTTTCAGTGGTACTTAATAAATACATAAAAATCAACCACCGCAAATCAAGGCAGTACACCTACCAACTGGGGGTGTGAACATTAATAAGTTCCCGAACAAAAGATCAAAACTTACCTTTGTGTCCTTGAGATCTGGTGTACCTTTTTCAAAGAAGCCATTTCATTTGTGATTATTGGTTAAGTTCACTTGTCGCTTTGCCTCGCATTTGTTTTGAAAATTGATTTTTAAACTTAGTGCATGCGCACTCGTTCTTCCAGCTCTACAAGTCCACTTTCTTAGCTTGCAAATATTCCGTAGCGTAGAGGCGGACGTTCGCTCCTTCTTCACCGCGGACTGAGAACGTCTAGTACCACCACCCCTATCGTAATGGCGAAGACAAACCGATGAATGAGCTTCTCCAAGCACCCATCGAGGGTTACGGAGATGCCATTATTGTCCCAACCATCGTGGCTGATACCTTTGAGCTCAAAACCGGGTTGCTTAATCTTGTAACCCAAAGCCAATTTTATGGTTTTGAGCCGGATGATCCTCATGCACATATTCGATGGTTCAACAAGATTGCATCTACCATCAAATACAAGAATGTCCCACATGAAGCAATTAAGCTTCTTCTGTTCCCATTTTCTCTAGAGGGACAAGCCCGGAATTGGCTTGAGAAACAACCCCTCGTTCCATTGAGACATGGGAAGATTTAGTCACTAAGTTTTTTACGAATTCTATCCTCCATCCCGAACTACAAGTCTTAAGAATGAGATAATGAAATTTCTCAAAGATTTGATGAATCATTCGGGGAGGCATGGGATCGTTACAAAGAGTTGCTCCGAAAGTGTCCGCATCATGGTTTTACCGAGTTAATGCAAATGGATACTTTCTACAATGGTCTGCACCAAGCTGACCAATACTCTTTAAATGCCTCGCAGAGGTAATTTCCTGAGCAAGACCACAAAAGAAGCCTTGCAAATCATTGAAAACAAGTCCAGTGTCCGCCCTTTCCGAACAAAGACATATCGACTTCAGTCTAATGCAGGGACCTTCTACTTCATCTCACGTGAGTACATCTAGCACCGATGCTAAGATTGACAAACTCACGGATATTGTTCATGCTTTGGTTCTTGCTAACCAAAAGAAAGTCACTTTCACACGCACACCATCACATGGTGAAGTGAAGAAAGTCGAGGTCTGTGTTACTTGTGGTGGCCCTTATGCATACTACAACTGATCGCCACCGATGGTAGTCCATTTGAAGCCAATGCTATAGCCGGTACTTCACATCAAGGAGGTAATCAATACCGTCCTCAAAATGAACCAAACTACCGTGCTAATACTTATCAGGAACCACCCGGTTTTAACCAGAATCCTATGCAAAACCGAATCAGAACCAACCTAGAATGAACCAAGGTTATCAAAACCAAGGTAATTTCTATTCCGGACCAAATCAAGGTTTCCAACATCAAGGAAACCTTAATCAAAACAATTTCAATCGAGGGAATCAATTTCATGGGAATGTGAATCCTAATCAAGGAAATTTTCAAAATCAAGGCCCTAATCCAAACATTAAAGGCCAGAATTTTCCTAATCAAACTCAAGCCATTGTTCCAACTGACCATCATCGATGAGTTATTGAAACAATTCATGAAATCCCAAGATGAAATGAACAGGTTGTTGGTCAGTCAGATTGCCGATCTAAAGAAGTCTTTAAATGATCAACCCTCGGGCTCAGGAAAACTTCCGAGCAACACGATCGCTAACCCGAGGGCGATGCAAAGGCGATCACAACCGAAGTGGTAAGACGCGACAATGGACCTTTGACTCCAATGCCTCCTCCACCAGGAGCAATGAGTCAAGTTACCAAGGATACTACGGACAAGGTGCATTTCTTAAGCCCACGAAGTATCGCACACGTCCCACCTTCGGTAGTCCAAGCTTTAAGTCCGAACCCGAAATTCGAAGACTAATTCGAGCCGAAATGACTTCCGTCCCGGCTCAAAAGTCTAGTCAGCTTCCTTACCCATCACGATTGCATGAAGAGAAGCTCAAAGACAAAACCAAAGAGCAAATGGAAAAAATTTTCCAAATTTTCAATGAACTGCACTTTGATATAAGCTTCGTTGATGCTCTTGTTCTAATGCCCAAATTTGCATCCACGCTTAAAGGCCTACTGAGCAACAAAGATAAGTTATCTGAAATGGATAAAACCCCTCTCAATGAGCAATGCTCTGCGGTCCTTCTTAAGAAGCTTCCTAAAAAGCTTGAAGACCCCGCAGTTTTTAATCCCGTGTGATTGGGATGGTTCAATGCTCCGCCTTGGCTGATCTTGGCGCAAGCATTAACCTCATGCCACTCTCAGTATGGAAGAAACTGTATCTTCCTAAACTTACATCTACTTGTATGACACTCGAGCTAGCGGACTGTACCATAACTCGTCCACTTGGGATAGCCGAGGATGTCGTGGTAAAAGTAGGAAAGTTTCACTTTCCTACTGACTTTGTTGTAGTAGACTTTGATGCAGATCCTAGAGTTCCCTCATCTTAGGGAGAGCTTTCTTGAGAACAGTCGCGTTTCTAATCGATGTGTATGCCGAAGAGTTGACTATACGGGTTGACAACGAAGAACTCACGTTTAATATCAACCAGAACTCCAAACCTCTATCCAAACATAGTGTTGCCACAATTGATCAAAAATCTGAAAAAATCAATGCAACACTTTCAAATTTCACGGTTAAGAGGAGTCACCAAAAACGTGCCGAGCTAAAAGATTTGAAAATCAACCCTGGTTCAAACAAATGGTTTGAAAGTTGTACCAAGGAAGTCAAGAGTGTTCTTGATGATGATGATCTAGAATCGGAGACTTTATCAGAAGTAGTGGAAATTGCTAGCTCTAGTAGCACACCACTTCTCCCACCTCCGGAATCAGCTTTATCGTATCGAAGTTCGTTAACTCGTGGATAAAACCAAACTATCTTCAGTTTCATCCGGATTGGATGATGATGTTTGTGATCCAATGGGAGACATTCTTCCCATTGAAGAATTGCTCAAAAATGATCCATCATCTCCTAGTCTTATTATTTCTGACTCTTCCATCCCTTCTCTCACTCCGAATTAGGAAGATGACAACTTTTGGAATGAAGTCGATGCCTTTCTTAGTGATGAGTCGATTCCAACAGAAATTGATAATACTTACTTTGATTCGGAGGGGACATCCTTTTTCTTGAAAATCTGCTAATTGAAGAACCGTTTCAGCTCTCCTCTACCGAAATTTTGTTGCCAATCACCATACAAACTTCAAGACTAAGCTTAAAAATGTCAAAATTGGTGATCTGTTTTTTACTAATGAGGAATGGACCCCATTTTGATGCACATATTTATACCATTCTTCACAAATGGTGTGGTTGCTCTTTCCTTTTCTTTCGGAATGAGGACACCATCTTTGACCCCAGATCATCCTTTATAGTTTCTACTATTAAAAAATACCGCGGTTGTATCTCGTCGGTGTGAAACTTTATGATGTTCATATGTTTATTAAAACTGTGAACGAAAGTCCGATCGAGATTGGTTTTCCACGTTGCTTTCCCCATGAACCAATGAATGCGGGGATCGAGTCAAGCTAGTGACTCGGAATCAAAACGTAGCACACACCATATGGGTTTTCACCCATATTTCTCGACTTCTTTCTACTTTCTACCACCTAGTGTGTTGCCCCCCCTGTTGTATATAAGTACTTTAAAAAAATGTGTATATATCCAAAATAAAATAATGGCCGTAGTATTTCCCTTTTATGTTCTATGTTTCGGCATAACAGCCGGTACTTTGAATATTGAGGGCAATATTCATTTCTAGTGTGGGGGGGAATTCTCACGAATTTTATCATGTAATTATCCCACCTAATTCCCCTGTTTTTGGCCAAATTTTTTTTTGGAGTAAGTGTTTTTCACTTACTCAAAGAAATGGTATCACCGCCATGTCTAACACACATAAGGATTGGCTAATCCAGGAGCAAACGGCTCTTGGTAAAGATTTATCAAATCCGTTTATGGCTTACAATTTGCCCAAAATTGTATGGTGTTCAGCTCACCATATCTTTAATTAGTGAAAAGTTGGCTAGCCCGCAAGTTTATGGCTTGTAGTAAAGGCAGTTGAAAAACCATAATTGGTAATCGACTCACCAAAGATAATATTGATAATTTATCTAAGAGTTGGCTAGTCCAGAAGCAAACGGTTTCTGGTAAAGACAAATCAAAACCGTTGAAAGCTGGTGATTTGCTCAAAACATTTGGTTATCATTGTACCAAGGTTCTTACTTGAACTAAAACAATTGGCTACTCCATAAGTAATGGCTTTTGGTAAAGAGATGAAATCCATTAAGTTTTCTTAAAAGATTGCTAGGGACTAGCAATATCTTAGTGTGGGGGATTGATGAGTGTCTAAATACTCATCATTTTTGTACCATTTTAGACTGCAAAAACATCTGAAAACACTCAGAAATACATCAAAATGATGAAAATATCACAAATAAGTGTTTTATGTGTTTTAAATGCAAAAATACCAAAAAACAGTGAAAATGTATAAAGTTTGCATAATTGGCGCTTTAGTCCCCAAGTTTCAAAAGTTGTCAAAAAAGTCCCCTGGTAAATCAAAATAATGAAAAATGTTATTTAAAGTCCCTAGGGATTCTTGAGTTGTCAAATTTGATCTTTGAAATTTAAAATTGCAAAATGACAACTTAGGTCCCTAAAGTTTGAAAATTGTCATAAAAGGTCCTTGGATACTTAAAAATGGAAAATTATCAAATATTATCCTTGTACTATTCATATATGGCATTATTGGTCCTTTTGATAAGTTTGGAAAAAGTGCAGGTTCAGTCCCTCAAGTTTGGAGAAATTGCATAAAAGGTCCTTGTGTTTATAAGCTACAACAAACCGACCCTTGTAATATTAATCCAATCCCAAAATACAACCCAACCAGCTGGCCCAGCCCCAAGCCCAACCACGCTTTAAATAAAATACCGCCACCACTGTCCACTCCCCTCCACCTCCACATCTTCCCAAATTGCATTAAATGCATAAAACCTGCTAAAGAGATATTTACCCAAAAACTCCACATGGACGAATATGATGAATTAAAGAGATCCAATGGCTAGAAATGAGTGGGAAATACTCAGAGGTGTCGACAAAGTTGAAAAGATCATTATAAAGGGGAAAAGAAGCAATGTGGAGAACAATCTAGTGTAATTTTATTTTATGTATGTCGAGTTAATTATTTTAAGTTTTCCAGTACAAGTTTAAGCTTTTAAATACTTTGTAATAAATTTTCAGTGTATTAAGATCTTATTGACAGTTTCAATTTCAGTTCTTGTGTACCAATTCAGTTTATGCATAATTCCCTTGTTCAAATTCTCAATATACTCAACTGTTGTTATTAGTTATTGCTAAGGATTGAAAAAGCTCACATAAGCTCTTATAAAGCTTTTCTAAGCTTTTAGAATCCTTAAAACTCAGTTTAGATTCAAAACTAAAAAATTCCCAAAAATACCAATAAATTAGTGAGAAATTAAAAATCTATGGAAATGAAGATCAAAGACTGAAGCAGGTTGGTAATTGGATGGAAATGGTTTAGAAGCTTTGTGGAAAGCTGTTAGGAGTGTTCTTGGTTTCGGTTCATGGTTTTGGGCTGAAAGCAATTTGTAAGCAATTTCTTTAAAATTGAATTTCTTAGTATAAGTGCTATAATCTTGATAATTTTAGCTTAAATCTGTTTAAATATAGTTAATATCAGTTAATGAATAGATTTCTTAGTTTAAAAAACTTGTTTTAATATTTAAAGGCTCAAAACAGTTTAATAAAAGGGTGTTTGGTTTTATTGTAAAAACTGTGTTAGAGGGAGTTTGGTGAGTTGTTCTTGTTTGATGCATATCACTTTAGTTCCTAATAACTCATTGCAAGCATTAAAACCAGTACTTGTTTGCTAAAAAGTCAAAGTTATGTTTAATCTCATATTAATAGTTAACTGTTAGGATCTAGAGTGTGAAATTCATCATATCAGCTTAAAACTTGGTATTATAGCTTAATATAATCTTATCTTAGCTTAATATATCATAATCATTAAGTAGAATCAAGCCAAAGTTCATATTAGTCAATTTATTTGATTTTAATAAAAAGTCAAATTTTACTAGAAGCAGTTTTTGAATAAACTTTACAATTTTATTGTGATCTTACCATTAGGATTTAGGATTTAATCTTTTGGGATATTAAAGCTTAGCTGCTCATCTTAATTAGAAAAATATTAGCTTATATCTAATTAGCTTATAAACTGCTTATTTTCAATCTTGTTTTAGACCCTTTTTCAAAAACATGCTCTGTGCACAGTTTACCCATCCATTTTCTCAAGCTCACACAGAGCTCATGAGAGAGGTCTAGCTTGTACACTTTAGCTTTTTGAGAAGCTTACCTAGCTGTCTCAAGGTTCCAGTTCTCATTTTCCCATTTTTAGCTTATTTGATAAGCCTGCTAGTGGCTTCTAGTTTTGTCCATTTTATCTAGTACTAATCAATCAAGAGTGTTTACCAGCTTTCTTCATAAGCTTCTCACAAGCTTATTAGTGTAATCCAATATTTAAAAATTAGCTTTTTAGAAAGCCTAGCTGGTTAACTTGTTAGTTCCAGTGATTACTTTCATTTCCTAGCTTATCTTAGTGCTTAAAAATAAGCTCAAAAGTATCTAGAAACCCAATAAGTACCCTGTTAAACAGTTAAGTTATTGCTTATTTGGATTTTGTTAAGTGCTTATTTACAGTCATTGTGCTTATTTAGTTGTCATATTAGCTTATTATAAGCTGCTTAGCTTATTCTCAGTTAACTTTGCTTATTTTCTAGCTAATTAGCCACTTGGCTTAAACTTGTGCTTATTTCCATCTCTAGCCTAACTGTTAAGTAATCTTAAGCTTATTCAGAGCTTATTAGTAGTTTTTATAAAAAGTTATAGTTATAAAATTTGCTTATCTAGTTGTGCTTAATCAGCTTTTAAAAGAAAAGTCCAAAAGAAAATAAAATCAAAAAGCCAGTGCTGGGATTCGAACCCTGGCCACCCAGCTCACCACACACACACTCTACCATCTGCCCTTGGGTCTTTGACTGGTATTTATTTGCACTATTTAATATATAACCCTTGTTTTCTATTTTAGCTTATACGAGTTCTTTAGCTTATTTACAGCTTATTAAAACAAGCTTTCACACCTTTTGTATTTTTCTTAGCTTTGTATTGTTATAGAGTATTTTATAAAAAAGTTTCAGATTTTTCTTAATAGTTTTAGTATTTTTAATCATTTAATTAGTTTAAAATAGTATTTAATTCATAATAAAAAAATATAAAAGTAAAAAAAATATAAATCTTTTTTCTAAAATTTTCTTTTGTCATATAGTAAGTAAGAAAATTGTTTTACACTCGTAGGACTTTTATTTTACAAATTTTACGTTTTTTTTCTTTCTTGCATAGACTCGCTGTAATTTTTTACATATAACGCGCGTTTCATTCTAGGTCACGTTTTTAGATAATTTAGGTTTACGCTTTAATTAAAATAGTTTATTTAAGTTATTTTGTTTTATAAATCAAGAAAAACATCATTTTAAAAATAGTGATAGCGTTTATTTAATATAATTTAGCTTTTTAATTTTCTTTAATTTGCATTTAAGCCCATGTAATTTACAAACTTTCTCTTTAGGTGTAATTATCATTCACAATCCTTACTGATCACTATCCTTAGTGATTATTCGACATCTGAAAGTGTTAAACACCATTAATCCTCCGTGGGACTTAACGACCTGTGGAAACACTATACTCTCCAGATATTTATTGCATTGGTTTTAGACTGTTTTAATTTTATTACGGTTGACCATTCACAAGTGGTTAGCTTGTGTGATAAAATTGACTGTTTGGAGCGAATCAGCGACGTTGTGTTAGGTGTGGTTCGCCTTGGTGTGAAAGAACTCGGTATTTAGCTTTGTACCGGAAAAAGGTTAAGCGACATTGTGAAGGCTTCTCCGCCACAAGGAGTTGGTGTAGTGCTTCCAAACTCTCGAGTAGGTGACTCGGGGAGTGGAGTAGGGCAAGGAAGGTGTCCTTGTAGCCGAACCACTATAAATAACTTGTGTTGTGGTGATGTGCTTCTTACTCTTTATATTTCATTACACGTTTATATATCCATCTATCAACGTCCAACATAAACAATCAAATAGATTGACATAAGTCGATCTAAATATTTAAAAGGAAGTTTTAAATTGGTAAAACTATTCAACCCCCCCCCCCTTCTAGTTTTCCACAAAGGCTAAGGCCTTTGGTTTACGGTCTCGGCTTAGGAAGCCTTGAGGCTTTAGCCATGGCCTTGTCGTGGCTTTGGTCTTGGCTATCATGGTCTTGAGACTCAGCCTTGGCCTTAGCCGTGGCTGTGGTCTCGGCTTAAGACCATTAGGCCTCTTGGTTTGCCTTTAGTTGTGGAAAAGTATAGTTTTATAGGGCAGTATCAGGTTTTGAAGGAAAGTGGCCTGTTTTAAGCGTTTTTAGGGCCCGAGCTTCTTAATTATTGAAGGAAAACGTCGTTCCGGACAACTTTCGTGCTTTAACTTTTTTATGAAACGGACCAGAAGGCCATGAAAAAAAACGGGCAGACCCCTAACAGGCAGTTTATGGCAGTTTCGGCGTTTTGGTTTCGCTAACTTCTTTTGGCCGTATCTATTTACTCGTGTACTCGTTTTTGGTGATTCAAATTGATATGTTTTCCTTTTAAAGTCTTCTTTAACAGTATGTAAGTTTCTAATATCATGTTTATACTATTTTGGTCGTATTTCATAATATATGTCACTAGTTTTCTTGTTTACATCCATTTAGCTAACATATGATTCCCTTAACTTATTTTAGTAGTTTTTGTACTTCATGATAACAATATAAAGACCATATATAACCTAAATGAAGTATGAGAAACATGCTAATGATGTTGAGCAATAGAGTGTGTTAGGGTTTCTTACAACTTTTGGCTTTCTAAAGAAAGGAGTAACTAGTAAGGATTAGGACTTTGATTGAATACTTAGGACTTCAATAGAGCAAGACTTCCACACCTTGGCCCCCTTGTAATCTTGAAGGATTGGTGACGAAGTTCTAAGTGACTTGAGTAGATCTAAACTCAAGAAGATCACTTAAACTTGCTAGAGATTTGATGTAGTAACTTATTACTTGAAAGTTCTTAGCATAAACTTGGAGTTATGAATCAAATTGTGGGAAGATTGTTTGTGTTAAGTGGTGAACGACCAAGGAAGGTGTGGATGAGGTTTTTATGAAGTTTTTACTTGCTATTTATAGTAGGAAAGGTTTGGTTAACCATATAACAGGTTTAATGGTAACCATGGTTAAGTTAGGACACATGTAAGCATCAAAATGAAGCATGGTTAGGATCAAGCTACCAGCAAGGTGACTCACCCCATATGGGCTGTCACAAAGTGGTGAGTTGGCTTGGATGATAAGTCTTGGTCTTATCTTGATGTTAGAGAGTGATTTGGTTTCGTTAAATGCCAACCGTAAGTTGTTGAGCCATAAAACGTAAAACAGGGTATCGTAAAAATACGAAACTTGCAGGAATGATGAAACTCATCATTATACTCCATATAAAAATATAGAATGAGTGATAAGTCTCATTGGGTAAAAAACACTGCTTAAAGCTGGAAACACGGGTCAAAAACGCATAAAATGCAATTTATCATAAAAGAACGAGATTTCAGAGAAATAACCGTGAATTTATTTAAAATATACTAAAATTAGTCTATAATTGATATGAGATGTCAAAATGTGGTTTTCGTTATACGTGGGATTACTTAACAGTTATACGTGAAGTCTAAAAGTTTCGTTATACGTGGGCTAATTTCTTTATGGTCAAAGGAGGAGGGAAATATGTTTGACTTTTCCAAAAAATGTAAAAGTGTCAAAACATCTTAGAAAACACAGTGCATGAATGGTTAAGTCTGGGTCTAAGTAGAATTGTTTAAAACGTAAGTTTAGTCTCATACGGCTCAGGGTTTATTTGGTAACATTTGAATGAAATCTTAAAAATTCTCTAATTGATTATGAGTGATCTAAAAATTAATCTGATGTGAGAAAAATTGTCAGAGTTGATTTTCGTTATGCGCGGGATGTTTAAATGGTGTTCTGACCAAAACGAAACTTTAAGACGATGTTTTCTTAATAACTTTTGCGAAGATGATCTAACGATTGTCAAACTCTCAGGTTATTACTAAAATAAATTAACTTTCGAGAATGTGAAATAAAAAAAATTTTACGGGATGAACAGTAAAAGTGAATAGTAACTTTTAAAAAAATGAAAAGTAACCTGAAAATGCGGGTTGTTACAATGTGCATGGTATATTAATGCCAAACGTTGGCCAAATTCAGATGTTTTTCAAATTACAAACATGAATGATATTCACACGTGTCTCAGAACTCAAACATATCCTAACCATCAAAATGCAAACAAAAAAGTTATTGCTCACATTATGAAAGATAAATTAGAAGATGGTAGCCGTGATTTGAAAGGGAGAGATATACAAAAAGATATCATTACACAATATAAAACATCTATATCTTACCAAAAAGCATGGAGAGGGAAGGATTTTGGGTTACAATTGTTAAGAGGTTCACCATTAGAATCGTTTGAAATGCTACGGTATTACTATCACAACTTAGCAAAAAAAAACCCCAGGGACGGTCACACGAATCAAGAAAACCAATAAAGGGGTTTTTGAAATTTTATTCATTGCCATTGGTGCGTCGGTAAGTCTTGTTCAATTTTTTTTATAAGTGCATGCAAAAACACGTTTGCTATTATAATTTTAAAAATTGTTTATATGCAGTTGCGCACATTTGTGAACCATCTTCGCCCACTACTTATAGTGGACGCGGCGCATTTAAAGGGTATTTACAAGGGTACAAATTTGCAAGCTGTTGGGATGGACGGAAACAAACAAATTGTGCCTACTGCTTACGGAATATGCAGAGGGGAGACTAGAGATTGTTGGTCATGGTGGATGTCAGTACTTAGAGAGTGTATCGTTGATAACCCCAATATGGTTATCATATCTGATAGGCATCCTGCAATAGCTTCAGCAGTAAGGAATGAGTTTTCGTCGGCGTTTCATGGTATATGTTGTCTCCATCTAATGATGAACCTTTCCTTGAAAAGCAAAAAAATTAAAGGTCTATACTGGGGTATATGCAAAGCGTATACACCAGATGAGTGGCAAAGACAAATGAACATACTCCATGTTGTACAACCTGAAGCGCACCAAAAGCTAATGGAGGCTGATCCTAGACGTTGGTCTCGAGCACATTGCCCACGTAGCCGTTACAATTATTGTACATCTAACAGTGTCGAGTCTGTTAATGCATGTACTGTATTGTACAGAAAGCTACCAGTCACGGTGTTGACCGACACGTACCGAAGTATGGTGCAAAAGTGGTATTTTAAACGTCGGGAAGTTGCAGGTATTTATTGTTTAAAACATAACGTATTCATTAATCATTTTGAAAATATATTAGATAAGTTAATTAATTTATATTTACATTTTTGTGTAGCAAAAATGAAGTAAATCACAGATTGGGCAGCGCATAAGGTGGAGAAAAGAAGAATGAAAAGCGTCAGTTGGGTTGTACACGGAATTACTCAATTTCGATATCAAGTTTATGATGGCCAATATAACCGTGAAGTGAACTTTACGACTGGTGAATGTGAATGTCGGAAATGGAAAATTTCCGGGATACCTTGTAGTCACGTTATTGCTGTTACAAGGTTTTTGAACCTAACAGATTGTGTGCAACATGTACATGACTGGTTTAAAAAGGAAAAATATCAAGCTACCTATGCGGAGTCAATTCAATTTGTTGGATATTTTAACGAATGGGAGTATCCAAGCCATATACATCCTCTTACTCCTCCAACAATGGACAACCCTCAGCCAGGTCGTCCGAAAAACACAAACCGTATACCATCTCAAGGTGAAGAGCCAAAGACTATACACTGTAGCAGGTGCAAAGAAGCGGGGCATAAGCGTCAGAGTTGCAAAAAATCATTTGTCCCAGATCCACCTAACAGCAAAGGTAAACAAAAGCAAGGGGAATTTCCAACTAATGAGCAACATGACACTGCACCTTTTTATGACCCACATCACTCGTTCGATCAAAGTTTTATGGGAAACAACCAATTCTCATGGCAACCATATGGCCAAAACACATACACTAATCAAGCAAATGGTCAAAACTCGTACTTTTGGCAAGCATATGGTGACAACACATACCCCACAAGCCAATAAGCTTCACAAACTTACCACTACAACCCATACCCATCTCAACAATATGTTGAAAACACACACGCATCACAAACATATGATCAACATAACACACAACCAGATTTCAACCTATCTCAACAAAACCGAACGCAACCACTTCAAAATGATCTTCAATACCAGTCTCAAGTGTATCAACAATACAATTCCCAGCAACACGACTCTCAACATCTAGATGATCAACACACGCATGATTCAAATAGTTGGTTTAATCGCTTTGGTTTTTATTAAAGTAGAAGGTTTATGTGACTAGTTAACAACTATTGGTATGTTCTGATTGTGTTGTAGCATCATGCTTTTCATTTTCAATTATCCAAGTGATGTTTGTATTGTCTGTATGTTTGAATTTTACAAGTGATGTTTGTATTGAAATGACAATTCAAGTTTTCTTTAATAAAGAACTTGAATAGTCACACTCAAGTCATATTTCTTTAATAAAGTACTTGACAATCAATTTAAAACATTGTATCTTATTCATATTATTTTGTGGAACATTTCACACACTTTGAGACACAATATTACATTCATGTTAACTGTGTTTTTTAACATTTTTGAGTTCGCTGGGAAAAATATCATCAAGGACAACGCAAAGGAGAAAATGAATAAAGTTTTATACAACATTTACATTTCAAATAACGTGAACAAAGACTGAAAATATCATCAACTTATTACATAAAATACCATACAAACCCTAAAACAAAATAGTTTCATTGATGCTTAAGTACATATATCTTTTTAAGTATGTTAACACCCCTTAAACTATCCTTTACTTGATAAAAGAACACGTACCCATCCAATATTTGAGCATGTGTTTTGTGTAAAAATAGTTTAAAGTAAGGAATTTTCAAGTATATAAGGCAATATTAACACCTCATTTTTGTTTGTGTATAAAAGTAATTGTGTAAAAAGGGTTTATCTAAAATAAAAAATGGTAAGATTTGGGTGGTGCCGAGAAATGAATGTGCTTGGCGAGTGAGTGGGCCCAACATGTAAGATTTCGCTTCAAATGTGCAGCGAAGAGATGCTTTGTCAGTTAAAAGATAGTGGTGAGGCCCATTGTGTAAGATTTCGCTTCAACTTTGCATAGAAGTATTTTTTTTTTTTTTTTTTTTCAGTTCTTGTTAATGTGGTGTTGACACGTGTCCTACAAAGATTTCTCTGTCAATTTGAAGCGAAATAGATGGCATTTTTGGATATTGGGAAAAAGTATGACCTATTCAGAACAAGTGGTCCGTGCAGTGTCCCTAGGTAATTTTCGCCACACATTCTAATTACATATAAGATACTAATTAATCTACGCTCCTATAGTCCTAGATCTATTTTCTTATCTACAGTTTTACACTAATCGTAATAATTTGTTTCGGGCGCTTAATAAAATGTGTTGTAAACCGATGTAACCATATATAAGTTGTAGGGTTCACCTTTTCATAGGCAATCATTTTATGAATGAAAGTGATATCAGAAAATATCATACGTGCTATGTTTGGCATTAACTCGGGTAGTTCGATCATGAAATTTTGTCCAGCAAGAAATTCTCAAGTGATATAATGCCACTAAGGAAAATCAGACAAAAATATCGGTGGATATTCTTTTGCCCAATGTTCTTTAAAAATGTTTAAGCAACCCAGTGAACCTTTATTATCAGTTAAACGCTGCAACATAAGTTACACATTTTGCAACTTATATGAAATCTTTCTGACATAGCTTTATGGATTGGATGATATCATTTGAAACTTCATACAATATTTGAAAGAATTGCTTTTACAAATTACCCACCGGATAGCTTACAATAATATTCCAAGCTTACAATAATAAACACATAATAGAAGGTGTTTACCTAATATAAATGACTCGCTTATTCAGGCCTAATATATAAAGTTATATAAAACGGGTGAGGATAGAGTTGTGTAGTGCATACTGTTATTGCTATAATCTAGTAGAAGGAATGCAATTATGTAAAACTCTAGTTTTATTGATTCATATTATCATTAAAAAAAAAAAAAAAAGAAAAGAAAAGGTTGTCAGGATCGGATCTTACCTAAGATCGATTTCGGCTTTGTAAGATCGTAATTATAGGATAGGGTCGGTATCGTAAATCCTACGAAAATGTATATTTTTTGCATAGGGGTTGTAGTTTTACACTTCTATTTATTTCTATATAATATTTTACAAGATAAACAAATCTAAATGGATGATAAAACAAAAAAGGGATTATGTATTCAAAGGCCGCCCAAAGATTATGCATTTTACTTTTAGGCCACCCATTTTCTAAAACTAACTTATAGGCCACCAAAGTATGTGTTTGTTTTTGTTTATACCAATCTCGTTCAAATTCTTGCCGGATATTCATACAATTACAAGAATAAAGCTAATTTTAACATATCAACACAATAAATTTAATAATTTAAACGTAAAATATTAGTTAAGCTATCTTAATTCACTTTGAACTAACTAAAGTTGCACCTAAATAATGGCTAAAACTGATATTTTACATTTTAATACTCGTTTGTGTTGTTTTAATAAGTTATATTTAGCTTTATTTTTGTTGTTGTAAAGATTTTCGAGATAAAATTATCCGAAATTGGTATAAACAAAAGCAAACCCATAAATGGGCGGCCTATAAGTTAGTTTTGATAAATGGGTGACTTAAAAGTAAAAAGTTTAATAGTTGGGCAGCCTCCGAATACATAATCCCAAGAAAAAATTATATGATTTTTTTACTAAATGAACGATTTCTACATAAATAATAATTAGCTATTGTTATACAGAACAACTAAAAACAACAAAAAAGTACATAACAACTAGAATGTCTAATAATAAAAGTAAATTCTTAGTCATTATTAATCTACATCTAGTTTATTACAGTACTACTTTATTTGCAAAAAATCTAAAAGAAAGACACCAATTTTAATTAAATAACTCAGCTAAGATTAAAGAACTAAATAAAAAATTAGAATATAAGCAAAGAAGAAATTAATTATACCATATCAAAGAAGAAATTCAGTTTTGGTACGAGTAGATGAAACGAGCAAAAAGAATTAGGTGTATATATATTTTTTTCTTTCTTAATAACCAAGAATTGATATCCGAATGCTTGGATATGAACAAGAGAAATAATCAATTGGCTTTAAGACATGTATTAATGCTTAATAAGTTACTAGCAGGGTACCCGCGCGTTGCGGCGGCGAGTACCCTGAAATAAAATTTTCCGATGAATCACGTATTTTAGTTTATTATGTTCTTTTTGACAATAAATTTACGGATATCAAGAATTTCATTTAGCCCGTGTCCGTTCGGGCTCGAGCCCGTTGGCCCGTGCCTATTTGGCCCATGCCCGTTCGGGCTCGAGCTCGTTTGGCCCGCACCAGTTCGGGGTTAAGCCCATTTTGCTCGTTGACCGTTCGGGCTTGAATATCTGTATAATGTGCTTTATTATTTGTATTAGTGACATTTAATGCAGGGTTCCCGCACCTTGCGGCGGCGGATACCTTGAAATAAAATTTTCGGGTGAATCATGTATTTTAGTTTATTATGTCCTTTTTGATAATAAATTTACGGATTTCAAGAATTTCGTTTAGCTCGTGCCTGTTCGGGCTCGAGCCCGTTTGGCGCGTGCCCACTAGGGCTCGACCCTGTTTGGCCCGTGCCCGTTTGGATCGTACCCGTTCGGGCTCGGGCCCATTTAGACTGTTGCCCGTCCGGGCTTGAATATTTGTATAATGTTCTTTATTATTTGTATTAGTGACATTTTAATGCAGGAATTATGTTTAAGTTGGTTGTACAATATGCTTGATAATTTGTATTTCTTGTTTAAGGGTTGTTTTAATAACTGCATTAATTTAATTTATTGACGAGTTAATTAATTAACTACATTAAATATCTTGACCACATTAATAGTGCTTTTTATTTTGTACATTAAGCTTTAAGACTTGTAAGTTTTAAAATTAAGATTGATAAGAAATATCATTAATAGTGCATTATGTATTGTACAATAGGCTTTGTATTTTGTAAGTCTTAATTTTAAGACCATGAGGAGAGAGATTCATTCCTCTATTATAAGTAGTATAGACTAGCAAAGTCTTCGTAGTCGCGTACCTTGTAATTTAATTTTTTTGGCTAATCATTTATTATATAGTGATTAGTTTGTTCGTTTAAGAACTATAAACAATGACAAAAGTTTGGTGAAACTTTGATTAGTTTGTATTATTTTATATGTTTGTTTATTGTGTTTAGTAGCTTAATTGGTTTTACAATGTGTCCTGTTAATTGTATTTTTCATTGAAAGAGGTTTTTAAAATATCATTGATTATCAAATTGCATGACTTGTGTTAATACAAATATCGTCATTAAACGTTATTTATATTTTTGATCTTTATCTAAGTTTTGTTAACGACAAAAGTAAGTTTAATTTTTATAAAGCTTAAAGCTTGTCAAGTCTAATAGATATTAAAACAAGCTTTTTCAAATAATATCAACATCACTCAAGCATTTACATTTTGATTAATCATATCTTGATATGACTCTAAACCATAATGTATGATAGTAGTTTTTAGTTCAAGAATGTTTTGGTTTCTTAAAACAAAACATTACATATGTATTTACATTTTAACATATTTCTTAAAATAGAAAAACAAATACATGACATCATGTGGTGCATCATTGAAATCCTTAGAATATTTCACTAGATACTTTGTATAGATTTAAACTCTACATATCTTACACAATCTTGGATAGATATGGTTGACTTTGGTAATATTTTGAGATCTTGCTGTCAGACATCGGCGGCACCAAAAATTAACACGGGCGGAACCCTTTGAAGGGTTCCGTGGTCCGTGGTGCTTGCTTATGTTTTTGGCTATAAATAGCAAAGCCAAACCAAGTTGTTTTTCATCCCTTTCTATCATATTCTCATACATTCCTTCTCTCTAACATTTCTAACTCAGTTTCATATCATATTAGTGATCTCTTTTGTAGCAAAGAAGATCAAGATACATTCAAGCTTCAACAAGAAGTTGGAAGTCTTGTTTGTTTGTTATTGTATGATCTTGTGTTGATTCATACATCATTGTTGTACCAAACCATCATAATCTTGTGAGTGTGAGTGGTTAGTATTTTATTCCTTAAAATACATTGTGTGTGGGAGTGGTTGTACCCGTGAAAAGAACTCAACATCTAGCTTAGTATCGAAAATAGTGTGTAAGCGAAGTGTAAAGGTTTCTCCGTCGGTGAAAGGAGCTTGTTGACTAGTGAAGTTAAACTCTCGAGTGTGAGACTCGGGGAGTGGAGTAGGGCAAGGAAAAAAAGTCCTTGTAGACCGAACAACTATAAACAACTTGTTGTGGTTTGATTGTTTATTTCCTTATCTACTCTTTACAATTGTTGATTACTATTCACTAACATATCTAAGATCAATATCAATTGAACTTTAATAAAGTTTCAGAACAAAGTTTTTAATCGGTAAACTATTCAACCCCACTTCTAGTTTTCCACAATTGGTACCAGAGCCTCGTTGCTCAAGAATTTCTAAAATATATTGTATTTTATAAACTTGAAACAATCCATGGATTCTGAAAACTGTAAACAAGGGCAATCTATGCAAAGACCACCACTCTTTGAAACCAATGGATTTATCTATTGGAAAAACCGTTTTGAAACATATGTAAAATCAAAAGATATAGATATTTGGTTTGTTATTGTTAAAGGAGATTTTAGTTCTACAACAAAAGATATTTCTGTTGATGAATAAAAGAAATTAATTGCTAAAGATATTTGGGAATCTTTGGTTATTACACATCAAGGAAATTCACAAGTCAAGGATAACAAAATTGATCTTCTTGTTCAACAATATGAACAATTTGTTATACTTGAAGATGAAACAATTGATTGTGGCTTTGCTCGTTTTAATACTATTATTACATCACTTAAAGCACTTGATGAATCTTTTCGTAGTAAGAACTTTGTCAGGAAATTTCTTAGAGCACTCAATCCGAAGTGGAGAGCTAAAGTGACGGCTATTGAGGAATCAAAAGATCTCTCAAAAGTGACACTAGACGAGCTAATCGGAAACATCAAAGTACACGAAATGGTGATGGAGAAAGATTCGGAAATCATCAAAGGAAAAAGAGAGAAAATCAAATCCGTTGCTCTAAAAGCAAGAACGGATTCAAGTGATGATGACGAATCTTGCTCCGGTAGTGAAGATGAGGAGTATGCAATGGCCGTTAGAGATTTCAAAAAGTTCTTTAGAAGAAGAGGAAAGTTTGTAAGACAAACAAGTTGTCAAATCTGCTGCAGTACAACACGGACTGGGATTTAATGAGGTGTTAATTCCAAAGAGTCAAACCAAAACGGCAGAAAAAAACAAACAAGCTGTCAAATCTGCTGCAGTACAGCACGGACCAGACGGACCCAAAAACAGGGATCCGTCCGTTGTAAAAAATGGTGCCGTGGGGACTGCAGCAAGACAAAATGTTTGCGACACAGACCGTAGTGAATTTGTCAAAGTAACAAAGAAAACCAAGGATAGTATTAAACTAAAACCTGCTGTTACATCAAGAGTAGGACTTGCTAGAAATGAATTTAGATCTAAAACTACTCAACAACGACATAAAATACCTTTTGCCAAACGCCCCTTTCCTAAAAGCAACCACAACATACAACCCAACTATCAACATAACGGTTGGAATCAAAACTTCCCTAGACCATATCAAACTCCAGATTACATGCCATGGAACTCTTACCCATCATTTCCATACATGAATCAAGTAAATGGTATGTTTAACCCAAACGGACCCATGAGATATTGGGGACCAAACGCTTGAGTTATTTGTGTCTTAGGTATGCTTGAAAGTTGGATTGGAACCTGATGAATGGATAAAAGATAGTGGATGCTCACGACACATGACGGGCAACAAAAGCCTCTTCTCAACATACCAAGAGTATGACGGAGGTAATGTCACTTTTGGTAGCAATCTCAAAATCAAAATCATTGGCAAAGGTACGATCGCTCATAACTCTCTAACTATTGAAAATGTTGCTCATGTAAATAGGTTAGGATTTAATCTACTTAGTATTAGCCAATTATGTGATAAAAAGTATAAAGTACTATTTGAAGAAAATGGTAGTAAAATACTAAAGATGGTATCACCATAGCTAAAGGAGTTAAGAAAAATAATATATATGTCATGAAAATAGATAAAACATCTAATGAAAAACTTTGTCTAACAACTTTAGATGATAGCTCAACTCTTTGGCATAGACGCTTAGGTCACGCTAATATGAGACTTATACAAAATCTATCTTCAAAAGAGCTAGTTAGAATTTTACCTAAACTTAAATATGACCAACACTTTTGCGACACTTGCAAAATTGGTAAACAAACCCATAGTAGTCATAAGGCTAAAAACATGGTATCCACATCTAAGTGTCTAGAACTTTTGCATATGGACTTGTTTGGTCCATCCGCTATGTAACACCCCAACCCGACAAGGGTAGAAGTGTCACATTCTGGTGTCATATCAGAACATACAATTAAAAGCGGAAGTCTTAAGAATAAGGTATCAAGTCATTTAAACAATGACTTACAAGGAAAATTACATAATCCAAAATGTTTAAATTTAAAATGAGATCTCCAAACAATAGCCCGACAAAATAAATCCAAATAATAAGGTAACTAGGGTTGGTCCACTCAGATAATCCGACTCTCAGCCCATCAAAGCCCATCTTCAAACCTAACACCTGCCGCAGGAAAAGAAATGCGGCTGAGCTTAAAAAGCTCAGTGAACAGATATAACAAAATGAAAGCTAAAGAAAATCTGAAATGCAAAATGAAACAAAGGAAACGGATAACAAAGTCGCAGCGAAATGAGAACAATGAGTCAATGAGGATCCTGTAGAACAAAATTATACGGATATCCAAAACGAACAGATAACAAGGAGAACGAAGCAACGCAAAGCATCGATGACATATAAACAAGCACATACAAACCAGACATACAAGAACTGAAACATAAGCAAACATAGCAAGCGTCGCATCAACACAACGTATATGTCATATAATCAATTCAGGAAATCAGAAGACATACAAGCCAAACAGATATTTACAGGAAAACGGAAGCAATTAATTAATAAGTGAGCATGGCAATTCACACAGATCAAACCCTTAGTTGAAGACATAACCAGTATCATAACAGCGGAAGTGCTAACAGCATTCAATACATGGCAGTCACACGTAATAAGTAGGAATACAATATAAACGATATAATTAAATGAATTAAGGACATAGCAGGGCAACTAAACAAATTAACAAGCCAGACGTCACAAGCTGAACCATTTACCCAATCAAACCGTAGCATAAACAGAAATGCAAACATGGCTAGTCAACAACAAGCAGATAAGGATACTATCAGGTAATCATAGTCCACAAAATTAACTGAACGAAGTATACATGATAAACAGACAAAAACTATCGATTACACACTAGCATGGTCACCAGACAATTCAGAGGGTCACATAACAGCGAGATCACATATCATCAGATGAAAAACAGGCAAATCAGATAACCGCATATTAATCATATCGTAGTAGGGTAATCAATAGTCACATAAGACATGAATAGCATAATCAAATCTAATAAACATATAATAACCCGGTACGTGAATGGAGCCTTAGTTTAAAGTAACGGAATGGAAGTGTGACAGATCAATGAAATGGAGTATCTATATCTTGGTAAAAGTGAGTCATATAAGGGTACTGAGTAATGAACAATTAATACAGATTATGGTGCATTGGGGAATACGGAAGGTACAATATAGGTATATAAAAAAAATGTAAGGGTTGTCAGAAATCTACCACGAGCCCGGAAACATATCATATCATATCATAAGTAGCCATTGTATTCGGAGGGGTGACCTCGGAATACCATATATAATAGGAGGGGAGACCTCAGTAACCAATGGAGTAGCTAGCTCCCAGATTGTGAAGACGCGTATTGCACACGACATCATTCACCAGACAAATCATATCATAGCATAACATATCAGATACAGAACAGATCTAGGATGCATCCATACGCCCCTACCTACATATACAAAATATGCTCCACCATCAAGGGACGTGGCAGAACATCACTCTACTGTCCTAGAGTCATGTCAGAAGTGCATCACTGACACGGACATGGAACCCCCATGCCTAGTGAAATAATGGATCGGGTGTCAAACTAACTTAGGTCAAACAGAATGTCAGAAGTAACACAGATAATAGTTAATCATACAGGTCAAACAGAAATACATATCAGAAGGTTCATAATCATAAGGTCCAAATCAGAAAGTCCAAATCAGATATAACAAGGTTCAACAAACAGAAGTTTCAGACAACAGAGGTTCAGACAAACAGAAGGGATTCATAGCAATGGTATAGGAAACCCTAATAAGCATAAGAGAAAGGCCAAAGAAAGAAAATCACGAGAAACCTTTACTGAAAAGGTCAGAATATTTGTACCTTAACGCCAATGAAAGGAAATCAAACGAATGAATGAACACAAGGAAACAAATCCACGTCCTCTTCAACGAATCTACACGGATCACGTTTCGTATAATACTTATTAGTTCATTTAAGTCATGACAGATTTATTGCTTATATTAATCGTATTAATATTTTTAGAGCTATGAAACGTATTCTCATTTTTAGTAATGGACCGAAATAAATACTTTAGTGTAATAATTAATAATTAGCCAAAATTAGGGGTTACAAATGATAAATGGTAGACTTAAAGGTTTTATATGATAAATATCCCATTTGGGGCTTTATATGTCAATTTATAAAGTTCAGGGTTTGCATGTGACATTTACCAAAGATTAAGGTTCGAAAAGTAAGTAACTTAAATATATAAATTATAACTCAAGTGCATGTTCATATTTCGTTTTCATATACAGATTTATGTTTCAAAATTTCATTTTCATGTACATGCTCAATCAATATTCAAGCTCACTCGCGGTCCATATGACAAACGTTAACGACCAATTAAACACGTATTATTATTGACCCCCGACTCAACTATCCCGACAAGCTTTCAAAACTCCAAACAACCCGCACACAAACTCCGCGATCACCCTTAAACATACCCCTTCACAAGACTATACATGTACTCTTTTAGAAAAATGAGCAGCCCTTTGATTCAGAACACGCTTGATGACCATGCATGCATAATTCTTTCATAAACTTTACTGAAATTAGTATGTACAAAGCTTTCTTTACTTACACATGGGACCAAAATACATTTGACTCTTTATACAAGTTAATACGTGACAGAATGCATCAAGATAACAAGCACATATACATCCACATACACCCTCGACCATGCATTCCAAGCTGACATATAATACTACCCATAACCCATGATCTACCTTCTCATTTAAGCATGCTAATTCGACAAAAGAAAGGTATGTCGTGTGGTGTTTTCAAAACAGTTTTAACGGACCAGATTCTAAGTACTCTTGGTATACCATATTAAGTGTTACTTCATGTATTTACGTAGCCATGATACTAAGTTTTTTCCATACTCAAGATTAGTGTTTTATGAGACACAAAATATAAGGTTTCAAGGTCTTACGCAAGGCTGTTTTTCAAACAGATTCAAGGACCAGTTTTTCATGCACTCAAGTCGACACATATCAAGTGTTACCCCATGATTTTATGCAACATATTACTGGGTCTTTATATCATAGTTTTAACCTTTTGACAATGGCATACATGTATTATCACAATCTGATTTTCATACATATTCATACATAATTAGTTTCTATTCAACCCATGACCCATATCACAGATTCATGCACACACAAGTATACTTACTCCATATCGACCCATACACTCCTGATTTTATGTAGCAACATATATGGTTATACTTAGCTTTGTTTTAACCATTTAGATGACATGATTATAAGCACAAAAACATGCGAATTGTATGGTAAAACCCACGACCAGAACAGAAAACAAAGGAGGATGAAGAGAGCATTATAGATACCTTGTAACGTGTAACAGAAGAGGAAAAACTATGATCAAAACAAAGCTAAACGATCCCCTGGTGTGCCCTAGGATCACGACAGCAGCAACAATAACAAACTCGCACTCGAAACCAACCAATACTCGTAACAACCACGTGAATTCAGCCTTGAAAAGGGACCTTCGAACCTTCCTTTGGACTGGTCTTGTGTCGACAGAAATAAGAATGAATATGGGAGTTTTTGCCGTAAGTTTTCTTGGGTGAATTAGGGTTTAATGATATATTTTTGAATGAGATTTCATGGTATTATATTGTGATAAGGGTGAGTTAATTTTAGCAAAAATATGGGGAGTGTAGGCGTTTATTATGGCCGAGCAACAAGGGAAAGGCAAGACCAAATCTTCTCTTTTATTTACTTACTAAAATTCAATTTGTGTCACCCTTTTATTTAATTTACTAACATGTATTTTATATAGACCATGCAACATTTTAAATGTATTATATTTACTTTTGAGTTAATGGAAGTTTTTATCATCCAAAGTCCCATGTAACCCATATCGTTAAGTAATTAACGTAATTATCGATCTCGCTTTATTTTTACGAATTATTACTCGAGGGTATAATAGTCTTTCAATGCGTTAATGATTTTAGGGTTTTACAACTCTTCCTCTCTAAAAGAAAATTTTCGTCCTCGAAAATTGAAGTCGCAGAGGTACACAGAGACGTACGAGTTCAAGGTAGACGTGGCAATCCATCATAACGACTTCAGGTCCAAAGCGTACAAAACTTATACATAACAGATGTCGGTGAGAATCTCGCAATGAGGTACAGAATTCCAAACGAACATGAGGGTTGAAAAATAACCGATATAAGCCCTAGTCCATTCACGTACCAACCCCAGGCATTTCCCAAGATGTCGTATGATTTCAATAAGTTCAAATTATATGATCTTGGTATTATCACGTTGATCAGGCGTCATAATACTTGCATCACATAACAAGCTCTTATTGTCATCATATTCTATCCCGGGTCATGACAAACCACATAGCCAATATCACACAAAACATATCAGATACCGATATCAAGTAACATACCAAAGCATACCAGGTTCACATACATACAACATAAACTGCATCAAACAACTTACCATATCACAATGAAAGAAGGCCAACAACTTGCACAAAACGGTTCCTCATGACTCATTACTGACGATCCAAAAGAAAGGCTGAGATATAACCAAATTGCTAAACTATAGAACTTCACAATTCAAACCGAGTTCTTCTCAGCCACCGGTTGAATCTTGTATCCGTCTTTTGCGTCTTTGGTTGATCCGTCCAGCTTCCTCCAGCAGCATCCTGATGTCTCCAGCAGTACGGCAGTCGGGTGTGGCTTCTGCTTCACGAACCTCTCCAGCCCAGGGACTGTTGCAGCAACGCAGGGTCAGCACCATCATCCTCGGCTCCACGGGTAGTCTCCATCTGACGGTCGACAAACGGATGTGCGAAGACAAAATAATAAAAATTCGATGCGAAAAGAGGAAGGCCAAATCAGTGAAGACAAATGAATATCAAAATCAAATCTGAACGACAATCAAACAGATCTGAAAAGATCAGAACAGACGGAAGCCTAGTGTCTACCCAATCCTCACAGGTCAATCCTAAGGTCAACAAGACGAAACCTGGTTCTGATACCATAATTGTAACACCCCAACCCGACAAGGGTAGAAGTGTCACATTCTGGTGTCATATCAGAACATACAATTAAAAGCGGAAGTCTTAAGAATAAGGTATCAAGTCATTTAAACAATGACTTACAAGGAAAATTACATAATCCAAAATGTTTAAATTTAAAATGAGATCTCCAAACAATAGCCCGACAAAATAAATCCAAATAATAAGGTAACTAGGGTTGGTCCACTCAGATAATCCGACTCTCAGCCCATCAAAGCCCATCTTCAAACCTAACACCTGCCGTAGGAAAAGAAATGCGGCTGAGCTTAAAAAGCTCAGTGAACAGATATAACAAAATGAAAGCTAAAGAAAATCTGAAATGCAAAATGAAACAAAGGAAACGGATAACAAATTCGCAGCGAAATGAGAACAATGAGTCAATGAGGATCCTGCAGAACAAAATTATACGGATATCCAAAACGAACAGATAACAAGGAGAACGAAGCAACGCAAAGCATCGATGACATATAAACAAGCACATACAAACCAGACATACAAGAACTGAAACATAAGCAAACATAGCAGGCGTCGCATCAACACAACGTATATGTCATATAATCAATTCAGGAAATCAGAAGACATACAAGCCAAACAGATATTTACAGGAAAAAGGAAGTAATTAATTAATAAGTGAACATGGCAATTCACACAGATCAAACCCTTAGTTGAAGACATAACCAGTATCATAACAGCGGAAGTGCTAACAGCATTCAATACATGGCAGTCACACGTAATAAGTAGGAATACAATATAAACGATATAATTAAATGAATTAAGGACATAGCAGGGCAACTAAACAAATTAACAAGCCAGACGTCACAAGCTGAACCATTTACCCAATCAAACCGTAGCATAAACAGAAATGCAAACATGGCAGGTCAACAACAAGCAGATAAGGATACTATCAGGTAATCATAGTCCACAAAATTAACTGAACGAAGTATACATGATAAACAGACAAAAACTATCGATTACACACTAGCATGGTCACCAGATAATTCAGAGGGTCACATAACAGCGAGATCACATATCATCAGATGAAAAACAGGCAAATCAGATAACCGCATATTAATCATATCGTAGTAGGGTAATCAATAGTCACATAAGACATGAATAGCATAATCAAATCTAATAAACATATAATAACCCGGTACGTGAATGGAGCCTTAGTTTGAAGTAACGGAATGAAAGTGTGACAGATCAATGAAATGGAGTATCTATATCTTGGTAAAAGTGAGTCATATAAGGGTACTGAGTAATGAACAATTAATACAGATTATGGTGCATTGGGGAATACGGAAGGTACAATATAGGTATATAAAAAAATGTAAGGGTTGTCAGAAATCTACCACGAGCCCGGAAACATATCATATCATATCATAAGTATCCATTGTATTCGGAGGGGTAACCTCGGAATACCATATATAATAGGAGGGGAGACCTCAGTAACCAATGGAGTAGCTAGCTCCCAGATTGTGAAGACGCGTATTGCACACGAAATCATTCACCAGAAAAATCATATCATAGCATAACATATCAGATACAGAACAGATCTAGGATGCATCCATACGCCCCTACCTACAGGGGTCAAAATAGCTTATTGGAAATCTGTTTAAAAGCCCTTCATCCTTACAGGGGCGTTTGGTTTATGTTCAGTCAAAGAAGCAAACTTTTACCCGTTTGACTTTTGTAGTCAAACCTTCCTTGAGCTTATAGTCCATTTTTCAAGTTTATAGTTGGGGTAATGAAGTGTGTAAGATTTTAGTGTGAAAAAAGGGAAAGAAAGTTCATTTTTTAAATCTCTGCGAACAGAAAAACAGCAGCTAGAGCTGCTGTTTGTGGTGTTATTTTTGATCTTATTAGGTGTTCAAAAGGAGCCAATCTTATTTTCTCAAGTCTTTTTATTACCAACTCCCTCTGGTTACATTTTTTGTGCATCGAATAATCCTCTAGCATAATTAAAATTGAATTCAAAATTTGTATTTTCACTGATTTTTGGTTCTGCATCAGAAAAAAATGGCCCATATGAGAAAAGCTTATTTTAAAGCTTTTGTGAGCTCCTTTCTGTCACCCAAATCACCTTTTTTTTTAGTATTTGCTATGCTAACCTTTCGTTGCAGCTTGTCTCTGGGTTGGGAGTACTTATCTCAGCTCAAAATTAAGCTCTAAATAGGCCTCGATAGCCTGTTTTGTGACTGCAACAGCAGAGGTCACATTTTTCTTTTCATTTTTATTTTTTAAGCTTATCACTAGGAAACTTAGCTTATTTAGTATTTGTTATCTCAGTTTAAGTAGCTTAGATTAGATTCTTAGGATTTAGCTTATTGGTTTCCCTTAGTACTAGTTTAGTGCCTAGTTTGCTTATGTTTAGGACTCCCCCTAGATAAGTCTGATAAGCCAACTGCTTTCCCTTTTTGCTCAGCTTGTTTTAGCTTAACTTTGGTTGTGATACCTTAATTGTTAGAAAGCCTTACCTGTCACTACTTTTTTTCCCTTTTTGTTATGTGCTTAGATTAGCAAAAAGGGTGTTGGGTTAGTTGCTTATTGTGATTTCAAGTCTAAAAAGGGTGTTTGTTTGGTTCTGTTGTGGACTGCTACAAATAAGCAATCTCAACTGCTTACTCCCAAGATAATTTGAAAAAAGTTTCCACCCAAAAGTTTTGTTTTCAAACCAAGAAAAAAAAATATTTGCAAAAAAGTCACCTGTGGGATTCGAACCCAGGTCACTCTCCTCGCCCAGAAACCAAACACAACAACACCTCTTTACCAACTGCCCTTGGGACTTGTCTCGTTATTTTCATGCACAATTAAATACTTAACTACACCTTGGCAGTTTAGCTTATAAGTTATCTTTAGCTTATTTCAGATTTTTTTGCAACTGCAACCTCAACTTTTTATAATTTTCATAGGATCAGTAGTATTTAAGTAATTTTTAGGACTTTTCTCAGAATTTTGTAAAATCATTTAGTATTTTTTATAATTTAATTTACTTTTTATCTTAATTAATTCATAGAAAATAATTTAAAAATCAAAAAAATACCCGGTCTTTTTCTAAAATTAATTTTAGTCAAATAGAACGTAGGAAAATTACTTTTACACCCGTAGGCCTTAAATTGCATCTTTTCCACTTTCGAGGCTCGGGATTAGCTCGGGTTTTCGCGTTTTTGTGTTTTAGCACCCTAGGATTTAGTTTAGCTTCGTTTTATCATTCCTTAGGCTTAGTAATAGTTAATTTGTAGTACTAGGGTTCCCTTGCCTTAATTACTTTCCCGTTAATTAATTTGTAGAAAAACGTAATTCAAATCAACAAATCATTAAAACCAATTCAAGTTCAAATCACAAAACTCAACGAATCTTTCCATTCACACCTCGTTGGGACACGACCCGGGAAATCACTTTCCCGGTATCACTTTTATCACACCCGTAAGATTTGATACGTTAACCTTTTTCCTAAAGGGTTAATTTGTCAAATTTTACGGTTATTTTGATATACGTTGATATTGGTAGATGATGACTTAGTTGCAAGTCAACTTGTAGAAAGTCAAGAAATAATTGAAAATGACAAGGAAGATGAACCATTAAATAATGAAATTATGAACATCAAATAATCCAAAAGTCATCCTTTAGAAAAGGTCATAGGAAAACTTAATCAAAGAACCTTAAGATCACAAGCCCAAAATCAAAGTAATCATTTTTGTTTTGTATCTACCATTGAACCGAAAAACATAAACGAAGCAATAAAAGTTGAATCTTGGGTAATTGCTATGCAAGAAGAGTTAAACCAATTCGTTAGAAATGATGTTTGGAAGTTAGTTCCAAGACCTAAAGATTAAACTATAATTGGAACGAAATGGGTTTTTCGAAATAAAATGGATGAAAATGGTGTAGTGTCTAGAAACAAAGCTAGGCTTGTCGCACAAGGTTATAATCGACAAGAAGGGATTGATTATGATGAAACTTATCCACCGGTAGCTAGGCTCGAGTCTATTAGAATCTTACTTGCATATGCATGTGCTTATGACTTTAAATTATTTCAAATGGATGTTAAGAGTGCATTTCTTAATGGGTTTATTAACGAAGAAGATGTGTTGCTCAACCTCCCGGTTTTACCGACTTTGAGAAACCACATCATGTCTTCAAACTCAAGAAAGCATTATACGGTCTTAAGCAAGCACCAAAAGCTTGGTACGATAGACTTAAGACTTTTCTTGTTGAAAACAAATACACCATGGGATTAGTAGATAATACTATGTTTACCAAGAAAAAGGAATCATATATTATCATTGTTCAAATATACGTTGATGACATCATATTCGGATCAACTTGTCAAGAGCTATGTGATGATTTCTCTAAAATCATGCACGATGAGTTTGAGATGAGTATGATGGGTGAATTAAACTTCTTTCTAGGACTTCAAATTAAAGAACTATAAGATGGCATATTCTTTAATCAATCTAAATATATAAAAGATATGCTTAAGAAATTTGGTCTTGAAGACTCAAAACCAACTAAAACACCCATGTCTTCGGACACTAAAATCACCAAAGATGAGGAAGGTGAATCGGTAGATAACACTAAATATAGAGGAATGATCGGTAGTGTAACATCCCGCCTACTCAGACCACAATATTGTCCGCTTTGCCCGCAGGCTCACGGCTTTGTTTTTGTGGCCTCATTTGAAGACTTCCTGGTAGGTCACCCAAGTCAGTACTTGATGAGTGTGTAAATACTCATCATTTTTATTCCATCTGCACTGCAAAAACAGTCAAAAACACTTTGAAAAGTCTCAAAAAGACAGAAAAATATTTAGACTGTATTTTATGCAATAATTGTCAAAATCTAGTCCCTGGTTATTCAAAACATGTAATTTTTCATAAAAGGCCCTCAGGGATTTTCAAGTTGTCAAGATTACCCTTATAAAGTTCAGTTTGGCAAAATGGCAACTTTAGTCCCTGAAGTTTCAAAGATTGACAGAATTTACCCCTGGACACTTTAAATTGGAAAATTAATATTTTTAGTCCTTTGGTAATTCAAACTTGTCAAAAGTGGTCCTTATAATAAACTTTGCAAAATTACAGTTTTGGTCCCTCAAGTTTGGTGAATTACAAAAATGGTCCTTGTTATTTATACCAAGTCCGCCAAACCACTTGACCCCTGCCACATCCCCAATTGAACCCCACCTATTCCCTTTGAACCCTCTCTATTTTTGACCCCCCCCACAATCAGTAATAAACGACCCCCACTTCCCCTTTTTCCCTCCACTCTTCCCCATCTTCTTTTCTGCTTTCTCTCAAACCCAAAAACCATCAACCTTTTACCCAGAAACTCTCCATCCCAAAACACTCAACCTCCCCTTTCACCCTCTTTACCCAGTTAACCCCAACTCCCAAACCCACTATCTATCTTTCCCTCCTTTCCAAGGTGTGCCACTGTGGCAATCCAAACACATAAGACCCCATGGATGGCTTAGATGAGCTCCAAATGGTACCTACCTAGTGGACGGCTGGGATTGGCTCAAGAAAGCACAAATGGCTCTTAGCTGGTTTACTCTCACACAAGAAACACAAGCAGTGGACATGAAGACCCCAAGACCTTAGTATAAATAGTAATCATGTAGCCATTTGATGAGGCACCCCTAGTTTTAATTTTCAATTTCAGTCTCTTGTTTTTAAGTTCTAGTGTAATTTATTTTCAAATCAATGAAAAGCAGTTTACTTTGAGTTCATGTTTTTTTTTTTTTTTTTTTTTACTTATATGTTGTTAACAATTCTGAGTTAAGATAACAAAATTAGTTTCCAAAAGAAAAGGGGTCAAAATAGCTTATTGGAAATATGTTTAAAAGCCCTTCATCCTTACAGGGGCGTTTGGTTTATGTTCAGTCAAAGAAGCAAACTTTTACCCGTTTGACTTTTGTAGTCAAACCTTCCTTGAGCTTATAGTTCATTTTTCAAGTTTATAGTTGGGGTAATGAAGTGTGTAAGATTTTAGTGTGAAAAAAAAGGGAAAGAAAGTTCATTTTTTAAATCTCTGCGAACAGAAAAACAGCAGCTAGAGCTGCTGTTTGTGGTGTTATATTCGATCTCGTTAGGTGTTCAAAAGGAGCCAATCTTATTTTCTCAAGTCTTTTTATTACCAACTCCATCTGGTTACATTTTTTGTGCATCGAATAATCCTCTAGCATAATTAAAATTGAATTCAAAATTTGTATTTTCACTGATTTTTGGTTCTGCATCAGAAAAAAATGGCCCATAGCAGCTGAGAAAAGCTTATTTTAAAGCTTTTGTGAGCTCCTTTCTGTCACCCAAATCACCTTTTTTTTAGTATTTGCTATGCTAACCTTTCGTTGCTTGTCTGGGTTGGGAGTACTTATCTCAGCTCAAAATTAAGCTCTAAATAGGCCTCGATAGCCTGTTTTGTGACTGCAACAACAGAGGTCACATTTTTCTTTTCATTTTTATTTTTTAAGCTTATCACTAGGAAACTTAGCTTATTTAGTATTTGTTATCTCAGTTTAAGTAGCTTAGATTAGATTCTTAGGATTTAGCTTATTGGTTTCCCTTAGTACTAGTTTAGTGCCTAGTTTGCTTATGTTTAGGACTCCCCCTAGATAAGTCTGATAAGCCAACTGCTTTCCCTTTTTGCTCAGCTTGTTTTAGCTTAACTTTGGTTGTGATACCTTAATTGTTAGAAAGCCTTACCTGTCACTACTTTTTTTCCCTTTTTGTTATGTGCTTAGATTAGCAAAAAGGGTGTTGGGTTAGTTGCTTATTGTGATTTCAAGTCTAAAAAGGGTGTTTGTTTGGTTCTGTTGTGGACTGCTACAAATAAGCAATCTCAACTGCTTACTCCCAAGATAATTTGAAAAAAGTTTCCACCCAAAAGTTTTGTTTTCAAACCAAGAAAAAAAATATTTGCAAAAAAGTCACCTGTGGGATTCGAACCCAGGTCACTCTCCTCGCCCAGAAACCAAACACAACAACACCTCTTTACCAACTGCCCTTGGGACTTGTCTCGTTATTTTCATGCACAATTAAATACTTAACTACACCTTGGCAGTTTAGCTTATAAGTTATCTTTAGCTTATTTCAGATTTTTTTGCAACTGCAACCTCAACTTTTTATAATTTTCATAGGATTAGTAGTATTTAAGTAATTTTTAGGACTTTTCTCAGAATTTTGTAAAATCATTTAGTATTTTTTATAATTTAATTTACTTTTTATCTTAATTAATTCATAGAAAATAATTTAAAAATCAAAAAAATACCCGGTCTTTTTCTAAAATTAATTTTAGTCAAATAGAACGTAGGAAAATTACTTTTACACCCGTAGGCCTTAAATTGCATCTTTTCCACTTTCGAGGCTCGGGATTAGCTCGGGTTTTCGCGTTTTTGTGTTTTAGCACCCTAGGATTTAGTTTAGCTTCGTTTTATCATTCCTTAGGCTTAGTAATAGTTAATTTGTAGTACTAGGGTTCCCTTGCCTTAATTACTTTCCCGTTAATTAATTTGTAGAAAAACGTAATTCAAATCAACAAATCATTAAAACCAATTCAAGTTCAAATCACAAAACTCAACGAATCTTTCCATTCACACCTCGTTGGGACACGACCCGAGAAATCACTTTTCCGGTATCACTTTTATCACACCCGTAAGATTTGATACGTTAACCTTTTTCCTAAAGGGTTAATTTGTCAAATTTTACGGTTATTTTGATATACGTTGATATTGGTAGATGATGACTTAGTTGCAAGTCAACTTGTAGAAAGTCAAGAAATAATTGAAAATGACAAGGAAGATGAACCATTAAATAATGAAATTATGAACATCAAATAATCCAAAAGTCATCCTTTAGAAAAGGTCATAGGAAAACTTAATCAAAGAACCTTAAGATCACAAGCCCAAAATCAAAGTAATCATTTTTGTTTTGTATCTACCATTGAACCGAAAAACATAAACGAAGCAATAAAAGTTGAATCTTGGGTAATTGCTATGCAAGAAGAGTTAAACCAATTCGTTAGAAATGATGTTTGGAAGTTAGTTCCAAGACCTAAAGATTAAACTATAATTGGAACGAAATGGGTTTTTCGAAATAAAATGGATGAAAATGGTGTAGTGTCTAGAAACAAAGCTAGGCTTGTCGCACAAGGTTATAATCGACAAGAATGGATTGATTATGATGAAACTTATCCACCGGTAGCTAGGCTCGAGTCTATTAGAATCTTACTTGCATATGCATGTGCTTATGACTTTAAATTATTTCAAATGGATGTTAAGAGTGCATTTCTTAATGGGTTTATTAACGAAGAAGTATGTGTTGCTCAACCTCCGGTTTTACCGACTTTGAGAAACCACATCATGTCTTCAAACTCAAGAAAGCATTATACGGTCTTAAGCAAGCACCAAAAGCTTGGTACGATAGACTTAAGACTTTTCTTGTTGAAAACAAATACACCATGGGATTAGTAGATAATACTATGTTTACCAAGAAAAAGGAATCATATATTATCATTGTTCAAATATACGTTGATGACATCATATTCGGATCAACTTGTCAAGAGCTATGTGATGATTTCTCTAAAATCATGCACGATGAGTTTGAGATGAGTATGATGGGTGAATTAAACTTCTTTCTAGGACTTCAAATTAAAGAACTATAAGATGGCATATTCTTTAATCAATCTAAATATATAAAAGATATGCTTAAGAAATTTGGTCTTGAAGACTCAAAACCAACTAAAACACCCATGTCTTCGGACACTAAAATCACCAAAGATGAGGAAGGTGAATCGGTAGATAACACTAAATATAGAGGAATGATCGGTAGTGTAACATCCCGCCTACTCAGACCACAATATTGTCCGCTTTGCCCGCAGGCTCACGGCTTTGTTTTTGTGGCCTCATTTGAAGACTTCCTGGTAGGTCACCCAAGTCAGTATACTCTCACATCTGAGCATGTCAAAAATCGCCACTTGAAAAGTCTAAAAAGAAAAATCCACCCGCATTTAGACCAATAATTGTCAAAACTAGCTTGTTATTCAAAACATGTAATTTTTTCATAAAAGGCCCTCAATTTTCAAGTTGAATCTTGCAAAATGGCAACTTTAGTCCCCCAAAGATTCTACCCCCGGCCACTTTAGCCGATGAAAATTAATGGGATTTTTGTCCTGGGTGGTTAATCAAACTTGTAGTGGACTGCATCGTCCTCGATGAGTTTGCCCCCCATCCCGAACGGCTCAAGAGTGGCTCGATACCACTTGTACGCCACATCCCCACTCATTGAACCCCACAATATTGTCCCTTTGCTCCTATTTTGCAGGCTCACGGCTTTGTTTTTGGCCTCATTTGAAGACTTCTCGTTACCCAAAAGCCATACCTTACTCTCCATCCCAAAACACTGAGCACCTCCCCTTTCATTTACCCAGTTAACCCCAACCCCAAACCCACTATCTATCTTTTCCTCCTTTCCAAAGCAACTCCACCCCATGGATGGCTTAGATGAGCCACAAAATGGTACCTAGTGTCATTGCTCAAGAAAGCGAATGTTATCTTATGAGCCCATGAAGACTCTCCAAGACCTTAGTACCATGTGGGCCATTTGATGCCTAGGGTGTTACAATTTTAAACTGTTTTAAGTTCTAGATTCAAATCAACTGAAAAGCTTTAAGAACTTTAGGATGAAAGACATTAGTTCCTCCCAAAAGAAAAGGGGTCAAGCTCATAAATATGTTTAACATTCATCCTTACAATGTTCACACAAGCAACTTTTACCCGTTTGACTTTTGTAGTCAAACCTTCCTTGGAGTTCTTATAGTTCATTTTTAAGCGTGCTCATAGTTGTAATGAAGTGTGTAAGATTTTGGGTGAAAGTCTTCAAATGAGGCCAAAGAAACAAAGCCGTGAGCCTGCGGGCAAAGCGGACAATATTGTGGTCTGAGTAAGCGGGATGTTACAGAAAGCTTACTCTATCTCACGGCTAGTAGACCCGACATTATGTTTAGTGTTTGTCTATGTGTCGCTTTCAAGAAAATCCAAAGGTATCACACTTAGAAGCCTTGAAAAGGATATTTAGATACATTAAGGGAACGACGTGTTTAGGATTATGGTATCCCAAAAGAACGGGTGTAGAAACTATAGTGTATGCCGACTCGGATCATGTCGGTGACTATGTCGATAGAAAAAGTACAAGTGGTATTTGCACTTTTGTCGGACATTGTCTCACCTCATGGTTTGCAAAGAAGCAAACGGCTTTAGCTATCTCAACTACTGAAGCCGAGTACGTCTCTGCCGGAAAAGCATGTCAACAAGCTCTTTGGATGAAGCAAGCTCTCGTGGATTACGACATTCATCTCAACGATATCGTTATATTTTGCGACAACAAAGGAGCTATTGATCTCAGCAAAAATCCCGTCCAACATGCTCGTACGATGCATATTGAAATCTGTCATCACTTTCTTCGCGAAAATGTTCAAGAAGGAAACATCTCAATTGAGAAAGTATCCTCCGAAGACAACATTGCCGACATTCTAACCAAGCCTCTCAAACGAGAACCATTTAATCTTCTTAGACTTGGTTTGGGGTTAATGGAACCAAACATATAGGTAAAACATAGTCTAAACCTTAGAACAAACAAAACAAAACAAATTTGTTTAAAACTGCTATTGTTCCCACGACACCAAATGACAACAAAGGCGGAACCAATTTTTTGGTGCCGTCTGGTCCGTGGTGACAACAGCAGCAAAAATACAGCCTACAAAACATCTTCTTCCTCACAACTTACTTTACCAAAACGTTTCAACATTAGACCTAACTCATTGTTGACATTTTCTCACCCACTAATCACTGAAGATAACATCATTGTAAGTATCCTAACTACACTTCATCTCTTAATTCTGAGTCTAGGATTCCAATTTGTGCACAAAATCACTACATGGGGATTATGTATATTCTTGTACAAAACATGGATTCAATTGGCAAATTGCATAACTAGTCATTGAAATTAGGTACTACATTGTCACATTGCATAAACAAATCATGTTTCCCACTAATCAAAAGATAATGACTATAAGGTTTTATTCAAATAACTAAACACCCCATGTCAAAAAAATTTGAAAAGCTTCTCACTTGTAGGAAAACAATTTTTCATTGTTAATACAAATAGAAACGTAAAATTTTCATCACTTGCATGCTCTTGAATACTAAAGTTAATACATAACTAATATGTATTCCCGGGTATATTCAAATGAAGCCACATTGAATTAGGAGCGTTTGGGTTATCTCATGCCTTTTGCCAAACACCCCCACTAAAAACCATTTTATGCATAAAATGAGTCGAGATAACCGCAACTCCAAATCGTTTTCATATAGGCACACACTAGAATCAAAACGCTAAGTTTGTTCTTATTTTTTAACATGTAAATTCTTGCTCATAGGAATAACCATGGTAGCCGTAAAATTTTACGATCACAAGGATACTCTTAACTACATTCCTAAACATCACAAAACCCAAGGCCTCTCCAAAGAACAAGTCGAAATCTTTAAGAGTCTAAAACAAAGATACTTCCATGAGGATTGAACCATTCACTCATCCTTTGTCGACGGAACCAATCTCCGTCAGGAACTAGCCGCCATTCACTTCGATTGTCTCCTTGAGATCAATGAACCAATATGTCCTAGGTTTGTGTTAGAGTTCTATGCTAGTGTCACCGGTTTCATTGATGAGGATGATGAATTTAGCCTAAGGTTTAGGATCAATCAAAACGACTACACCATCTCCCTAACCAAATTTGCTCAAGTACTAGGAATTCCTAATCGAGGGACATGTGTCTACTCGGATAAGTGGTCACTCACTATCCTTGATGCAATCAATGACCGCTCTCTTCCGTACCAAACTTCTTTAGCAAATAAGGATGTCATCCGTGAGCACCTCTTTAACCCAAGAGCCGCTCCAACCCGTGTCACCCGAAAGGGAAAGGAGGTGAACCGAGATCCATATGGAATGGAGCTCAATGAACTTAAGCCCGAATTTAAGAAATGGGAGGAACTACTTAGAGCCAACGTCATTATCACCATAGGAAATAGGGATCATATCAATGCTTGCCTTTTTCACATGCTCTACAACTTGTCCACCCATCAACCATTCAATTTAGCCTACTACATTGCTAGGAGAATGATTGACATTCCAACTCAAGGTTCGGTTGCTCTTCCTTACGGAATGCTTCTCACCTGTCTCTATAGAGCCTTTGCACCCATTCCACCAAGCCCAAAAGGGTTGAAGCTTGACTATGAGCTCATTGTTGGAATCACTCCTAAACCTTATTCAAGTGTTAGTTACTCATATGTAATAGTTAGCTTATTATGGCCTTTATGTTTGTTATTAGCCTTAAGCTTATGTAGAAGGCCCATGAGCTTAGGCCCAAGCCCATAGGAGAAAGGGAAGGAGTAGGAGTGTTGCCCTAGCTCCTTGCCTATAAATACCTTATGTAAACCTTCATTTGAAGGTTGGTTGTTCAAGTTTTCTTTTCACATACACTCTTCGCCTAAACCGTATTATTCATATCGTGTGTGTGTATGTGATACTTGTTCAATCGCCTCTCTATCTTTCTTATAAGCTTGTGTGGTAAACCTTGTGACCTAACAGTGGTATCAATCGCCAAATAGTTGGGTGTACACTTTTGTTTTTTGAAATTTTTTTGGTTTTGGTCTTACGCGTAAAGATAACGTGTTATTTGGTTCGCTTAAAAACTTGTTTTTTACACTTTTTAATCCAAGATTCTTGTACTTTCAACGTTTTAAGGTGTTAAAATACTTGTTTTTGACAAAAAGTTTCAAACTTTACGCGTGGATAAACGTTTTGAACTTGATTTTGTTTGTGGGTGAAGTTCTACTCGTAACCCGTTTAGCCATTTTAGTTCATCAAGATTCACACTTTTGTGTTATTTTGGTACTATTAACGCTATTCCATAACAAAAATCTGGTTTAGAAACATATTTGGGCAAAATCAAAGTTACGAGTAAACCTACGCGTAGTAAAACCCTAAAACTACGCGTAAGTGCCTCCTTGGTTTGATCTTCATTTTCGTGGTTTATTCCGTGTTTTCTTACTTGGATAAGTTGAAAATACGTCGACTTTGGATATCTTTTGCATTGTGATAGTGTAAAAGATCATTTGGGCAAAAAACCCTAAAATTACGCCTAAGCATAAGCTTACGCGTAGAAATCCTACGCCTAAGATTTTCCCTACGCCTAAGCCTAGTCTTACGCATAAGAAAATCCTACGCCTAACTTTCTACGAATAACTTTTGTCTACGCCTAACTTTAGTGTCTTTTCCTACTTACGCGTAAGCTAAATCCTACGCGTAACTCCTGATTGTTACGCGTAACTTTGGTGTTTTTACGCATAAGTGCTACTTGGTTCTTGTCTTTTTTACGCCTAAGGATACTTCATCAACAAAGGTTCATTCGACTACAAAGATCCATTTTTACCAACACAAGTTTATCAACATGTCACAACCACCATACTCTAACTATTTCCCTTACACTTATCCTCATCCTCAACGTCAACAACAACTAACTCCACAACATCAACAATGGAATCAACAACAAGCAATTTATCAACAACAATTTAACCAACAACATACTCCACAACTTGCTGCAAATCCACAACCTCAAATGGTTCAACCACCAACAAGTCTTCAAGCTCAACCGTACACAAATGACTTTAATCAACATCCATCAAGGATCACTATGAGGGAACCCACTTGGTTTGCAAAGATGTTTGAAACTTTAAGCAACCAACAATCAATTCATGAGGCTGGATCACTTGATAGACCTCCAATGCTCACTCCCAGAAACTACGATCAATGGGTGATAAGGTTCTTTAGATTTTGTGATCTAAAGAAGCCACATGGAAAGTTCTTAAAGAAGGTTATCTTGGAAGGTCCTTTTGAGATGCCTACTGTCATTGTACCCGGAGATCCAAATGCCATTCCACCAAGAGATGAACAAACGAACATTGCTACTGTTGCAGACTTAAATCCTCAAGAACTTCTACACTATGAAGCAGATGAGCTTGCAATGGAATATATCCTCCTAGGATTACCAAACCTAATTCTTCGTAGTGTTGATGCTAAAAAAACTGCAAAGAAAATGTGGGATCATATTCGTCTTCTTATGGAAGGATCAGTACTCAATCAGAAGATTTGGAATCCAAAATTTACTTGGCTTATGAACACTTCATGATTGAACCTAGAGAGACACTCGAGTCCTATCATCACCGATTCTCGACATCATCAATGATTTGGATAAACACAACATCCACATGCCAAGAATTGCAGTGAATACTAAGTTCCTGAGTAGTCTTGGTTCTGAATGGGAGAAGTATGTCATTTTTCTCCGTCAAGCGAAGAACATGCATCAGTCTACCTACGGATTGTTGTACGATTACTTGAAGCCTCATGAAAAGGAAGTTGATCGGGAAAGGATTATCCGTGCTCAAATTGCTCCACCCACACATCCGGAAAATCAACAACTTGCCTTATATGCTCAACAAAAATATTCTCCTCAACCAAAGAACTCAACCAATCTGCTTCAAACCCACCAAACGATCAATCACAACAATCTCAACAAAATCAATTGGTTCCTTACAACAACAATGATCAAGCACTTCATAATGAGGAATCCGATCCGTTCGAAGCATTGCAACAAGGATTTGCTATGATTGCTAATGCCTTTAGCCGTTATACCAACAAATCCAACAACCGTATTCGCTCCTCATCTAATACAAGGAATCAAGTTTTTGTAAACAATGGACGAGTTGAAGTTCAGCATCGTGGTTATGGTCGTCAGATGGGCGGTGGTCAAGGGTTTAATGTTGTGAGTAGGAATAACAATCGAGCTCCAGTGGTGGAACAGGGAAATGCTCAGAATGGGTTGAATGGTCTTCGATGCTACAACTGCAATGAGAAGGGACACCTGGCTAATGCATGCCCAAAGCCAAGGACTAGGGGCAGTGCTTATTTCAAAGAGGCTCTTCTTTTGGCTCTTAAGGATGAAGCTGGTGGATCTCTCACACACAAAGAACAGAGTTTTATGGCAAATGCAGATTCAGATGATGATATGGAGGACTTGCAGGCCAATGCAACTGTTATGTTGATGGCTAATATGCATGAGTTACACATGAGTGACACAGGCCCAGTGTATGAAACTGATGGCTTGTCTCAGGTACCGAACAAACCATATTTATCTCTGATCTCATATCTCCGCCAACATCCGCATCCGGCAAGGCTCAGAATGTTCAAAATGAGTCGTCCACATCTCATTCCGACGATTTTCAACTAGACCCCGTAGTTATATTTGACGATCAAGATGACCAACCGGTTTCCCTTGATAATCAAATTGACTCCGTGGTTATACTTGAGGATCTCAGTAATGATCATGTTGTGACTCACGTTGAACACCGAACTTTTGCCTCATCCAGATTTTGCTCGTTTAATACAAGACCAACAGACCATAGTGGAAAAATGTCATGCCATTAATCAGGACTTGAAATGCAAAATGCACTGTTAACCAAGGATTTTGAATGCCTACAAAAGCAACTCAACTTTTTCAAAACTCAAGAAAAACGTGAAAACGGTTTTGAAGGAGCCTTTGCCAAATCTTATCAAAACGAAAAATATTTAGAAAGACAGATGCGTGATCTAGCCGCTTCGAAGAATGCTTTGTTGTTCGAAATAGAACAACTGAAACATGAACATAAAAAGCAAATTAACGCTCTCACCTTGGAAAATCAAAAAGCTAAGGCTGAGTTGTTAACTTGTCAAAACAGTTCTCTGCATACAAAAAGCATTCAACGAAACGAATAGATGATCATCTTGAAGAAATCATCGGCTTGCAAAACAAACTTAAAGAGTTTAAAACTGTATTTTACAAACATGGCGAAGTCGGTCACAGACCATTGAAAAGTTTACTTTAAAACCCAATCCAAATGGATATGGACCAAATCTTGCTGATTACAAACCTAAGCTTTCAACCAAAACATTCAAACCAAATCCGAAGTTTCCGGTAGAATATAAAGTTGATAATTCTGTTATGAATGTTGTTGAATATCATCGTCAAGAGGAATTAGATGCCGAAGACGAGAGTCGATCAAAATTAGAAAAAGTTGTTTACAACAAACCTTTTAACTATTCAAAAGCGGTCACTTTCGTCACACCAACGGATTCTTCTAACACACCAAGGGTTATCATCAAAACAACTGAGTCTTCTAATGTTAATCCCAAACCAGATTATGCACAAATTTATGGTCCTTTACCTTCCATCAGTGAAGTAAACTCAAAATCTGAAAATCGAAAAATTCTTAGATATTTTGACATTTTCATGGTTGACCTCAAAATTTTACAACATGAGATAGAATATCGCTCTGAAATCAAAATTGATCATTTTCAATCGCCTCTGGAGCGAGAACAAAGAGACATTTTTCAGAAAAATCTTTTACCTAATGTTAAAAATTTGAAAAATTGTGCATTAGCCTGGGAAAAGGATTTTCATAAGGAACTTGGATTGATGAAGGTCGTTTTGAGAAAACGAAACATCTATTTCAAACACTAAACGTAAAAAGAAAATGTTGCGAAAAGATGTTGATCGACTTTTGGAAGATGTCATCTGCTGATGTCCATAATGCTGTGTTATTGAATTCTTTGTCATATGCATTTGATCATACCTCTGCTGACACTTCTGATTCTGTGATAAATGTTGCAAACACGATAATGTGCTTGGTCGAGTCCTTAACAGTTGAAAACAAACGATTGTCAAACGAACTTTCAAATGCAATACGTCGTCTTAATTGGTGTCAAAAAGATATTCACGATCAACAAATTGCTTTTCAACATAAAATCGCCCAGTTGCGTACAAAATCTTCTGATCCTAAAATTGAGCAACTGGATGATCAAAACGTGTCTTTTAAGTGTCAAATCTCAAAATATGAACAAGAACTTTTAAAAGTCAAAAAGGAATATGGTGTCATATTTGATTTACTCAAAAAGACTCGTGATGAAGCATCAAATGAACTTGATCATTATCTTGCACACACTAAAGAAGTTATGCATTTTACTGGAAATGTTCGGTCTGAAAATCAAGATCCGATTCACACTATCCTCAAGTTAAGAGAAATGTTAGGAAAGTATGAACAACTTCCGCCAACCATCATTAAGAGATTAGCCCCAGCAACACTTAGTACTCATGCACCTAGAATCCCTACTGCCAAATCACAAGATGCTAACGTGCCTCCTTCTACTGACACAGGAATAGTTGCATCTTTTCCCAATGTCCGCACTTCACAGCCTAGGAGCACTAAATCGAAGAATAGGAAGCTGCGACCTATGAAAAGATCAATCAGAATGCTAAAGTAGAAGAACACCCTAGGACTATGAATAAGACTCACGTTGCCTCCACTATAGATATTGCGTTCGGCAAATGTAATAGAAATAGTGATGTAACGAATGCTAAACCGTTAAGTACTTTTGATATTCAGTCCGATGCACCTTGTGTTATTTGTGGTAAAAGTATGAATTCTGATTGCCATGATAAATGTGTTGCTAAAGCTATCATCTCTCATTTAAGGAATCCTAAGAACAGGAATACCTCTAGGCCCACTAATCTTTCTAAGTCTGTGCTTGGTTGACCGCCCTCTTTAGATTCTAACAAACGCATTGTTGTCCCTGTAGCTCCAGTGTCACCTCCTAGGAATGTAGTACCACCTAGTGCATTCACTAAGACTAAAGCAAATACTAGTTGGAGATGGCAGAAATGGATATATAACACCCTAGGATTTAAGTGGATACCTAAAGCTATTGATGTGTGTATATCTACTATACCTGCTACGAAACCCTCTAACATTTCGGGTTCCACATCTACTTCTATTCCATCCTGTGTCGCCTCGTGTAATGCAGGTGATACAGATCATTCTCTGGATTGTTGATAGCGGATGTTCCCGACACATGACAGCAATCTTAAACTGTTATCAAACTTTATTGCAAAGTTCATTGGCACTTTGTCGCAGGTTCGGAATGATCACTTCGCAGCTATCATGGGCTACGGAGACTATGTCAATGGGAACATCGAAATTAGCAGGGTTTACTATGTGGAAGGCCTCGGTCATAATCTGCTTTCAGAGGTCAGTTTTGTGATGGAGATTTGGAGGTTGCTTTCCGGGAGAAAACTTGTTTCATTCGTGATCTACAAGGAAATGACCTTATGTCTGGAACGCGTAATTCTAGTCTCTACACTATCTCTATGAAAGACATGGTTGCTTCATCTCCCATTTGCTTACTTTCAAAGGCAACATCAACAAAATCATGGCTATGGCACCGCCGTCTCTCACATCTAAACTTTCAAACCATCACCAACCTTGCTCGACACAAACTAGTTGAAGGACTCCCACGGTTTAGGTATTCTAAAGATCACCTTTGCTCAGCTTGTGAACAAGGCAAAAGCACTCGTGCTCATTTTCCTTCAAAGGTGGAACATAGCTCTCAGCATGTGCTTCATCTTCTTCACATGGATTTGTGTGGCCCGATGCGCGTGCAAACGATCAATGGCAAATGCTACATCTTAGTAATTGTTGATGACTATTCACGCTGGACTTGGGTCTACTTTCTTCCAAGCAAAGATCAAGCTCCACAAATGATCATCACCTTTCTCACGAAAATACAAGTTCAGCTACGAAACACCGCTCGACTAATCGAACGATAAGGCAATCAATTTGTTAATCAAACTCTTCGTGAATTCTATGAGAAAGTGGGAATTCAGATCGACATCTATTGCACGCATACACCGAACAAAACGGAGTTGTCGAAAGACCAAACCGAACGTTAGTGGAAGCTGCAAGAACAATGTTAATCAATGCTAAACTTCCAGATTACTTATGGGCATAAGCTGTATCTACTGCATGCTATACTCAAAACCGTTCTATGATTACAAAATGCCACAACAAAACACCTTTCGAGCTCGTCCATAACAGAAAACCAAATATAAAACACTTTCATGTATTTGGATCTCTTTGCTATCCGAATAATGATCGTGATGACTTTGGAAAGCTCACAGCCAAAGCTGACATTGGAGTCTTTATCGGATACCGTGATAATTCCAAAGGTTTCCGAATCTGGAATCGTCGTACAAAACAGGTGATGGAAACGATTCATGCTTATTTCGATGAACTCACGGAAATGGCTTCGAGTATACCACTTGGAACCCGGACACAACCGCTTAAACTTCCCCAAACCCCATCATCACCAACAAAGCCCCTCAGCTTACTCGTCAACAAATGGAAAGGTTATTTGCTCACTGCTCGCTGACGATATTGATGAACGTGCTCGTGTATCCTGCTTCCGCTGCTCAACCGATAATAACTCTTATACCCGATACACTGCTACAACAACTACTGTTGAAGAAGCACCACCAGTTGACTCCAACACAACAGTTGAACACACCGCTTCCAACAATGATGAATCGGCCGATGATGTTCAATGAAGTACCCCCACCTGCAGATTTTGATCCAAATGCGTTCTTCAACCAGTTTGCTAATGAGATCGCTGCACCGGATGTCGCAGAATCTTCAACAAGCCATTTGAATCCTCAAAATCTGCACAATGTATACCAACATCAACCCTCCACACATAGATGGACTAAAGACCATCCTCTGAAAACATTATTGGCAACCCGAATCAACCAGTCGTTACGAGACAACGTCTTCACACAGACGGTGAACATTGAATTTATGCACTCACTATCCGCCAATCGAACCTAAAACATCAAAGACGCAATGACAAAAGACACCTGGATTGAATCCATGCAAGAAGAACTCAACCAATTCAAACGCCTTGAAGTATGGGAACTGGTTGAAAGACCAACAGGAGTCTACGTCATTGGTCTCAAATGGATTTGGAAAAACAAATTGGATGCTGAAGGAAATGTTATTTGAAATAAGTCACGTCGGTGGCTAAGGGTTATCGCCGAAGAGGGTATTGACTTTGAAGAATCTTTTGCTCCGTTGCTCGCCTTGAGGTCGTTCGGATATTTCTAGCGTCGCGGCTCATATGAATATGACGGTCTATCGATGGATGTCAAAACTGCTTCTCAATGGACAACTTAAAGAAACGGTTTATGTCACCAACCGGATGGATTCGTTGATCCCGAGTTTCCGAATCACGCCTACAAACCTGAACAAAGCTCAGATGGTCTCAAACAAGCTCCTCGGCATGGTACGATAAGCTATCATCTTTCCTCATTGCTAATAATTTCACCAAAGGTTCGGTTGACCCAACTCTTTTTATACAATATCACGGGCACATATCTTAATTGTTCAAATTTACGTGGATGACATCATTTTGGGTCTACACATAAAAAGTTTTCAATCGCTTTTGCAAAACTAATGAAGAAAAATTTTGAAATGTCCATGATGGGTGAACTCACATTCTTTCTAGGACTGCAAGTTCATCAATCACCCCGTGGTATTTTCTTGAGTCAGTCCAATATGCCCTTGAATTGTTAAACAAATTTGGAATGAAAACCTCGTGACACCTATGCCACACCAATGGCTCATACCAAGAAGCTAGACGCTGATTTACATGGGAAATTGGTGGACCCTACAAAATACCGTAGTATTATTGGGTCTCTCATGTATCTAACAGCTAGCAGACCTGATATTGTCTTTACTGTATATCTTTGCTCGTTATCGGCCGCGACCAACTGAAACCCACCTCTCCGAGGCTAAAAGAATCCTCCGATACATAAAGGGAACCATTAACTTGGGGATCTGGTATCCGAAGGATTCTGGTTTTGAACTAATCGCTTTTTCAGACGCCGACCACGCAGGATGCTTAGACTCACGGAAAAGTACTTCAGGAGCTTTACAATTTCTTGGTGATAAACCGGTGTCATGGCAATCGAAGAAGCAGGATTGTACATCGCTGTCCTCAACCGAAGCAGAATATGTAGCCATGTCGGCGTGTTGTGCTCAAGTCATCTGGATGAGAACACAACTCAAAGACTATGGTTACGTATTTGACAGAATCCCGATGTATCGCGACAATCGGAGTGCCATTGCGATCTCGTGCAACTCGGTTCAAAGACTCGAAATCAAAGCACATCGATCTTCGATATCATTTCATCAAGGACCACGTGGAACAGTGTACTGTTGAATTATATTTTGTGGGTAGAATACCAATTGGCATCTTCTCACCAAAGCCTTGCCTCCCGCTAGGTTTAATGAGTTGGTCCACCGGATTGGTATGAGGTGTTTGACTCAAGAGGAATTGGATGAACTCCTAAAACAGTCTTAAAACCTGTCAAACACCAAAATCTCTTTTGTAAATAATTTTTCAAAAACAAAATACAAAAATATAAAACATGATAAAACAACAAAAATATTCTTCTAATCTAATTTTCTTTCAACATGGCAAGTACGTTTCTTTCGTCAACACTCTAATCTTTCAAAATTCAGTATTTTTTTCGATCAAGTGTTGAGGGGGAGAAAATTAATACTTAACTGTTTCAAAATATCTGTGTACTTGCATGTTATCATATCCCGGTTGTTTCTTTTATCAATGGTGGTAAATGTTTCTGGTTCACTGACACTCCTCGGACTAAAATTTATAACCTTTCATCATTTATTAAGTCGAGGGGGAGTGTCGTCAAAGTTTCTTTCTTAAAAATCTTTGTTTGGTAACCAAAATGGAAGTTAAAAGGCCTTGTTTGAAAAAGGAAAAGGTGGAGGGACCAAAACTGTCAAAATGTTAAAGTTATTTTAATAAAAACATCCTCCACCTAACATTACCCTCACATTTATTACTTCTAACCTAAAAGATCCTACGCCTAATATTTATTCAAGAAATCCGTGCTTTAGATCATCATCTTGTAAGTGTTTTCATGATCTTAATGATAATACAAGCTAAGGTTTTGAATTTTAAGCAAATCCTACGGCTAAAAAGTTTGTTATGCGTGATTATGTGTTCTACGCATAAGCGTATGAACACACAATCATTGTGAGTGTGTTTTTGGTTGAAAAGAAAGTGTCAAAACGTGTTTTTAACAACAAGGATACTATTTTTACCCTCTAAATCCACCCAGAAACACGAATTGATGATTTTTGAATATTAGGGTTTATGAGTCGATTTGGGTGTTTACAAATGTGAAGGTTTTGGTCAAAAAGATTGTTGTGTTATGTTCATATGTTGATGAATTGATGATATCCAGGTTCTTTAACAACCCAGAAACACTAATTAACTCAGAATTAGGAATTAGGGTTTAATGTTCTTGAGTTTGGGTAATTTTGATTCATCACGAACTAGATGTTAATACTTGGTTTATAAACTCACACAACATCTTAGAACTACCATAATAAGTTTGGTGCAAATCCTATGGTTAGAAAACTTACGCGTAATTCTTAACCCTTAGGGTTTTGACCTACGCGTATGACTTTCTACGCATAAATGTTTAACAAGCTTTCATGCCATGATGTGTGTTTAATATGACTATATATGTTAAGATTGATGATATGATGGTTTTATTTCAGGCTTGCTACTCGTAAAATTCAGAATCAAGGTCGATTGTTAATCTACGCATAAGGATCACCTTACGCGTAGGCAGTTATGCGTAAGAGTAATCCAACGCGTAACTACTACGCATAAGGTTCTACAATGGGACTACGCGTATCCCGTGAAGGATATGCGCGAAACAAAGTGACCTCTACGCATAAGGTCTACTCTTACGAGTAAGCCTTACGCGTAAGGTATAAATACGCCTACGCGTAAGCTCTACGCATAAGGTCCCCTTTTCCTACGCTAAAATTTCTTACGCGTAAGTTAAGATCCTACGCATAAGCTTTCGCTCACGCAGTATGTCATTACTGCTTACGCTTAACTTTGCCATATCTACGCCTAAGCCTTGATAGACCTTCATTATGAATTGTTACGTGCACAAAATTGTTAATAAACAATCATATATCGTCACGAATCCAATAATGTCACTAATAAACTTAATCGTTTGATATGTTGTGAACAATAAGTGATAACATAAACTTTAAAACTTAAAGTTAACTAACTCACGAAACATTTCACAACGTCATTGGACTATTGAACAAACAAGTGACTTAGGACTCGTAACAATCATTGACACTGTACATTCAATAACTAGACAATAAGACCTTTTGTTGACTAACACTATGTCTTTCGATATGTTGGTTCTTTTGGCTAATGTTATTTCAGATCACGACATGGGTGAACAAATGAATGTGGATGCATCAGAAGTTCTTACAATTGCTGATATCTTTCAGAGGGTTATCCGAGAAAGATTGGAAAGAACAACCTTAGGGTTGACTTTGATACCCTCACATGCTCAGCATCTTCTTGTCTCATTGCAGTGGATATTCTCAGGAATCATCCCTACCGAACATGCTCTCACACTCGCCACAGTTCCAGAGGTCTACATTCAACAATTCGGATTCTATGCGAGGATCACCGGTCAAAGTGCAGTGAATGTGACACTTAATCACAAACAAGTCACTATCACTCCTGCTGACTTACGGCTGTTCTCATCATTCCTGACATCGCTCCAACCGACTTCTTTGCTACCCCTACTGAAGAGACAGTTCTGAAATTCTTGATAGATATTGGTTATGATGAAGCTTCAGGAATCATTACTAAGCACTCTCACGTTGAGCTGAAGAATATTCCTCAACCATGGAGAACACTCTACATGATCATCACCAAATCGGTCTCTCGGTCGCGACATGGCTATGAGCATCCCAAGCTCATGGAACTGCAAATTTTCTAGTCGTTGATCAACAAGAAGGACATTGAAATCGAAGCACCGATATGGGAGGACATGATGCTATTTCACAAGAAGCTTGGCTCCAAGATTCCCTATGTCTGATACACCAAACTGTTGATCCAGAGAGCTCTTGGACTTCATCCCGATATCCCCATGAGGCTCAATGACCCGATAATCACGACATATTGATCGAACCCATATTATCCGTCGAATCAAAGAATCGTCAACAAAGAAACAGGTACGGTATTACCGATCACCTTCTAACAACCGAAATCAAAAAGCTTGAAACATATAAAAGGTATCCGTTAGCCGTAAAAGAAGGCAAAGTTGGTCATCTTGATGAAAAATCTTCTGGTACACCTACTCGGAGGACCAGGAGAGGCAGTGCTGGAAGTGTCACAAGTACAGATATTTATAGGAAGCTTCCCAAAAGGAATCCTCCTCGTAAAAGGATTGTTCCCGTAGAGGAAGCTGAACCTATTCCCACACCTGAACCGCAAAGAAAGCTTGTGGACGAAAGCTCGAAGGTATGACACGATGAAGAGATTACCTACTCTAAAACTACAAAGGATGACAATCCTTCAGTACCAAAACCTCCAAGTCCTCAAGCTAATAAAGGAAAAGGGAAGACTCTGTACTTGTACCTTATGATGAAAGCTCGGAGAGTGATAAAGAGCCACCGAAAATGTTTACAAGAAGACGATCAAATTCCTTATACACCAACACAAAGCTCAAGAATTTGCTAAAGACCAAATGGGTGGTCCCGGAGGATCAAGTGGTGCCGCCCACTCTAAACCATCTCCCGATGCGGTTAATCAACCCGATAAGGGAGCTGGTGCCACCACTCTTGTGCAACAACAAAAGCTTGTGGAGGATACTATCGAATATGAGTTTGAGGAACCGGAACCTGAGAAGTCCGAAAAAGATAAAGATGTTGATTATGATACCTTTCTTCTAAATAGTCCTGCACGATCAAAGGAAGAAACCTCTGAACCTCCGAAGGATCCCGAGTCTCCTCATATCTCTTCATCATCAGATTCGTCTTCTCACTCTTCACCACCACCATCAAAAAGATCAACCAAATCATCATCCAAATCAGTGAAGAAGCCACCTCGATCTTGGATTTTTCATACTCATAAAAGAATTGTGAAAGCTGTCAAACAAGTCAGAAAGAAAGACGTGCTCAACAAAAAGTTGAATTTCTTTGCTGATCACATACAGCATCTGTATGACGAGAATGAAAAGATGAAAGGAGAAAGGAAGTTTGTTCAGGAATTCATGAAAATCACCGTCAAGAGGAACTGAACGAAATGATCGAAGGCTACACGTAAAAGTACCTTCTGGAGTACGTTCCTAAAGTCACAAAGGAGTTGTTCACCAAACAACTTTATCCAAATCTTATGCAGATCGCCAAGCAAACTATTCGATCAACGCCCTTAACCGTCACAATCAATCCAACCGATCCCGTAGTTTTCTCGGATAATGAATTGGTGGCCAAGCTTGTCACACAAATGTCCGACGATCCGGGACATTTACTCGATGAAGGAAAGATGTTTCAAGCATTGCTGGACTACCAACTTCAAGAAGCATGTAGATTTGAAGTGAAAAGTCTAAACGTCCTAGAGACGATGAAGACAAGGATAAGGATAAAGACTCGCACCTAAACGCCGAAGCCGGTGAATCTTCTTTGATGCAACCTCCTCCACAACGGCCTCTTGTTCAACAAAAATCTCCTCCTCGTTCTTCTATGAAAAACCTCGGACGATTCGAAGTTACCACCCCCGACTCGTAAAACCGATGATCACTTTGAGTTTACGGGTGGTGACGATGAAGAGGTCCTTGAGCCCCTACAACAACCCGCCTCTCCCAAACAAGTTCAAACCGAATCATCATCTAGGCCTTCGAAAAAGAAGAAGAAGAAGACGCCTCAGACCGACGTCGTATCATGGCTAGATGACGATAAAACAAAGGAATTTGAATGGTTTGCTACTCTTGTTAACAACACTCCCTACCCTGAAGAAGGTAAGAACTTGGTAGACGGTTCTACATTGGAGCATGTTAAAATATTGCAAGAAAAGTTCCATGTGAAGAAAATGACGAAATCTCGAGTTGAAGCGAATCAAGAATGAAGCGTTTCAACTTCTAAAAGACAGCTCCGAAAGTGCCCTCGAGGTCGAATATCACCTTGAAAACATTGCTCGAGCTATGTCTAACAACATGGATTGGCTCAACCCAGAAGCAAACATTGACTTCACACAAAGGAACAACCCTCCATACTACACCGATTGGACCAAACCTCTACCAACACTTGGCCAACCAGCTGCACCAAGGATTCCTTTCGATATTTCTTCAACAAAGACTTGGATTTTCTTCTACACGGTGGCGATGATTCAAGAAAATACGCTACATCGTTGACACTTCCATTCCCAGCAGCTGTCTACTCAAACCGCATAGCCATTGAGGAACGTGCCAATCACTTGTTCTCCAACACAGTGGAAGCATACGACCGAGATGCATTTTATGGGATTCATCACGGCCGAACGCCGACGAATCTACTACGAAGCCAGTTCGAAGTCTCAACATGCTGTGCATAGTTCTAAAGATATCGTTGCCATCATACACGTTGACCTTTCGTCTAAGTGGGACTACACATTCCTAAAGAAGATCGTAGTCAAACGACAAGATGAACGGGACTATGCTTTCTCTAAGGCTGACTTTGAGAATTTGTCTCTCAATGACATCGAAGACATGTACCTTGCCAAAGTACAGGGTCGCATGAGACAATTCTCAACTTCAGTACAACGTGAATTTATCAAGTCACTTCTCATCTTCATAAGACGGATTGTCATCAAGGAACATGTAGAAGATCTCCACCGGTTGTTGAATCTTATCGACGCTGTCAACTTCACTCCTCCAAAGCTTGATCTTCCCGATATCAACCAGCTATCTCAATATACATTCATCAGCAAACCTTTCGGCGTTGTTTACCGTAGTGAACTTCAAAGAAACCGCTTAATGGCGTGTAGCGAACTCCACAAGTTCGGGATCATACTTTGAAGCTGGTTAGGGATGGATTGGCATACAGGTTGAAGGATATACGCCAAAAAATTAGGTCTCCTAAGCGTGGAATTCTCGTGAAAGGAGGGATGTGAGACGGATCATCACAATGATTGATGAACGGTTGTTTCAAGGGATCGTTCGACGATTGGAGAGTTATGTCGGTGGTCGACCGTGATTAACATAACCGCTTTCAACGCCTGCACACTTCGGGAACATCACCTGCACTTCCCGGTACCCCTTGAATTGTTTTCCTCATATAATTTTGGATGTTTGATTGATTATGTAAATGGCTTGTGCACACATTACATTGTACAACCCGTACTTGTAAATAAAGGACCCCGTGGTACGCCTCAGTGCCACAATCCTTATAAAAGGAGCAAAAGCTTCTTACTTTTGAGTAAAACCTATCAAACCTTTCAATTTTCAAGGTTTTGCTCAAAAGAACAAGTACTTTCCCTTATGATTTTCAAAACCTCAACCGTTTATATCACTTGTTGAGGGGGGGTATTTGAAACTTTGTTCAAAAATTGTTCACAGTGGTCATTCTTCCCGCAACACTCGAAATGGTCATATTTATTCTCAACTTTTCAAAAATAACATCACATATGCCATTTTTGAGGGGGAGAAAATGTGTGATAAGAAATATGTTGTGTAAAATGCAAATGAATCTGTGTGCTTCGGACTTAACCAACGAATTGACGATGCTTAACTGTTAGTAACTCGAAAAGACTTGTCCGGACGGGTAATAATTTCAAGCTAGTTCGCTAGTGATGTAAACGTGTCTCGCAAAGGACTTGTCTGAGTAGAATTTACCATTCGAGAAACTCCTGGTAGACATGAACTCGACGGGTTTGACGACCTTTCGAGGATTGTCTACACCTTCAAGGTAGTTATTAGAGCTAGTTGTCACCTAAAACTGACAATGCAACTCTTTAACTATGCCACGTAACCGTGTCTCGCGGGGGATTGTCTATCTTGAGTGAATCAATTCAAAATGTGTGCGCTCTTTCCTCAATGTGCATTTTAACCGTTAAAACTCTTAAGCACATGTGGAGGGGGAGTATTTATGCATAATCTTATCTCAACAAAGGGTACTAAAATGTTTTTCATTCATAAACACTGTGAGAGATTTTTCACATCGATGGTTTTATGGCAACATAGGTTAGTCATGGAGTTATAAGGTGACTAAGGTTAGGAATAACCGTCCTATGATCCGCCAGAGCTGGATGGATCTACCCTGGACACCACAAATAGTTAGTATTTAGAAGTCCTTAGGTATGATTGTAAAAAGGAGAAAATGAGAATCGGAGAAAGAAGGAGTTGAAGAATTAAAAAGAAATGCAAAGAAAAGGGTGAAAAGAAATAGGCCTCCCGATTATTCAACTTAGGCGCATAATCGGGTTCAATTCATATGCTACTGGTTGTCACTTTGTGACGCCCGTATTGAAGATTAAAAGTCGTCATGGACCCAGTGACGCATGCACTAAACCTTCTTATCCACTCAAGTTTCTCTTAACTAAAGCTTGTTTCATTCTCACAGGGAACCCTACGTAAACTATCGGCTTTCTTAGAGATTGCGGTATTGAAGAAGGAGACCCTCTCCTAGTCTCCGCCAGAAAACCAAAACGCACTATTGAGTCTAGAGCCACGAGATTCATCAAAAGATCTCTTAGGTACACTTGACATTTAATCACTTGATGATCAACAAATAAGGTTATCAGTGGTTCATATCGAGTCCTTCACAGATCTTAGCAATCTGTCGAGAACATTTATGAGAGGTTCACATTTGTGATCCTCATTGAATGGAAACTCCTGCCAGTGGTCAACATTAAACACCGACAAAGGTCGCTTGGCAACTCCCCGTGGATTACGCTTAGTGGTCTCAAACGGTCTACAGTCGTGAGGTGATGCTTCTGTACCTCAGCGACTCATCTGAATCGTAGGTGTACTTCGGTACATCGTGTTATTCACTTGTGGGACTCGATTCAGGAACGGCCTTTGTAAGAATTAGAGTTGTGTTTTCACACTATGCTGTTAACACTCGAAGTTCAAACTTGTAAGTGCCGGAATCCGCTTATTACTAACCGTTTAAATGTTTTCTTCTTATGGAAGCTCTCGAGCGGAATGATCGTGCAGATTCTTCTCATGCTCACGCCAACATCATCACTAATGGAAGTTCTATCCAAAAGCAACACAACAGTAAGAATGATTCTTCGTCAATACAGAGAATCTACAAAGTTAAAGACTTAAAGAACTCCATCAAGATGAATTCCAACGTCAAAGGAGCGTGTGAGCATGTTGAAGAACGACGTGGAGACATCAGTAGTGCACTGGAGGCGAACTTGATGCGCAACAACAACATACTATCACTTTCACCACAAAGAACAATGATCAAAGAACAAAGTTAAAGATGACGTCAAAGCATAACCGTTTAAAGTAAACTATCTCTACACCGGGAGATTGTTCAAATCAAGGCAATTCTTCTCACAAGAAAGAAGAATGTCAGAAGACGCCAAAGCTACTATTACATCAACGCCTTCACCGTTTTCATCACCAACACTTGAGTGTTTGTTACTCATATGTAATAACACTTGAGGCGGAGATTGTTGGAATCACTCCTAAACCTTATTCAAGTGTTAGTTACTCATATGTAATAGTTAGCTTATTATGGCCTTTATGTTTGTTATTAGCCTTAAGCTTATGTAGAAGGCCCATGAGCTTAGGCCCAAGCCCATAGGAGAAAGGGAAGGAGTAGGAGTGTTGCCCTAGCTCCTTGCCTATAAATACCTTATGTAAACCTTCATTTGAAGGTTGGTTGTTCAAGTTTTCTTTTCACATACACTCTTCGCCTAAACCGTATTATTCATATCGTGTGTGTGTATGTGATACTTGTTCAATCGCCTATCTATCTTTCTTATAAGCTTGTGTGGTAAACCTTGTGACCTAACACTCATCCCTCACATTTTTGTGCCCTTGAGTGATGAGCGAGTGGCTAAGACTAAAGGCAAAAGAGCAAAACCTCCAACTCCATCATCATCATCATCATCAAATAGCTCCGAGGATGGTCTTCCAAATTCTCGCCTTCCACCTCATGAGTATTATGCATCTCTTCCCGAGATTGAGAATGAATCAGCGGAGTTCAAGAAAACCAAGGGGATGTTCAAGTGCCTTGGTAGGATGATGAACAAGATTTACAAGAAGTTGGACAAGTGAGGTTCTTTTAAGGAGTGTTTGGAACAAGACAATAACTTTGATGTATGATACAATTTGGTTGTTTTTAATTTGTAGGATGATAATATAACTTAAAACAATGATGTATGCTAACAATTTCTTGCAGGGGTATAGCACAAGTGTGTTATCAAATTTTACCAATTTTCACTTTTATGTGAAAATCGTTAGCCCTTGGTTAAAGTCTATGCTCCACTATGTTTGTATATGTGTTACTTTCTTTTCCTAACTAGAAATGATTAATGTCACATGTTTTGAGCAAAATTTCAGGTTTCGAAAAATTCCACGACACCTAAAAAATCTGCCTGTCTTGATTTTCGGTGTTCACGGATCGACGGCACCAAATTTATGGTACCGTCTTATAGACTTTGTACCGCCGCATTGCATAGTACCGGACCAGCGGCACCCTTTAAGGGTTCCGCTTCTGTATTTTGGTGCCATGGATCTTACAGTAATTTCTCGAATTTCGCTTATTTCGACATTCCAAATTACCATACATTGCTTCTAAGTTAATCTTAACTAGTTATTACCTATATCAGAACTAGTATAACACACTTAGGCACATAGGGTATCCATTTCCCACCAAAATTCAAAAATTTCAAAAATCCACCCAAGGAGCCCTTTTGCATAAAGGAAAGAACCAAAACTTTGGTTCCTTGCAATCCGTGGGTAATCTGATTGTTAGGATCTCATAATCATTAGAACACATTTATTGCAAGTCTTTGTCTCTTCACTCCATCCTTCTTGTATGGATTGACTTGGGTGATATGACTAGCATTAAACCCACTAAAAAATCATTAGAAACCTCATCTCTTCTATGGTTTAACATCAAATCAAACACATTTCTCCATAATTCTCCATTCCTATAAATTAAGAGCTTTTACCATGATCATCTTCACACCTTCTCAATTCTCACCATCCACTAGCAAAAGCTTAAGTCAAAATGACTAAATCTTCACCATCAACCAAGCCTTGCAAGAAAACCGCTAGAATAAGCGTAAGACCTTGTTGCTTTGTCAACATAAGCTCTTCTTCCGAGTCATCTCCACTAACCATATCATCTCCCATAAGGGATGACACAACCCTCACTTTGGCTACTCCTACACCACCTCCACAGTCACCTATCACTATCACTACTCCACCACCAACAAAGACTCCTAGCTCACCACCACCGGCTCCCATCCAAACATCAAAATCACCATCACCTCCAAAATCTCGAACACTCGTCCCATTGGAGTTACACCGCCTACTTCTCCAAATCCATTTTTGGAAGACTTGGAGGACTTTCCTCCTAGGCCCAATCATCCACCACCACTACCATCCTTTGGTACAATTGAGCGAATAGCTCATGAGTCTCCACGACCATCATTTGACCCAAACGCCCCGTTAGGGCCAAGACCGCTTCTTTTCCATCCCATCCACAAGGAAATCCATGGTCCTTTGTATGGGGATCAACCACTTCCTACATCAATGTCTCCTCACATAGAGGACATTGAGGAATCCATGTGGGAAGATCACCCCACCAAAGAAGAGATTCAAGCCGAACTCCATCATCTCCACCAATTTTCAAATATGGTGGATTCTCATCTTAGTGATGCTATGCAAATGAAAAGTGCTTTACTAGCCTCCATAATCACCACTCCAAACACCAACACCAACACCAACACCTCCACCATTCCACCACCACAAAACCATGAACCATATTACCCTCCTAGGCATGGTTGCTCCAATTGTGAGCAAACCTCCCAAATAACCGAAAGGACCCGGGTGATGGTCCATGAGCTCCAAGAGGAAATGAGGTTCATCCTCAATTACATCTTAGAGCGCCTCAATGCTCTTGCTCATCCACCACCTCAATAGGAGGGTCCTAACTTATTTTCTTTAAGCATTTTTATTTTCTAGGATTTTTCTTGTATTTTTTATTTTCTAGGATAATTTCTTTTTTAGGATTTTATCATTGTACTAAACACTTCATTGTGTTCCCTTTTCATGATTCTTAAATCATGAAAAATTTTACCAAATGAATGGTGTTTCTTATATTGTTGTTGCTTGTTACATGGTGTTTGGAAATGCTTGTGATGATGCTTATAACTAACAATTTTTTTTGTAGCTTTTTCACAATCCATGTATTTTTCTCTTGACACCCAATTTAGGGGGAGCATTGGTCAAGGGGGAGATAATGGCTCGGGCTCATTACACATTTCGCAAGATCTTCTTTTTGTTGAGACAAAAAGGAGGAGAAATATATAGAACTTGGTTATATTTGACTTTCTGAAAAAGTCAACTGCACACTTTGACTTTTTGAAAAAGTCAACATCATGCTTCAACTAGTGAAGACTTTGACTTTCTAAAAAGTCAACATCATGTCTAAATTGGACATACTTGCATTATCATTTTTATCTTTCAAGTTCTAAAACTAATATTTTTATAACTCTTGTACAATCTTTACATCTTTTATAAAAATAAAATTTATGTTTTGTCCTCAACAAAAAGGGGGAGATTGTTAATACAAATATCGTCATTAAACGTTATTTATATTTTGATCTTTACCTAAGTTTTGTTAACGACAAAAGTAAGTTTAATTTTTATAAAGCTTAAAGCTTGTCAAGTCTAATAGATATTAAAACAAGCTTTTTCAAATAATATCTTCATCACTCAAGCATTTACATTGTGATTAATCATATCTTGATATGACTCTAAACCATAATGTATGATAGTAGTTTTAGTTCAAGAATGTTTTGGTTTCTTAAAACAAAACATTACATATGTATTTACATTTTAACATATTTCTAAAAATAGAAAAACAAACACATGACATCATGTGGTGCATCATTGAAATCCTTAGAAGATTTCACTAGATACTTTGTGTAGATTTAGACTCTACATATCTTACACAATCTTGGATATATATGGTTGACTTTGGTAAGATTTTGAGATCTTGCTGTCAGACCTCGGCGGCAAAAATTAACACTCGGGCGGAACCCTTTGAAGGGTTTCGTGGTCCGTGGTGCTTGTGATGTTTTGGCTATAAATAGAAAAGCCAAACCAAGTTGTTTTTCATCCCTTTCTATCATATTCTCATACATTCCTTCTCTCTAACATTTCTAACTCCGTTTCATATCATATTAGTGATCTCTTTTGTAGCAAAGAAGATCAAGATACATTCAAGCTTCAACAAGAAGTTGGAAGTCTTGTTTATTTGTTATTGTATGATCTTGTGTTGATTCATACATCATTGTTGTACCAAACCATCATAATCTTGTGAGTGTGAGTGGCTAGTATTTTAGTCCTTAAAATACATTGTGTGTGGGAGTGGTTGTACCTGTGAAAAGAACACGGCATCTAGCTTAGTGTCGGAAATAGTGTGTAAGCGAAGTGTAAAGGTTTCTCCGCCGGTGAAAGGAGCTTGTTGACTAGTGAAGTTAAACTCTCGAGTATGAGACTCGGGGAGTGGAGTAGGCAAGGAAAAGAGTCCTGTAGAACCACTATAAACAACTTGTTGTGGTTTGATTGTTTCTATCCTTAACTACTCTTTACATATTGTTGATTACTATTCACTAACATATCTAAGATCAATATCAATTGATCTTTCAATAAGTTTCAAAACAAAGTTTTTAATCGGTAAACTATTCAACCCTCTTCTAGTTTTCAACAACTTGTATTATGTATTTTAATATTTATATTTATCATTAAATAAGTGTTTTAAAAATGTATACTAATTATGCATCAATTAGTTGTAAACATTGCATAAATATTTGTGTTACTAAAAATTTAGTGTTTGGAGGATTTAATGTTAGAAAATTGTGTTTAGAGTACATTGCAAAAATCGTTCTTGTGGTATGGTCAATTGAACGTTTCGTCCTGTGGTTCATTAAGTGCAAAGATGGTACGTTGATCGCACTCCTTTTACGCGCACTTTTGGTCCTTTGACTTAACTGCTGTTAAATGGACTCCGTTAGTAATTACACTTTAGCCCTTTTGCTAACCACCATTGCACCCATCCTTAAACCACAAGACGATTTTTGCAAATTTTTTTTAAAAAAATCCTTTCTTTTTGAATATTTTTTTCAAAATGTTTTATATAAAACCGTTTTAAAAAAAAATTTATATAAAAATGTTTTTATATAAAAATATTTTTTATATAAAACGTTTTTATGTAAAAAGTTTTTATATAAAGCTTTTTTATATAAAAATGTTTTTATATAAAAAAATTAAAAAATATATATATAAAAATGTTTCATATAAAACAATATTTTTATTTAAAAACTTTTTTATATAAAACATTTTTATATAAAAAACATTTTAAAAACGGTTAAAAATTCGATTAAAATGGATAAAAACGAACAAAAACAAAAGAAAAATGGACAAAAACGTAACCTTTTTCCGCTTTTATCCATTTTTCAAACGCTTTCATCCGATTTTATCCGTTTTCATCAATTTTTATTAGTTTTCTTACGCTTTTTATCCGTTTTTTACGTTTTTGTTTGTTTTTATCCGTTTTTGTTTGTTTTGTCAGTTTTTGTCCGTTTTTCTTACGGCCATTTATTTATATAAAAATATTTTATATAAAAACGTTTTATAAAAAAGTTTTTATATAAAAATGTTGTTTTGTATGAAACGTTTTTATATAAAAAAGTTATATATAAAAACGTATTATATAAATTGTTTTATATAAAAAAGTGTTTTAGATAAAAACGTTTTATAAAAAAGTTTTTATATAAATTTGTTGTTTTATATGAAACGTTTTTCTTACGTTATTTTTTGAAAATGTTTTTTATATAAAAATGTTGTTTTATATGAAACGTTTATATGTAAAAAAGTTATATATAAAAACGTTTTATAAAACGCTTTATAAACTTTTTATATAAAAAGATTTTTTAATTTTTTTTATATAAAATATTTTTGTATAAAAAACCTTTATATAAAAACTTTTTATATAAAAACGTTTTATATAAAAAAAACATCTTTATATAAAAAACATTTTACATAAAACTTTTATAAACGTTTTTATATAAAATATTTTATATAAAAAAATTTGAAAAAAAATATTCAAAAAATTCAAAAAACAAATGAATTATTTTATTTTATTTTTAAATCTAAAAAAAATTGCAATAATCGTTCTTGTGGTTTAAGGATGGGTGTTGAAACGGTGGTTAGCCAAAAGGGCTAAAGTTTAACTACTAATGGAGTCAATTTAACGGCAGTTAAGTCAAAGGACCAAAAGTGCACGTATCAATCGGCAACAACGCACTATCATTTGCACTTAATGAACCACAAGGACGAAACGTGCAATTTGGCCATACACAAGGACGATTTTGCAAGTTACTCTTGTGTTTAATTAGTTGTACATTTAGCTTTTATACTTGTAATGTGAATTTTAGGACTTAGTGCATTAAATGCTCTAAAAAGGCTAAATGCATTATAAGATAGTAAGATAAGATTATAAAGAAAAAGTCCAAAAATTGGTTAGTAATAGGATCAGATCCTACAATCCTACTTGAATTACAATCTTGTTACGCTCCTCATAGTTTTTTGTGTATGGGATCGTAGGATCGTCGATATCGTAGGAATTGATGCAGGACCTCTTTGAGGGCAAAGGAGGGTCCCGGCTCCTCCAAAATTTACGGCACCAAGTGTAAATATTATAGGTTTTAGGGGTAATTTAATTGAGGTACAAACAAAGTCCGATTCGCCCTCCAAAATAAATTCAACCCCAAAATAAATGGTCAAGTTCGCCAGCGATCGTACGATTAGTACTATCTACAACCGTGAAAAGAACTATAAAATTTGTTGTGATGCACGGAATGACTGCTTGTATAGAACATTTGGTTACTTTTTAAAATCCAAAACTTGCTTCTTCATCGTATCGGTTCAAACCGGTTTCAGCAGTACTAAGGTTCAAACAAGTGCAAACAGTTTTCGCGAGACCCAAAATTAGCATACACAAAGCAGAATCACTGCTTGTATAGAACATTTGGTTACTTTTTAAAATCCAAAACTTGCTTCATTGTATCGGTTCAAACAGGTTTCAACAGTACTAAGGTTCAACCAAGTGCAAACAATTTTCGCGAGACCCAAAATTAGCATACACAAAGCAGAGGCACAAATTTTCATTAATAAACTTGATATCAGAAAACAGTTGGTTCCAATTAGACTTCAAGAATTTGCCCTAATTGTATAGATACACTCCTATAACTGCAAACAAAATTTCTTAAGTATGCTAACATACAATTTGGTTTCATTTAGAGCGCAAACCTGGGACATTCTTAAGCCCCATTTTGCCAAGAACAAGTTTAGGAATGGCAGGTGGATTATCGAGCCCCATGCTTCGGCTGAACTCGTTAGCAAGTTCCACAAGACGATATTTGTCCTTGCCAATAGTCTTGTTTGAGTTGTAGTACCCAAGCCATGCTTGGTATGCAGACTCTTTGTTTTTCAATTCCACATTAGACAACGCCTTTTCCACCTGTACATTTTCAAGTTGACAAAACTAAAGTTAATCTTTGGCTTCCAAATGTCAAAATCAATAAAAATCAAGAGAATTAGTCGGATAGTCAACCTTTTCTTTGTGTGGGATCTACTAATGGTAACTCGGTTTTTGAAATCGGCAAATCTTTAAGGGTAGATAAAAAGAACTGTTCCCAAGGTGCTAGCAATAGTATCCCTTGCCCTTCCTTCCCTTTACGTCCAGTTCTTCCCAGCCGATGAATGTACTGAGCTTTATCAGCCGGAAGCCCAACCTGCATTTAGTATCGAGACAGTCGGGTTTTGATCAAAAAGGCATTTCATATATGTGGGACAAAACTTGAGAGAAACAAGACCTGAATAACAAGTGTAACATCTGGATAATCAACTCCACGCGCAGACACATCAGAAGTTACAAGAATAAGACCCTTTGACCTCCGGAATTCGTCTGAAACACGGGTTCTGTAACTCTGTGGCTTTCTGGAGTGGATTTCCCGTACATTTAAATTAAGTTCACCAAGTAGGTCAGCGATGAGCTTCGTGACCATTGCAGTCGTGCAAAACACAAGAACCTGCATATAAATAACATATACCTAATGGTCATAAATCATAATGACAGAAAAAATCCCTTTTCGACCCTTTTCTTCTAAGACATGTGTTGCAAAAATCACTTTCACTTTAATCACAAAAAGTAAATTTTGCGGCAACATATTATGAAAGAGCTTAGGTATAAATCAAATGGTCAGAATAGCACAAAACACACCTCAAGAGGGTTGGTCTGATTTATTTCCCTTACATTAAATACCAGAAAAACTTATTTATAGATAGAAGGATGCAACATTTAACAAGCTCAAGAATTCAGACCTTGTAGTCTGTATCATCTGCAATATGATCTTTCAAGAGAGCAAACAATACTGAAAATTGCTTGTCCAATGGTGCAACTAAATGTGTTTGTTGGACCTACATAAAAGCGAAAATCCTGATTAGATACAAAATATATTAGTTAATGAACATTCAAAACAAGCATAGAGATAGCATACATGTGTGTGGGTCTCTTCACTACCTTCACGAACAGTGTTGATGTATTCATGATCTCTTTTCAACGCAATATGGCAAATTTGACGAACCTTAGCATCAAAAATACATTTGAAAAGGTAGCAATAGACAAGCGATTCACCTTAAGGGCATGTTTGGTAGAGAGAAATTGAGAGAAATGAAATGAACCAGAGATTAGAAATTTAGAGAATAGAAATCAGTTGAGAATTTTGATGAATTCTTTTGTTTGGTAACCACATAGACAAGACCCGAGAAATAAGCAATTAATTATTTTATTTGGTATCTTCCTTTTATACAAAAGACACAACAGATCCAGATTCTACAGTGTATACCAAATCACAAGAACACTACCACCCCGAACTGGTTATCACAATATCCAAGCTAAAAATTTACATACAATCAAAAACAATATTATTAATAAAAAGACCAAAACAATTATATTCAAATTACCCTTTGAAAAGCCACCTCATATATGACCCACGAAATGGAGGAATCTTTAAACAATTCACAATCAAAATCGCGATTGAAACATTTGGATGGAATAAGATAAAAACTTAATCATTTAAACCTCAATAATAGATCGATTGCCAAATTTGATTATCAAATCTGGAAAATATTGATTGAGATGGATAAATTTTGGGGTCAAGTGTCTATTGATATTTTGAAAAGTGGTGTAGAATGTGGAGGTCACGTGACTTCATGACTTTATACCTCCTCCTTTTTAGCCTTTGACTATTGACCAAGCTCAAAAAACACGGAGAAATTGAATTTCTTTACTGATTGGGATGGAAATGATGGAAATCAATTTACACATGAAGTTATTTCTCGAGAAATGGAAATTCTCCACTTTACAATTTCTCTAAACCACCAAACATGGGAAATTTAACCATTTCCATTTCTCTTGCTTCATTTCTTGCTACCAAACACACCCTTAAGGGTATAAAGAAATTACCACACTAGAATAAGAAAAAAACCTCGGGTGGTACTGTGGCTGAAAATAAAAGTGTTTGTCGTTGCTTTGGGACGGCTGCAACGATCTTTTCAATGTCTTTACGGAATCCCATATCCAAAAGATGATCAGCTTCATCAAGAACCAAGACCTTGACCCCCATTAACCTAGTGGCAAATCCGGCTGTATTCTCAATATGATCTTTAAGTCTTCCTGGAGTGGCTACAAGAATCTGTTATTCGAAAAGGAATTAAAATTTGATAACTAATACAAACTTTTAATATCAACAATCACAAATTAAGAATTAATACAAAACTTTAAAATTAACAGAGCAACAGCAGACCTGGCATGGGCTTGCTTGCATACGTTTTTGTTCTAGAGCAAGTCGAGTGCCTCCAATGACAACTTGAACACCAATGGATGTATGATATTTTATCAATTTGTTAGCTTCCATTGCAGCTTGACTTGCAAGCTCTCTTGTAGGACATACGACAAGGACAAGAATTGGAGGACGCTTTGATCACGCCAACAGCTGGCGATTTCACAACAGCTTCAATTGATGGGAGCTGAGAATAATATATATTTTATAAAATTATTAAAAGAAGTTTTACACATGTCTGATGCTAAGATCAAAATCAAACACCGAATTAATAATGGCAAGTTGCCATGAATTACCAGAAATGCAACAGTCTTTCCGGTGCCTGTTCTAGCCTTAGCCAAAACATCCTTCCCTGAAAGGTTGAAATCGATTAGAACAAGTATCATCACATTCACAGCTCAAATTACATATCACTATATGTATGGTCAATATCGAAGGTCCATTTTTACTTCAAGGTCAAACCTTAAACAAGAATTGAAATCTTATTTTGTTCTGTTTCTTATTAAGCTTTATATAGCTATCAAAGTGAGATAAAAAGAAGTCCTTCATAGTGTGCCCCTTTCTTGAAATAGTACCTTTTCTATACAAAGTCTACTTAAATGACATAAATACGTAATATACTAGTGAGCTGTCTACACTCCTCAATTTTTCAGATTAGCTTGGGAAAATGCAAACCTTTAAGTATTACAGGAAGTGTCGCCTCCTGCACGACAGTCATCTTTTCGTAGCCAGCATCCTTGATTGCTTTTAGAGACAGTGGCGACACTGCACATTGATCAAACCTGTGAAAAGTTCAGATATGTTTATCGAGGAAAACACTAACTTTGTCTAGCACATCTTTGACAGTTCCAACTGGACCAATTTCATAATGAATATGGAATTTAGTATGCAAAATATATAGGAGAAGGATATTTGAATAACGTAATTCATGGTATTCATTAAATTGAATTGAAAGGGCACGTGAACTAGAGTATAAATGTGCATCCCATGATGGTTAGAAATACTCTAAACAATAAATAAAAAGTGACTAACTGAAATAATCTGTCCAGCCGGCAAGTTTTTAATATTGGGTCTAACTGCTTTAGCATTTGCAATCCATGAGCATGCTATCAAGGAACATGTGGTTCTTGGAGAGTTTATTTGAAGCGACATAGCAAACATCAAGAAATGTGTGAAAACGAACATGAAGATGGTGCACGTACACCAATAATCCACCCCTCTCATCATTTTCGGCACACAATTCATGTTGTCCACCATGTTGCAACAAACTCGGGAAAAAACATACACTCCATTACTGCATACTCACAGATCTCAATATGTGACAAGTAACCACGGAAATATGAAATTGTTGGCTGAACATTAACTTAGTTAGCAACTTCTTAGCACCTGTTCTAGAATAAATCCAACTACCTTACTGATGCATACATATATACATATAGACTATATAGTAGCAATTCAGTTTAATTCAATTCAATAATGTGATCATTCACAACTTCTATAAAAGTCATCTCTCTACAAAGACAACATTACGAACAACTTGTTTGATAATCACTTAAGTTTAAAATCAATCAAAACCTAAAGTAACGCATTCCTCGCCTCACTTAGATAAGATTCACTTCCATCCGCTGAAACTCTAGGCGGATTCACTTTCACCGGCTTTTCTACAATCCCATCAGCATCAACATCTTCACCGTCCTCCTCACTACTCTCATCATCATCATCATCCTCGTCATCACTAATCAACTCCGTAAACTTATTAATCACATTCTTCCGCCTCTTCCTCCTCACTCTCATCCACGTCCGACATGCCTCATCATACTCCCTCTACTCACACTTTTCATTTCTTCCCCCCACCTCGTCCACCACCACTAAACTTATCATCTCTCCTTTTCGACACAAACCCGTCATCACCCCTTCTCTCACCAAGCGGACGGACTTTCTTCCCTTTAGCAAACGAACATTCCCGACCCCTTTATTAAACTCACTAACAAACCTATCATTTCTTCTCTCCATTTCACCCCCAAATCTCCCTCCACCTCTCGAACCACCCGAGCCCCTTCCCCTCTAGCATCTCGCCCTCTCCCACTGACTCGCCCGACCGCCAAATTCACTATCTCGTTTCTCTTCCATCAAACCCTCTACCCCCACCACCCCTACCACCTCTCCTATCATCAAAACCATTACCATTATCATTGTCACTATCACTATAAAGCCTAGATTTCTTAAAAGAATCATGTTTCAAGTCATTAACCCAATCACTAAGCTCAGCTTCATCTTCTATCAAGGACTTGTTAGTACCACTACCAGATGCATGTTTTGAGTATTGCTTGTACTTGAGCTTGTGAGGGAAGGCACGTGTGAATGATGGGTTGGTTTTCATGGTGAGTATACGGGTGAGTGATGCAAGGAATTTAATGGGCATGTGTGGAAATGGTGGTTTGAAATGTGTTTCAAACGGCGGAGATGGAGAGAGTTTATTAGGGTTTAGGCCCTGTTTGGAAATTGGAAGTCAGGGTTTAAGGTGGTTGTCGTTGGTTATAGTAAACGGGTGGGTTGCCGGGTTGTGGATCTATTTTGCTCAAGAAATGGCATCCACAAATTTAAAGAGAACATGCGTAAAAAAAAATATCAACCTAACCTACATACGCACATACTTATTTTATTGTAAGATAATATTATCAATATACATAATAGTGATTTGTTTGATAAGTTAACGCTTATAAAAGTTACAGTTTGATCATTATCGTTTACGTTGACTTCCATGTTAGTCGTTTCACATTTTCACTAGAAAAGTCACAAGAATGGTCTTTTGACTTTTGCATTGACTTTATGTTAGGTCCTTGACATTTTCACCTAATATATGTATATTTTTTCTATAACTTTCGTCGGGTATTTGACCCACTTATTGTAAACCCCTTTATGTTTGGGCGTTATTTGTATACGTTTACGTACGTTGCCGCTTATATCTGTTATGCCACTTTTTTTTTCTTCGTTTTTTACGTTTTCATATCGCCTTTTTGTTGCATTTTTGTACGTTTTATACGTTTTCATACATTTTCATTCGCTATTATCAGGTTTTATCCGTTCTTTGTAAGTTTTTCCGTTTCATCCGTTTTGAATGTTTTCACGTTTTATATACTTTTGTTTACGTTTTTTTAAGTTTTCATACATTTTTTACTTTTGTTTGCGTTTTTGAACGTATGAAACGTACCAAAACATATAAAAACATTCAAAAACGTATAAAAAGTTCAAAACGATAAAAACGTATTAAAGGGTATAAAAAGGATGAAAACGTATAAAAGTAAAAGAATGTACAAAAACGTAGAAAATCTGAAACAAAGTATAAAACGTAAGGGAACGTTCAAAACGAAAAACACTTATAAGAACGGATAAAACCTAATAATAACTGATGAAAACGCATAAAACATATATATAAAATGTGCCAAAACATACAAAACGTAACAAAAGGGACAAATATGTATGAAAACGCACAAAAAAAAAAGTACCAAAAGATAAAATGAAGAAACGTACGTAAACGATACAAATAAAAGCCCAAAACATAAAGGGTCAAAATAAGTGGGTCAAATAACCAACGAAAGTTATATAAAAAGTATACATATATTAGGTGAACAAATTTCAAGCGACTAACGGTAAAAGTCAACACAAAAGTCAATGGATCATTACTGTAACTTTTCTTCAACACAAAAAATGTCTAGGGACTAATGGTGGAAGTCGTCGCAAACGACAAGGATCAAAACTTTAACTTTTATAAGTGTTAACCGGTCAAACAAGTCACTATTCGGTAAATATTACGTACATTGGTAAGTATTTAAAAGTATATTACGTATGTTGACAATAAAATAAGTATATTAAAATATATCGATTAATTTAAGAAAGTTTGTTACATATGTTCAACCTTCACCCACAAATAAATATCAATGACAAATTACGTAGTTAAGGCAAGAGATACCATTAAATGAAAAATAAAATTAAAATAAAACACATTTTATATGAATTTAAAAAATACTTAAAAAATAGATTAATATTTTTTTAAACTTCTTCCTTTTATTTAAAATGTGTGATTAAAATTTCTTCTCATTATTTTTTATTTCAATTTATCTTTTACTAGATCTTCCCGTTAACCCAATTTTGAAACAAGAGATGGACAAATGAACTGAAAATTTGAACCGGAACCAGAAACCTAACAATAACCACAACTGTGAAGCATCGAACCGTTCGGACCCAATAGTGTCGGTCAGGGACGGAGCTTGAATTAGGTCTTTAGAGGGGCCGAAATGGAGTTGTATCATTTAGGAGGGGCCAAACTACAAATTGTTCTTATATGAATATGTTTATATAGGGGAGGTTTAATATGAAAACTTTTTTAAAGTTGTTAAAATGAGAATTAATATACACAAACACTAAAACATTGATAAATAACCATTTTAGCAATGATACACAAAAAATCAAATATTAATACAAGTTAACATTTTAGCAACTAATAACCAACTGATACATGAGTAGCGATTATCGATACACAATTATCAATTTTTTCCAATAAATCAAAATCTCAAAAAATTGATATCGTATACATAAACTAATACACTTAATACACATCAATCACTAAATAATCTAATACACATACCAAAACCTGAGACACATTACACCTCGAACCAAAATGTCTCATCTAGGCTTGGTCAGTTTCAAAAAACAAACCTATCGAACTTTAAAACTTTAGTTGTAATTAATTAGTTTTATTTTGTTTTAAGGATCATAGAAAAATAAAAATTAATTAATGAACAACCCCATAGTTAGTATGATTGCTTGTCATATCTTGGACAACGTAAGTAACAAAGCTTTTATCTCGTGGGCTCAGAATCAGATATTTAAACTAGAGTTGCATTTTACAACCTACGCTTTTGCCATGCCAAAATCAAACAAACCGACCACCGAACATGAGTCACACAATAATTATTGAAATTAAATATACGAAAACAACCCATGACCTATATATGAAATCGTCGCACCTCTAAACTAATGATTGACGGAATATATATTTACAAAGCTAATAGTAAACCGAATAATGTTTTAAACTATATCAATAACCATAATTGAGCACAATTATCCTAGCATAAAATGTAACCGAAAAAATAAATTTTCTAAAAAACAATAGACAACATACCTCAACAATTTCGTGTAAACAAAGCATCCAATCTTCCACGATCCAACTCAACCATGATTTAATTACATGAATGGTGAAACACTTATGTGGAAAACTAGTAGGGGGTTGAATAGTTTTACCTATTAAATAAACGTTTTATGGCTTTATTTGTATTAACAATCTTCCCCTTTTTGTTGATGACAAAACGTAAAATTATTATGAGTAAAACTTAAGTTCTACTCCCTCCGTCCCAAATTTTAAGTCTATTTTTGATTTTTCAAAGTCTTTTTCTTCCGAATTTGACCTTAATTATTTTTTGTCATACAATACTTGATGAAAAGTATACAAATGAAAATACATTTAAATCACATATCCATTTATATATTGTACAACAAGTATTATATAACGCTAAAAGAAATAATTAAAGTCAAAGTTGGTATAAAATGACTTTGAAAAGTCGAAATGAGCTTATAATTTTGGGATGAAAGTATATGTTTTGAAAGTTTTAAAATTAAGGTTTTACTCTCTTCTCCCTGTTAGCCTCGCTAGCTTGTTAAAATAACGTCTTACACGTGAATTGGACTAGATACCTAGTTAGTTGTGCCCAGGACTACTATTATTGTATACTCGAGAAATAGATATTGTAATGAGCCTATAAATACCCCCTCATGATTCTCCTCCATGGGTGGGGAAAATCATTGTGTAAACGTTCATCTTTCAATCTAATAAACATTGTGTTTTCCTCACCATCTCACTACTTTCTCTCTCTAGAACTTTAATAATGTATATCTTGTTTAATCACTAACCTCACCTCTCGAACCCACATAAATCATCTATACTTACGATCCTACACTCCCTTTTTCAAACAAAAGAGTGTCTAAGAGAAAGTATTGTGGAATAAACATTCCCAATGCAATGCTCCTTGACGCATAGCCCCCATAAGGACGTCAAGTAAATCTAATGGAGTCGAAAATCTACAAAACAAATGGTTAGTAAGAGACAATAATAGATCTTAAAAGTTTGGAGAGCATTAATAATCTTATAAAAGAAAAATTAGGTGCCGAATATAGATGAGAACTAATCTAATCGCAACTATTTTGCAAAAGACAAAATATGAAACAATAATCCTTGTAATAAAAGGGACAAAATGAAGTAGGCTTGTAGCCACATACAAGTTGTAAGAACAAGGAATTATTCTAAATAAAAATATTATAAATAGAATATAAATAAATAAATAAATAAAATAATATAAAAATAAAAACAAACATAGAGATAAAAATACAAATGAGAGAAAAATATGAAAATAATATAGTCCTAAGTGCTTGCATATCCCACTCCAAAGATTGTAATTTTGGTGAGTGATGTTGTTTAAGTGTTCGAGAATGTGATTTAAGATGAAGCGCATCTCATTTCGAATTTCGTAGGCTATGGTTTGTAAATATTGACAATGTTCACAAAAGTGTTGATAGGGAAGAGTAGGCGGTGGACCATTGATCCTTGTAGGTTCGTTGAGTGGCGGAAAGCATGGTGAAGAGGTGGTAGAGGTGGATCAACGTCCATGATGTCGGGTATAGGTGGAGGTAGGCTTGCCAACGTTCAAGTTTCGAACGATGGTTGAGGTGGTGGTTTGGTGGTTCTTGGTGGTATATCCTCTAGATCATTGAAGTATGGATGAGATAGATATATGATAATATTGAGTACGAGATAAAGTAAAGAGAGATAAAAACCGTGAACACGTTATTTATACCTGAGGCTACACCCTTCATTGGCTTACTCCACTCTCTCTTTTTTGAATTTTTCAAACTTTTCATTCACTTCGCTTTACCATCCTAGAAAACATAACATCAGTAAAGGGATTTATAGTAGCATCCCTACATTTGAGTTTTTATTAGACTAAACTAATGACCCGAATCGTGAGGATCAAAACACTTGGAGTAATTATCACGTAGATAAGTGAATTTAAATTTGACATTCCTTCCCGTTACTCCATAAAATACAACTTAACCCATTAGTCCCAATCGTCCCAAACTGTATTTACACAAGATATGACCTCACTTAGCATCCATGTAATCAACTAGA
>OU343225.1:145016470-145150417 GCA_910596185.1 Chrysanthemum makinoi | reverse complement strand
GATCAAAATCACATAACAAGATATCAAATTGTCTCAAAACGCATGACAAACAAATGAGAGGGACGACGAATCGCGGTAGTTCTATCTTCCACTATTCTCAAGATAGTCATGGGCCCGATGCCCCACAAACCACATGGAGCGGATGAAATCTTCTCAGCATCTCTTCTCTGATAAGACGACTTGGCTGAACTGTTGACCATCTATACGCCCAAACTCCTGGTAGTAGTTCCTCCCAAATATCCTCCAACACACCGGGTCATAATTCTTCGCCAGACGCCTTCTTGTACGCTTGTTGAAATTTACCCTATTGCTCCACTTATTGCTTCGGTCTCAAAATTTCTCTCCCCGCAAAGATCTTGATGTTTCCGATCGTCGCAATACTTCAACGATCTTCTCAACATGAGTAATCATGTCTTCAACTTAATCGAGTGGCAAATTGTGTATAACGGATGTGTCTTTTTCACTCTAATCTCTATCTCAAAGAACTATTGTAGCAACTCAAGATCCAAATCACCATCTTCAATTCTACGAGTAGTCACCATCTAAACGATCAACAAACTAATCCACGAAGACAATTAGACAAAATCAAATGTAGGAGGATGACGATCTAATCGAAGATAAACGGATACGAAATCAAATCAACGAAAAGGTCCAACCAAACGTATCAGTTTTAAACAAACGGAAGCCTAATGCCTACCCAACTACTCACAAGTCACAGCCTAAGCTCTAAGGGTCTCAAAACCTAGGCTCTGATACCATAATTGTAACACCCCAACCCGAAAAGGGTTCGAATGTCACATTATGGAGTCATATCAGAACATACTAATAAAAATGCAAGGGGAAGTCTTATTAAATAAAATACCAAGTCATATAAAAGAATGACTTACAAAGGAAAATACATAATCCAACATGTCTAAAAGATACGAAATATCAAAACAAATGTTCTTCCAAAAGACCCCAAAACAATAAAGGAAAACTAGGGCCTGGTTTACTCAAAAGCTCCTACTCTCAAACCCATCAAGCCCAACATCCCACTTGATACCACCGCATGGAAAAGAAATGCTACGAGCTTAAAAATCCCGGTGAATAGATATAACAAAACAAAAGCTAATCATAATAAAAAATACAGAATCGAAACAAAGGAGACGATCATAACAAAGTTGTAGCGAATCTAACGAGCACAATGAGTCTATGAGTCAATGAGGAACTTGCACAGAACACAATATTAACAGATATCCGTAGAAAAGAAGAAATCAAATGACCAAAGTAAAGCAAAGCAAATAATCATTTAACAAATGTAAGCTCATATAAATAACCAAACCTACAAGTATCGAAACATAATCATATAAGAGTTGATGAAAAGAATCATAATCAAAACAAGCAACCAAACAAAGGTATAAGTGTATCAGAAGTTTGATCAACTAGAGATGAATATGGCAACAAACAAATCGATAATCGATATACCTAAGCTAAGCAGATTCTATAATCAGCGAAATAAACTAATAGATGTAAGTAATGGGAATCACACAAAGTTCGAAAAACATCCATTACTAGGGGTTCAACCTATAACGTAAGCATCGTAAACATCAAAACGAAGTACAAACATGGAAATCATAATTTGCAAAAGATTACTAAATGATAGTCATAGCCCCGGGACATACCCAACGAGCGAGTATAACATGATCAACAGATAAATCAAATGATTACATACTAGCATGGCAGCGGATGAATCAAATATTAGTCACATAACAAATACATGGTAAGCGGATGTCGGATATTAGCATGATAAATGTATGAATCGGTAAAAACCACATACTAACATAGTAGACAGAGAAATCATGTAATCATAATCAGCATGGTAAACTGTTGGAATCACTCCTAAACCTTATTCAAGTGTTAGTTACTCATATGTAATAGTTAGCTTATTATGGCCTTTATGTTTGTTATTAGCCTTAAGCTTATGTAGAAGGCCCATGAGCTTAGGCCCAAGCCCATAGGAGAAAGGAAGGAACTAGGAGTGTTGCCTAGCTTCCTCCTATAAATACCTTACGTAAACCCTCACTTGAGGGTTGGTTGTTCAAGTTATTCCTTTCACATATGCTCTCAATAACCGGTCTTACTTATATCGTGTGTGTGTGTTTGGTTTCTTGTTCAATCTCTCTATCTTTATATAAGCTTGTGTGGTAAATCTTGTGACCTAACGGTGGTATCAATCGCCAAATAGTTGGGTTAACACTTTTGTTTTTGAAGTTTGTTGTTTCGGTCTTCTGCGTAAAAGTAATAACGAGAGCTTTGGCTTCGCTTAAAACTTGATTTTTCACTTTTCAATCCAAGATTCTTGTACTTTCAACGTTTTAAGGTGTTAAAATATTGTTTTGGCAAAAAGTTTCAAACTTTATGCGTGGATCGTGTTTTTAAACTAGTTTTTATAATGGGTATCGTTCTACTGCTAAGTAACTATTTTAGAGCTTTGGATCATCTAGCTTCACACTTTTGTGTCTTTTGGTGTTATTGAAGCTATTTCATCACACAAAAGCTGGTTTAGAAACATCTTTGGGCATTATCACTTTTATTTAGAGTAAGTCACGCGTAAGAAAACCCTAATTTTACGCGTAACTTTATCCTTGGTTTGATCTTCAGTTTCGTGGTTTACTCCGTGTTTCTTGCTTGGATAAGCCTGAAAATACGTCGACTTTGGATATCTTTTGTGAAGTGTAAAAGATCATTTGGGATAAAACCCTAAAATTACGCATAAGCATAGCTTACGCCAGAAATCCTACGCCATAAGATTTATCTTACGCCTAAGCCAAGTCTTACGCATAAGATAATCCTACGCCTAACTTTCTACGCATAACTTTGTGTCTACGCATAACTTTAGTGTCTTTTTCCTACTTACGTAAGCTAAATCACGCTAACTCCTGATTGTTACGCGTAACTTTGGTGTTTTACGCATAAGTGCTACTTGGCTATTGTGATTTCTAAGTCTAAGGATACTTCATCAACAAAGGTTCATTCGACTACAAAGATCCATTTTTACCAACACAAGTTTTCAACATGTCACAACCACCATACTCTAACTATTTCCCTTACACTTATTCTCAACGCCAACAACAACTAACTCCACAACATCAACAATGGAATCAACAACAAGAAATTTATCAACAACAATTTAATCAACAACATACTCCACAACTTGCTACAATTCCACAACCTCAAATGGTTCAACCACCACCAAGTCTTCAAGTTCAACCGTACACAAATGACTTTAATCAACATCCATCAAGGAACACTATGAAGGAACCCACTTGGTTTGCAAAGATGTTTGAAACTTTAAGCAGCCAACAATCAATTCATGAGGCCGGATCACTTGATAGACCTCCAATGCTCACTCCAGGAAACTACGATCAATGGGTGATAAGGTTCTTTAGGTTTTGTGATCTAAAGAAGCCACATGGAAAGTTCTTAAAGAAGGTTATCTTGGAAGGTCCATTTGAGATGCCTCTATGTCATTGTACCCGGAGATCCAAATTCCATTCCACCAAGAGATGAACAAACGAACATTGCTACTTGAATCCTCAAGAACTTCTACACTATGAAGCGGATGAGCTTGCAATGGAATATATCCTCCTAGGATTACCAAACCTAATTCTTCAGAGTGTTGATGCTCAAAAACTGCAAAGAAAATGTGGGATCATATTCGTCTTCTTATGGAAGGATCTGTACTCAATCGGGAAGATTTGGAATCCAAAATTTACTTGGCTTATGAACACTTCATGATTGAACCTGGAGAGACACTCGAGTCCTATCATCACGATTTTCAGACATCATCAATGATTTGGATAAACACAACATCATCATGCCAAGAATTGCGGTGAATACTAAGTTCCTGAGTAGTCTTGGTCCTGAATGGGAGAAGTATGTCATTTTTCTCCTCAAAAAACATGCATCATTCTACCTACGGATTGTTGTACGATTACTTGAAGCCTCATGAAAAGGAAGTTGATAGGGAAAGGATTCTCCGTGCTCAAATTGCTCCACCAACACATCCGAAAAATCAACAACTTGCCTTATATGCTCAAAACAGTTATTCTCCTCAACCAAGGCAACTCAACCAACTGCTACAATCACACCACATGATCCTTCACAAACTCCATCTCAACAAACTCAATTGGTTCCATACAACAACAACAATGCTCAAGCACTTGTCATTGAAGCTAATGAGGAATCTGATCCGTCAAGCATTGCAACAAGGATTTGCTATGATTGCTAATGCCTATAGCCGTTATACCAACAAATCCAACAACCGTATTCGCTCCTCATCTAATACAAGGAATCAAGCTGTTGTGAACAATGGACGAGTTGAAGTTCGGAATCGTGGTTATGGTCGTCAGATGGGCGGTGGTCAAGGGTTTAATGCTGTGGGTAGGAATAACAATCGAGCTCCAGTGGTGGAACAGGAAAATGCTCAAAATGGGTTGAATGGTCTTCGATGCTACAACTGCAATGAGAAGGGACACTGGCTAATGCATGCCCAAAGCCAAGGACTAGGGGCAGTGCTTATTTCAAAGAGGCTCTTCTTTTGGCTCTTAAGGATGAAGCGGTGGAACTCTCACGGACAAAGAACGAGCTTTATGGCAAATGCGACTCGATGATGATATGGAGGACTTGCGTGCCAATGCATTTGTTATGTTGATGGCTAATATGCATGAGTTACACATGAGTGACACGCAGCCCATGTATGACCGATGGCTTGTCTCAAAATACCGAACAAACCATATTTATCTCGATCTCATATCTCCGCCAACATCCGAATCCCAGGGCTCGGAGAATGTTCAAAATGAGTCGTCCACATCTCATTCCGACGATTTTCAACTAGACCCGTAGTTATATTTGACGATCAAGATGACCAACCGGTTTCCCTTGATAATCAAATTGACTCGGTGGTTATACTTGAGGATCTCAGTAATGATCATGTTGAGACTCACGTTGAACACGCCGAACTTTTGCCTCATCCGGATTTTGCTCGTTTAATACAAGACCAACAAACCATAGTGGAAGAATGTCATGCCATTAATCAGGACTTGAAAAGCAAAATGCACTGTTAACCAAGGATTTTGAATGTTTACAAAAGCAACTCAACTTTTTCAAAACTCAAGAAAAAGGTGAAAACGGTTTTGAAGCAGCCTTTGCCAAATCTTATCAAAACGAAAAATATTTAGAAAGACAGATCGATCTAGCCGCCGAAGAATGCTTTGTTGTCGAAATAGAACAATGAAACATGAACATAAAAAGCAAATTAACGCTCTCACCTTGGAAAATCAAAAGCTAAGGCTGAGTTGTTAACTTGTCAAAAACAGTTCTCTGCATACAAAAAGCATTCAACGAAACGAATAGATGATCATCTTGAAGAAATCATCGGCTTGCAAAACAAACTTAAAGAGTTTAAAACTGTTGTTTACAAACATGGCGAGTCGTCACAGCCATTGAAAAGTTTACTTTAAAACCCAATCCAAATGGATATGGACCGAATCTTGCGGATTACAAACCTAAGCTTTCAACCAAAGCATTCAAACCAAATCCTCGAAGTTTCCGGCGAATATAAAGTTGATAATTACCATGAGTGTTGTTGAATATAATCGTCAAGAGGAATTAGATGCATAAGACGAGAGTCGATCAAAATTAGAAAAAGTTGTTTACAACAAACCTTTTAACTATTCAAAAGCGGTCACTTTCGCCACACCAACGGATTCTTCTAACACACCAAGGGTTATCATAAAACACGAGTCTTCTAATGTTAATCCCAAACCAGATTATGCACAAACTTATGGTCCTTTACCTTCCATCGGTGAAGTAAACTCAAAACCTGAAAATCGCAAAATTCTTAGATATTTTGACATTTTCATGGTGACCTCAAAACTTTTACAACATGAGATAGAATATCATTCGAAATCAAAGTTCAACATTTTCAATCCTCTAGCGAGAACAAAGAGAAATTTTTCAGAAAAATCTTTTACCAAATGTTAAAATTTGAAAAGTTGTGCATTGTCTTGGGAAAAGGATTTTCATAAGGAACTTGGATTAATGAAGGTCGTTTGAGAAAACGAAACATCTATTTCTATCACTAAACGAAAAGAAACTGTTGAGAAAAGATGTTGATCGACTCTTGGAAGATGTCATCTGTCCTGATGTCCATAATGTTGTGTTATTGAATTCTTTGTCATATGCATTTGATCATACCTCCGCGATCGTTGATTCTGTGGTAAATGTTGAGAACACCGATAATGTGCTTCAGATCGAGTCCTTAAAAGTTGAAAACAAACGATTGTCAAACGAACTTTCAAATGCAATACGTCGTCTTAATTGGTGTCAAAAGATATTCACGATCAACAACTTGCTTTTCAACACAAAATCGCCAGCGATTCGCGTACAAAATCTTCTGATCCTAAAATTGAGCAATTGGATGATCAAAACGTGTCTTTTAAGTGTCAAATCTCAAAATATGAACAAGAACTTGTAAAAGTTAAAAGGAATATGGTGTCATATTTGATTTACTCAAAAGACTCGTGATGAAGCATCAAATGAACTTGATCATTATCTTGCACACACTAAAGAAGTTATGCATTTTGCCGAAATGTTCGGTCCGAAAATCAAGATCTGATTCACACTATCTTCAAGTTAAGAGAAATGTTAGGAAAGTATGAACAACTTCCACCAACCATCATTAAGAGATTAGCCCCAAGCACTTAGTACTCATGAACCTAGAATCCCTACTGCCAAATCACAAGTTGCTAACGTGCCTTCTTACTGAAACAGAATAGTTGCGCTCTTTTCCAAATGTCCGCACTTCACAACCTAGGAGCACTACATCGAAGAATAGGAAGCTGCGACCTAAGAAAAGATCAATCAAGAATGCTAAAGTAGAAGAACACCCTAGGACTATGAATAAGACTCACGTTGCCTCCACTATAGATATTGCGTCCGACAAATGTAATAGAAATAGTGATGTAACGAATGCTAAACCGTTAAGTACTTTTGATATTCACCGATGCACCTTGTGATTTTTGTCGTAAAAGTATGAATTCTGATTGTCATGATAAATGTGTTGCTAAAGCTATCATCTCTCGCTTAAGGAATCCTAAGAACCGGAATACCTCTAGGCCCACTAATCTTTCTAAGTCTCCAGGCTTGGTAGACCGCCTCTTTAGATTCTAAGAAACGCTTTGTTGTCCCAGTAGCTCCAGTTTCACCTCCTAGGAATGTAGTACCACCTAGTGCATTCACTAAGACTAAAGCAAATACTAGTTGGAGATGGCGGAAATGGATATATAACACACTAGGATTTAAGTGGATACCTAAAGCTATTGATGTGTGTATATCTACTATAAGTGCTACGGAACCCTCTAACATTTCGGGTTCCACATCTACTTCTATTCCATCCGTGTCGCGTGTGTAATGCGTGTGATACGATCATTCTCTGGATTAATGATAGCGGATGTTCCCGACACATGACAGGCAATCTTAAACTGTTATCAAACTTTATTGCAAAGTTCATTGGCACCGCCGTTCGGGTTAATGATCACTTCGCGCCTATCATGGGCTACGAAGACTATGTCAATGGGAACATCGAAATAAGCAGGGTTTACTATGTGGAAGGCCTCGGTCACAATCTGTTTTCGAAGAGTCGGCTTTGTGATGGAGATTTGGAAGTTGCTTTACGGGAGAAAACTTGTTTCATTCGTGATCTACAAGGAAATGACCTTATGTCCGGATCGCTAATTCTAGTCTTACACTATCTCTATGCAAGACATGGTTGCTTCTTCTCCCATCTTGCTACTTTCAAAGGCAACATCAACAAAATCCTGGCTATGGCACCGCCGTATCTCACATCTAAACTTTCAAACCATCACCAACCTTGCTCGACACAAACTAGTTGAAGGACTCCCACGGTTTAGGTATTCTAAAGATCACCTTTGCTCAACTTGTGAACAAGGCAAAAGCACTCGTGCTCATTTTCCTTCAAAGGTGGAACACGACTCAAAGATGTGCTTCATCTTCACATGGATTTGTGTGGCCCGATGCGCGTGCAAACGATCAATGGCAAACGCTACATCTTAGTAATTGTTGATGACTATTCACGCTGGACTTGGGTCTACTTTCTTCAAGCAAAGACCAAGCTCCACAGATGATCATCACCTTTCACGAAAATACAAGTTCGACTACTGAACACCGTCACTAATCGAATCGCGATAGAGGCACCGAATTTGTTAATCAAACTCTTCGTGAATTCTATGAGAAAGTGGGAATTCGATCGACATCTATTGCACGTACACAAGAACAAAACGGAGTTGTCGAAAGACGAAACCGAACGTTAGTGGAAGCCGCAAGAACAATGTTAATCAATGCTAAACTTCCAGATTACTTATGGGCGAAGTCGATCTCATCGCATGCTATACTCAAAACCAGTCTATGATTACAAAACGCCACAACAAAACACCTTCGAGCTTGTCCACAACAGAAAACCGAATCTCAAACACTTTCATGTATTTGGATCTCTTTGCTATCCGAATAATGATCGCGATGACTTTGGAAAGCTCAAAGCCAAAGCTGACATTGGAGTCTTTATCGGATATTGTGATAATTCAAAAGGTTTCCGAATCCGAATCGTCGACAAAAAGGGTGATGGAAACGATTCATGCTCATTTTGATGAACTTACGGAAATGGCTTCGAGTATACCGACTTGGAACCCGGACACAACCGCTTAAACTTCCCCAAACCCCATCATCACCGAACAAAGCCCCGACTTACTCGCCAACAAATGGAAAGGTTATTTGCTCACTGCTCGTGACGATATTGATGAACGTGCTCCAGTGTATCCGCTTCCACGCTCAACCCGATAATACTCTTATACCCGATACACTGCTACAACAACTACTTGTTGGAAGCACCACCGTTGACTCCAACACAACAGTTGAACAAACCGCTTCCAACAATGATGAATCCGATGATGTTCTCGAATGAAGTACCCCCACCGCAGATTTTGATCCAAATGCTTCTTTAACCCGCTTGCTAATGAGATCTGCCGCACCGGATGTCGCAGAATCTTCAACAAACCATTTGAATCCTCAGAATCGCACAATGTATACCAACATCAACCCTCCACACATAGATGGACAAAGACCATCCTCTGGAAAACATTATTGGCAACCCGAATCAACCAGTCGTTACGAGACAACGCCTTCACACAGACGGTGAACATTGCATTTATGCACTCACCGCTCGCCAACTGAACCTAAAACATCAAAGACGCAATGACAAAAGACAACCGGATTGAATCCATGCAAGAAGAACTCAACCAATTCAAACGTCTTGAAGTATGGGAACGGTTGAAAGACCAACAGAGTCTACGCCATTGGTCTCAAATGGATTTGGAAAACAAATTGGATGCAAGGAAATGTTATCGAAATAAGTCACGCCCGTGGCTAAGGGTTATCGTCCGGAAGAGGGTATTGACTTTGAAGAATCTTTTGCTTGGTGCTCGTCTTGAGGTCGTTCGATATTTCTAGCGCTCGCGGCTCATATGAATATGACGGTCTATCAGATGGATGTCAAAACTGCTTTCTCAATGGACAACTTAAAGAAACGGTTTATGTCAGCCAACCAGATGGATTCGTTGATCCCGAAGCGAATCACGCCTACAAACCGAACAAAGCTCAGATGGTCTCAAACAAGATCCTCGGGCATGGTACGATAAGCTATCATCTTTCCTCATTGCTAATAATTTCACCAAAGGTTCGGTTGACCCAACTCTTTTATACAATATCACGGGGCACATATCTTAATTGTTCAAATTTACGTGGATGACATCATTTTGGGTCTACACATAAAAAGTTTTCAATCGCTTTTGCAAAACTAATGAAGAAAAATTTTGAAATGTCCATGATGGGTGAACTCACGTTCTTTCTTGGACAGCAAGTTCATCAATCACCCCGTGGTATTTTCTTGAATCAGTCCAAATATGCCCTTGAATTGTTAAACAAATTTGGAATGAAAACCGGTGACACCTATGCCACACCAATGGCTCATACCAAGAAGCTAGACGCTGATTTACATGGGAAATTGGTGGACCCTACAAAATACCGTAGTATTATTGGGTCTCTCATGTATCTAACAGCCTAGCGTAACTGATATTGTCTTTGCCGTATATCTTTGCTCTCGCTATCGGTCGCGACCAACTCGAAACCCACCTCTCAGAGGCTAAAAAATCCTCCGATACATAAAGGGAACCATTAACTTGGGGATCCGTATCCGGGATTCGGTTTTGAACTAATCGCTTTTTCGCCGACGACCACGCAGGATGCTTAGACTCACGGAAAAGTACTTCAGGAGAATTACAATTTCTTGGTGATAAACCGTGTCATGGCAATCGAAGCAGGATTGTACATTGTCCTCAACCAAGGAGAATATGTAGCCATGTTTGTGTGTTGTGCTCAAGTCATTTGGATGAGAACACAACTCAAAGACTATGGTTACGTATTTGATGAATCCCGATGTATGCGACAATCGGAGTGATTGCATCTCTGCAACTCGTTCAAAGACTGAAATCAAAGCACATCGATCTTCGATATCATTTCATCAAGGATCACGTGGAATGTGGTACCGTTGAATTATATTTTGTGGGTACGTAATACCAATTGGCGATCTTCTCACCAAAGCCTTGCCTCCCGCTAGGTTTAATGAGTTGGTCCACCGGATTGGTATGAGGTGTTTGACTCAAGAGGAATTGATGACCTCCTAAAACAGTCTTAAAAACCTGTCAAACACCAAAATCTCTTTTGTAAATAATTTTTCAAAACAAAATACAAAAATATAAAACCTATAAAACAACAAAAATATTCTTCTAATCTATTTTTCTTTCAACATGGCAAGTACATTTTTTCCATCAACACTTTAATCTTTCAAAATTCAGTATTTTTCCGATCAAGTGTTGAGGGGAGAAAATAAATACTTAACCTGCTTCAAAACATCTGTACTTGCATGTTATCATATCTCTCGGTTGTTTCTTTTATCAATGGTGGTAAATTTTCGTTCAATGACACTCCTCGTACTAAAATTTATAACCTTTCATCATTTTCTTAAGTCGAGGGGGAGTGTCGTCAAAAGTTTCTTTCTTAAAATCTTTGTTTGGTAACCAAAATGGAAGTTAAATGGCTTTGTATGAAAAAGGAAAAGGTGGAGGGACCAAAACTCAAAATGTTAAAGTTATTTTAATAAAAACACTTCTCCACCTAACTACTCCTTCACATTTAATACATACACCTAAAAATCCTACGCCTAAGAATCGCTTTTGACAAATCTGTTTAGATCATCAATTTGTAACTGATTTCGTGTTTATAACAAGTTTTTAAGCAATGGTTTTGAATTTTTAAAAAATCCAACGGTTAAATTTTGATATAGTGATTTGTGTTCTTACGCGATAGCGTATGAACACAAATCATAAAAGTGTGTTTGTGGTTAAAAAGATTGTGTCAAAACATGTATTTAACATCAATGATACTAGTTTCATCCTCAAAATCCACCCGTAAACACCGCAATTGATGATTTTTGAAAATTAGGGTTTATGAGTGGATTTGGGTATTTTCAAATGTGAATGTTTTTGGTCAAAAAAGATTGTTGTGTAATGTTTATATGATGATGAATTGATGATTTCCAAGCCCTATAACAACCCAGAAACACTAATTAATTCAATTTGGAATTAGGGTTTAATGTTCTTGAGTTTGGGTATTTTTGATTCACAACGATTTAGATGTTATAACTTGGTTTATAGACTCTCACAACATCTTAGAACTACCAGAATTTGTTTGGTGCAAATCCCATGGCTAGAAATTATACGCGTAAATCATAACCCTTAGGGTTTGACCTCCACGCTGTATGACTTTCTACTCATAACTGTTTAACGAATGTTCATGCCATGATTTGTTATTAAAATGAATTTTTGTGTTAATATTGATGATTTGATGAATTTATTTCGTGCTTGCTACGCTTAAAATTCGAATCAAGGTCATTTTGAATCTCACGATAAGGATTACCCTACGCGTAGTCATGTTATGCGTAAGTAATCCCTACGCATAACTATTACGCGTAAGGTTCTACAATGGGACTACGCTGCGATCCTCGGAAGGATATGTAAACAAGGACCTCTACGCATAAGGTCTACTCTTACGAGTAAGCCTTACGCGTAAGGTATAAATTTCCTACGCGTAAGCTCTACGCATAAGGTCCCCTTTTCCTACGCGTAACATTTCTTACGCGTAGTTAAGATCCTACACATAAGCTTTCTAAGTCTACGCCAGTATGTCATTAAGTACTTTAACTTTGCCAATTCTACGCCTATGCCTTGATTGACCTTCATTATGAATTGTTACGTGTACAAACTTGTTAATAAACTTATCATAACGTCACGAATCCAATAATGTCACTAATAAACTTAAACGTTTGATATGTTGTGAACAATAAGTGATAACATAAACTTTAAAACTTAAAGTTAACTAACTCACCAAACATTTCACGACGACATTGGACTATTGAACAAACAAGTGACTTAGGTCTCGTAACAATCATTGACACATTCAATAACTAGACAATAAGACCTTCTGTTGACTAACACTATGTCTTTCGATATGTTGGTTCTTTTGGCTAATGTTATTTCGGATCACGACATGGTCGAACAAATGAATGTGGATGCATCAGGTTCTTACAATTGCGATATCTTCCGAAGGTTATCCGAGAAAGATTGGAAAGAACAACCTTAGGGTTGACTTTGACACCCTCACATGCTCGGAATCTTCTTGTCTCATTGCATGGATATTCTCGTGAATCATCCCTACGTAACATGCTCTCACACACTCGCCACGCTCCGAGGTCTACATTCAACAATTCCGGGATTCTATGCGAGGATCATCGGGTCAAAGTGCAAAGGAATGCGACACTTAATCACAAACAAGTCACTATCACTCCTCGCTGACTTACTTGGTTCATCATTCCCCCACATCGCCCAACCGACTTCTTTGCTACCCCTATGAAGAGACAGCCTTCCGAAATTTTGATAGATATTGGTTATGATGAAGCTTCGTGAATCATTACTAAGCACTCTCACGTAGAGTCAAGAATATTCCTCAACCATGGAGAACACTCTACATGATCATCACCAAATCGGTCTCGGTCGTGACATGTGAGCATCCCAAGCTCATGGAACTGCAAATTTTCTGGTCGTTGATCAACAAAAGGACATTGAAATCGAAGCACCGATATGGGAGGACATGATGCTATTTCACAAGAAGCTTGGCTCCAAGATTCCCTATGTCGATACACCAAACCGTTGATCCGAGAGCTCTTGGACTTCATCATCCCGATATCCCCATGAGGCTCAATGACCCGATAATCACGACATATTGATCGAACCCATATTATCCGTCAATCAAAGAATCGTCAACAAAGAAACGTGGTACGGATTACCCGATCACCTTCTAACAACCGAAATCAAAAAGCTTGAAACATATAAAAGGTATCTTAGTCAAAAGAAGGCAAAGTTGGTCATCTTGATGAAAAATCTTCGTACACCTACGAGGACCGTAAGAAAGGTCGAAGTGTCACAAGTACAAATATTTATAGGAAGCTTCCCAAAAGGAATCCTCCTCATAAAAGGATTGTTCCCAGAAGGAAGTCGAACCTATTCCCACACTGAACAAAAGAAAGCTTGTGGACGAAAGCTCGAAGGTACTGACAGATGAAGAGATTACCTACTGAAACTACAAGGATGACAATCAAGACCAAACCTCCAAGTCCTCAAGCTAATAAAGAAAAAGGGAAGACTCATGTACTTGTACCTTATGATGAAAGCTCGGAGAGTGATAAAGAGCCACCGAAAATGTTTACAAGAAGACGATCAAATTCCTTAGAAACCAACACAAAGCTCAAGAATTTGCTAAAGACCAAATGGGTGGTCCCGGAGGATCAAGTGGTGTTTTCCTCTAAACCATCTCCTCGATGCGTTAATCAACCCGATTAGGGAGCTGGTGCCACCACTCTTGTGCAACAACAAAAGCTTGTGGAGGATACTATCAAATATGAGTTTGAGGAACCGGAAACCGAGAAGTCCTAAAAGATAAAGATGTTGATTATGATACGCTTCTTCTAGATAGTCCTCGACGATCAAAGGAAGAAACCTTCGAACCTCCGGGATCCAGAGTCTCCTCATATCTCTTCATCATCGATTCGCCTTCTACTTTCACTCACCACCACCATCAATAAGATCAACCAAATCATCATCCAGATCAGTGAAGAAGCCACCTCGATCTTGGATTTCAGACTCATAAAAGAATTGTGAAAGCTGTCAAACAAGTCAGAAAGAAAGACGTACTCAACAAGAAGTTGAATTTCTTTGCGGATCACATACAGCATCTGTATGACGAGAATGAAAAGATGCAAGGAGAAAGGAAGTTTGTTCAGGAATTCATGAAAAATCACCGTCAAGAGGAACTGAACGAAATGATCGAAGGTTACACGAAAAGTACCTTCTAGAGTACGTTCCTAAAGTCACAAAGGAGTTGTTCACCAAACAACTTTATCCAAATCTATGCAGATCGCCAAGCAAACTATTCGATCAACGCCCTTAACCGTCACAATCAATCCAACCGATCCTGGAGTTTTCTGATAATGAATTGGTGGCCAAGCTTGTCACACAAATGTCCAAGACGATCTCGGGACATTTACTGATGAAGGAAATTGTTTCAAGCATTGCTGGACTACCAACTTCAAGAAGCATGTAGATTTGAAGTTAAAAGTCTAAACGCCCTAGAGACGCATGAAGACAAGGATAAGGATAAAGACTCTCGCACCTAAACGCCAAGCGCCTGGTGAATCTTCTTTGATGCAACCTCCTCCACAACGGCCTCCCGTTCAACAAAAATCTCCTCCTCGTTCTTCTACCGAAAACCTCAGACGATTCCGAAGTTACCACCCCGACTCGTAAAACCGATGATCACTTTGAGTATACTGGTGGTGACATGAAGAGGTCCTTGAGCCCTACAACAACCCCCTCTCCCAAACAAGTTCGAAACCGAATCATCATCTAGGCCTTGAAGAAGAAGAAGACGCCTCGTGACCGACGCCGTATCATGGCTAGATGACGATAAAACAAAGGAATTTGAATGGTTTGATACTCTTGTTAACAACACTCCCTACCCTGAAGAAGGTCAGAACTTGGTAGACGGTTCTACATTGGAGCATGTTAAAATATTGCAAGAAAAGTTCCATGTGAAGAAAATGACGAAATCTGAGTTGAAGCGAATCAAGAATGAAGCGCCTCCTAAAAGACAGCTCTAAAAGTGCCCTCGAGGTCGAATATCACCTTGAAAACATTGCTCGAGCTATGTCTAACAACATGGATTGGCTCAACCAGAAGCAAACATTGACTTCACACAAAGGAACAACCTCCATACTACAATCGATTGGACCAAACCTCTACCAACACTTGCCAACCAACAACCAAGGATTCCCTTCAGATATTTCTTCAACAAAGACTTGGATTTCCTTCTACACGGTGGCGATGATTCAAGAAAATACGCCACCGCGACACTTCCATTCCCGCAATTTCCACTAAATCAAGTCATAGCCATTGAGGAACGTACAATCACTTGTTCTCCAACACAAGGAAGCATACCTAAGATGCATTGTATGGGATTCATCATCGCCGTAACGTAACGAATCTACTACGTAAGCCGCCGGTTCAGTCTCAACATGATGTGTATAGTTCTAAAGATATCGTTGCCATCATACACGTTGACCTTCGCTAAGTGGGACTACACATTCCTAAAGAAGATCGAGTCAAACGACAAGATGAACGGACTATGCTTTCTCTCGTCGACTTTTGAGAATTTGTCTCTCAATGACATCGAAGACATGTACCTTGCCAAAGTAATAGGTCGCATGCAGACATTCTCAATTCAAGACAACGTGAATTTATCAAGTCACTTCTCATCTTCATAAGACGGATTGTCATCAAGGAACGGTAGAAGATCTCAAATGTTGTTGAATGTTATCGACGCTGCGTGTCAACTTCACTCCTCCAAAGCTTGATCTTTCCGATATCAACCGGGCCTATCTCAATATACATTCATCAAAGAAACCTTTCGCGTTGTTTACCGTAGCGAACTTCAAAGAAACCTTAATGGCGTAGCTTAACTCCACAAGTTCGGGATCATACTTTGAAGCCGGTTAGGGATGGATTGGCATAGTTGAAGGATATACGCCGAAAAATTGGGTCTCCTAAGCTACCGAATTCTCGTGAAAGAGGATGTGAGACGGATCATCACAATGATTGATGAACGGTTGTTTCAAGGGATCAGTTCGACGATTAGAGAGTTATGTCTGCGGTCGCACCCAGATTAACATAACCGCTTTCAACGCCTCGTGCACACCTCGGGAACATCAATGCACTTCTGGTACCCCTTGAATTGTTTTCTCATAATTTGGATGTTTGATTGATTATGTAAATGGCTTGTGCACACATTACATTGTACAACCCGTACTTGTAAATAAAGGACCCCGTGGTACTTCTGCCACAATCCTTATATCAGGAGCGAAAGCTTCTTACTTTTGAGTAAAACCTATCAAACCTTTCAATTTTCAAGGTTTTGCTCAAAAGAACAAGTACTTTCCCTTATGATTTTTCAAAACCTCAACCGTTTATATCACTTGTTGAGGGGGAGTATTTGAAACTTTGTTCAAAAATTGTTCACAAGTGGTCATTCTTCCCGCAACACTCGAAATGGTCATATTTATTCTCAACTTTTCAAAAATAACATCACATATGCTATTTTTGAGGGGGAGAAAATGTGTGATAAGAAATATGTTGTGTAAAATGCAAATGAATCTATGTGCTTCAGACTTAACCAACGAATTGCGATGCTTAAGCTGTTAGTAACTCGAAAAGACTTGTCCTCGACGGGTAATAATTTCAAGCTAGTTCGCTAGTGATGTAAACGTGTCTCGCAAAGGACTTGTCCGAGTAGAATTTACCATTCGAGAAACTCTTGGTAGATGAACTCGACGGGTTTGACGACCTATCGAGGATTGTCTACACCTTCAAGGTAGTTATTAGAGCTAGTTGTCACCTAAAAACTGACAATGCAACTCTTTAACTATGCCACGTAACCGTGTCTCGCGGGGATTGTCTATCTTGAGTGAATCAATTCAAAATGTAAGGCTTTTTCCTCATGTGCATTTTAACCGTTAAAACTCTTAAGCACATGTGAGGGGAGTATTTATTCAAAATCTTATCTCAACAAAGGGTACTAAAATGTTTTTCATTCATAAACACTGTGAGAGATTTTTCACATCAGTGGTTTTATGGCAACATAGGTTAGTCATGGAGTTATAAGGTGACTAAGGTTAGGAATAACGTCCTATGATCCGCCAGAGTCGGATGGATCTACCCCTGTGACACCACAAATAGTTTGTATTTAGAAGTCCTTAGGTATGATTGTAAAAAGGAGAAAATGAGAATCTGAGAAGAAGGAGTTGAAGAAAAAAAGAAATGCAAAGAAAAGGGTGAAAAGAAATAGCCCTCCGTGATTATTCAACTTAGGGCGCATAATCGTTCAATTCATATGCTACTGGTTGTCACTTTGTGACACCGGTATTGAAGATTAAAGTCGCCATGGACCCAAAGGACGCATGCACTAAAAACCTTCTTAGCCACTCAAGTTTCTCTTAACAGAAGCTTGTTTCATTCTCACGGGAACCCTCGTAAACTATCGGCTTTCTCTTATAGATTGCTGGTATTGAAGAAGGAGACCCTCTCCCTAGTCTCCGCTCCAGAAAACCAAAACGCACTATTGAGTCTAGAGCCACGAGATTCATCAAAAGATCTCTTAGGTACACTTGACATTTAATCACTTGATGATCAACAAATAAGGTTATCAATGGTTCATATCGAGTCCTTCATGTATCTTAGCAATCGGGAGAACATTTATGAGAGGTTCACATTTGTGATCCTCGTGAATGAATGGAAACTCCTGCCAGTGGTCAACATTAAACGTTCTCGACAAGTCGCCGCAACTCCCCGCGGATTGCACTTAGTGGTCTCAAACGGTCTACAATGGAGGTGATGCTTCGGTGTACCCATGACTCATCCTGAATCGTAGGTGTACTTCGTACATCGTGTTATCTCACTTGTGGGACTCCATTCGAGAACGCCTTTGTAAGAATTAGAGTTGTGTTTTCACACTATGTCGTTAACACTCTCGAAGTTCAAACTTGTAAGTGCCGAATCCGCTTATTACTAACCGTTAAATGTTTTCTTCATGGAAGCTCGAGCGGAATGATCGCGCAGATTCTTCTCATGCTCACGCCAACATCATCACTAATGGAAGTTCTATCCAAAAGCAACACAACAAATAATGATTCTTCGTCAATACGAGAATCTACAAAGTTAAAGACTTAAAGAACTCCATCAAGACTGAATTCCAAACGCCAAAGAGCGTGTGAGCATGTTGAAGAACGACGTGGAGACATCAGAAGCGGGCGCACTGAGGCGACTTGATGCGCACAACAACATACTATCACTTTCACCACAAAGAACAATGATCAAAGAACAAAGTTAAAGATGACGCCAAAGCATAACCGTTCAAAGTAAACTATCTCTACAATCGGGAGATTGTTCAAATCAAGGCAATTCTTCTCGTAAGAAAGAAGAATGTCGAAGACGCCAAAGCTACTATTACATCAACGCCTTCACCGCTTTCATCACCAACACTTGAGTGTTTGTTACTCATATGTAATAACACTTGAGGGGAGATTGTTGGAATCACTCCTAAACCTTATTCAAGTGTTAGTTACTCATATGTAATAGTTAGCTTATTATGGCCTTTATGTTTGTTATTAGCCTTAAGCTTATGTAGAAGGCCCATGAGCTTAGGCCCAAGCCCATAGGAGAAAGGGAAGGAGTAGGAGTGTTGCCCTAGCTCCTTGCCTATAAATACCTTATGTAAACCTTCATTTGAAGGTTGGTTGTTCAAGTTTTCTTTTCACATACACTCTTCGCCTAAACCGTATTATTCATATCGTGTGTGTGTATGTGATACTTGTTCAATCGCCTATCTATCTTTCTTATAAGCTTGTGTGGTAAACCTTGTGACCTAACACTCATCCCTCACATTTTTGTGCCCTTGAGTGATGAGCGAGTGGCTAAGACTAAAGGCAAAAGAGCAAAACCTCCAACTCCATCATCATCATCATCATCAAATAGCTCCGAGGATGGTCTTCCAAATTCTCGCCTTCCACCTCATGAGTACTATGCATCTCTCCCCGAGATTGAGAATGAATCGGCGGAGTTCAAGAAAACCAAGGGGATGTTCAAGTGCCTTGGTAGGATGATGAACAAGATTTACAAGAAGTTGGACAAGTGAGGTTCTTTTTAAGGAGTGTTTGGAACAAGACAATAACTTTGATGTATGATACAATTTGGTTGTTTTTAATTTGTAGGATGATAATATAACTTAAAACAATGATGTATGCTAACAATTTCTTGCAGGGGTATAGCACAAGTGTGTTATCAAATTTTACCAATTTTCACTTTTATGTGAAAATCGTTAGCCCTTGGTTAAAGTCTATGCTCCACTATGTTTGTATATGTGTTACTTTCTTTTCCTAACTAGAAATGATTAATGTCACATGTTTTGAGCAAAATTTCGTGTTTCGAAAAGTCCACGACAACCTAAAAACTGCCTGTCTTGATTTCTCAGGTGTCTACGGATCGACGGCACCAAATTTATGGTACCGTCGTTATAGACTTTGGTAATGGCCTGCATTCTGCAGATAGCGTGACCAAAGGCACACCCTTTTAAGGGTTCCGCTTGTGTATTTTTGGTGCCATGTCAGATCTTACTGTAATTTTCAATTTCGCTTATTTCAACATTCCAAATTACCATACATTGCTTCTAAGTTAATCTTAACTAGTTATTACCTATATCAGAACTAGTATAACACACTTAGGCACATAGGGTATCCATTTCCCACCAAAATTCAAAAATTTCAAAAATCCACCCAAGGAGCCCTTTTGCATAAAGGAAAGAACCAAAACTTTGGTTCCTTGCAATCCGTGGGTAATCTGATTGTTAGGATCTCATAATCATTAGAACACATTTATTGCAAGTCTTTGTCTCTTCACTCCATCCTTCTTGTATGGATTGACTTGGGTGATATGACTAGCATTAAACCCACTAAAAAATCATTAGAAACCTCATCTCTTCTATGGTTTAACATCAAATCAAACACATTTCTCCATAATTCTCCATTCCTATAAATTAAGAGCTTTTACCATGATCATCTTCACACCTTCTCAATTCTCACCATCCACTAGCAAAAGCTTAAGTCAAAATGACTAAATCTTCACCATCAACCAAGCCTTGCAAGAAAACCGCTAGAATAAGCGTAAGACCTTGTTGCTTTGTCAACATAAGCTCTTCTTCCGAGTCATCTCCACTAACCATATCATCTCCCATGTAGGGATGACACAACCCTCACTTTGGCTACTCCTACACCACCTCCACAATCACCTATCACTATCACTACTCCACCACCAACAAAGACTCCTAGCTCACCATCACCGGCTCCCATCCAAACATCAAAATCACCATCACCTCCAAAATCTCGAACACTCATCCCATTGAGTTATTCTCTCACCACCTACTTCTCCAAATCCATTTTTGGAAGACTTGGAGGACTTGCCTCTTAGGCCCAATCATCCACCACCACTACCATCCTTTGGTACAATTGAGCGAATAGCTCATGAGTCTCCACGACCATCATTTGACCCAAACGCCCGTTAGGCCAAGACCGCTTCTTTCCATCCCATCCACAAGGAAATCCATGGTCCTTTATATGGGGATCAACCACTTCCTACATCAATGTCTCCTCACATAGAGGACATTGAGGAATCCATGTGGGAAGATCACCCCACCAAAGAAGAGATTCAAGCCGAACTCCATCATCTCCACCAATTTTCAAATATGGTGGATTCTCATCTTAGTGATGCTATGCAAATGAAAAGTGCTTTACTAGCCTTCATAATCACCACTCCAAACACCAACACCAACACCAACACCTCCATCATTCCACCACCACAAAACCATGAACCATATTACCCTCCTAGGCATGGTTGCTCCAATTGTGAGCAAACCTCCCAAATAACCGAAAGGACCCAGGTGATGGTCCATGAGCTCCAAGAGGAAATGAGGTTCATCCTCAATCACATCCTAGAGCGCCTCAATGCTCTTGCTCATCCACCACCTCAATAGGAGGGTCCTAACTTATTTTCTTTAAGCATTTTTATTTTCTAGGATTTTTCTTGTATTTTTTTTCTAGGATAATTTCTTTTTTAGGATTTTATCATTGTACTAAACACTTCATTGTGTTCCCTTTTCATGATTCTTAAATCATGAAAAATTTTACCAAATGAATGGTGTTTCTTATATTGTTGTTGCTTGTTACATGGTGTTTGGAAATGCTTGTGATGATGCTTATAACTAACAATTTTTTTGTAGCTTTTTCACAATCCATGTATCTTTCTCTTGACACCCAATTTAGGGGGAGCATTGGTCAAGGGGGAGATAATGGCTCGGGCTCATTACACATTTCGCCTCGCATCTTCTTTTTGTTGAGACAAAAAAGGGGAGAAATATATAGAACTTGGTTATATTTGACTTTCTGAAAAAAGTCAACTGCACACTTTGACTTTCTGAAAAAGTCAACATCATGCTTCAACTAGTGAAGACTTTGACTTTCTGAAAAGTCAACATCATGTCTAAATTGGACATACTTGCATTATCATTTTTATCTTTCAAGTTCTAAAACTAATATTTTTATAACTCTTGTACAATCTTTACATCTTTTATAAAAATAAAATTTATGTTTTGTCCTCAACAAAAAGGGGGAGATTGTTAATACAAATATCGTCATTAAACGTTATTTATATTTTTGATCTTTACCTAAGTTTTGTTAACGACAAAAGTAAGTTTAATTTTTATAAAGCTTAAAGCTTGTCAAGTCTAATAGATATTAAAACAAGCTTTTTCAAATAATATCTTCATCACTCAAGCATTTACATTGTGATTAATCATATCTTAATATGACTCTAAACCATAATGTATGATAGTAGTTTTTAGTTCAAGAATGTTTTGGTTTCTTAAAACAAAACATTACATATGTATTTACATTTTAACATATTTCTAAAAATAGAAAAACAAACACATGACATCATGTGGTGCATCATTAAAATCCTTAGAAGATTTCACTAGATACTTTGTGTAGATTTAGACTCTACATATCTTACACAATCTTGGATAAATATGGTTGACTTTGGTAAGATTTTGAGATCTTGTTGTCAGACCTCGGCGGCACCAAAAATTAACACGGGCGGAACCCTTTGAAGGGTTTCGTGGTCCGTGGTGCTTGCTGATGTTTTTGGCTATAAATAGCAAAGCCAAACCAAGTTGTTTTTCATCCCTTTCTATCATATTCTCATACATTCCTTCTCTCTAACATTTCTAACTCAGTTTCATATCATATTAGTGATCTCTTTTGTAGCAAAGAAGATCAAGATACATTCAAGCTTCAACAAGAAGTTTGAAGTCTTGTTTGTTTGTTATTGTATGATCTTGTGTTGATTCATACATCATTGTTGTACCAAACCATCATAATCTTGTGAGTGTGAGTGGCTAGTATTTTAGTCCTTAAAATACATTGTGTGTGGGAGTGGTTGTACTGCGTGAAAAGAACACGCATCTAGCTTAGTGTCGGAAATAGTGTGTAAGCGAAGTGTAAAGGTTTCTCCGCCGATGAAAGGAGCTTGTTGACTAGTGAAGTTAAACTCTCGAGTATGAGACTCGGGGAGTGGAGTAGGGCAAGGAAAAAAGAGTCCTTGTAGACCGAACCACTATAAACAACTTGTTGTGGTTTGATTGTTTCTATCCTTAACTACTCTTTACATATTGTTGATTACTATTCACTAACATATCTAAGATCAATATCAATTGATCTTTCAATAAGTTTCAAAACAAAGTTTTTAATCGGTAAACTATTCAACCCTCTTCTAGTTTTCAACAACTTGTATTATGTATTTTAATATTTATATTTATCATTAAATAAGTGTTTTAAAAATGTATACTAATTATGCATCAATTAGTTGTAAACATTGCATAAATATTTGTGTTACTAAAAATTTAGTGTTTGGAGGATTTAATGTTAGAAAATTGTGTTTAGAGTACATTGCAAAAATCGTTCTTGTGGTATGGTCAAATTGCACGTTTCGTCCTTGTGGTTCATTAAGTGCAAAGATGGTACGTTGACTGCACTTTTACGTGCACTTTTGGTCCTTTGACTTAACTGTCGTTAAATGGACTCCGTTAGTAGTTACACTTTAGCCCTTTTGGCTAACCACCATTGCAGCACCCATCCTTAAACCACAAGGACGATTTTTGCAAATTTTTTTCGAATTTAAAAAAAAAAAATCCTTTCTTTTTTTTTTGAATATTTTTTTTCAAAATGTTTTATATAAAACCGTTTTAAAAAAAAAATTTATATAAAAATGTTTTTTATATAAAAATATTTTTTTATATAAAATGTTTTTCTATAAAAAGTATTTATATAAAGCTTTTTTATATAAAAATGTTTTTATATAAAAAATTAAAAAATATATATATAAAAATGTTTCATATAAAACAATATTTTTATTTAAAAACTTTTTTATATAAAACATTTTTATATAAAAAACATTTTCAAAAAAAAGTTACTTGACGAAAAAAATTATTCAAAAAAAATTCGATCAAAAATGGATAAAAACGAACAAAAACAAAAGAAAAATGGACAAAAAACGTAACCTTTTTCCCGTTTTTTATCCATTTTTGTACGTTTTCATCCGATTTTATCCGTTTTCATCAATTTTTATTAGTTTTCTTACGCTTTTTATCCGTTTTTTACGTTTTTGTTTGTTTTTATCCGTTTTTGTTTGTTTTGTCAGTTTTTGTCCGTTTTTCTTACGGCCGTTTATTTATATAAAAATATTTTATATAAAAACGTTTTATAAAAAAGTTTTTATATAAAAATGTTGTTTTGTATGAAACGTTTTTATATAAAAAAGTTATATATAAAAACGTATTATATAAATTGTTTTATATAAAAAAGTGTTTTAGATAAAAACGTTTTATAAAAAAGTTTTTATATAAATTTGTTGTTTTATATGAAACGTTTTTCTTACGTTATTTTTTGAAAATGTTTTTTATATAAAAATGTTGTTTTATATGAAACGTTTATATGTAAAAAAGTTATATATAAAAACGTTTTATAAAAACGTTTTATAAAACTTTTTTTTATATAAAAAGATTTTTTAATTTTTTTTATATAAAATATTTTTATATAAAAAACCTTTATATAAAAACTTTTTATATAAAAACGTTTTATATAAAAAAAACATCTTTATATAAAAAACATTTTTACATAAAAACTTTTTTATAAAACGTTTTTATATAAAATATTTTTATATAAAAAAAAAATTTGAAAAAAAATATTCAAAAAAAATTCGAAAAAAAAAAAACAAATGAATTATTTTATTTTATTTTTAAATCTAAAAAAAATTGCAATAATCGTTCTTGTGGTTTAAGGATGGGTGTTGAAACGGTGGTTAGCCAAAAGGGCTAAAGTTTAACTACTAATGGAGTCAATTTAACGGCAGTTAAGTCAAAGGACCAAAAGTGCACGTAACAGTGCAGTCAACGTACTATCTTTGCACTTAATGAACCACAAGGACGAAACGTGCAATTTGGCCATACCACAAGGACGATTTTTGCAAGTTACTCTTGTGTTTAATTAGTTGTACATTTAGCTTTTATACTTGTAATGCTGAATTTTTAGGACTTAGTGCATTAAATGCTCTAAAAAGGCTAAATGCATTATAAGATAGTAAGATAAGATTATAGCAAAGAAAAAAGTCCAAAAAATTGGTTAGTAATAGGATCAGATCCTACGATCCTACTTGAATTACAATCTTGTTACGCTCCTCATAGTTTTTTGTGTATGGGATCGTAGGATCGTACGATATCGTAGGATTGTATGCAGGGGCGGACCTCTTTGAGGGCAAAGGAGGGTCCCGGCTCCTCCAAAATTTACGGCACCAAGTGTAAATATTATAGGTTTTAGGGGTAATTTAATTGAGGTTACAAACAAAGCTCCGATTCGGCCCCTCCAAAATAAATTCAGCCCCCCAAAATAAATGGTCAAGTTCCGCCACTGATCGTACGATTAGTACTATCTACAACCGTGAAAAGAACTATAAAATTTGTTGTGATGCACGGAATGACTGCTTGTATAGAACATTTGGTTACTTTTTAAAATCCAAAACTTGCTTCTTCATCGTATCGGTTCAAACCGGTTTCAGCAGTACTAAGGTTCAAACAAGTGCAAACAGTTTTCGCGAGACCCAAAATTAGCATACACAAAGCAGAATCACTGCTTGTATAGAACATTTGGTTACTTTTTAAAATCCAAAACTTGCTTCATTGTATCGGTTCAAACAGGTTTCAACAGTACTAAGGTTCAACCAAGTGCAAACAATTTTCGCGAGACCCAAAATTAGCATACACAAAGCAGAGGCACAAATTTTCATTAATAAACTTGATATCAGAAAACAGTTGGTTCCAATTAGACTTCAAGAATTTGCCCTAATTGTATAGATACACTCCTATAACTGCAAACAAAATTTCTTAAGTATGCTAACATACAATTTGGTTTCATTTAGAGCGCAAACCTGGGACATTCTTAAGCCCCATTTTGCCAAGAACAAGTTTAGGAATGGCAGGTGGATTATCGAGCCCCATGCTTCGGCTGAACTCGTTAGCAAGTTCCACAAGACGATATTTGTCCTTGCCAATAGTCTTGTTTGAGTTGTAGTACCCAAGCCATGCTTGGTATGCAGACTCTTTGTTTTTCAATTCCACATTAGACAACGCCTTTTCCACCTGTACATTTTCAAGTTGACAAAACTAAAGTTAATCTTTGGCTTCCAAATGTCAAAATCAATAAAAATCAAGAGAATTAGTCGGATAGTCAACCTTTTTCTTTGTGTCGGGATCTACTAATGGTAACTCGGTTTTTGAAATCGGCAAATCTTTAAGGGTAGATAAAAAGAACTGTTCCCAAGGTGCTAGCAATAGTATCCCTTGCCCTTCCTTCCCTTTACGTCCAGTTCTTCCCAGCCGATGAATGTACTGAGCTTTATCAGCCGGAAGCCCAACCTGCATTTAGTATCGAGACAGTCGGGTTTTGATCAAAAAGGCATTTCATATATGTGGGACAAAACTTGAGAGAAACAAGACCTGAATAACAAGTGTAACATCTGGATAATCAACTCCACGCGCAGACACATCAGAAGTTACAAGAATAAGACCCTTTGACCTCCGGAATTCGTCTGAAACACGGGTTCTGTAACTCTGTGGCTTTCTGGAGTGGATTTCCCGTACATTTAAATTAAGTTCACCAAGTAGGTCAGCGATGAGCTTCGTGACCATTGCAGTCGTGCAAAACACAAGAACCTGCATATAAATAACATATACCTAATGGTCATAAATCATAATGACAGAAAAAATCCCTTTTCGACCCTTTTCTTCTAAGACATGTGTTGCAAAAATCACTTTCACTTTAATCACAAAAAGTAAATTTTGCGGCAACATATTATGAAAGAGCTTAGGTATAAATCAAATGGTCAGAATAGCACAAAACACACCTCAAGAGGGTTGGTCTGATTTATTTCCCTTACATTAAATACCAGAAAAACTTATTTATAGATAGAAGGATGCAACATTTAACAAGCTCAAGAATTCAGACCTTGTAGTCTGTATCATCTGCAATATGATCTTTCAAGAGAGCAAACAATACTGAAAATTGCTTGTCCAATGGTGCAACTAAATGTGTTTGTTGGACCTACATAAAACGCAAAATCCTGATTAGATACAAAATATATTAGTTAATGAACATTCAAAACAAGCATAGAGATAGCATACATGTGTGTGGGTCTCTTCACTACCTTCACGAACAGTGTTGATGTATTCATGATCTCTTTTCAACGCAATATGGCAAATTTGACGAACCTTCGCATCAAAAAATACATTTGAAAAGGTAGCAATAGACAAGCGATTCACCTTAAGGGCATGTTTGGTAGAGAGAAATTGAGAGAAATGAAATGAACCAGAGATTAGAAATTTAGAGAATAGAAATCAGTTGAGAATTTTGATGAATTCTTTTGTTTGGTAACCACATAGACAAGACCCGAGAAATAAGCAATTAATTATTTTATTTGGTATCTTCCTTTTATACAAAAGACACAACAGATCCAGATTCTACAGTGTATACCAAATCACAAGAACACTACCACCCCGAACTGGTTATCACAATATCCAAGCTAAAAATTTACATACAATCAAAAACAATATTATTAATAAAAAAGACCAAAAACAATTATATTCAAATTACCCTTTGAAAAGCCACCTCATATATGACCCACGAAATGGAGGAATCTTTAAACAATTCACAATCAAAATCGCGATTGAAACATTTGGATGGAATAAGATAAAAACTTAATCATTTAAACCTCAATAATAGATCGATTGCCACATTTGATTATCAAATCTGGAAAATATTGATTGAGATGGATAAATTTTGGGGTCAAGTGTCTATTGATATTTTGAAAAGTGGTGTAGAATGTGGAGGTCACGTGACTTCATGACTTTATACCTCCTCCTTTTTAGCCTTTGACTATTGACCAAGCTCAAAAAACACGGAGAAATTGAATTTCTTTACTGATTGGGATGGAAATGATGGAAATCAATTTACACATGAAGTTATTTCTCGAGAAATGGAAATTCTCCACTTTACAATTTCTCTAAACCACCAAACATGGGAAATTTAACCATTTCCATTTCTCTTGCTTCATTTCTTGCTACCAAACACACCCTTAAGGGTATAAAGAAATTACCACACTAGAATAAGAAAAAAACCTCGGGTGGTACTGTGGCTGAAAATAAAAGTGTTTGTCGTTGCTTTGGGACGGCTGCAACGATCTTTTCAATGTCTTTACGGAATCCCATATCCAAAAGATGATCAGCTTCATCAAGAACCAAGACCTTGACCCCCATTAACCTAGTGGCAAATCCGGCTGTATTCTCAATATGATCTTTAAGTCTTCCTGGAGTGGCTACAAGAATCTGTTATTCGAAAAGGAATTAAAATTTGATAACTAATACAAACTTTTAATATCAACAATCACAAATTAAGAATTAATACAAAACTTTAAAATTAACAGAGCAACAGCAGACCTGGCATGGGCTTGCTTGCATACGTTTTTGTTCTAGAGCAAGTCGAGTGCCTCCAATGACAACTTGAACACCAATGGATGTATGATATTTTATCAATTTGTTAGCTTCCATTGCAGCTTGACTTGCAAGCTCCCTTGTAGGACATACGACAAGGACAAGAATTGGAGGACGCTTTTGATCACGGCCAACAGCTGGCGATTTCACAACAGCTTCAATTGATGGGAGCTGAGAATAATATATATTTTATAAAATTATTAAAAAAAGAAGTTTTTACACATGTCTGATGCTAAGATCAAAATCAAACACCGAATTAATAATGGCAAGTTGCCATGAATTACCAGAAATGCAACAGTCTTTCCGGTGCCTGTTCTAGCCTTAGCCAAAACATCCTTCCCTGAAAGGTTGAAATCGATTAGAACAAGTATCATCACATTCACAGCTCAAATTACATATCACTATATGTATGGTCAATATCGAAGGTCCATTTTTACTTCAAGGTCAAACCTTAAACAAGAATTGAAATCTTATTTTGTTCTGTTTCTTATTAAGCTTTATATAGCTATCAAAGTGAGATAAAAAGAAGTCCTTCATAGTGTGCCCCTTTCTTGAAATAGTACCTTTTCTATACAAAGTCTACTTAAATGACATAAATACGTAATATACTAGTGAGCTGTCTACACTCCTCAATTTTTCAGATTAGCTTGGGAAAATGCAAACCTTTAAGTATTACAGGAAGTGTCGCCTCCTGCACGACAGTCATCTTTTCGTAGCCAGCATCCTTGATTGCTTTTAGAGACAGTGGCGACACTGCACATTGATCAAACCTGTGAAAAGTTCAGATATGTTTATCGAGGAAAACACTAACTTTGTCTAGCACATCTTTGACAGTTCCAACTGGACCAATTTCATAATGAATATGGAATTTAGTATGCAAAATATATAGGAGAAGGATATTTGAATAACGTAATTCATGGTATTCATTAAATTGAATTGAAAGGGCACGTGAACTAGAGTATAAATGTGCATCCCATGATGGTTAGAAATACTCTAAACAATAAATAAAAAGTGACTAACTGAAATAATCTGTCCAGCCGGCAAGTTTTTAATATTGGGTCTAACTGCTTTAGCATTTGCAATCCATGAGCATGCTATCAAGGAACATGTGGTTCTTGGAGAGTTTATTTGAAGCGACATAGCAAACATCAAGAAATGTGTGAAAACGAACATGAAGATGGTGCACGTACACCAATAATCCACCCCTCTCATCATTTTCGGCACACAATTCATGTTGTCCACCATGTTGCAACAAACTCGGGAAAAAACATACACTCCATTACTGCATACTCACAGATCTCAATATGTGACAAGTAACCACGGAAATATGAAATTGTTGGCTGAACATTAACTTAGTTAGCAACTTCTTAGCACCTGTTCTAGAATAAATCCAACTACCTTACTGATGCATACATATATACATATAGACTATATAGTAGCAATTCAGTTTAATTCAATTCAATAATGTGATCATTCACAACTTCTATAAAAGTCATCTCTCTACAAAGACAACATTACGAACAACTTGTTTGATAATCACTTAAGTTTAAAATCAATCAAAACCTAAAGTAACGTACCTCGTCTCACTTAGATAAGATTCACTTCCATCCGCTGAAACTCTAGGCGGATTCACTTTCACCGGCTTTTCTACAATCCCATCAGCATCAACATCTTCACCGTCCTCCTCACTACTCTCATCATCATCATCATCCTCGTCATCACTAATCAACTCCGTAAACTTATTAATCACATTCTTCCGCCCCTCTTCCTCCTCACTCTCATCCACGTCCGACACCATCATACTCCCTCTACTCACACTTTTCCCACCTCCCCTTCCCCCTCGCCCACCTCGTCCACCACCACTAAACTTATCATCTCTCCTTTTCGACACAAACCCGTCATCACCCCTTCTCTCGCCACCAAAACTTTCTTTCCCTTTAGCAAACGAACCCCGACCCCCTTTATTAAACTCACTAACAAACCTATCATTTCTTCTCTCCATTTCACCCCCAAATCTCCCTCCACCTCTCGAACCACCCGAGCCCCTTCCCCCTCTAGCATTCTCTCGCCCTCTCCCACTCGACTCGCCCCGACCGCCAAATTCACTATCTCGTTTCCTCTTTCCATCAAACCCTCTACCCCCACCACCCCTACCACCTCTCCTATCATCAAAACCATTACCATTATCATTGTCACTATCACTATAAAGCCTAGATTTCTTAAAAGAATCATGTTTCAAGTCATTAACCCAATCACTAAGCTCAGCTTCATCTTCTATCAAGGACTTGTTAGTACCACTACCAGATGCATGTTTTGAGTATTGCTTGTACTTGAGCTTGTGAGGGAAGGCACGTGTGAATGATGGGTTGGTTTTCATGGTGAGTATACGGGTGAGTGATGCAAGGAATTTAATGGGCATGTGTGGAAATGGTGGTTTTGTGAAATGGTGGTTTTGTGAAACGGCGGAGATGGAGAGAGTTTATTAGGGTTTAGGCCCTGTTTGGAAATTGGAAGTCAGGGTTTAAGGTGGTTGTCGTTGGTTATAGTAAACGGGTGGGTTGCCGGGTTGTGGATCTATTTTGCTCAAGAAATGGCATCCACAAATTTAAAGAGAACATGCGTAAAAAAAAATATCAACCTAACCTACATACGTAACATACTTATTTTATTGTTAACATAGATAATATTATCAATATACATAATAGTGATTTGTTTGATAAGTTAACGCTTATAAAAGTTACAGTTTTGATCATTATCGTTTACGTTGACTTCCATTGTTAGTCGTTTCACATTTTCACTAGAAAAGTCACAGTAATGGTCTTTTGACTTTTGCATTGACTTTTACTGTTAGTCTCTTGACATTTTTCACCTAATATATGTATATTTTTTCTATAACTTTCGTCGGGTATTTGACCCACTTATTGTAAACCCCTTTATGTTTGGGCGTTATTTGTATACGTTTACGTACGTTTTCGTCAGTTTTTATCTGTTCTGCCACTTTTTTTTTCTTCGTTTTTGTACGTTTTCATACGTTTCTGTCCTTTTTGTTGCATTTTTGTACGTTTTATACGTTTTCATACATTTTCATTCGCTATTATCAGGTTTTATCCGTTCTTGTAAGTTTTTTCCGTTTCATCCGTTTTGAATGTTTTCTTACGTTTTTATACTTTTGTTTACGTTTTTTTAAGTTTTCATACATTTTTTACTTTTGTTTACGTTTTTGAACGTATGAAACGTACCAAAATATATAAAAACATTCAAAAACGTATAAAAAGTTCAAAAACGTATAAAAACGTATTAAAGGGTATAAAAAGGATGAAAACGTATAAAAGTGTACCAGAATGTACAAAAACGTAGAAAATCTGAAACAAAAGTATAAAAACGTAAGGAAACGTTCAAAACGAAAAACACTTATAAGAACGGATAAAACCTAATAATAACTGATGAAAACGTACAAAAACATATAAAAATGTGCCAAAACATACAAAAACGTAACAAAAGGGACAAATATGTATGAAAACGTACAAAACGAAAAAAAAAAAAAAAAAAAAAGTACCAAAACAGATAAAAACTGAAGAAAACGTACGTAAACGTATACAAATAACGCCCAAAACATAAAGGGGTCAAAATAAGTGGGTCAAATACCCGACGAAAGTTATATAAAAAGTATACATATATTAGGTGAACAAATTTCAAGCGACTAACGGTAAAAGTCAACACAAAAGTCAATGGATCATTACTGTAACTTTTCTTCAACACAAAAAATGTCTAGGGACTAATGGTGGAAGTCGTCGCAAACGACAAGGATCAAAACTTTAACTTTTATAAGTGTTAACCGGTCAAACAAGTCACTATTCGGTAAATATTACGTACATTGGTAAGTATTTAAAAGTATATTACGTATGTTGACAATAAAATAAGTATATTAAAATATATCGATTAATTTAAGAAAGTTTGTTACATATGTTCAACCTTCACCCACAAATAAATATCAATGACAAATTACGTAGTTAAGGCAAGAGATACCATTAAATGAAAAATAAAATTAAAATAAAACACATTTTATATGAATTTAAAAAATACTTAAAAAATAGATTAATATTTTTTTAAACTTCTTCCTTTTATTTAAAATGTGTGATTAAAATTTCTTCTCATTATTTTTTATTTCAATTTATCTTTTTACTAGATCTCTTCCCGTTAACCCAATTTTGAAACAAGAGATGGACAAATGAACTGAAAATTTGAACCGGAACCAGAAACCTAACAATAACCACAACTGTGAAGCATCGAACCGGTTCAGACCCAATAGTGTCGGTCAGGGACGGAGCTTGAATTAGGTCTTTAGAGGGGCCGAAATGGAGTTGTATCATTTAGGAGGGGCCAAACTACAAATTGTTCTTATATGAATATGTTTATATAGGGGAGGTTTAATATGAAAACTTTTTTAAAGTTGTTAAAATGAGAATTAATATACACAAACACTAAAACATTGATAAATAACCATTTTAGCAATGATACACAAAAAATCAAATATTAATACAAGTTAACATTTTAGCAACTAATAACCAACTGATACATGAGTAGCGAATTACTGATACACAATTATCAATTTTTTCCAATAAATCAAAATCTCAAAAAATTGATATCGTATACATAAACTAATACACTTAATACACATCAATCACTAAATAATCTAATACACATACCAAAACCTGAGACACATTACACCTCGAACCAAAATGTCTCATCTAGGCTTGGTCAGTTTCAAAAAACAAACCTATCGGAACTTTAAAACTTTAGTTGTAATTAATTAGTTTTTATTTTTGTTTTAAGGATCATAGAAAAATAAAAATTAATTAATGAACAACCCCATAGTTAGTATGATTGCTTGTCATATCTTGGACAACGTAAGTAACAAAGCTTTTATCTCGTGGCTCAGAATTCGTATTGGCTGCAAACTAGAGTTGCATTTTACAACCTACAGTTTTTGCCATGCCAAAATCAAACAAACCAGCTCACCGAACATCAGAGTCACACAATAATTATTGAAATTAAATATACGAAAACAACCCATGACCTATATCAGAAATCGTCGCACCCTAAACTAATGATTGACGGAATATATATTTACAAAGCTAATAGTAAACCGAATAATGTTTTAAACTATATCGAATAACCGATAATTCAGAGCACAATTATCCTAGCATAAAATGTAACCGAAAATAAATTTTCTACAAAAACAATAGACAACATACCTCAACAATTTCGTGTAAACAAAGCATCCAATCTTCCACGATCCAACCTGCAACCATGATTTAATTACATGAATGGTGAAACACTTATGTGGAAAACTAGTAGGGGGTTGAATAGTTTTACCTATTAAATAAACGTTTTTATGGCTTATTTGTATTAACAATCTTCCTCTTTTTGTTAATGACAAAACGTAAAATTATTATGAGTAAAACTTAAGTTCTACTCCCTCCGTCCCAAATTTTAAGTCTATTTTTGATTTTTCAAAGTCTTTTTCTTCCGAATTTGACCTTAATTATTTTTTTTCGTGTCATACAATACTTGATGAAAAGTATACAAATGAAAATACATTTAAATCACATATCCATTTATATATTGTACAACAAGTATTATATAACGCTAAAAGAAATAATTAAAGTCAGAGTTGGTATAAAATGACTTTGAAAAGTCGAAATGAGCTTATAATTTGGGATGAAGGGAGTATATGTTTTGAAAGTTTTAAAATTAAGGTTTTACTCTCTTCTCCCTGTTAGCCTCGCTAGCTTGTTAAAATAACGTCTTACACGTGAATTGGACTAGATACCTAGTTAGTTGTGCCCACAGGGACTACTATTGTATACGAGAAATAGATATATTGTAATGAGCCTATAAATACCCCTCATGATTCTCCATGAGGGGTGGGGGAAAATCATTGTGTAAACGTTCATCTTTCAATCTAATAAACATTGTGTTTTCCTCACCATCTCACTACTTTCTCTCTCTAGAACTTTAATAATGTATATCTTGTTTAATCACTAACCTCGACCTCTCGAACCACATAAATCATCTATACTTACGATCCTACACTCCCTTTTTTTTCGAAACAAAAAGAGTGTCTAAGAGAAAGTATTGTGGAATAAACATTCCCAATGCAATGCTCCCCCTTGACGATAGCTCCCCCTTAATAAGGACGTCAAGTAAATCTAATGGAGTCGAAAATCTACAAAACAAATGGTTAGTAAGAGACAATAATAGATCTTAAAAGTTTGGAGAGCATTAATAATCTTATAAAAGAAAAATTAGGTGCCGAATATAGATGAGAACTAATCTAATCGCAACTATTTTGCAAAAGACAAAATATGAAACAATAATCCTTGTAATAAAAGGGACAAAATGAAGTAGGCTTGTAGCCACATACAAGTTGTAAGAACAAGGAATTATTCTAAATAAAAATATTATAAATAGAATATAAATAAATAAATAAATAAAATAATATAAAAATAAAAACAAACATAGAGATAAAAATACAAATGAGAGAAAAATATGAAAATAATATAGTCCTAAGTGCTTGCATATCCCACTCCAAAGATTGTAATTTTGGTGAGTGATGTTGTTTAAGTGTTCGAGAATGTGATTTAAGATGAAGCGCATCTCATTTCGAATTTCGTAGGCTATGGTTTGTAAATATTGACAATGTTCACAAAAGTGTTGATAGGGAAGAGTAGGCGGTGGACCATTGATCCTTGTAGGTTCGTTGAGTGGCGGAAAGCATGGTGAAGAGGTGGTAGAGGTGGATCAACGTCCATGATGTCGGGTATAGGTGGAGGTAGGCTTGCCAAACGTTCAAGTGTTTCGAACGATGGTTGAGGTGGTGGTTTGGTGGTTCTTGGTGGTATATCCTCTAGATCATTGAAGTATGGATGAGATAGATATATGATAATATTGAGTACGAGATAAAGTAAAGAGAGATAAAACCGTAACACAAGTATTTATAATGGTTCGGCTACAAGGTCACCTTCATTGGCTTACTCCACTCTCTTTTTTTTGAATTTTTTCAACCTTTTTTTTTTTTTTTTTTTTTTTCATTCACTCTTGCTCTACCATCCGCAAAACATAACATCATAGTAAAGGGATTTATAGTAGCATCCCTACATTTGAGTTTTTATTAGACTAAACTAATGACCCGAATCGTGAGGATCAAAACACTTGGAGTAATTTATTACGTAGATAAGTGAATTTAAATTTGACATTCCTTCCCGTTACTCCATAAAATACAACTTAACCCATTAGTCCCAATCGTCCCAAACTGTATTTACACAAGATATGACTCGACTTAGCATCCATGTAATCAACTAGATAATTGAACTAAGGGTTTAACATATTACAATAATGCACTAAAGATGAGTGCATACAAGGAAGGCTAAGGCGATTTGGGTGTAACATTTGGGGTGGATTGTAAACAATGCTCTTCATTGATATTCCAGAGACCGGAACATCACGAGCACCGCGAAAAGATAGGCTCTGAAGGGTTAACTAAGGGTATCGTGTACTAAAAATGAGTACATCGCAAGGGTGTGGGGGTAATTACTCAACCGATGTGGCAAATGTAATTATTTAAACAGGTTTAAAACAAGGGTTATCCTAATGCCTCTTATCATTTAGTAAATCCTAACTACACAAGTGTAGTCTCACTAGCGATCTCGGAATGCATCACAAAAACAAGTTCTAGAATCTATATACTACCGGTACACTCAATAAGCATCAAAGATGAATGCTTTTTATCCTAAAGATCTAAAGGCGAACCTCACATTTTTTTGGTGTGGAATTTGAGTGGTAAGGGTTTTTATGTTGGTCATCAACTGCTATCCATGAGACGTTTTATTAAGACTAAAGTTTTGGTCATAAGTGTAGTAAAAAATTAAAAATTTGGTGCTAAATTACCCTAACAAGTATTTTTTTTATAGTTTATTACACTATTACTAAGGACAAGACAAATATCAAGCGAGCAAATAGTTTCTAAGGTATCCTTTTTTTTTCCTCTCTACACTTAAACTGAACATTGTCCCCAATGTTCCCCAAAAGTATCAAAGTTATGATAATGGGAAGTAAATAAAGAGAAAAAAACTAGTACTCCGCTGATTAGCTCGGAATGATCGGTGTAGAATCAAGGTTAAATCCTCCTCCAAGAAGAATAAATAAATCATAAATATTGCTTCCATTGTGTATTTACATCTTCTTGTCCAATATAACCTGTAAATTCTAAGAAAAGAACAAAAGACCTCGCGTAAACTCGGCGGTAAAACTATATATAATACAAATCTAAACTAGAAAGCGAGTAAGATATAATGCTTGCAAATAGATGTTTGCAGGTTCCTGGAAAGTTAAAAATTCTGAAAATTTTTAGAAATTCAGTTTCGACAGAAAAACGAAAATCTGGAAAACTGGTTGCCACAGTTCCTGATGCCGTCAGGTTATAGATCCTGATATTGTCGGGATTGACTTGACAGAATTTTAAATTTTGTTTTCTGGAAATTCCTGGAAAATTTTACTTCTTTAAAACCTGGAAAATACTGCAAAAAAACCATTGTGACTCGATACAAGCATTTTGACTCAAACAAACACATAAATATATGCTCGTCATGTTTTGTTAATTTCATGTTAATTTTGTTCTATTAAACATAGATCTTCCTTACACTTATATTTTTTCAAAATACCTTTATATGCGATTAAGATGAGGTTAAAAACAAAATAAAGCATTTTCACAATTTTATTTGAAACATGAAAATTAAATAGTAATGAGGAGGTATATATGACACACAAACAAATAAAAATAAAACAATCAAACAAATAAACATGGGTTGCCTCCCAAGAAGCACTTTTCTTTATTTACGAGTCTTGTAGCTAGACTCAAAGTCATGCACTCATGCTCCTTGCGTTACTTCACTACCATCCATTACATCCCCTCCATCTTCGATCTTAGTTTTGTATTCGAGTCCTAATTCAATACACTCCTTATAAAACCCGAATATCTTTATCATCACATAATCAACACATCTCTTCATATCCTCATCATTCTTATAGTATACCGATTGTTTAAGTTCCTTTTCTAAGTTAGGCATCAATCGAAATTGTTCAATCTTATATGGCATTTTGTAATCGGTCTCATCTTTAAATCTAACTATCCCAAGTGATGGGTCGTGTGTCATTCTGGAGGTTTCCCCGAATGGCTTTCCAAGAACTACATGGGATAAGTTATGATCTATTATACAACTAATATCCTCAACGACCACGAAGTCCGTTACATAAGTGAAGTTTCCTACTATTACATTTAATCCATTGACTCTACCTACAAAATTATTTTTTTGCCAACTTTCATCGGGATCTTGTCTAGGTAAGAGTGATCTTTTTCTTATCCAATTATAGTGCGTCATAGTCATAACGTTTATTGGATACCTAAGATCAATGTAAGCTTTCCATATGTGCACATGTCCTATATTGCATGGTATGTTTAGATTTGAAGGATTGCCATGTGCAATGATTGGGGATCTTCTTGCATAGGACGGGTGAGGATTATGCATTAAGTACATATGGTAGGCTAGTTCCTCTTCCGTTGAAAACTTATTGAAGTAATCTTCCTCTACTTCGTCTACTTCATTATTAGGATCATCCTTAATTTCTTCATTAGGGGTCTTATTATCCCCATTTAGTGGCACTAAAATGATAGCATTGACGAAGTGAACATGTTTTGATGAGGATGGATCCTTGATTTCAATGTTTTTCAAAAAGGTTTACTAGGTGAAGTTGTCATGTGATTATTGAAAGCCTTCAACAAATTGTTAATTTTATTTGTCATCTCGCTTTGTTGTTGTTTGAAATCGGCTTCAAACCTTGACAATTGAGCTTCTTGAGATGACATAAAATTAGACACCATTCATTCAAGATTGTTGGAGTTATTAGAAACGAAAGGATTTTTGTTAAAGGTACGGTTCGAGTCCGAACCGTTTGGTTTGCAGGAATTTTCTTTTTCATTATTCTCTAAAGTCTTATGCTTCGATATTCAAGAACACTGACTCTGCCGGGCACTTGTTGTACCCTAAACCCTAAACCTTGAGAGCGATTGGTGGAGTTGAATAATTGTTTTGAGACGGGTTTGGGTTTTGTTTCCACCTAAGGTTTGGGTGATTTCTCCAAAAGGGGTTGTATGAATCACCTAAGTTGTTTTGCTCGGGTTTGAAAGTGTACCGCTTCTCTCCTACTCCATCAGTACGCGAGGATGCGTAGTCCGCAAAAGCTTGTTCGGGGAGTTTCGTGCAATCACGAGTGTCGTGAGGACCACTACATAACTCACACGAGGAAGTGATTTTATTCACTTAGCGTGAAGGTCTAAGAGCATCGTAGGAACTCATTAGGTTTTTAACTTGATCTTCAAGTTCAAGAATCCTACGATCAGAAGTATGTGAGTCATTTGAAGGCAAGGATATTGTCTTGACGGTTTTTCTCAACTCACGGGGGTCGTTCCAACATTCGTTGTCATAGAGGGCAAGGTCCTCTATTATTTCCCAAGATTCTTCTGCGGTTAGATCACGAATCTTACCACCAGCCGCTTGGTCAATGGTTTCCCTTTGGAGAGATTGACATGATTATAGAAAACTTGGATTTGAAGCAAAAGATCAATGCCATTGTGAGGGTCTTTATGGAGTAAGTCCTTGAATCGAGCCCACGCTTCGTAGAGAGTTTCACCTTGACGTTGTTGGAAGATTAAGATATCGTTCCTAAGTTTAGTAGTCCTTCCGGGTGGGAAGAATTGAGCGAGGAAATGCGTAGTAAGATCATCCCAACTAGAGATAGATCACGCGGGTAGATGCTCAAGCCAATTGCTAGCTTGATCACGTAGAGAGAATTGGAAGAGAGGCAGTCGTGTTGTCTCCCGAGTAGCAACATCAAGATCAATTGAATCGACAATTTTAAGGAAGTCCTTGAGATGTTGATTTGGATCTTCGGAACAAAGTCCATGGAATGCACATTCGTTTTGCACCAACCTGATGGTGTCGGATCGCAGGGCCGTAGTTTGAGCTTAATGTGGGAGCTCAATGATGTTCCTATAGCCTTGGTGGCTTGGTCTAGAGTATTCACCAAGAGTACGGGCTCTTGGCGGGTCTTGTTGGTTGAGAATGTGTAGGCCTTGTGGTGGTTGTGTTGCGGTGGTTGGTTGTGTTGTGGTGGTTGAGGAAAAGGCATCTCATTCACCATGGTGGCGAACGAGAAGTTTTTACGAACAAATCGAACAAAGAAAAAATAGACTACTAGGAAGCTAATAAAATAAAAATAAAATCTCACTCGATAGGAATCTAGTGAGTAGACCTAAACGAGATAGAAAACGAACCTAAACTATTCCCCGACAGCGGCACCAAAAACTTGATGCGGTGGATGTAACCTCCGAAAGAAGTTTTACAATCCTCCTAAGCAGTGTACCTAACCGCTGTAGTGTAGTATAGGTAAGACTCAGGGGATTGATCATTCTCTAGGGGAATAGTGTTGGGAAGATCGAGATGTATGACGAATAGGTTTAAGGTGAGGGATGATTCTTTTTGTATTTTTATATTTTATATGAAAGCAATTAAAATATCAGGATTGGATTGGGGGTTTGAATATTAACTACTTAAACTAACAATTAAACTAATTAAAACTAAATTGCAAATAAAGTAAATGAGGGATTTTTATGATAGATAAAAGAGTGTTTAGTTAGATTTCATTACTCCTTAGTTATCTCCAATTTATTAGTCGGATTGTCACATCCTTGTTTAATTGGCGCGTTGTATTTCATTATTCGTAAGGAGGTGCCTAATGCCCTAACTCTATGAATGTATTGATCTCCTCTAAGAAACCGGGATCGCCAATTAACCTAAGTTATCTTCCACAAATCTCCTATTATCAATAATCACAATTCACGCAATAAACACAACGAAAAGTCTACTAGTGCACTCTAGGACATAAATACATTGTTTAGGACGTTCAAGCTCGCAACACTAAAGGAAGAAGCAAGTTTTCCTAACCTAAAGTGTAACAACCACTTAAACAAGAGACGAAAATCAATAGCTAATAACTAGGTTTCATTACATCTAAGCAAACACTATGTTAAGTTAGCTATACATGTTAAAGATAAAGAAACCAATAATCATAATCAAGCATGAATCAAACATAATGATAGAAGAGATTAAGAGACTTATCTCTTATTGATAGAGGTGTTAAAACCCTAAAAATACTATAAAAACCGGATAAAATCGTACACCAAAGTTACTCTCCAATGTTGCACACTTAATGCAGAAAATTCTAAAACTTTATATAGATTTACAGTTGCGACGACGCCACTTTAAAGCTGTGACGCCGTCAGGTTGCCGCCATTAGGGTTTCGTCTTTTCTAAGTCAGCCTTGTGACGGGATCACTTTGTAACTTCAGACGCCGTCCAGAAATCTCTGACGCTGTCCCTCTTTGATTTTTTGGACCGTCACATTATAATTTTGACAGAAAATTCCAGGTCTTCTAACAGTGACGGCGTCACTTGTTACTTCATCACTTTTTCACTAAGCCGTTTCTAGTAAAATCTGGGCTGTTTTGCATCTCCGTTTGCAAGTGACGGCATCACCTTATAGGTTGTGACGCCGTCTGGTGCTTTTTTCCAGACTTTTTCATGACTTGGTCGTTTTCTTCACATTTTCATCCCTTTTCATACAAATATGCATGATTTTCAGCTTTTGCTTTTAAAGTATCTAAAACATGAAAAAGAATGAATTTAGGCAATATTTGATAATAAATATATTAATTTAGCGTTCAAATGACCCCATAAAAACGTTCGTTGTAAATCCTTATTACCTCCTCTTTTTGGCTGGCTATTTTTCGGTATTATGACCATATTCAAAGTGTCATCTCGTGACATCTCGCGGCAGTACTAGAATTAAGTGTCATATCCTTTTTGGCTTATTTGTCTTTCTAATCTTTTTTACAAAATCAATTCTTTATATAAAAAAAGTTCGCGTCAAATATTAAGGCTCATCTTCGCTTCGCTGGTGCATCGCGATGAAGATTTATCCACTTGCTAGAAGATATCGTCATCAACAAAAAATAGTTTAAGCTTTTATGTTTAGTGTTTTCTACCCCAGTTTCGAGATTTTGCGATTTAGCCGCTCAAATTGCGAGAGAGTATTAGATGGATTAAGTTAGTTGGCTCAAGCCCGACTTGTTGGTTGATTCATTTTTTTATATCTTGTATTCTATAAATAATGGCTAAATAATATATCATAACTTACGAGGTTTTCATTGTTGATAGAAAGAGTAACATTCATGTCTCCACATATCTCCCAAGTATATGCTTATGTATATTAAGATCTTCTCACAATTCTCTCCTTTTACCTTTATTATTATCAGCATAGATAAAAATGAAAGGGTTATGAAAATTTCCGTTAATTGCTTCTATCACACATAAAATTGCTTGAGCACTCATTTAGAGAAGAGTTAATTACATAAATCGTCTTTGTGGTTTGCTGAGGTTTACGGATATTGTCTTTGTACTTTTTTTTAAGCGGGTCATGTCTTTGTAATTTTTGATTTTTACGGATCATGTCCAACTTTCGACCCAAGTCCAAACAATCGTTAAAAAAGACCTAACTTGAAATTAATGGACTAACGTAGAGGTTAACCTTGTAATTTGAGTTATCCCTCTCAAAATACAAACCACAAAGACAATTTATGTAATTTACTCTTAAAAAAGGGGGAAAAAAAGAGTAAAGTCAAAAATACATTCCTGTGGTTTGACTTTTGTCTCGCTTTACAACCCTAAACTTTTTTTGGCACAAAACCATCCATTCGTTAGTAAAGTTGGCACAACTACATACCCCTGTTAGCAAATTCAGTTAATAAGGACTAACGGTGCAAATATTTCTCCTTTATCTCCTAACGGAAGAGAAAATATTTGCACCGTTAGTCCTTAGGACTAACGGTGCACTCCACCGCCACCTACCACCCAACGTCACCACCCAACGCCACCTACCACCTCCACCGCCACCTCCACCCACCACCACCCCCCACCTCCACCGCCGCCACCCACCGCCACTAGTGCCACCACTACCTCCACCCACCACCACCCAACGCCACCACCACCCAACGACACCACCCCCACCTCACGACCGCCACACACCACTAGACCACCACATCCACCCACCGCCACCCAACGCCACCTCCACCCACCACCACCCAACGCCACCACCCCCACCTCCACCGCCGCCACCCACCACCACCCAACGCCACCTCCACCCTCTACCACACAACCACCACCTCCACCATCGCCATCTACCGCCACCACTATCACCACCAACCACCACCGCCACCCACCACCTCCATCACCGCCATCCACCGCCACCACCCACCTCCACCAAACGCCACCAGTGTAGTTGTGGCACTGGTGGCGGCGGTGGTGGGTGGAGGTGGCGGTGTAGTGGTGGCAGTGGTGGCGGTGGAGGTGGGGGGTGGTGGCGTTGGGTGATGGTGGGTGGAGGTGGCGGTGGGTGGTAGGTGGCGGTGGAGTGCACCGTTAGTCCTTAGGACTAACGTTGCAACTTATTTTATTGCATCGTTAGTCCTAAGGACTAACGGTGCAAATATTTTCTCTTATGTTAGGAGATAACGGAGAAAATTTTGCACCGTTAGTCCTTATTAACTGAATTTACTAACAGAAGGATGTATTTGTACCAACTTTACTAACGGAGGGATGGTTTTGTGCTAAAAAAAGTTTAGGGATGTAAAGCGAGACAAAGGGCAAACCATAAGGATGTATTTTGGACTTTACTAAAAAATAATAATAAATTATAATACGTATTTTTTTTTATATTATAATATTTAAGAAAAAAAAACTTTTTAGTTTTTTTTTAATTTTATTAAAAAAATAATTTTAAATTAAAATTACAAAAACAATTTTAATTTTATTATAATAAATTTCTTTAAAAAAACATTTTTTTTAAATTCGTCAATTTCTTTACGTTTTCGTCCGTTTTTATTATAATACGTTTTTGCATTTTTGTTTTTACGTTTTTATACGTTTTAATGCGTTTTTGTCTGTTTTCGTATGTTTTATACGTTTTCATCCGTTTTTATACGTTCTTTTTATGATTTTTGTACGTTTTCATATGTTTTATATGATTTTTTTTTCCTTTTTGAGCGTTATTATACGTTTTCATCCGTTTTTGTTCGTTTTTGTACACTTTTTGTACGTTTATATACGTTTTTGTAAGTTTTATTCGTTTTTATACAAAAAACGTATAAAAACGAACAAAAGGTATGAAAACTTTTAAAACACGTATAAAAACGGATAAAAACCATAAGAAAATGTATGAAAGCAACGTACGAAAACGGATGAAAACTTACAAAAACATATAATGACGTCAAAAACGAAAAAAATTAGGAAAACGTCCAAAAATCGTACAAAAACGTTGAAAATGTATAAAACATACAAGTACGTATAAGAACGGGCAAAAACATATAAAAACGTACAAAAACGAACGAAAACGTATAAAAACGGACAAAAACGTATAGAAATTGATGAAAGCGTACAAAAACGTATAGAAATTGATGAAAGCGTATAGAAATTATTATTATTATTATTATTATTATTATTACTATTATTTTTTTTTATTATTATTATTTTTTAATTAACATCACTTTATTAAAAACTCAAAGGATTTACAAGAAATTAGTAGGAAGCCGAGAAATTATTATTATTATTATTGTTATTATTATTATAAGAGTAAATTACATAAATCGTCCTTGTGGTTTGTATTTTGAGAGGGAAACCTCAAATTATAAGGTTAACCCTCACGTTAGTCCATCAATGTTAAGTTAGGTCCTTTTTAACGATCGTTTGGACTTGGGTCGAAAATTGAACAGGATCCGTAAAAATCAAAAACCACAAGGACATGACCCACTTAAAGATTCGTGAAAATCAGCAAACCACAAGGACGATTTATGTAATTAACTCTTTAGAGAATGATATTTGAACATTATCTCCATTCCATCCGATAACAATTCTAAAACCTTTCTTAGGCCCGTTTGGTATGGGTCATTAGAATGGGTATGGATTTGATTTGACATTAACTAAATGTTTGGTTTGCCTTTATATGATTTGAAACCGTGTTTGATACCTTTTAATGTGGGGCCACACCATTCCTTATATGCATATATGGTTTCGCATGAATCCACTAACTTCCTTTGTCATTTTCTTTTTTTCTTTTGTCCTTATGAAAAATTTAAAGTATTTAAGTGGGTCCGTTACTATTTTAATATTTAAATAAACTATTATTATAAATAAAATTATACCAATTATATATTTTCTCTCTCTTACATCAAATCTTAATCTAAATCCGAATCCAAATCCTAAACACGTCAACAATCCAAACGGCCGCTTACTGTATGACATACTGGAACACAAAATCACCAATTCCAATTCCCGAAAACTATCTCACATATTTTAACAAACTTATTACTTTTAAACAGTGTTTCCAAAGCAACACATACATTTAGTTTTTCCTCACATATTAATTTGCTCACTTCATTCGGCTTATTTACAGTCCCCAAACTTCTAACATTCCAAATACCAAATTTTAAATTCCATGTTAAAGATGATGAGTTAATTATGCTTACCTTAGTAGTCTTGCAGGACATTGTTGTCCATTCTAAACACTTCATTTTCTTTCATACACTTTGCTATACCAGAAATTCTCAATAGGTACATCATCTTCATCAACATACATGTCATCTTCCTTTAGTTTCCCATTATCCTCCTTCTTGGCTAATAACTCGCATTATTTTAAAATACCTAAACATATCACAACTCCATTTTTATGTTTCTTCTAGTGTAGGTTGCTTTTTCATATACACAAAAACATTAACCCTTTCTCTAGCTTTCATGTTTTGTAATTCCAGTATCTCATCCTCATTATATGTTGTTGAGAAAAGTGACACCGGAATGAAGCAAACCCACAAATAAAATAAGAAATATAATAAAAGATGACACACAGATTTTACGTGGAAAACCCCAATAGGGTAAAAACCACGAGCAAGGAAAGATACGTTTCACTATGATGAAAACTAGGAGTTACACCTTCTCTCTGATTGCAAGGATAAACACCTAATCAGGAGATACCAACCAAACTCTCTAATTAACCCACAATACTGGAGATAAAGAAACAAATAACACTGTATGTTATTATAGAGAAAGAATGAGAATGGAATGATTTTCAAGTGAAATGCACTCATCTATTTATAGTAGAAGTGTATGGCAACCTTGTAAATAACCAACTAAATGACAACCACAAAATGCAAAGCACAAGAACGTGCATCTTTTCCACCATTCAAATGAAAAGGCTTCAATTGTGCAAGTTGTCCAAGTTTTAAACCATCTATCTCATCTTATTTTATCAATCTCCTACTTGAAGATTAGATCGAGGCCCGGTCAATCTTTACACAATATCCTTCCTTGCACTTTCATGTTGCTTACGTTTCTGTTAGGCCGCTTGAGGATCGTCTCCATATAAACTTGTCACAATTGATTGCTTTTGTCAGATAATCTGCCACGTTATCATTAGTATGAATTTTATGTATATCCACGGTTCCTTCTTCCACTTTCTCATGAACGAAGTGATACTGAACTCGTATATCCTTTGTCTTTGAATGAAATGCTGGATTCCTTGCAAGATAAAAGGCACTCTCGTTGTCACAAAATAGAGTAATTTTCTCTTGTTCGTGTCCGAGCTCTTCCAACAAAATCTTCAACCATACTGATTTTTTACTGGCTTGAGCAACTGCAACATATCTTGCTTCCGTCGTTGACATAGCGACAACTTACTGCAGTTTTGAAACCTAGCTTACTGTTCCGCCAGAAAGTGTAAACGCATACCCGGTGGTTGATTTACTTCTGTCAAGATCACCTGCATAATCAAAATCAACATATCCTTTTACAGTTAAACCCGATTCCCCATAACATAATGCAACGTCCAAGGTTCCTTTAATATATCTAAGGATCCTCTTCATAGCTTCCCAATGCTCTCTACCAGGTTCCGCCATGTACCGACTCGCTACTCCCACTACATGTGCAATGTCTGGTCTTGTACAAATCACCGCGAACATTAAACTTCCCACTGCTGATGCATATGGTACTCGAGACATCTCCATCCTCCCTTCTTCACTGCTAGGGCTCATCTTAGAGGATAACTTGACATTAGTAGGAAACGGGGTTGTTATTGGCTTACAATCTTGCATATTAAACCTTTGTAAGATTTTCTTCACATAACTTTTTTGTGAAAGCCAAATTTTCCTACTAACTCTATCTCGGTGAATTTGCATCCCTAGAATCTTGTTTGCGGTTCCAAAGTCTTTCATCTTGAATTCCCTAGCCAGTTGAGCCTTCAATTTATTGATACGATATTTGTTGGGGCCTGCTACCAACATGTCGTGTGGAGTCCCAAACCTTGTGTTACACATTGGATTTCACAAACACATCATACCATGATCAAACTAGGCGTACAACTTAAGGTTTTAGAGAGAGAAAAAGTTAGAGGTTTGGGAACTTAGTGAGAGAAAGTGAAAATCTTATTATGAGCTCCAACTCTCTACCTTGGGAGGTAGAGAGTATTTATAGTCTTACATAAAACGCCACCTACGGGCTGTGGATCAGGCATACAGTGGGTAAAGACCCGTCCGTCCTCCACGGTGTTACTTAACTAAATACTACTTAACAGTAAATAACTACGACTACGAGCTTTCTAACGATTACATATACTTGAGGTGACCGACACTTTAACAACTGGATTTACTAAATCCTAACAATCTCCCCCTAAGGGAGGTCACCTCAAATTACAATGACTACAAACAGATATTACATTAGATTGTTCTTGGATTCTTGATTAAGTTCTTTGCTCAGTAGCTCGTAGTCTTTGATTCTCCATGTTCCGCATGTTTGGATAATTCTAGTGGAGGTCTTTAAGTGATCCTCATGATAATGAGTTTTGAGACAGCTTTGAGATCATCAGCTACCATAAATCTCTGACTCATCCATTGTTGTACTGCCATCATGTGAAGTTGTGACTTTTGGACCGACATGCTCACATTCTGGATCATGATTTCTTCTTATCAGAGTAGCGAAAGCTTTAGTTGATTCATGATATTTGCGGCAGTGTAGTAGAAGCATGGAGTGAAAAATATCAGATTCATTGATGCACTAATCATGATTTCTTTGGAAATGAATGTGTTGTGTGAGCATACGGCTATGGATTGACCTCTCCATTCTGATCAGCTCCAAACGTCGGGGTGTACCTACATAAAATAGTTAGCAATATAGTGTACGAAAGTGTCTTTGATCACTTTCGTTGAATTGAGGTACACGGCCCACGGTTCCCCATTGATCAGTACAAGTACTGCCTGTGATCAGGTATAATTCCGAAGAATCTCCTTGACAGGGTTTCACAGCTGCTCTAGCCGTTCTCAAACCGGAACGTCTAAAAGAAGACAACACGGAGTGAGTGAACCAGCGAATTTTGATATTCACTGATTGATGAAAAGAGATTTGAAAACCAATCGTGTACTGCTCAATAAAGTGTTTTAGCAATACAACGAAGGTTTTAAGAAAAATCAATTATCAATCATAAACACCTTTTAATTTTTGAAACATTAATACACAGTCGATGTGCTAGAGAAAAGATTTTTAAGCACAACGACCGGTTTTTTCAAAGGTATCCGTCAATCCATAACCTGAACTAGGATTGATTCATAATTATGAATCGCCCCATTGTTTCTGTTCAGTTGTCACATGGTTGATCTATTGGACAGATCTCACATGCCACCCACCAGGAGCTTGTTTGATGTTGGCTCCAGAAGGCTTTCCATCTTCATTGTGAGTATGTTTGCATATCACTCAGATGTTCTGGCAATGCCACAAGGATAATGCGTAGGACTCATAAGATATAATCTCTCTTTCCACATTGTGTGAAACATAGAGTCTTCATTGACAGTGTCCTAAAGAGATTTATTTGATGATCTCGTGGCTCTAGACTCAATAGTGCACATTTGGTTCCTATGATGGAGACTAGGGAGAGGGTCTCCTTCTTCAATATCAACAATCCCCGTGAGAATGAAACAAGTCCTTTTAAGAGGAACTTGAGTAGCTTGGGAAGTTTAGTGCAGTGCGTCACGGGGTCCATGACGTCTTGTCTTCAATACCAGTGTTACCTTAGTAACTACCAGTAGCATATGAATTGAACCCGGTTTCTGCCCTAAGGTTGAATTATTGGAGGGCTATTTGTTTTCACCCTTTTCTCATCTAATTCTTTTTTATTCTTCAACCCCTTCAGTGCTTACCGAGACTTCATAACTAGAACCTTGTTGGGTTTGTTCTAGTACTAGCTCTGTCTCAGTCCGCACTCTTCCCTTATTCTCATTTTTCTCCTTTTTTCATCATACCTAAGGACTTCTACACTATCTAGTGGATTGTCCCTGGGTAGATCCCTCCGGTTCTGGCGGATCATGGGAACAAATACCTAACCTTATCATCCTTATATCACCATGCGTAAAGTAAATTTGGTCGGTCTATTTGGTATTGTTCATCTGCCATTGGAACCAATTGAAAACCAATTGAAAATCAATCCAGATACTTGTGATATATTATCAAAGCATTTTTTACCTTAATTGTTTTTGATATTATTAGAAAAAGAGATCCCCCTCAACATGTGCATCATGTATTTGAAATCGTTTTGGCACAAGGAGGCAAGAGGAAGGATTAACTTCTTTGATTACCATTTTCTAAAAGATATCAACATCACTTCCTTGAACAAATCAAGTAGATAAAGCATATTGGGGAAGGATGAGGTTTTCATAAGTTTGCTCCCCCTCAATATGTGCTTCGAGGTTCAAAATAGTTTTGCATATATTAGAAGAAACCTGCACTTAGAGACAAATCAATCACATTTCAATTCTTTGTGGTTTAAAAAATACTCCCCCTCAACATGTGCATGGAAAATTTGAAATCATTTGGCACATGTGGGGAGGAAATCTTGCTAAACACTTGTGAAACCATTTATCGAATCATCAGTTTAAAACCAATTTAAATCACAAATTCTCCCCCGATCACAATTTTCAAATCATTTGAGATTTGTGATCTCTGTAGATTTAAATTGATTTTGAAAGCTTTTGAGGAGAATTGTGACTTGCTTTTGAAAAACATTAAACTGATAAGGGTCAAATCTGAGACTTTAGACTCCATTGTATAAACATGCTTGAGTATCTTTTTGAAAACATGACATAACCTTGGTCTGAACCAATTGTATGACAAATAACCTTTTGATTTAAATGAAATCATTCTCCCCCTCAATCAATGACATAAGGTGTTGATTGAGAGATAGAGATTTTGACCGATGTCAAGTCCAGATGAATTTTAAAAAAATGAGATCGAGTTATTTTTATTAGTTTTCAATTAGATAACAAATATTTTTCAGAAGAATTGATAGAAGGAAAAATATTTGGAAATGAACATTTGTCTTTTTGGTGACAAACATTTGTTTTTAGAATCAGCGCATGAGGTTTGAAGATTTAAGATTAAGCATGGCTCTGTTCTTTCTTTAAAAGCGGGTTACTGCCTGAAATGACAATAAACCATGGTTTTACTTTCTCCCAAAAATAATTTTTGATTTTTTTTTAAACATTCGAACAACATCTAAAGACCCGTGTCATTCTTTGAATGACAGAACAAAAACCGTAGATATTATCGAATCGAGAAAATATGACAAAATGACAATAATTTTTGAAAATTTTCAAGATTTTCAAGTTTTTATGGATTTTTGAGAGTTTTATGTTTTTCTATTTGCTTTTTGAAGGTTTTCTAATTTTGTATTTTGCTTTTCGAATAAATATTTACAAGAGATGGATGAAGAAAGACCTTTACTCCTCGTCTTCTTCCTGAAGACGTTTGAGTGTTTCTGGTTGTAGACTCTTTAGACCAAGTCGTGGAAGGATAAACTCAAAACGTTCTCTAGGAAGAGCTTTGGTGAAGATGTCTGCTAATTGGTATTCAGTCCTCACAAAATAGAGTTCCACCACACCGTTCTCCACTTGCTCCCTGATGAAATGATGTCGAATGTCGATGTGCTTTGCTCTTGAGTGTTGAACGTTGTTGCATGAGAGAGCAATAGCACTTTTATTATCACAATACAGAGGGATTTTGTTGAATTCAAAGCCATAGTCAGATAATGGGATCTCATCCATAGGATTTGAGCACAACAAGATGACATGGCTATGTATTTAGCCTCTATAAAGGATATAGAAGTACTCATTTGTTTCTTTGAAGACTAGCTCACAAGCTTATCGCCCAAAAACTAAGCACCTCCAGACGTACTTTGACGTGTATCTTGACATCCTGCATGATCAACATCTGCATAGGCTGTTAGTGATATACCAGTGTCCTTCGGGTACCAAAGTCCCATATTGATGGTTCCTTGGAGATACCGAAAGACCCGTTTAACTGTTTCAAGGTGCTTTTTGGTAGGCTTAGCCTGATATCTAGCACACATGCAAACAACGAACAAAATGTCTGGTCTACTAGCTGTGAGGTACATCAGGGATCCAATCATACTACGATTTCATTTGAGAAGCGATCACATTAATTGGGGTCAGTCGAGGCAAAAATAATATCATCAACATAGATTTGAACATGGATTAAATGTTTTCCTGACTTTCTGGTGAACAATGTTGGATCAACTGCTCCTTTGCTGAATCCAGTAGATAGAAGAAACTTTGATAGCGTATCATACCATGCTCTTGGAGCTTGCTTCAAGCCGTAAAGAGCCTTCTTCAAGCGATAGACATGAGTAGGATGCTCAGGATTCACAAAGCCTTCCGGTTGGCTGACGTATATGACTTCTTTAAGATCTCCGTTAAGAAAAGCCGTCTTCACATCCATCTGATAGACTACCATATTCTTACTTGCAGCATTAGCCAGGAAGATTCTGATAGCCTCGATGCGTGCAACTGGAGCAAATGATTCTTCAAAGTCAATACCCTCCTCTTGACGATATCCTTTTGCAACCAATCGAGCCTTGTTCTTTAAAACATCACCATGCTCATCAAGTTTCACTTTGAAGATCCACTTTAGGGCAATGATCATAGCACAGTCAGGATCAGGTACTAATTCCCATACATCTAGTCGATCAAACTCATGAATTTCTTCTTGCATGGCATTGAACCAGCTGTCTTCATTCATAGCAGTTTTAACGTCTTTTGGTTTGATCTTAGAGAGTACAGAGTTGAAGAATCACCATAAGGCATCGGTTGCAAGTTATCGACGAGTGGATACTGAACGAGAAGGGTTTCCAATGATTTTGTCCAATGGGTGATCATGTGTCCATTTTCTAAGGTGTTCATGTGGTTGTTGTTGAGGAACAGAAGTAGTAGAGTCGATTTCTCCGGATGAAGATGGTTCAGATGATGATTCAAGAGCAAATATGTTTTCAAAGGGTTCATCTTCTGGAGGAGCAAAAAGATTTTCATCATCTGTAACTGCAGCAACATTTCCATTGTGTACACTTGATGATTGAGGCATTGATGATGATACCGAGTGATCAGCAGAAGGCGCTTCTTGACTTAGTGACATAGAAACTGAAGGGTTAACTTCATTGACAGGTATAGGAGCAGCCTCTATTGATGGATTTGACAGATCATTAGTAATTGGCTCATAGTGTTCATCAAACATTGGATCAAACAGTTTCTTCAATTCATCTTCTGAAGGGGGTACATATGGAGTTGCTGGTAAGGAGTTTGGTACAAGAGAAGAACTAATGGGACTATTTAGAAATGCGGGTCTAAAACTGGATTGTCCAGGAGCCATTTGACCAGTCAGCTCATCAAACGTAACGTGAATTGTTTCCATGATATTTCGAGTTCTCTTGTTGTAGATTCGGTATGCATTTCTGTTTGGTGCTTATCCTACAAATACTCCAATATCTGCTTTAGCTTTCAATTTGCCTAAATCTTGACCCTCATTAGTTGGGTAACATAAAGCACCAAATACACGAAGGTATGATAGATCAGGTTTTCGATTGTGGACAAGTTCATACAGAGTTTTTCCATGAGTAGTGTGAATTAGGGACCGATTTTGAGTGTAGCATGCAGTGGCAATGGCTTCAGCCCATAGAAATGTTGGAACCTTTAAGTAAATCAGCATTGTTCTTGCGGCTTCCACAAGAGTTCGATTTCGTCTTTCAACTACACCGTTCTATTGAGGAGTTCGTGGAACACTTCTTTGAGGATTGATTCCAATACTTTCATAAAATTCACTGAGTTCTCTATTAACAAACTCAGTTCCATTGTCCGTTTGGACGATTCTGATAGTCTTGTTAAGTCGAACCTGCAACTGTTTAATAAGTTTAATGATGACATCTGGAGTTTCATCCTTTTTCCTCAAGAACTTAACCCAAATGAATCGGGAGTAGTCATCAACCACGACTAACACATATTTCTTGCCATTAATAGTTTGCACTCTCATCGGTCCACATAAATCCATGTGAATGGTATGTAGAACTTCCATAACAGAATTTGTGGGTTTGGGTTTGTGGGCATATTTCTTGCTTTTTCCCAATTGGCATGCTGGACAAAGATGATCCTTTTCATACTTTAATCTGGGTAAGCCTCTTACAAGGTCCTTTCTGGAAAGATTGTTAATGGTGTTGAAGTTCAAGTGATTGAGACGACGATGCCATAACCATGACTTTGTTTTCGAAGCCTTTGACAACAAGCAGATTGGAGAAGACTTCATCATATCTTTGATAGAGATGGTGTATAGAGTTGAACCATGAGTTCCTCTTAACAATTCCACACCATCAAGTTCTCTAACGAAACAAGTACGTTTTCTAAAATCCACTTCTAGATCGGAATCACAGAATTTTCCAACAGAAAACAAGTTATGACCAAGACCTTCAACATAATATACCCTGGAGATTACACTTTTACCAACAACATAGTCTTCATAACCCATAATTGCACCGAAATGATCGTTCCCGAATCTAACAGTCCTTATGAATTTACTCACGAAGTTCATGAGCCGCGACCGGTCTCCAGTCATATGCTTGGAACAGCCTGAGTCCAGGTACCACATAACGATTTGAACGATCTGCAGTTGAACACAGACAAGAATGGATAAGCGGATAATTGGGATCCCCATGCAAGAATGGGTTCCATTTGGTTAGTAACAGTGATTGGAACACCCACATCAGAAGTAGAAACAATGGAATCATCAGGGATAGATGCAGTGCTAGTGTCCGTACTAGACCTATTCAAAGTATGTTCACTTCTTAAGGGAATAGATCTACCAGTAGGTATCCATTTCCTAATGGGCATTGATCTAGATAATTTAGTGCACATCTCATTAAGATTGAATTTATGGCCAGTAGGTATCCACTGATAACCTATGTTACTAAATTTCCTTCCTGTGGGTTTCCAATGTTTTCTAACCTTCTTCCGCCATTGCTTTCTAGCCTTCTTAGCTTGATTTTTTGCATTAACAACTTTGACAGGGCATTTAACAGTATCAAGCAAAACATTCATACCACATTCATGATCAGTAACAGAAATCAAACAGTCATCATTACAAAGTTTGCAGATAGTAGCCGAATTCGAATTAATTACAGTACGCTTATAGCTAATACTAGAATCAACACGATTCATTTTATTCAACTCAAACTTAGTGTTCCTAGGGTGGTCTTCTACTCTCTTCCAATGCACATTCTTAGCTTGTGAGGTCCTATCTTGCTTTGTATTGCCTAGAGGCTTTGACCCGCTTGCTTTTATATCACTAATTACTCTTGTAGAGGGAATTATGGGAACATTAGTTGGTTGGACTACGTTTTGCATTCCTGAACTAGACGTACATGGATCAGAACTACTTGTAGGCACTTTAGAGTTCACTTTCTTAGTACTGGGCATAGAATGGGTTGCATAATTGGCACTAGGCATAGAACAAGGCATCACAACTTTATCTTTTGCACCTAAGGATTTAGGACATGTAGCTATTAAACATTCTAGCAGCTCTTGAGATTGTTTGGCCTGAATGCAAGCAAACCTAATCTCTCTATCAAGTGGCTTATTTATGAAATCCTCTTCTACAATCTCACGGAGACATTCTAGACTATCCTTAAGGTGGGCAAAATAGTTATGAAACACAAGTTCGTTATTTCTAAGATGAGGAGGAATGTATTTAATGTCATCCGCAGTATATTTGCAGTTTGTAGATGACTTTGATGCAACATTCTCATTAAAGACAAGTGGCAATTTCCCTTTTTCCAGACTCCTCAGATTCTCAATTTCCTTTTGTAAATATGTTATTTTTTCGTTGTTCTTGTCACGAGTGACTTTCATTGAATCATATAACTCTTTAAAGTGTCGTTTAACGTTTTCATTTTCTTCTAGAAAACTCTCATTTTCTTTTTGTAAAACATTAACCAAGTTTTGAAGATGAAACGTTTGAGAATACTAAGAATCTAAAGGAGGAGGCATTTGGGAGCCAGTCACGTTGTTCTTTTCACCCTTTAATTGTGAAATTTGGTTTCTCATTTTTCTGATCGTGTTACAATGAGCTCGAATCTGTTCATCACGTTTGCTTATTTCAAAAACTGCATCAAATTCAGGAGCATCCAAGGATGTCTTCATATTTGAGGTTTTAACATTTTCTTTTAGATGTTGATATTTTAATTGCAATGCAAGATGCTCAACTTCCAATTTAGAAAACTGTTTCACCAGGTTATCATGATCATCCTGTTCAACTTTATCATGCAATTTAGAGTTAGTTTTTTCAAGCTCAATGACACGATCATGGGAGACTTTCAGAGCAACAGATAATTCATGAAATTGAGATGCATTAATTGAACAATTCGTGGCAGTATAAAACACATCTTAAGAGATACATTCAGTGATCAGATTCTCATTTAAGGTATGCAAGTTCTTCCTCTCAATCTCATTGTATTTTAATTCACGCTCATAGTCATTGACTTCAACTATCATAACATCAAATTCCTTTTCCATTTCTTTAATATCTGAATCTATCCCCTTTTTAAGACTCTCAAATTGACCTTTTAATTGTTTAAAGAAAGGCATGACTTCAGTTAAATAACATTCTTTAGTTTGCTCAAAACCCCTTTCCCCTTCAGTTATCCCCGTAGGTGTGATTCTCTTCTTACACGTCTTCTCAAAATTAACAAATAGTTGATAAACAACATACAGGCTGATTAAGGTCTTGCTATTAGTGGCAATAGATATAGGAACTAAGTGCATTGGTGTATTTGGAGGATACACACTAGCTACATGCATTTTCCTAAAGGGAGTGTTCGTTTCAACAAGTACATTAACTTTTTGCTTATCCATGTCCTTTTTCCAAAAAACTTGTTCTGGGGTTAATTGAGTTTGAGCCTTAAACTTGTTCAGGGAAATCCAATTTTTCTTAGTGTAATCATGGGGTTTGATTGTTATGTTATTCTCTTTACACGCATGATTGTTAAGCTTCTTATCCATTTTCTCCCTAGATGCATCATCTAATTTTCTATCCTCTTCCGTGCTTCCTATACATGATGGTGTTTGCCTGGGCTTAAGAATCTCATTGCCATCATAGATTACCTTCTGAGCTTCTCATGCTTTCTTACCATACTCAGGATTGGGATCCTTAATAATGGGAATACTATGCTTAGTGACCACGTGAGTAGTTTGAATGGTGTTTCCTTGTACGTACAACTTATTTTCAAGCTTGTTTTTCAAAGTTTTTAGATTAGAAAAGTCATTCAAAAGTTTTGATTCCTTAGCGTTAAATTCTTGTTTAAGCACTTTAACATTTTCTTGAAGCTCTTGCTTTTGCTTAACAGTTTTAGACAGCTTTTCTTGTAAGGAGTTTAACTATTGTTTTAACACTTCTTCTCTAAAATTACTTTTTCTAATAATTGTACGCATTTGGTCATCCATTTCCTGCTCACGGGTAGTTAACTCAAACTTAGCACGTTGTTCATAAATAGCAACTTGTTCTTTATAAACATTCAGTTCAGAGGTGACAGAATCATCAGGGGCACATGCAGTGAATTCATCAAGAACATAGTCATCATTGACTGCAGAAGATACATCACTTGGTACAATGTCACTTTCACTTTGTGTCACATATTGATCATATGGGACAATATTACTATTTCCCTCATTATCAATATCTGATTCATAAGTTTCAAGAGATTGTACTTCATTATGTATCTTTTGCTCATCAACCTCATCGTATAGTTTTAATACCTCCGAGATGATTGATTCTTTGGATGGACCAGCCTGTTGTGGTGAAGAGATCTTTGGAGAGACCATGGGTGAGATGCTAGCCATGAAGATTGTCTGGGCAGTTGGTTCATCATCGACATATGAGTCATATGCATCACAATCAGCTACTTGAAATGCATTTGGATGATTCTGTCCCATGACTTGCACTGGCTGTTCATCCACATCAGCATCATATGTCTTAGCATTCCCTTCAGTAAGAAACAACAACTCCTCTTCATCCAAAGTTGCTCCATTATCCTGAGCTTGCACAAGCAGCATCTTGTCTCTGAAGTATTCTGCATTCTGTGAACATTTTGGAGATGTGCAGTTCCTTGCAATATGTCCCTCACCACCACAATTGTAGCATTTGATTAGCTTTGCTTGTCCTTGATTTGGATTCCTTCCACGATTCTGATTTGCCACATATCCTCTACCAACTCCACCTCTTCCCTGTTCATACTGCCTTTCTTGAACTAGTTGCACCATAACCTTCCCATCTCTGACAGTAGCTTGATTGTGTGGATTGGATGCTGTTCTGAGGTTATTGTTGGTGTGTAGGAGAGATTTCATGTTTTGACTAACCATGAGAGACAGTTGATTGATGAAGTTTTCCATGAGTGTGTTTGAGTCGGGAGGCTTATATGCTGGATCAGGGATGAGCTTGTAATTACCATTACCCATGGGTATGACTTGAGAAGCTTTGGTGGTAATTCCAACATTGGTGTAAAAAGCTGTAGAGTCATTTGACGAACTAGTTTCTCATTGCTTAGATTTGAACTGTTCAAGAATCCTTCGTTCAATCATAGCATGTGTCTCATTCTGAAGAAGGAAGGCATACATTTGCTCATAGTTGGTGTTCTTCAATCCTTTGGTTAGCTTCACAGAGGTGACAAACTTGTGCCATTCGGGATTCATGTTGTTAACTAACTTTAAGTTCAGCTGAATATTTGGCATGGTCATTTTGATATTCCTCATATCATTTACAAGCTTGTGGAATCTCACGTAGTATTCATAGACACTTTCTTCTGGTTTCATCTTAAAGTGCTCAAATTCATCATAAAACTGTGATTCTCTGTCTTCCTTGGTTAATTCAGAACCTGAGAGAAGCATTTTGACATTATCCTAAACAGCCTTGGCTTCAGTGTTGTGATTGATAAGCTTGTAGATGTCTTTTGGAAGACCCTGAAGTATAATGTTTGAAGCCCTGATATCAGCATCGAATCTCTTTTTCTCCTTATCATTGAGCTCATCATACGTCTTTGGTCTGTCCAATCCAAAGATCATGGTTCCATCTGCAGCAGTATCAATTATGTCTCTTGTAGTCTCAATCTGATAAGGTCCTTCATCGATTGACTTGAGAATGTTGACTCCATTTTCCTTTCCTAGACAGTACAACCTAATTCGTTGAGCCCATGAGTCATAGTCTGTTCTGTCAAGCATGGGTGGACGAGTGTCTGAACCAGCTGCTTGAACGTCCTCAGCTACAGTAGAGACGATTCTAGGCACATTGGTAGACATGTTTACAGATTACACGGGATTTTATAACTCTATGATTAAACCGGGAAATAGATTCTTTCACGGGATTTTACTAAATCAAGAGAAAACCGTATTAGAAACAAATATTAACCAAGTCGCTATAACTCTTGAACCAAGTCGCTAGGTACCAAGTCGCTAAGACCCAAGTCGCTGAACACAAGTTGCTAAAGCACCAAATCGCTAAGTAGACAAGTCGCTAAAGAACAACTCGCTAAGTATCCAAGTAGCTAAGAATCAAGTCGCTGAACACAAGTCGCTACTGCACCAAATCGCTAAGCAGACAAGTCGCTAAAGAGCAACTCGCTAAGTACAATAATTACAAGTCGCTAGAAATAATAAAGACAATTCGCTACACCAACCAAGTCGCTAGCCGAAGAGGAACCTCCACTAACTTGTACTGTTTGTCGGCTTGTCTCAATAGACAAGTCGCTAAGATCAAGTCGCTACAACTTACTACAACTCGCTGGAAATTACTAAAGCAAGTCTCTACGAAGAATATCACTCCGAGACTCAAGTCGCTAACTTGAAAAACTTCAAAATCACACTTTTCAATCCAAAACAAGCTCAACCACAGTGATTCAAGCTTCCCAAATCAAAACCCAAGCACTTACAATGATTATAAACACAAAAGTACACTCAAAATTCAAACTTTAACACAAGAAATGATCCAAATGATGCAAAAACCACTAAACATTTTCAAACCCAAAAACCATATAAAACCACTAGAAATCCAAGGATAAGTAAGAGAGATGATCAAACCATGGCTCTTGATACCAATTGTTACACATAGGATTTCACAAACACATCATACCATGATCAAACTAGGCGTACAACTTAAGGTTTTAGAGAGAGAAAAAGTTAGAGGTTTGGGAACTTAGTGAGAGAAAGTGAAAATCTTATTATGAGCTCCAACTCTCTACCTTGGGAGCTAGAGAGTATTTATAGTCTTACATAAAATGCCACCTACGGGCTGTGGATCAGGCATACAGTGGGTAAAGACCTGTCCGTCCTCCACGGTGTTACTTAACTAAATACTACTTAACAGTAAATAACTACGACTACGAGCTTTCTAACGATTACATATACTTGAGGTGACCGACACTTTAACAACTGGATTTACTAAATCCTAACACCTTGGATCTAGAACACTTAGCTTGTAAACGTGTAGTTTCCTTGGATGGTTCCAAAAAAACAATGAGAAACTTTGTCGTAGATACACACAAGTATGCGGAATCTACTTGAATGCACTTAGAAAATTAAAGTAAACACAAGTGTAATACCAACTACTTCAATATTATTAATGAATAATACGAGTACTCTCCTAGTACTAGGGTTTACAACCTTGAAGCGTTTCTTAAGACGGCTAAAGTATATGTGTTCTAACCTAGCTAGGATCTCCTTTTATACACTAAGGAGATCCCTTACAAAGATAACTATGTATTAAACGTATCATATCTTCTATTGGTATAGAAAATATGTTGTTACAGACCATATGCGACATTCTTAATATAGAACAGTACAAAATCAACACTATCAGTACTAACTATTGAACTATCAGTACTAACTAGTTAATACTTTTCTAATACCACTATCAGTACTAACTCCAAAGCTATAAGTATTAACTGCAATAGTGAATTTCCCAACAATCCTCCCCTAAACTTGTGATTGGGTTTTTGAATCACAAGTTTCTTCAGTCTTTGAGGATTCTACCAAACATCACTTTCTTCTGCTAGGTCTTCCAGCTTGATCAAAAATCTTTAGCAACAACTCCTTGGCCATTTCAATAGCATTCCTCATTCTTAACCCTGCATCCAGCATCTGTAGAAGAGTCCCAAGTGCAAGTGGATATGTTCTTTCAACCAACATGTATATATCTGTTCCATTGCAAGTAGTAACAAAATGCAGTCCACAAGAATCTATCAAAGTCCAACTTAGAGCTTCATCACCAGGCTGAAATTTCCACTGCTCTCCTGTTGGATCAGGTTCAAAGATGTTCTGAAGTTCATAGAGTAGCTCCAGATCCTTGTCATTATCTGGATCTTTGTTCTTGAACCTGTCTTTGACTAGTTCCCACAGCTTAAGTAAATCTTCCCTGTCAATGACTGCAAATAGATCCACTAAGTATAGATATGCACTTGTCCTTCCACCAGCTCTGTAAATATTCCGATATCTTTTCCCTTCTTCAGTATAGATATCCCAGTTGATGATTGGATATCTTGTGTTGATGGGCTCTGAGAACAATGCTTCTTCAGGAGCTTCAATCAGCATCATCATATTGAGCTCCTCTTCAGTGAGTCCACCTTCATCTTCATCAGAGGATTTCAATATTTTTTGAGCAGTTGAGGAAGCACCTTCATCTTCTTTAGTTGGTCTTTTGTAGCTTCCTATGAGCTGTGACCTTTCAAGAGTATCATCTGGTTGCATAGGCCTTTAGTTAAGGAATCTTCTTTGAACTGTATCAGCAAGTCTTTGGAGAGTCTCCCAAGAGTCCAAGACAGTTGATTCAGTTGCTTTAGTGTTGTCCTTTTTCACCTGAATTCTTGATGTACTTGCAGAGATACATCTTCTGCTGACTCTTGGTAGGAGGATTTGAATGCTTTTCAATCTCCCTTTGCTGCCTGAACTGACTTTGCCTTCTAGCCAAAATTTCACTGAATAGCTGAGCTGCTTCATTAACACTTGTACCTTGATCTTGTTGCAGCTTTTGTTGTACCTCCTTGGTAGCTTCTACTTTGGCTCTCATATCATCCCATGTCTGCCAATCTTCAACAAGCTTAGCCATCTTTTGTTTTTCTTTCTTTGCATCTTCTTCCTGCAAGTCTTCCTCATCCCATTGTGCTGCAAGTGCCCTTGTTGCCTCTTCATTTAGCCTTTCCAATTCCTTCTTCTTTGGTTCATAGTGCAGAATACCCTTGCCTTTATATTTGGGGTCAATCTTTGGAGCTGATTGTGAGACACTTCCTTCTTTGATAACAACTCCCTTCTCCTTAGGCTTGGATGCTACTGATTTAGACTTCTTCCTTAAGTATAGAACTGGAGGCTTCTTCTAAGTGGGAGAGATGGGGGCAGTTTTCTTCAAGCTTTGTAGTCCCAGAACTGCATGTTTCTCTCTTTCTTCTTCATCACTGTCTTCATATGGTGTGGTAGTGATGGTGGTAGCCTCTGTAGTTGTCATTTTTTGTAAATCAGCAGCTACTTAAATGATAGGACTTAGTACGGATTGTGAAACTCTAGGAGTACTAACCATAGTACTAAAATTACTAACTACAACACTAACAGTACTAACTGGGATAGTACTGATAGTGCTTGTAGGAGTACTAAGTACTTCTTTAGCATCTTTATTAACCTGAACTTCCTCTTCTTCATAAAAGGGCTCTCAAATGCTGCACCACCTTGCCATTGACCAAATTCTTGTCTTCCTTGAATATCAGAACTCCTCCCCTGTTTGGCAGAATCCTATGTAGAAGTACTAGATACCCTGAAGTTGGTCTTTCTTTTGTGAGATGCAGTGACTGGAGAGGTTGTTTGTAGTAGGCTTGGAGAGAAGTTTAACCTGATGATCTAGCCTTTTAATCTTTAGGAGCATCTTTGTATGAACTTTTGATGCAGATTTCTTGTTTTCCTCCAAAGCAACTTCTAGCCTATTCACCTTTTGACAAATAAACCTGTACAATTCCGTCATATCCTTAAGTGTCAAGCTGCCCTCACCACTTCTAGCTGTGTTACCTGCTGAGAGAGGTGGGTCATTAGGCAATTGAGATACACTCTCAGGCCAAGCTTGAGCAGATGCACCCCCCCTTTTAAGCCTTTGCCTGGGTCCACCCTGTGAGGGTTGCTCACTAGGTGTTGGCATGGGTTGGGTGGTCTTAGTTATGTTACCACTGGCCTCACCAGCCTCTAAGCTTGGTGGAGTAGTGGCAGCCCTAACCATTCTATCTCCTGCATCATCTGAGATAGGCTCATCTAGTTCAGTGTGAGGAGGAGAATGGGGCTGAGCTGTCCCACTCTCCTTTCTAGAATGCCTACTGGTTGATGATTGTGGTTGAGTTGAGGACTGATCACCATCTGTGGGTGTGTGTTGGGAGCCATCTGTGCTTGATGGTCCTTCACCCTCTGCAAGATGCATGTTAGAAAACAAAGGCACTACAACCCCACTATATCCTACCACAACCCTTAACATATTAGAGAAAACTTTGGCTGTGAGGAGTTTTGATGGATAAACATTTTTGTGAGGCTGCAAGTTTTGTTTCTGAAGATCCAAAAATAATTGAATGAACCTGGGATACATCAGAAACTTGGTTTTACTAACAGCATTTTTAAGCATACCCTCAAAAATATAATTTGAAAAACTGAATACCCTGCATGTTGCAAGGCAGATCAGGGATGTGGCTATATTAGTGGGGAATGCATCCCAGCTAGTTCTTTTGTAACTCAGACAATGTAAGAGGGTATGAATTAGGAACCTACATTGTGGGGAAAATTGGTTTTTATGAAAGTTAAAAGTGTTGTCATGTCTATACCCCATCAATGAAAGTTGTTCAATTATATCAGTGGCTGGTAAAGTGCTAATACCTTCAGCATCCCTAAGATGAAGATGTTCTCTTAGAGAAGCTTCAGTAATAACAATTTGAGTGCCATCCACTGTTCAGTTAACTGTTGGACCCTTCATCAGTTGTTGAGGCAATAGCATTTTGCCAAAACTTTCTGACAGGGGTACATAAGATAGTAGAGTTTAAAAGTAAAGCAAACCTTATTCTGCTTCGATTTAGGAAGGCTACTATCTCTTTGAACTCTTCATTGCCTTCTGGTAATTACAAGCACACCACCATGTTGTGCTTGTCAACAAAATCAATAGGAGCCATTAGCAACGAGATTTAGGGTTATTTAAGTGGGATTAGCTCGCAAAAGTCTTAAGTGAATTGTGGTGAAAGAAATTGAAAAGTTATGCAATATATAGAGAGATTGGAGAATTGTGATTGGACCGCCTTGAAAATATTTTAGGTAACAAGTAAAGATTAACCAAATAGGAAACCCTTATATAAAGAAACCGGCGGTAAAAACTCAATTTGCAAAAGTAATCATTGCATAACTGACTTTTGGAATAAGTACTAACGGCTAGTTCATCAGTACTAACTAGGCTTATCAGTACTAACTTATAACCATCAGTATTAACTTTACTCATCAGTATTATCCCATATTTTGGAAATCATAATACCGAAACCCCATTTTGAAGGGATTAAGTGTGGTGACACACACTCAATCAAGGTCGGCCTTACATAGCCTCTGGTTTGGTGAAAACCAATGGTTTCAGTGCTAAGCACTACCTGTGATGGATAGTCCCATTAAAAGGGCATTCCTGACAGGGTTTCCAGCTCGTGGCAGCTGTTGCCTCCAACACAAGTGTTGGATTCACAATTGCTCGCTGTTCTCTAAGCCAGATGCCCTTGGGCTAGTCACACTATTTGTAAACAGATAGAATAGCAAAGAGTGGGTTAGTGCAGAATGAATCTGACTAACTGAAACCATCAATTCATGTTCATTATACCACAGGAAGCCACATAATGCTTTGGCATCAAAATATCCAGAGTTATAGCAAGTTCCATCATGAGGTTGCATCCAGAGTGAACCACATTTGCCGTAACAGTTAATCACCAAACCACATCCATGCTGCTTGTGCTATGCTTGAAAAGTTAGTTCAAAACCAAGAAAACATAATCCAAGATATTTTCTTGACAATCCGTATTAACTTTACACTAGCAGTATTAACTAGATAACAATCAGTACTAACCACCAGTTTACAAACCTTTACAAAATAGAGATAGATAAGACATATTATGGCTGAAGCATCCCAATAATTGTGACCAAGTACTGAAACCTTCCCAATTCAAAAGATTTTGTTAAAAGATCTGCAACATTAAACTCAGAATCAATCCTATCAACCTGGATGAGTTTCTTTTCATTACAGCCCCTTATAAAGTGTTGTCTTATCTCAATATGTTTAGTTTTAGAATGAGCAACTGGATTTTTTATAATGCATATAGTACTATTGTTATCTATGTAAATGACAGTGGCCATAAAATTATACCCATAATCAAGCATCTGATTATGAATCCAGTGGACTTGACCACAGCAACTTGCAGCAGCTACATACTCAACCTCAGTTGTAGAGTTTGCCACAATGATTTGCTTCTTGCACTGCCATGAAATCAACCTATCACCAAGAAACTGACATCCTCCTGTGGTTGACTTCCTATCAAGACTTGCCCCAACATAGTCACTGTCAGAGTAAGCTACCAGATCAAAGGGAGAGTCCTTAGGATACCAAAGACCTAGGTGAGCATGGCCTTTCAGATATCTAAAGATTCTTTTAACGGCATGCATGTGAGAGATCTTTGGAGAAACTTGGAATCTTGCACAGGCACACACTGCAAACATAATATCTGGTCTGGAGGAAGTCAAATACATCAATGAGCCAATCATTGATCTGTACAGGTGCTAATCAACCTCTTCACCATCAGCATCTAGAAGTAGTGGATTATTGTGCTCCATAGGAGTGCTTGCAATCTTTGTATTTTCATAGCCAAACTTCACCAAAATCTCCTTGACATACTTATCCTGACTGATAAATATGCCATCTGTCTTTTGCTTGACCTGTAGCCCAAGAAAGAAGGTGAGTTCTCTCATAGAACTCATATGAAACCTGTCATGCATCAATTTCTCAAACTCTCTGCACAGATCCTGCTTGGTTGAGCCAAAAATAATGTCATCAATATAGATCTGAACCAACAGGATATCATTCTTCACATTCTTGATGAATAGAGTCTGATCAATCTTCCCTCTTCTGAAGCCATTGCCCAAAAGATACTTGGCTAAAGTTTCATACTAAGCTCTTGGGGCCTGATGCAGACCATAGAGTGCCTTTTGAACCCTGTATACTTTGTCAGGAAAGTTTGGATCTTCAAAGCCTAGAGGTTGACAGACATATACCTCCTCCTCAATATTTCCATAGAGGAAAGCACTCTTCACATCCATCTAGTATACTGTGAAGTCTTTTTATGATGCATAGGCCAGGAAAAGTCTGATAGCTTCAATCCTTGCCACTGGAGCAAAGACCTCTTCATGGTCAATTCCTTCCTGTTGTGTATACCCTTGAGCCACCAGTCTAGCCTTGTTCCTTATTACCACACCTCTTTCATCCTTCTTGTTTCTGAAAACCCATTTAGTGCCAATAGCTCTCTTGCCTTCAGGAAGATCCACCAGAACCCATACATTCTGAAGTTTAAACTTGAGAAGCTCTTCTTGCATAGCTTCTACCCATGATTCATCTTCAAGTGCTTTATAGACTTTCTTTGGTTCTGCTTGTGAAACAAAACAGACAAAGAGACATTTTTGTATGTCCCTATGAATTCTTTCTTTATATATGGCACTAAAGAAGCCAGTCTCACTATGCTGAACTCGAGATCTTGTTGTTCTTTTAGCATGAACATCCCCAATAACATTCTCCAAGGGATGATCCTGATTGATTCTTTTGTGTGGAGTAGTAGGAAAAGTATAGGATGAAGCTATATTAGTAAAATCAATCTCATTTGCTTCATCATTAGGACCAGAAACATCTGTATTAACTGATGGAATGGAGTGGGGATCATTAGTATTAAATTCTGGCTTATCAGTACTAACATGTGGCTTATCAATATTGACCACATTAGTACTGATCACTTTAGTTTTTATCATTGTATCACCTTTATTGGTTACACCTCCTTCAGAATTAGAATCATTGGTCTTTAGAGGCTGATCACCTTCTTTGTTTGCCTCTCCTAAAGAAGTGCTTCTAACTGAGCTGTCCTTCCAAATGGGCAATAGGACACAATCATCATCATCATCATCAGAATCTTCATCAGGACCTTACTTTTCTCCTGCAACAATGTTAGAATCCACAGAAACAGGCACATAGTTCATAGATTCAGTTAGCATATCAATATCAAAAAGCCATTTTGGTCCTTGACCCTCTACTACACTAGATTTATCCTCAAGAAACTCTATGTGCAGATTCTCCTCTATTCTTCTGGTTCTAGAATTATAAACCCTAAAGGCTTTACTATTCAAGGAGTAGCCAACCAGATATCCACTATCAGATTTTCCATCAAACTTTCCTAAGTGGTCAATGGTATTTTCTTTTAATACCCTTAAGTTGATAGAAATCATTCATCACTTGGTTTTTAAACTCTGTCCCATTATCACACCTAATGATTTTGACTCTCTTATCAGCAAGGTTCTCTACTGCAGTTATGTATGACTTAAGGATTTCACTGGTCTCATCTTTAGTATTCATGAAGAAAACCCAAGTAAATCTGCTAAAATCATCAGTTACAACCAAACAATATTTCTTAAAATTCAGGCTGCTAACAGAGGTGGGGCCAAATATGTCCATGTGCAGCATATGATGTGGTTGGGTGATAGAGTTAAAAAACTTGGGCTTACAAGAGGCTCTATGATGCTTCCCTTTGAGGCATGCAATACATGTCTGTTTATTTTCAAATCTTTTTAAAGGTAAACCTCTTACAAGGTTGTTTTTAGCTAAAAGATTTATTACCTTAAAGTTCACATGACCTAGCCTTCTATACCATAACATAGATTCATCCAAAGAACCTGCAGCAACTAAACATGTAAGATTTTCTTTGGGCACTATGTTTTTCATACTTACACTGTACATATTGCTTTTCCTAGGGAACTTAAGTAGTACCTCATCTTCACTAGGCAACTTAAAATTTGGAGATAAGACCAAGCAATCAGTGTCTGTGAATAGAACAAAATTCTTTTTGTCACACATTTGTGACACACTGAATAGATTGTATTTGAGTTCTTTCACATAGTACACATCTTCAAAGTCCAAATTACCAGTCTTGATTGTGCCTTTACTAGTAATTCTTCCACCTATACCTCCTCCAAAAGAAACATATCCTCTATTCAAATCAGTGAAGTCTGAAAGATAAGATAGATTTCCAGTCATGTGCCTGAAACCACCCATTGTCTAAATAGCCAAGATCATCATTATTGTTGGAATGTCCCTGCACACAAGATAAAGGAAATTAGTTCCTTTTGGGGACCCAAGCCATTACTGACTTGGATTTGCCTCGTGCATCAATGTAATCATATTTCTTGAGAGTATGATAACATCAAATAGTCATGAATATTAAGTGTCAATTTCCACCGATAATGCTCGTTATTTATATCATTTATATGGATTTACGCTTGTTTTCCACTTTCAGGTAAATTACGAGCATTGGAGCTAAAGAGACGCGGAACTGGAAACATATCTAAAGATTTATCACAATATCGTTTGGATGAACTTAAGAATTGGGGGGTGTAGTGTCTAAGTTCCTAACGGCCGGGCACTCACTATTATGAATCTAGCATGTATCGGTACTTAATGACTTGGCTTAGGGGACCAGGAACAACAGGACTTATGAAGGTGCGCCTGATTTCTCTTGTGGTGGCATCTTTGCTGATAGGTTAGGGCAAATTGACCAAATGATGTCCTCTCGACTTTGACCCCACCTGAAGTAATTGGAAGTAGGTAGACGTAGACATAACTAGCTAGGAGGATTAACTAGGTTGGCACCACTTTCCTCTATTGATTTCCCTTTATCCATTTATCTGCTTTTATTTACTTTATTCTGCATTAGTAGTTTAATTAATTTAATCTCTATCGAAACCATTAATAATATGTGACACCTAGACTTAGTAATAATCCAACACACATAGCTCTTGGGACGACCTCGGCTTTACCGTTTACTACACTACACACGACCGGGTACACTGCCCGTTAGTGCACTAGGGTAGACCATAGGTATTGCGAGACACTATAAATTTAAGACCTGGTCAGTAAAAAATGCATCAAGTTTTTGGCGCCGCTGCCGGGGAGTTATATTAGGATTGATATTAAGTCTTTAATTTCGTTTTAAACTATTCTCACGGTCATATTTCAAGTTTTCAGGTACCATGGAAGTTGTTAACATCGATGACCTCACTCTTGAGGAATACTTGGCGTTGACAAGAGCGGAACAAGGGTCGGGTCTCGTAAGATCGGCAATTGGAGCGGATGTCCGTTTCGAAATCAAAGACCAATTTATGAGGGATCTTCGCTCTAACCCTTTTTCAGGAAACCGGGACGAAGATGCATATGAGCACGTTGAAAATGTCCCATACATTGCAAGCCTTTTCAACATTCCGGGAGTGTCTCATGATGCTATTATGCTAAGGGTATTCCCAATGACTCTTACTGGAGCCGCCAGAAGATGGATCGAAAGATTGCTCGCCGGGGCAATTAATACTTGGGCGCTACTAAAGAAACACTTTATTCAAAGATATTGCCCTCCATCGAAGATTTCTAACCAGCTTTTGGAGATCCATAATTTCAAACAAGAAGACGACGAAACGTTGTACCAAGCTTGGGATAGATACAACGATCTCCTTTACAAATGTCCTACCAATGATCTGAACAACCAACAGAAGGTCAATATTTTCTACAAAGGAATTAACGTAACTACAAGACAAATGCTGGACTATCAAGGACCTATCCCGAACATGACTCCTACTCTTGCAATTGAAGCCATTCAAAAAATGGCGGATCACTCTCAAAAATGGCACGACGGAGGAAGTAAAAGAAACCAAGGCGGAAGTTTTGACGGAATTGCAGCAGTCGCTAGTAAAATTGAAAATCTCAGTCGAGATATGCTGAAGGTCAGAGAAACCGTTCATGCCATCCAAGTAGGTTGTGAAAGCTGTGGAGAAGGACATCTTACGAAGAATTGTCCTCATGTGGACGAAGAGAATATTGAAGAAGCTAAGTATGGAGAAAATCGACCATTTTACGGAGATAATCAAAATAGTAATGGTTATCGTGGAAATTACAACCGTGGGCCTTATGGAGAAAGAAATCCCAGTCTTGAAGAAACAATTAATAAGTTCCTAGAAAGTTCAGCCCAAAGGCAAAAGGAGCAAGATGAATGGTTGAAAGAATTCCAGGAAAACACTGACAGAAACCTTTTGATAATGCTACACGCGTCGTTCGGGGTCAAAGGAACTTCCTTTTCGTCGAGCAAGTTTTTCAACACCCTAGGCAGTGAACCTAATCGTTGTAGTGTAGTATTAGGGTAAGCCACGGGAATTGATATCGTTCTCTAGGGGAACAGGAATGCTGGTGAGAACTTACTACGCTAAGGTTGGGGTTGAGGAAGATTATTTTTTTATCTTTTTTATGTTTTTAGGAAATGGAAAGGTACGAATTTCGGGGTATGGATTTGGGGGTTGGTATTTCTACCGATTACTTCTACTTATCTAATTATCTAAACTAAGGTGTATGTAGTCTATGTCTAATTATTGTGTGCTCGTATGATGATTTAAAGATGTGTTTACTTAGGTTTTATTACTCCTTAATTATCTCCTATTAATGGTTGAATTGTCACGTCCTTATTCTTAATCGCGTTGTGTGTATAAGGTCGTAGGGTATGCGTTTATCCCTAACACTTTGAAACTACCAAAGGTTAATGCCTACAAAATCTCTAGGATTTATAAACTTAACTCTAAGGTACTCTTTGGATGGTTTAGCCTACAATGACTCTAGGTACTATAAGCTAAGGTTCACATAGATTAATCAAGCATTAACTACACAACGGATGACCTATCGCAATACTAGATCATTAACAATTAAGATAAGAGACAACCAATCAATATTCAATAATTAAGTTTCATATTCCCTAAGCAAACACACAAGTAAATTAGCAGGACATGGGAAATATGCAAGCATACACACAAGTAATTGAAGACATAATTGAATTAATGAAGTAAAACACTTATCTTGATGTAAGATAGGGTATAGAACCCTAAAATACTGTACAAGACATCCTTGGTTCGGTTTAGGTTTTTACTCCAAAAGACTACACACTGAAAACTAAAAAAATCGGATTCTATATATAAGATTACATATGCGACGGCGTCACCCTTTGATTTGTGACACCGTCGGGTCGCCGTCATTAGGGTTTTGTCTTGGCCACGTTAGTCTTACGACGTCATCATCTTATGCTTGTGACGCCGTCCCCTTCAGTCTCTGACGTCGTCTGGATCAAATCTAGGCCGTCTGAGTTGCGACGACCTACTCTTTTAAAACTTGAAGCCGTCACTTGAAAATAAGCAATTTGGCGACTGAGCCATCACAAAAGTGGTCCGACGGCGTCGCAGATAACACCTGACGCCGTCCCCTTCAATTCCAGCAGCCTGAGTGTCTCGATTCTTGACTTTGGCCATTTTATTCGTATCTTCGTGCCTTTTCGTCCGAATAAGTGTCATTCCAGCATTTTGCCTTCAAGATACCTAAAAAGTGAAAAGGAACGATATTAAGTAATAACGGATACAAAAGTGATCAAATAAGGGCTTAAACGACCCCTCAAAAAGGTACATTTTAAAACCTTATCAAATATCCCTACACTTGGTATTTGCTTGTCCTCAAGCAAATGTGCTTTTAGCCAATTAATTTATAAGTTAGGGGTTATGAAGCATTAGTTTAGAACAATCTACAACACATATAAGCCCCGCAAAAGTCATAACAAGCACGGACATTACATACTAGCACCTCACATGGGGTGTTTGGATACTCACATCTCTCGGGTGTATATGAAATATATCCAAGTGGAAATGGAAGATAAACACTCATTAACCGGTCCTAGTACATAGATTACCATAGGCATGAGACTAGATCAAACCTCCATCGCTTTGGCGTAAGCACCTAGGAAAGACTATCAAAGAGGTCTTTTAAAGGGTTGTAATGTTAGGCTTACGGTAAGGAAACAAAGGGTTTGGTGGGATAGGCTATTTAGTGGTGGCAAGTCAAAAATCTTTATGTTACAAGCATGCGAAGACTGGCGTTGCTAAGCCAAGACTCGACACTCTAGACTCTAGATAATGGAAACTATGAAAACGTAGAGGGGGGGGGGGGTGAATACGTTACCGTTTAAAATCGTTAGATCTTTTGTATCAAATCACTTATGAAGCTTGTTATTATATGAAAGTATCAATTATTGTTTATGACTAATATAAAGCATAGTAAACCAAGTTGTCACACAAGCATCATCATCAAACCACATCATAAGCAATTATAAAAGTAAAGAGATAAAGAAAGGAAAGTGCAAACCGAACACGATGATTTATAGTGGTTCGGTCACGGATCTCCTCTCCGCCCTACTCCACTCCCCGAGTACCCAACTCGAGAGTTACTTCACTAAATCAACAAGCTCCCTTCTCGGCGGAGAAAACCTTACAATCGTCGCTTACACTTTTTCCGGTACAAAGCTAAATACCGGTTTCTAGTTCGAGGTAGAACCAACCTAACATCGCCTATACAATATTTCCGACACTAAGCTAGATGTCGAGTTCTTTTCAAGGGTACAACCACTCCCACTATGTTTTATGGCCCAACATAACAAACCTTGTGTTTTATGGTACAAACACATAAACCATCTAATCTAGTTTGGTGAAAGTGTTGTGATGATGCAATGATATTTACAATAATGATCCATGACATAAATGTCTAATGGATATGAATGACTAATCTAAATGATCTTCTTAAATAAGAAGTCTTCAATCAATGAGGATATCAAGAGATCTTGAATCTTCATATGTTGATATGCTTTGGTGAATGAGGATGGCTAGATCTCTAAACTTTCCTTGGTTGATCAAAATGTAAAATATGCTTACAACAAAGATGAATGTTAGAAGCATTATGATCATGTGATGGTGAGGGTGATTGATGTATGATACTACATGTTTATCTATAGATCTAAGTGATGAAAGAATGTTAGAGAGAATATATGTTGGAAGGGATGAAGATATGAGAAAACCATTGGATGGTATTTATAACCAAAAGTGGTAATCAAAAATATAATAATTTATTAGATTTGATATCTTAGAATATCTTCCAAAATCTTTCCAAAATCTTTTAAAGATTTAGATGACACTATGCATGAGGTAATAAAAGAGTGTTTTCCTTTTTATGAAAAATACATTTAAACAAATGTATATACTTATTTAAAAAGGTAAGTTACTTGTAAATAAAATGTAAGTAACCTTTTGTAAAATAAAATATCTAGTTGAGTGCTTGTCAAAATAAAATATATTTTGTCAAGTGTAAGTAAACTTTAGTACATGTATGAATATTATAGTTAGTTTACTTGTACAAATAAAAGTATATATTTGTTAGACATTTTACAAAAGATGTATTTGTATAAAATACTTGTGAATGCAAAATGTAAAATGAGGTTCGAAATAGAATGGTTAACCTATTAAAATACTTAGTGACTCTAAACGTATTTTAAACATTCTAAATGATTTGTTAATGTGTTTGATCATAATGCCACATAACAAACATGTACGAACATGTGTTGTAACATACAAGGACTTGAGACATCGAGAGGTGTTGAATGTATGTTGAGACAAATGTAATTACAAGTAACTTGTACATTTTACGTTATGTATTACAAGTTACATGTTTGTCATCAATCAAAACAAACGAGACTGTATAGATTAAATATCGTAATATTTGCACTAACAATCTCCCCCTTTTTGATGATGACAAAGATATGTAAACGTAATAGAAAGTAAAATGTAAAAGTTTACTTGTATCCTTACTACCTTTACATTACCTTCTCCGTTTACACTCTTCTCCCCTTTTGTCGAAACAAAAAGGGCGTGTCCTTAGAGTTTAACTTAATTTCTCCCCAAAAGGCGAGCTTGCATCATCCCTAGTGAAGTTAAATCGTCCACTTCAATCCGTCCCTTGTTTGTTAGCGGATCCATGGATCAAATAAAGAGGCTTAACCTACATCAAGGTTAGTTTTATGCAACAAAAATTATGAGAAATATATGAAAAAGAAAAATGCATAGCAATGTTAGCTGTTTTCTCCACTTTTTATCGAAGCACAAATGCTAGTTGAAAAGTGAGAATGATGCTAAATGCGTGCATGCTCCCCCTTGACGGTTGCTCCCCCTTGTTTGAGGCGTCAGGGTATGATTAAAAATCTACAAAACAAATATTAGGGCAAAACTATATTCGTCATTGGACAAGTAAGTGATATACAACAAAGTGTGTATAAGGTGCATTCAATAAATTCTTGATGAAAGCTCCCTTGCTCTAGGGCGTCAAGATGAACCTTCAAAATAAATATTAGTATAATAGAAGCTTTGTCTTTAGACAAATATGTCATATACAACCAAGTGTATAGACGATGCTATATGAGTACTTAAAGGATATTCCTCCTTGCTCGAGGGTGTAAAGAAGCACCTAAAATAAGAAAAATAATTGATGCAAACTTCATCCTTAGATGAGTAAGTTATATACAATCTAGTGTATATGATGATGAACCTACAATGAAGATCATTAGTGCAATATATTTCATCTTTTTGACAAAGAAAAATAAGATGTATATATGTGATATATATAAATGATATAATCAAATATCTCATGAAGTGTAGTCTCCTAATTACAATCATAAGGAAAGTGAGAATATAATATGATAAAAGTCTACAAAATGGTTCCTAGAAAGAAGATATGAAGTGAAGTTGGAATATAAAGAGTTAAAGCTAGTGGTACTAGTGTTGGTGTCGGTTTACTAGTAGGATTCATGTGGTGATAAATCGGTAGATGACTCATGATTTATAATGACAAGATTTCGCTAATCCATGGTGGTGATGATTAGTGAAAGATGTGATGGAAGGTGGTGGTGATTAGGTAGGAAGCTATTAAGGAGTTAGAAACTCGTATGCATAGCAAATATAAAAATATGGACTCATGCAATCCTTTCGTAATGTCAAGTGACCAAGACGAAGAGGAAAGAAAATATGAATAGATATGAAGATAACTTCGTTCATTGATTGATACGAAAAAATGATCTATTCTAGGTGACAATGGGAGAGATAGTATTAACATGGTTTTGACCGACATAGATGAGTATGACATTGAAAAAAAAAGTGAAGACAATATGTAAAATAACTAATAATAATGAGTACCTATATGAGGATGAGAATGACATCATATGAGTGAGAGTTGGGTAGACCAACGTGTTGAGAAGGTGTTGGGAATGGCGGTTTTGATTAATATATCATTTGCACTGACAATGACATGCATGACATGTGTCAAGCGAGAAAAAGGATAAGACCCTATGATGGTGTTCTAGATAGTGAAGTTGTAAGGTGCTAGTTTAAGGAAAATCCTAGATTTGTTGATTGTGGAGATGAAGAAGTTTGTAAAACACATGATGCGTTTTTTCACTTGATGAGGTATTGGTGCAAACTTGTGATAAAGAGTTAAAAAGGTTGAACTAGTTGTGGTTTCGTGAACCGGTTTTAGCTAAGTGGTGTTTACCTATGTGTTGGTATTTTAGAGTCTAAGAGACATAAATTTTGACAAAAGATAATTATGTGAATGGATTTCTCTCCCCTTAATTGGTGGACATCCAACATAATGTGTAATGTATCAAATAAGGAATGACAACAAAGTGTTTAGGAGGTTATTCGGGTTAACGAAAGAGATGAGCTTAGTGATGTTTTTCTGGATGATGGTTAGCATACAATGAACTTCATCCTTAAAGTCACGCACCTCTTCTCGATTAATACGAGATGATCGTATGATGAGGCATGTGGTTTCCTAATAGGAAGTGAAGAGGATTAGAGTATTGTTATAACTAAATAATGATGGAGGTTATTTTTGGAAAGCGGAAGCAAAAATGAGATTTGGAAATAGGTCGGTTGAAAGACAAAAATGCAAAGCCAACCCTCTAGAACTTAATTCTATATGCTTTTAAACTATATGCAAGTGTAGGGGTCTCATAAAGCATAGTACTAATCTACGTAGCAATAAAGGGGATTATGAAAAATGAGCATATAAAAGTTAGAACCAATTGAGATAACAAATAATTTGTTATCAACCTACAAAACAAATTTGTTAGTGACAAAGGATGTTAACATGATAGAAATCAAATGATAACATATTATATAAGCAAAAACAACACATTGCACTTAAGTAGACAAGAAATCACCATACAAGATAGCATCAAGACAATCATATTATGCAAGAATACAACTTTATTCAAGACATTTCATTTTGAGATTGTTTTGTCGTTAGACTTAGACGCTTAAGCATACTTGGCTTATAAATTAACACAACAATCTATGTGATTAATTTGTAAGATAAAAAGGCTTCTAAAAGTTTGTCATACCAAAAGCACTTTGACATATTATATGTGCACACGTACCAAACAAATAGTGTGACAAGAAGAAAAAGAAACAAGATGAAAGATTCATGCAAGCCATGTTTAAGACATAACAATTTGGAACATGTATCATTTGGATCGTACTACACATAGATATAATGAATGCCAACTAATAGCTTTCAAACACAAACATATCATATCAAAATTATCACGTATCAAAATGACATATTATGATTTCATAAGTAACATGTTAATCATGCTAAAATTAATTCAAAAGTAAGTATCATGCAAATAAAGTTTAGGTTTAAACGTTTAGTAGCATGAAACAAGAATACAAGCATTATAAAGATAAAACCGTACTAAGGTTTACACATTTGACTTGTTATCAAACACTAAGATAATGTCAAATCAACTTATCATATTAAACAAGAACATGTAATCAACACACGTAAGTGCAATGCAAGTGGTTTTACTAACTTTACACATTTGACTAGTTATCAAACACTAAGATAATTTCAAATCAACTTATCATATCAAACAAGAACATGTAATCAACACATGTAAGTGCAATGCAAGTGGTTTTGAAAGAAAAGTCATATATACTACTTGTTTGATTAGTATTCCTAAGGCGAGGCAAACTATCAATGTTTTAACACTTACTTTAGGCAAGTATAGGAAAACAGATTTTTCAAGTTGGAGAATGAATATGAGACTATTACTAGCGGTGCTCAATTAAGGCTAAACACGACCATTTTTACGGGTGATTCCACATACCCAACTTCTCTCCAGGAAGCAATTGAACCGTTCGGTCAAATTGAGTTTCTAGTGCAATAAGTTCTCCAATAGTCATTCTCATGTTAGAAAGATGGGAATTCCTACTTTTGCCTATTAAAGTGTATAAATGATGATAGTTTAACTATACTTGGCTTAATGTGACTTGACTAATATGTAATATAACTAAGGTGATGAAGACGTCATGTTATACACATGAATTTTAACAATATGTTTTAATCTTGTGTTTAGAATCTAAGGTTGTAAGATCTAATGAATGACATCTTTTGTGTTGAGTTGAAATGTATACTATCTAAGACTAGGGAGTGGAATATGTTAAATTAAGAACGTTCTCAAGAAAGTTCCTTTTTATTTAACAAGAATCTAAATAAGGTTACCAACTTCAATAGATCATGTGTATGTTCTAGAGATGTGTAGTTTTAACCTTGGATGTGCACAAGGTTTGAGCAAGGTTAGGTTATGATGTATGCTTGAAAGGAAATGGATACAAATAGTATCTTTCAACAGATGAGATTATCGCATGGGATAAATTTATCATGCTTATGAAAATAAGTATGACAAGATGAATTGGATACGTTAGTTCATAGAACTTGTAGATGTTCGTTTCAAGATCATTTAGCCAATGAGGTGTAATGAAATCTCTTGTAACACAACCATTTATGTCGCAAGGAGAGAATGATGCATAGGATATACAATATCCCTTTAACAAGATGAATACCTAACCGATGATTTCTTAAGCATAATATTATTCAAAACATCATGTTTTCCTAAATGAAGATATGAAGCCAAAGTGTTTGAATCGGATAGTCCCATCTAAATAAACTTGGTCTCAAGATTATATTCACTAGATGATGACAAGAGGAATTCACTCGAGTTTCTTATGTATACTCCTCAAGAGTCATTGTTGCTTGGGGTGTATGATGTTGGCTTTGAGATTGCATTTTAACATACGTTGTTAAAATATTGATTTGAGGTTTAACAAAATTTATGCAGAAGTTTAACAACAAAGTATTACTAATACTTTGATAATTTGTGAATGTAGTACTACTTATACCTAGTGGAAATTGAGAACAATTACCAAGAGCACCATGCTTATTTGATAGTTGAGATTCTAGCCATAATGAATTATCTAAGTCCTTATATGTAGGAAAGGATGTTTGAGTTTGTTCAAACATGCATTTGATTCAGTACAAGTGTTGGACACAAGGGCTTTTTGAGCAATACACTCAATGAATTCAAATGATAGTAAGGATGGTGGATTGGTTGATCTAGGTGGTAGGTCTTCTAGTGTATCTAAATAAGGATGTGGTGATGTAGGGGTTTGTTGTGCTATGGGAGTACTTAGGTTGATTATTTGTCCATAGATGTTGAACACAAAAAGTACGGATACTAATTATTATGGTTCATTGGTTGCTACAACTAGTGGGTGAAGTGCTTGAAGTTTTGGTTATGTCTATGAAGCTTAGGGGCTAAGGTACAGGTTCACCTTGAAAGGGCACCTTTGATTTAAAGGATGCTCTTGGAAGTTCATGAGCAATACGCTTAATGGTGCCAAAAGATGGAAGAGGGATAGTAGATGTCAAAGAGGTATAAGTGGCACAGTGGGTTGTTTGTTTTGGATAAGTGTTTCAACATGTGTTGTTAAAATACTTTGGTGTTGATTTTTCGGATATGACTTTTAATGACTACAATCGTAAGTCGCATATACTTGAATATTTCGGATGAAATACTTAAGTTGTCAATCTTAATTTGTTGAGATTATAAAGCTTAGATTGAACTTCAAGGATAACAAGACTTGATAGTATGTCTTTAACACTAATATGACCCGAATTGAAAAGATCAAAACACTTGGAGTGCATTATTATGCAAATAAAGGGAATTTGAATTTAACGTTTCCTTCCCGTCATTTCATAAACTTTAACTTTTCCCATGAGTCCCAATCGTCCCAAAACTGTGTACAAAGGATATGACTCGACTTAGCAACTTATGCAAGCAACTAGATAATTGAACTAAGGGTTTAGGGTGATAACAATAATGCACTAAAAGTGAGTGCATACAAGGTAGGCTAAGGCGATTTGGGTGTACATTTGGGGGTTGGGTGTAAACAATGCTCTTCATTGATATTCAGGAAAACCGAAACATCACGAGAACCGCGAAAAGGATAGGCTATGAGGGGTTAACTAGGGGTATCGTGTACTAAAGATGAGTACAACGCAAAGGTGTGGGGGAATTACTCAACCGATGCGGAAGAAGTAATTATATTACAGGTATCAAACAAGGGTTATCCTAATGCCTATTATCATTTAGTTATTCCTAACTACACAAGTGTAGTCTTACTAGCGATCTCGGGATGCATCACAAAACAAGTTCTAGAATCTATTATACTACCGGTTCACACTCTAAGCATTAAAGATGAATGCTTTAATTCCTACTAATCTAAGGGCGATCCTCACATTTTGGGTGAAATTTAAGTGGTAAAGGGTTTTTGTGCTAGTCATGCAACTTCCTATCCATGAGACGCTTTTATTAAGACTAATGGCCCACTCCTATATGTCATGAAAAATTAAAAATTTGGTGCCAAAATTACCCTAATTGACATTTTCTCATGGTTTATTACGCAAATGCAATTGGACAAGCAAATAATCAAGGATAAGCATAGTTTCAAAGTTCCCGTTTTATTTTCCCTCCCTACACTTAAACTGAACATTGTCCCCAATGTTCCCAAAAAGTATCAAATTTATGATAATAGAAGGTAATAAAAAATGAAAGAAACTAATACTCCCCTGATTAGCTCGGTAGGATCCGTGTAAAGTGGTGGTTACATCTTTCTTCAAGAAGAACGTTTGCGTGAAAAGCTCCTTCTCATCTTATGTATCTTCTTTTTGGTAAATTAAACCTGCACACTTGAAGAAAACAAACGAAACCTTCGCGTAAAATCGACGGTAATAATATATATAGGACTCTATTAAACTAGGATATAATGCTTGTGGAATGGATGTTTACAGAATTTCTGGAAAATTAAGACCTGGAAAATTCAAAAAAAAAATTATCAGTAGCTCAGAAAACGAGAAAAAGTAATCAGTTGTTTTTGCTCCTTCCTGACGCCGTCAGTTTATCCTGACAAAAACTGGTCTGCGATTTTCTGGAAAAAATTATGGAAAATTTATATCTTTAGAATCTGGAAAAATTTCCTGCAAAACATCCATTATGACTCGATACAAGCATTTGACTCGAACAAACACACATGTATATCTTTTAATTAATTGAAATTCTCATGTTTACGTTTCTTTTGAAAATGTGTGTAATCCTCCCTACACTTATCCCTTATGTAAAATACCTTTATATGTAATTAAGACGAGGTTAAAGACAAAATAAAGCATTTTTACAAATTTAAACATGAGAATAAACAATCAATAAAAGATATACGACACACAAATAAAAATGAAAAACAAATACGCATGGGTTGCCTCCCAAGAAGCGCTTGTTTTTGTTCGAGTCACGAGCTTGACTCTACCCTTATTTAACGGATAAGGGAGAGGTTTTTTCTAGACTTAAGCTTAAGTGCGGGTGATGGTAGCGATACACACCCTTAGGGTGGAAATTTGCTACGTGAGGAGAGGGTGATGGGTGATTTATATGCTTAAAGGAGTGTGCTCCATTCATTATAACCTTACCTAATTATATTGGTGTAGCGGGTGAATCAAATCTCTCTCCTAAAAATGGATCATCTTCTATCAACTTCAAAAGATTCTTAGTTAAGGATCCATCTTAACCTAATAAACCCGGTTTGAACCCATAATGTTTCTTGTTATCAACCATGAATGGGTGATATAAGTGTATAAGGTCATGGGTTACTCCTATATTAGCTTCCACTCTACATGGCCTAGAGTCTACCACCTTTATCAAGCAACTACCCGGACTATTTATTTTGATGGGTGGATTGGGGCCTAATTCAATTCCAAGATTCACATCTAAAGACGGAAAATTAGGTAAGGTTTTTGGTTGAGGCTCTGGTTCATCAAAATTAGGAACTTCCCTAGGACTGAGAGAGAGGTCATGACAACAGGCATCTAAACCTACATTCTCTAGTGGCGTTTGGTCCAAAGGTTCTATATCAATCAGGGTTCCTATAGTCTCTTCTACTTCTTCCGAGTAAGTTATAGGCGATGTGTGTTCCTCAAGTGATGGTAGGGCTTGTGGGCTTGGAGTTTCCACCTCATTCTCCATTATATCTAGATCTCCTAAATGTTTAGTATGATCTAAGCCAAATACACTCCTAAGCATCTCAAATCCTTTTTTGGCCATTTCAAATTCTTGGTCCGATTCATAAGAATTGTTCTCAAAAACTTGACTACTAGGTTCTATTTGCCTAAAGGATTCCTCATGTGTGTCATATGTTTTGAAATCTATCCCACATATGCAACTAAGTATTTCAACTCTAACCATCTCACAATCTTGTTCTGGTTTAGGTTCCATGTTCTTAAAAACTAGGTCTTTTTGATCATGATGCCTAAGGTTTGATAAATCCTCCTTATCCATTTCCTCAAGTTGTGACAACTGATGGTTTATGCTTAGGAGGCTTTTCTCAAATTTTTTCCAGATGGTCTTACTAAAAGGAGTTGATCCTGACAATGATCGTTGAATAGAAGTCACACAAGCACAAAATTTTTCAAATATATCCAACCTCACACCCGTCTCCTTTTGGATATCTCTAAGTTCACTCACAAATTCATTAGAACAATAAAAACCAATCCAATTTGCGAAATTCAATTGTTCCTCATTTGTTAATGATTCAAATGCAACTTCACTTGCCATAGCGACAAATGAAAAGGGTTTTACGAACACAAACACAAAGAAGGGGGATAGACTACAAGGAAGCTAAAAATGGGAAAAAAGCTTACTTGATAGGAATCAAGCAAGGAAACCTAAACGAGGTGTACTCCTAACTAGCTATTCTATTCCCCGGCAGCGGCCCCAAAAACTTGATAACGCTACACGCGTCGTTCGGGGTCAAAGGAACTTCCTTTTCGTCGAGCAAGTTTTTCAACACCCTAGGCAGTGAACCTAATCGTTGTAGTGTAGTATTAGGGTAAGCCACGGGAATTGATATCGTTCGCTAGGGAAATAGGAATGCTGGTGAGAAGTTACTACGCTAAGGTTGGGGTTGAGGAAGATTAATTTTTTTTATCTTTTTTATGTTTTTAGGAAATGGAAAGGTACGAATCTCGGGGTATGGATTTGGGGGTTGGTATTTCTACCGATTACTTCTACTTATCTAATTATCTAAACTAAGGTGTATGTAGTCTATGTCTAATTATTGTGTGCTCGTATGATGATTTAAAGATGTGTTTACTTAGGTTTTATTACTCCTTAATTATCTCCTATTGATGGTTGAATTGTCACGTCCTTATTCTTAATCGCGTTGTGTGTCTAAGGTCGTAGGGTATGCGTTTATCCCTAACTCTTTAAAACTACCAAAGGTTAATGCCTACAAAATCTCTAGGATTTATAAACTTAACTCTAAGGTACTCTTCGGATGGTTTAGCCTACAATGACTCTAGGTACTATAAGCTAAGGTTCACAAAGATTAATCAAGCATTAACTACACAACGGATGACCTATCGCAATACTAGATCATTAACAATTAAGATAAGAGACAACCAATCAATATTCAATAATTAAGTTTCATATTCCCTAAGCAAACACACAAGTAAATTAGCCGGACATGGGAAACATGCAAGCATACACACAAGTAATTAAAGACATAATTGAATTAATGAAGTAAAACACTTATCTTGATGTAAGATAAGGTATAGAACCCTAAAATACTGTACAAGACAGCCTTGGTTCGGTTTAGGTTTTTACTCCAAAAGACTACACAGTGAAAACTAAAAATTTTGGATTCTATATATAAGATTACATATGCGACGGCGTCACCCTTTGATTTGCGACGCCGTTGGGTCGCCGTCATTAGGGTTTCGTCTTGGCCACGTTAGTCTTGCGACGGCGTCACCTTATGCTTGTGACGCTGTCCCCTTCAGTCTCTGACGTCGTCTGGATCAAATCTAGGCCGTCTGAGTTGCGACGACCTACTCTTTTAAAACCTGAAGCCGTCACTTGAAAATAAGCAATTTGGCTACTGACCCGTCACAAAAGTGATCCGACGGCGTCGCAGATAACACCTGACGCCGTCCCCTTCAATTCCAGCAGCCTGAGTGTCTCGAATCTTGACTTTGGCCATTTTCTTCGTATCTTTGCGCCTTTTCGTCTGATTAAGTGTCATTCCAGCATTTTGCCTTCAAGATACCTAAAAATTGAAAAGGAACGATATTAAGTAATAACGGATACAAAAGTGATCAAATAAGGGCATAAACGACCCCTAAAAAAGGTACATTTTAAAAACTTATCACCTTTCCAAGCACGACACAACTCTGAAAAACCTAGAATCCATGGTGGAGAAGCTCAGTGAAAAAGTAAGGAGGAATAACAATAAACCTGAAGGATCTAAACCAGCTATGGAATGTAAAGTGATTTTTGCTGATGATAACTCGAAGGGTCAGGCCATTAACACGGATTCAGGGGATGATTTCGTCTACATATCTTTGTTATGTCGTAACCTGCCTAATGAGTTACGACGTAAATATGTCTTTGACAGCGATAACGGGGTTATGAAGAACACTGAGGATAACGACTCTAACGAATTACACCGTAACCAAGAAACTTACTTACGGCGTAACTGGGATACGTGGGCAAAAAAATTCCTTGAAGTAGAAGAATCAGGAAATGACTGGTCCCACGACATCAACTTGTGCCCTCTGCCTAAATCTAAGAAGGAATATCACTGGTGCAAAATGATACCAGTTGCTAAAGGAGATTGGTATGATCTTTGGGCTTCTTGTGACCCGAGAAATGAGGTTTGTGATGGCGGAAGCAATAAGAATAGGGTCAACCATAGTAAATTTATGTGGCCTGCATATACTGATGATGAAAGACTTGAGAAACTCTCCCTTGAAGATGAAGAAGAGCCACTTATCACTCACTGGTGTACTCCTGTCATTATAACTGACGTGGAGTCCACACGAGCATGGCCTACATGCAACCCCTTCCGTGAGTATTGCAATGGTGGGGATAGTGAAAGAGATGAAGAGTGGACATTCCTTCATGAGCGTGAAAGACATTGTATAAAGTTCGGTGACTTGGCATTTGATGACTGGTACGCAATATAATTCGGGGATGCCAAGATTAACCCGAATCTCCTTAAGAAACTAAAAATTGATTACGAGGAGCACATTCAGAAAAAGGAAGAGGCTAATAAAGATATATACTGCACGGATGAGCATTTAAGTGAAAGTGACAACAAGGAATTATGCAGTCACTGGTGCAAAAGAGTAAAATCTCTTGGGGAAATTTTCTAGGCGTCATGCAACCCATATGACGATATGTGTAACGGGGGAAGCAGCTCTGGGAGAATAGGTAAAGATGAATTCTTTTGGCCCTCAACCAATGATGAGGAGAGAACGAGTTTGCCTTGGCTGGACAACCTAGGATTCGATAGTTGGGTGAAGATTAAGTATAGACATGTGGACACGTTAACCAAAGAGAAGATTTGGAAGGAGTACATGGATCAAGAAAATTCAAACAACAAAAGTCTCAACAACAAGAGTGAAATAACAATTGAAAATGACAAAGAGTTAGTTATAGATGAAAAAGAAGAATGCAAGCGCGTTCTAGTGGAGAATCTGCTCGATGAAGAATGGTTCAAGGGTACAGCTTCTGATGATGATGATATTGAAGGGATCCTAGATTACCTTGAGTTGCAAGGTAATAAGGAGTTTACTGATCCCGACGACGAAGCTTACGAACAAAGGAGGTGCAAACTCCTGGGATTCCCTACAAAAGACCACCTCCAATTATTATCGAAAAATATGAATTCACTCGCTACCACCTGGGACCGGAAGAGAAATTTTGTAAAGTCCGAAAAATCAAAACCAATGAATACCTCCAAACTGCTTCGAATGTCGCCTGGATGAGGCATAACTTGATGAAAGATATTGAAGAAGTGGGGCAGATCCAAAGGCCCCCATAGAAGCCCCGCGGCTCTGAGTCTAACTTAAAGACTCGTAAATAAAGAAAAGTGCTCTTTCGATCCCTTTCTTTTGTTTTATTTCTATTTCTGCAGGGTTTTGTGTTTTCTAACCATTTTTGCAGGAAACGAGGAACTAATTGTTGCTGCAGTTGCTGATCTGAACAGAGTTACGTCGTAACTCATCTTGGTGATTATGCCGTAACCAACCTTTTAGCAGCAGAATTCTTGACGCATTACCAATTACGGCGTAATACCATCTCAGTGGTTACGCCGAAACTACTCGCTTTTGCAACTCATTCCAGGTTTTGCCAATTACGGCGTAACTCCCTCCATAGAGTTACAACGTAACTTTCCTCTGCTTTAATTCTTTCATTTCAAAACACGATAAACTTGTATTAGTATTTTAAATGAACTTTATGGGTGTGTTCCCTGTAAAACCTCACGATACTTCACTCGTCCACTTGGGACACCAAGTGGTTTAAAAGTCTTGTTGCATTTACTAAATGCAACCGTGATTCCTACGAAAGTGAGTTAGGTTTGTTTTTCATTTTTTATTTTTTCTTTTTAGAATTATTCTTGTCGGTATTGTGATTTCAGGGATTGAAGTTTGTTCATGACGCTTATATGAAAGCACGTCTCTTGTTCTTGAGCCTTCCTATTTTATGTCGCAATTTCAGGGAAGTTCTCGCTCTAATTATACCTTTCTCTTCACCTTTATTTAATGCCTAGTACAAAAGGGACTTTGTACAATTCAAGTGGGGGACGGGAGTAGAATTGTCTCTTGAACTTTATTTCGCCCTCATTTTTCTAGTTTATTTTGAAAAATTATGCCATTTTTAAAATTTTGACATGTTCTTCTTAACCTAACTAGATTAGACCTTAGCCGAGCACATACAACCCTTGATATTATATGGTGAGATTAGCCTTATCCGTTTCCAATATTTTACCCCAAATCCACCAAATTATGAGTATGCCGGCAGCTTGTAAACTTTAGAACTTGGCCTTTGCATCATTTTGAGACCATAGACGAGGTATGTTGAGTTAGCTCGATGTATTTGGACTTTTCAGTTTTAGAAGGCAATATTATAGGATTATCACACAAATAGCCTACCATTGTGAGTCTATCGATTAGTCACCTCGACTTTTCGACCCCCATGTGAAACCCTTTTGTTGCACTCATCTTTAGTGCAAGATACCCCTAGATACACCCTTCTAAGCCATTCCTTTCATTTTGTTAACCCGATATATTGTTTAGATACACCTATACACCTTAGCCTACCGTGTAGTCTTTATTTGTAATTGGGAAGTCATCATTTTCCTAAGTTCAAGGTTCGAGTAGAAAGGTTCGGAAATCACGCTTTCACCGACAACATTTCTAAAGATCATTGAAGACCCCCCGAATTCCCTTTGTTCATCTCAAGTGGGGGGATATTATGTTAGTATTTATTGTTATGTTGAAAAAAAGAAAAAAAAAATAGTTGTTATGATTATGCTATTGTAAAGTGCGATGTTATAAGCACTGTAGTATGAACTTTATTGATTTAGTATCGAGGAGGCCACCTCGGTCACATTTGAAGATTAGAGTTGGTAGTTATGCCAACAGTTAGAGAAAAGGTAGTGTTCCCATCACGACGTCCTCTAATGACACATCTACCTTGCATTTCATGATCCGGTTTCTTGACTTCTAAGCTTGAACTTTGGGTGGACGGTAAGTGGTGATGACTTGGTTATAGATTTAGACTACCTGCTTGTTTTTTATTTTACACCAATTATATATCCCATGTCTTATCCTACCTTTTTAGTCATGAAGCGTGTCTAGGTGATGCAGCGAGCAATCTTTGGTGTCTTGGCCATGGATTTGGTCATGTATCATTGATTTTGTCCACTTCGTCGTGACATGTTAGTAATGACGAGTCACCCCTTAACCTTTGTCGTGTCTACCCATATTGCCTTCGAGAATTGTTTAGCCCTTAACTCTAGTGGTGGAGATTTGTGTAACCGCCAAGCTTGTGATAGAATACATGCTATGACTGTGTGATTGAGTGATCACCCTGAAATTGACACTTAGAATAGTTGAGAGATTTGAGTGTTTGTTCCCCTTTCGTGAGGTGTTCGGCTTTATTTTATTCTAGCACAAGGGATTTGTAAACTCATATTTTCCAGGTTATGGGAGATATCTTTTTATGAATCTATCTAATAAGGTCTACTTGAGGGCAAGTAGAGTTCAAGTGGGGGGATATTTGATAACATCAAATAGTTCTGAATATTAAGTGTCAATTTCCTCCATTAATGCTCGTTAATTATATCATTTATATGGATTTACGCTTGTTTTCCATTGTTTTCCACTTTCGTAAATTACAAGCATTGGAGCTAAAGAGACGCGGAACTGGAAACATATCTAAAGATTTATCACAATATGCTATTTTGAAGAAGTTACGGCGTAACTCATCTCTCACATTACGCCGTAACTATTGCGTGACTCAAGATGCCAACTTATCGAAGGTTACGGCGTAAATCTTCCCAAAGGTTACGACGTAACTACATTAGGTCAAAAGAGGTTCCACGCCGCTGATACTTACGCCGTAACTACTGCATCACTTACGACGTAACCTAATTTATTGAAGACTACGGCCTAACCACTAATAAAGTTATGCCGTAACCAGCAGATCTAGTGCATTTTACGAAGAAATAGAAGGCTACGGCGTAACTCCTATATTGGTTACGCCGTAACCCAGATCTGGCCTATAAATACCCCACTAATTCCAGCATTTCTAATCATCTCATTCCACACACAACACTCTGAGAACGTGGGAAAAAGCTCAAGGCAGGTCTAGAGGAGCATACAGAGCTGTTTCCAAGGGAGAAGTCACTCCATTACGATAAGCATTAGCGTTTTATATTTCTTTTACTTTCAATTCATGTATTTCGTACCTTTGAATATTGAATTGATTTGCATGATTAATATGAGCGGCTAAGCACCTTTTGGTGCTAGCCTAATTATGATTCCTTAATTGTTTTGTTTGCGTTTACCTTTACTTCCGTACATTTATTTCTAAGTGTATGCATGCATAGTTCATTGGTAGCCACCCTTGGTTCAGTAGTTTTGAATGGCGGTAAAGGCCAATTGCCTAGGAGATATGACCAATAGACCTTAGGTGAGCAGATTGAGACGGGAAGGGTAAGATATGACCAAATGACGACCCTTTCTACTTGTGCGATTTGACCAACTAATCACCTATCGTTTGGATGAACTTAAGAATTAGGGGGTGTAGTGTCTAAGTTCCTAACGGCCGGGCACTCACTATTATGAATCTAGCATGTAGTGGTACTTAATGACTTGGCTTAGGGGACCAGGAACAACAGGACTTATGACGGTGCGCCTGATTTCTCCTGTGGTGGCATCTTTGCTGATAGGTTAGGGCGAATTGACCAAATGCTGTCCTCTCGACTTTGACCCCACCTGAAGTAATTGGAAGTAGGTAGACGTAGACATAAATAACTAGGAGGATTAACTAGGTTGGCACCACTTTCCTCTATTGATTTCCCTTTATCCATTTATCTACTTTTATTTACTTTATTCTGCATTAGTAGTTTAATTAATTGAATCTCTATCAAAACCATTAATAATCTGTGACACCTAGACTTAGTAATAATCCAACACACATAGCTCTTGGGACGACCCCGGCTTTACCGTTTACTACACTACACACGACCGGGTACACTGCCCGTTAGTGCACTAGGGTAGACCATAGGTATTGCGAGACACTATAAATTTAAGACCTGGTCAGTAAAACCTGCATCAGAGTAACTGATGCTGTGACAACCCGTACTTTCAGGTCATTTCTCGACACCATTCATGTCTCACTATTTCAACATTTTTAGTAAACTTGGTTTACTTGTTTCAAATTCGCGTAACCTTGGAGGTTTAGCGGCGAATTCATGATCATAACATCACGTACATTTCATATGGACTAAGATTAGTCTACATTTCATTGACATCATTTGCATCTCATTAATTCATTCACGACATTTCATTTCACATTTATCGCGTGAGTTATTATTTTAAATATTTAATCCGTTACTTTCAAAAACGATCCCGATGTATTTTTAAACTTGCATTTAGTTATATAAACTATATTTTGAGATTTCCTAGTGTTTTGAATTTATTTCGCATATAAATCGTTAAAGTTTAACTATTACGTTGTTTTTCTTAAAATTGTAATGATAATTATTTTATCACTCAATTTTCACAAGGAATGTATTTTAACAATTTTTATCATCTCATTACATTCTATTTTGACCTATTAAAAACTTACTTGTACCAAAATTTCCATTTACCTTTACTTGTACATTTTCTACACAATTACTTACACTTTTGTCAAATTTATACAAATTATATATACAAGTAAAGTTTATAAAAAAAAAAAAGATATTTTTGAGGGACAACTCCCCAAAACCGCCTATGGGGAGGTGGTCATTAAATTGGTATGGCTCTTGAATGAAAATGTCTACACACTTATACAAAGTCTTCCTTCATTTCCTTCATTTTACTTCTCAATTATTTTCACCTAGAAGCAAACATTTTCTCTCTTCTTTGTGTTCTCAAAACCGGCCACCCATAGAGCTCAAAGGGATCAAAATATTTTCTCAAGATCAAGTGTTTAATCAACCTAGTTCATATCCTTTTTATGGTTTTGAAATAAAAACCAAGGATATTTAAGTTAATCCTTGTTACCTACACCTCTTCATTTCTCTTGTAAGCATGTTTTCATCATTTTATGTTTCCTCTTTCATTTCATATGTTTCTTATCATTTTTGGAGCTTTTATGCAAGTATTGTGATTTATACCATTTATGTCATGATTTTAAGTTATATATATACCTAAGGTCATCCTATAATTACTCCCATGGTATTCTTTGGTCTTGATGGTGATTAGGAACCCATGACACCCTAAGAAGGTGTATGGTAGGATTAGATTAGTTTCGAGTTGATTTGAAGGGATTAGAATAGGTTTTGTCCGAGTAAAACTATTTTCGATAACTATATTTTAAGGTTCTGTCCTTGTTTCAATTTTCTGGAAACTCCGACATTTGGTACAAAACTTTGGCCTTGATATTTAGAAAATATACTTTAAAACGAATCCGTGGCCGCTTGAACGGAATAAAACGGACTTATAACGAAGAAGTTATGGATTTTTGAAGTTTGACGACGAAACGTATTATTTTCTGAAATTTTCAGCAACATGTTTTTAGTTATTTCGAGTCAAAAACGAGCCTTAAGCTTCACAAATTATTTCGACTTCTCAAAAATATATTAGTTTACTTCGATACGAAGCTAAGGACATATAAAACGTAGAAAACGGATTTGAAACGACAAAGATATGCACTTTTTCATAAACTTGCCGTAACTAATTTTCTGCACACAATTAGCCAAAACCACCATCTTTAACCCTTATTATCTTTATGTTCGAGACCTTTTGGACGAAAAACTCCTGAACTGAAACTTTTAGATATCGATACAAACTTTCCAAAACAGTCGAGTTCGTTCTCTAACGGTCGACGTACACCATTTTACGACTAGTTTTCCAAAGCCATTTTTGGTAATTTCATGATTTTTTTCCAACGACATTGTTTTGCGACAAAAAGTGGTAATTTCACCAAAAATCATTATAAAACCATTGTAGGATGACATTTTGACGTAAAAACATGTAAAGTGATTTTTGTTTGGTCAAGGCGTCAAAAGAGTATTTTTCGACGTCGAGTAATATTTTCAAAACTCGTAAATGGTATAAATAACATATCAAATGCATGCATAACATTACATTGCAACTCATGACATATCATATCATTGATAATAGGTCCCGTTAACGCATTACATTATACCTCGTGTACTCACTTTTGTCATCGCCTTTTACCAAGTGAGTTTCAGAGCCCCTCTTTTACTTGTTTTCATAACTGTTTTGGGGGAGATGCATGCTTAAATATTTTTCACAAGTACTTTAGATTTTTGAGGCTAAACTCTATCATGATTACCATTGTTTCTAAATCAAAGGTTACACTATATAAATTGTTCTTGTTTGCGTTACGGTATTTCGTCGTGATAACGCTCTAAATCATTGACTACTGATAAATTGAGTTAGGTGCTATGGATTATGTGCTTTGGTTCTTCGTCGTATAACGTTCTAAATCAGTTGACTACTGATACATTAGGTCTAGTTTTATGGATTAAGTGCTAACGTTCTACGTCGAGTTAGGTACTATTGTAAATTCATTTGACATCATATGTTTGGAACATAAACTATACACATTCTGGCAATGGGTTGTGAACACACAGGTTGCAAGTTTTGTATGGGCGGGACTTGGAACTGAGTGGATTTACAATGCCTTTGCTGCATAAACGACTTCGATACATTGAGCCATGCACTATATTGTGAATTCATTTGACATCATATGTTTGGAACATAAACTATACACATTCTGGCAATGGGTTGTGAACACACAGGTTGCAAGTTTTGTATGGGCGAAACTTGGAACCGAGTGGATTTACAATGCCTTTGCTGTATAAACGATTTTGAAAGGCTTTACATTTCAAACCAAACTCTATGAACTCACTCAACCTTTGTGTTGACACTTTTAGCATGTTTTAATCTCAGGTATCTAAGGCATTCACTTCACGGCACGCATTGGGACACATCATGGAGTCGTGATGACGACGCTCCTCACTTGGGTTTTACTTATTTTAAAACATCGTTTGTATTGTAACAAACTTATTTCCGCACAAGTTGATTTACATTTGGGACCTACTTTGTAAACTCTGACTATTTTATTAAATCAAACGATGTATTTTTCCAAACGACACTTTAGGTCGTTCAACATAACTGTGATTGTGATGCTATGACAGTCAATCCCCAGGAATTCCATTCACGCAAACAGTAATTGGGGGTGTGAAAGATTGGCATCAGAGCTTCAGTTATAGAGAACTAGGTTGCATCATTGACCCTAGACTATAACTACATCATCATAGCATCTCATCATTTCATCATAAGTGCACGTTCACTTTACATGCGGTTTATACGTACATTTTTCGAGTTATTCACTTTCATTTCACATCGATTGTCACATGGATGCCTTTAAATTCCTATCCCATTATCTTTTCCTCATACTCTAACGTGGAGAATTCCTTGTCATTCCCTATCACAATTTTTATATCAGCTGATTCGTCATCGATAACGTCAAATGCCGAGATGAATCTTTATATAGGGCTTAAGTCACTCTCACTCCTTTTGTTTCACCACTAACATGTCGAGTTACACTTTATTCACACATTAAGTCTCTAAACCATCATACATTGAAGCACTCACAACACCTCATAACCCATCTTTTCGGAAACCGACGATCATTTTTGAAACATAACCTTAAACTTATCGTTTCTTATCACATTTCTTTGAAGCGCTTATTATTAACATCGGATTTTGCTACGTCTCACATTTCCTCTTGTTTTGAAGAAGATATGGCACCGAAGAAAGCTACACCGGAAATGACCCAAGCAGCAATTCAAAAGTTGGTAAGGGATAGTGTAGCCGAGGCATTAAGGATTGAAAGGGAAACAGCTGCTGCCTGAGACCGCTGCCGCCGGCCGCTAGGCTTGCTGCTACTGCTGGAAATGCAGGAGGATCCGGAGTTAAGAGTCGTTCTACAAGGATTTCAAGCGTGGAGATCCCACTAAGTTTCGAGGTACCGAGGGAGCTACAGCCATGGTTCGATGGTTTGAAAAATTGGAATCGGTGTTTTTGCTTTGTAACTGTCCGGATGACATAAGGTTAAGTTTGCAACGAGCACATTACTCGATGGAGCATTGTCTTGGTGGAATTCTTATGCTCAACCGATTGGAATGGAGAATGCTTTCAAGCTCACTTGGGAGCAATTTAAAGGTTTGGTGACTAAGAAGTTTTGTCCTCGAACGGAAGTGAAAAAGTTGGAGACGGAGTTCTATGAACTAAAAACTATTGGGTATGATATCGACACTTACATCCGGAGATTCCAAGAATTGGCCGTGTTATGCCCATCTATGGTTTCGGATAATGAGAAGCTACTGGAGGCTTTCATTGACGGACTTCCCGAGATTATTCAAGGCGATGTGACTTCTTCTCGACCAAGAAACGATTGAGGAAGCCATTCGATTGACTCAAAAGCTCATGGCCCAGGTAGTGAAGAGAGGCAAGTACACCAACACCAACCAAAACAACAACAACCCCAACAACTACACCAATTACAACAATAACCAAAACAACAACAACAACGATAACCAAACCAACAACAACAAGAGAAAGTGGGAAAATGACCAGGAAGGTTATGATAACGACAACCAAAACCATAACACTAACCATCACCAACAACATAATAGAAGACAAGAAGTCGCCAGGGTCTATGTTGCGGCACCAACAAGGGGAAGAGCTTATGCAGGAAACTTACCGCGATGCCACCAATGCACGCTACATCATAATGGTCCATGTGGTATATGCTTTAGCTGTCACAAAGTAGGACACCTTGCTAAGGACTGTAAGGGCAAAGCCGTAGTCACATGCTTCGGATGTGGAGAGCAAGGACACTATCGGAATCAATGTCCTCAAAACCAAGGTCAACAAGTCGAAGGTGCTCATGAGAATGTATATATGATAGAAGGAACTCGTCAAGGTATCAACGACGCGAAGACGAAGAAGTTCGAAACTAGCAGTCTTATTTCTCCTATTGTATTACGTTGTACTAAGTTTATGTCTTTCATCGTATTCGAAACTTTATAACCTAAGATGTACTACTTTTGCTAAACTACCCGTTGTAAAATATTCTCATCTATCGTACTTTATTTCCTTTCGATTCGATATCATTTACGAGGATTTTAATTCTTTTTGCTTTAACTATCATTTTAACGGCACTTCTCCATGTCTTCTCTCCTCGATGTTCATCACAATTTTTACATCAGTTGACTCAACACCAAACATCATATGAGTCGATTAGTCCAAGCATTGCATAGTTACTCCTAAATTATACATAGCCTGATCACCTATGTCTAATTCAGGAAGAATCATGCAATGAAGGGAGTAGTAGGCTTATATGTGCAAGCAATTCCGTAATCGAGCCAAATTTTCAAAAGATTTTCTTCAAACCACTTGTTTCCAGTTTGATCCGCGTGCCAGTTCTTGTTTGATGAGTTGCAAAGATCGAGCTAGAAACAAGTTGTTACCTAAACCGATTTAGCCTAATCGTATGACAGTTCTTGTTTGATGAGTTGTGGGATTAAGTAAAAATCGGTTACCAAAAAGTCTTTTGAGGGTTTTGCTCGGGAATGGGAAAGTTTGTCACATCAAACCCTAACCCCGAGAGACCAACACGAACTGAATTCAGGGACTGAATTCCTTTTTGGATGGGCGAATGTGACAACCCGTACTTTCAGGTCATTTCTCGACACCATTCATGTCTCACTATTTCAACATTTTTAGTAAACTTGGTTTACTTGTTTCAAATTCGCGTAACCTTGGAGGTTTAGCGGCGAATTCATGATCATAACATCACGTACATTTCATATGGACTAAGATTAGTCTACATTTCATTGACATCATTTGCATCTCATTAATTCATTCACGACATTTCATTTCACATTTATCGCGTGAGTTATTATTTTAAATATTTAATCCGTTACTTTCAAAAACGATCCCGATGTATTTTTAAACTTGCATTTAGTTATATAAACTATATTTTGAGATTTCCTAGTGTTTTGAATTTATTTCGTATATAAATCGTTAAAGTTTAATTATTACGTTGTTTTTCTTAAAATTGTACGATAATTATTTTATCACTCAATTTTCACAAGGAATGTATTTTAACAATTTTTATCATCTCATTACATTCTATTTTGACCTATTAAAAACTTACTTGTACCAAAAATTTCCATTTACCTTTACTTGTACATTTTCTACACAATTACTTACACTTTTGTCAAATTTATACAAATTATATATACAAGTAAAGTTTATAAAAAAAAAAAGATATTTTTGAGGGACAACTCCCCCAAAAACCGGCCTATGGGGGAGGGTGGTCATTAAATTGGTATGGCTCTTGAATGAAAATGTCTACACACTTATACAAAGTCTTCCTTCATTTCCTTCATTTTACTTCTCAATTATTTTCACCTAGAAGCAAACATTTTCTCTCTTCTTTGTGTTCTCAAAACCGGCCACCCATAGAGCTCAAAGGGATCAAAATATTTTCTCAAGATCAAGTGTTTAATCAACCTAGTTCATATCCTTTTTATGGTTTTGAAATAAAAACCAAGGATATTTAAGTTAATCCTTGTTACCTACACCTCTTCATTTCTCTTGTAAGCATGTTTTCATCATTTTATGTTTCCTCTTTCATTTCATATGTTTCTTATCATTTTTGGAGCTTTTATGCAAGTATTGTGATTTATACCATTTATGTCATGATTTTTAAGTTATATATATACCTAAGGTCATCCTATAATTACTCCCATGGTATTCTTTGGTCTTGATGGTGATTAGGAACCCATGACACCCTAAGAAGGTGTATGGTAGGATTAGATTAGTTTCGAGTTGATTTGAAGGGTTTAGAATAGGTTTTGTCCGAGAAAAACTATTTTCGATAACTATATTTTAAGGTTCTGTCCTTGTTTCAATTTTCTGGAAAATCCGACATTTGGTACAAAACTTTGGCCTTGATATTTAGAAAATATACTTTAAAACGAATCCGTGGCCGCTTGAACGGAATAAAACGGACTTATAACGAAGAAGTTATGGATTTTTGAAGTTTGACGACGAAACGTATTATTTTCTGAAATTTTCAGCAACATGTTTTTAGTTATTTCGAGTCAAAAACGAGCCTTAAGCTTCACAAATTATTTCGACTTCTCAAAAATATATTAGTTTACTTCGATACGAAGCTAAGGACATATAAAACGTAGAAAACGGATTTGAAACGACAAAGATATGCACTTTTTCATAAACTTGCCGTAACTAATTTTCTGCACACAATTAGCCAAAAACCACCATCTTTAACCCTTATTATCTTTATGTTCGAGACCTTTTGGACGAAAACTCCTGAACTGAAACTTTTAGATATCGATACAAACTTTCCAAAACAGTCGAGTTCGTTCTCTAACGGTCGACGTACACCATTTTACGACTAGTTTTCCAAAGCCATTTTTGGTAATTTCATGATTTTTTCCAACGACATTGTTTTGCGACAAAAAGTGGTAATTTCACCAAAAATCATTATAAAACCATTGTAGGATGACATTTTGACGTAAAAACATGTAAAGTGATTTTTGTTTGGTCAAGGCGTCAAAAGAGTATTTTTCGACGTCGAGTAATATTTTCAAAACTCGTAAATGGTATAAATAACATATCAAATGCATGCATAACATTACATTGCAACTCATGACATATCATATCATTGATAATAGGTCCCGGTTAACGCATTACATTATACCTCAGTGTACTCACTTTTGTCATCGCCTCAGTTTACCAAGTGAGTTTCGTAGCCTCCGCTTTTACTTGTTTTCATAACTGTTTTGGGGGAGATGCATGCTTAAATATTTTTCACGAGTACTTTAGATTTTTGAGGCTAAACTCTATCATGATTACCATTGTTTCTAAATCAAAGGTTACACTATATAAATTGTTCTTGTTTGCGGTACGGTATTTCGTCAGATAACGCTTCTAAATCAGCTTGACTACTGATAAATTGAGTTAGGTGCTATGGATTATGTGCTTTGGTTCTTCGTCAGATAACGTTCTAAATCAGTTGACTACTGATACATTAGGCCTAGTTTTATGGATTAAGTGCTAACGTTCTACGCCGAAGTTAGGTACTATTGTGGATTCATTTGACATCATATGTTTGGAACATAAACTATACACATTCTGGCAATGGGTTGTGAACACACAGGTTGCAAGTTTTGTATGGGCGGGACTTGGAACTGAGTGGATTTACAATGCCTTTGCTGCATAAACGACTTCGATACATTGAGCCATGCACTATATTGTGAATTCATTTGACATCATATGTTTGGAACATAAACTATATACATTCTGGCAATGGGTTGTGAACACACAGATTGCAAGTTTTGTATGGGCGAACTTGGAACCGAAAGTGGATTTTCAATGCCTTTGCTGTATAAACGATTTTGAAAGGCTTTACATTTCAAACCAAACTCTATGAACTCACTCAACCTTTGTGTTGACACTTTTAGCATGTTTTAATCTCAGGTATCTAAGGCATTCACTTCACGGCACGCATTGGGACACATCATGGAGTCGTGATGACGACGCGTCTCACTTGGGTTTTACTTACTTTAAAACATCGTTTGTATTGTAACAAACTTATTTCCGCACAAGTTGATTTACATTTGGGACCTACTTTGTAAACTCTGACTATTTTATTAAATCAAACGATGTATTTTTCCAAACGACACTTTAGGTCGTTCAACATAACTGTGATTGTGATGCTATGACAGTCAATCCCCAGGAATTCCATTCCGCTGCAAAACAGGTAATTTGGGGGTGTGACAGATGCACTTTTGGGTTGAGTGGTCTTTCTAACCCAACAAGCTGAGGGCTTAACATCATTGCCCTTGATTCCCCCAGCAACACTCACTTATGAACCAACAGTTTTAATTTTAGGCTTGTAAGGGTATTAACTTTTGGCCTATAAGTATTAAGTTTTGGCTCATAAGTATTAACCCTTTTCTTGTAAAAACTTGATTTGTTCATCATAAGACTTAAAGGTTTGTGCTACTTTACCATAAAAGTGCCTTGGTGAAGTAGATGGTGATTTTGAAAAGTTTCTTTTGGGTCTTTCACCAAATACTCTAGGTTGTGGTCTAGCAGTATTAACTGGCCTTGTAGTGTTCAAAGACTTTATGCCAGTTTTAAGAAGAACTGCTCTTGGAGTCATGATGGGTTGAGGTCTCATAGGGTGTCTGCATTGAGCCTACAGATGAGAAAAACTTCCACACACAAAGCAAGATTTATTTAACATGACAAATTCATCCCCTAGTTGCTCAGATTTAAGCTAGTTCCAGTTCCTTTTATTGCCTCTAGGACTAGATAACATGTTTCTATACATCTCAACATATTTCACTGACTTCCTAACAGGTTTGTCATTTGGTTTTACAGGTTTAGTGGCATGTTCTTGCTTTGGTTCACTAGACTCTAGACCTTCCTTTTTGTTTTCAAATACATACATCTCAGGTAGAGAAGTGTCACTGGCACTTTCAAAAGTCTCATCAGACCTTTCAGCCTTGGTCTCAATGGGTTTACATTCACGGAAAAATGTGGGTGCCTTAAACTCTTCTAAGCCAATGTGTTCAAGGTCTATACCAGGAGGTGAGGGAATACCTCTGAATGGTGGTGGTGTTGTCTTATAACCCATACTTGATTTGGCTTTACCAATTAGAGCACTTTCAAGGAATCTATCAAGTTTCTTAGAGTTGTAATGTTGTGTGTCTTTAAGAGTATCAACACTGAGTTCTATGTTGTCTTTAATTTTTGTGACTCTCTCAAGTTCTTCTTTTAACACACTTATGTGGTCTCTTTAAGAGAAATTTCTCTATTAAGTACATCAGTTGTTTCAGAAAACTATGACCCATTTTCTTTATAATGCACAATTTGTTTTTCTAAAACTGCTAAGCCTCTTTTATGATTTGCTAAGTTCTAACTGGTTTTAGAAAACTCTTCAGCCAATTTATCAAACTCAGTTTTAAGAGACTCATATTTACTTAAAGGGACACATGTATCTGAGCAATTTGTTTCAGTGAGTACCTTAGATACCAAAGCCATGTTGATTGGACTCTCTTCTTCATCAGCCATGAAGCTCCAATCATATCCAACACCATCAATAGCCACCATTGCTTTAGAAAAAGAATCATCAGCTTCACCACTTTTTCCTTTGCTCCTGGGGCTTCTGCATTCCCTGGAAAAATGCCTAAGCTTGCCACAATTGTAGCATTCTACCTTTCCCTTGTCAAACCCATCAATATCTCCATCATTGATATTGATCTGCCTCCCAGTCTTCTCCATGAACCTCTTGCCCTCATACTAATCAAGGCAATGTTCCACTTGATATCCATCTATTCCATGTCATCTTCATGGATTTGTCTCAGGTCATCATGAGTGATCTGGGATCCCTTTTGCTGCTCAGAGATGAAAGCATAGATTGTGCTTTCATTGATGCCTGCTGCAGTGGTGACCAAACAATCAGTATTAACATTAGTACTAGGAGTACTAACACCAAAACTATCCTTTTCATTACTAGTGGTTGGATGAGCCACAAAAGCTATGTTTTGTGATCCAGAACTGGAAGATGCAGCTGCAGCTCTCTTCATGTCTTGTTCAATCACTTTGAAGCTATTGAACAGATTGTCCAACCCCATAGTTTCAAATTCTGCCTTATTCTTCCATACAATGACATGAGTGTCCCATTTTGGTGATGGAAGAATTCTAACAAACCTGAGATTGATATCCTCCTGAGAGATGTCCACACCCAATACTGCTAGTTGACTGACAAGCTTTTGAAGCTTATTGTAAACTGAGTCAATGAACTCAGTTGCACCAACAATGAAGTTTTCAAACTCTTGCTTCAAAAGAGTTTTCTGAGTCTTCTTGGTGACAGAGTTCCCACCAAATCTTGTCTCAATGGCTTTGAACAAAGTTTGAGCATCCTTGTGTTTGCTGAAGTTGAGTTGATGATCATCTGGTAATGCCATAAGAAGGAGACTCCTGACCTTGAGATCATTGCCTCTTTGAACCATTTCATCAACAGTGACAGGATCACCTTTGTCTTTAACAACGATTTTGCCACCAACTTCTTCAGAAATAATGGATTTGTAGGAGTCTCCATTGATCACAATGTTCCACAGCTTAAAGTCAAGTACCAAGAAGTACTGCTCTATGCGCATCCTCCAGAGTTCATATTCATTTGGCTGCAACTTAGGAACTCTGGTAACAGCACTGGATTTTCTTGAGTCAAAATCCATTTCTTCAGACTTGTCACACAGGATCTTCTAAAAACAAAGCTTCAGGACACAAGCTCTGATACCATTTGTGGAGTCCCAAACCTTGGATCTAGAACACTTAGCTTGTAAACGTGTAGTTGCCTTGGATGGTTCAAAAACAACAATGAGAAACTTTGTTGTAGATACACACAAGTATGCGGAATCTACTTGAATGCACTTAGAAGATTAAAGTAAACACAAGTGTAACACCAACTGCTTCAATATTATTAATGAATAATACGAGTACTCTCCTAGTACTAGGGTTTACAACCTTGAAGCTTTTCTTAAGACGGCTAGAGTATATGTGTTGTGACCTAGCTAGGATCTCCTTTTATACACTAAAGAGATCCCTTACAAAGATAAATATGTATTAAACGTATCATATCTTCTATTGGTATAGAAGATATGCTATTACAAACCATACACGACATTCTTAATATAGAACAGTACAAACTCAACACTATCAGTACTAACTATTGAACTTTCAGTACTAACTAGTTAATACTTTTCTAATACCACTATCAGTACTAACTCCAAAGCTAGTATTAACTGCAATAATGAATTTCCCAACATGTCATCAACATATAACAGCAAGATGACAAAATCATTGTCTCCAAACCTCTTGTAATATGCACAAGGGTTTGCGTGTAGTCTGCTATATCCAAGGCCAATGATGAATGAATCAAATCTCTTGTATGAACATGCGCGCCGCTTTAAACCGCATGAGATTTGTTTAACCTGCAAACCAAGTTCTCTTTTCCTTTTTGTTTAAAACTTTCTGGTTTGAGCATGTAAATTTCTTCTTCAAGATTTCCATGAAGAAATGCAACTTTCACATCCTCTAGATGTAAATCATACGTAGCACACATTTTCATAACTACTCGAACAATTGTCATTCGTACCACAACAGAAAATATTTCGTTGAAGTCGACTCCCTCTTTCTGAGCATATCCTTTGACTACCAATCTTGCACGATACCTCTCCACCTGGTCATCACTGTTCCTCTTGATATTATACACCTATTTTTTTCTAATAGGTTTTCTACCTGCTGGTAGTGGCATCAGTTCCCACGTTTTATTCTTATGAAGAGCTTCAATTTCTTCTTTCATTGCTTCCATCCAGAACGAATCATCTGAATTATTCAGTGCTTCTTGAAGAGTTGATGGCTCTCCTTCCTCTGTAAGAAGACAATATGCAACATTGCCCTCCATAACATAATCCGAGTGCTACACCGGGCATTTTCTTTCACTATTAAGAGTAAGAGTCGTTGAAGCTTGAGACTCGGTCGTCTCATTCACCTCGTGCTGTGGTACGGCTTCAGAAGAATCACTCAACTGAAATTGCTTTTCCATTTATATTTATGTACTTTCTCTTGTAGTGCTATCACCTTCTTCATTTTCTTGAATTTTGTCTTCCATAAAGACAACATCTCTGCTGACGACTACTTTGTGGGCAGTGGGGTCCCATAAGTGATACCCCTTTACTCCGTCAGCGTACCCCAAGAACAAACATTTTATGGATTTCGGATCCAGCTTTGTAGTTTCTTGAGAATTGTACATCACGTACACATGACTTCCATATATGAAGGTCTGAATAGTTGACTGGCTTTCCCGTCCGCATCTCCATCGGTGTCTTCAACTCAACTGCAGTTGAAGGTGACCGATTTATCACATAGCAGGCGGTATTGACTGCTTCTGCCCATAATGATTTTTCCAAGCTTGCAGTTGCCAACATTGCACTTGCTCTTTCTAACAAGGTTCTATTCATTCACTCTGCCACTCCATTTTGTTGAGGAGTGTATGCTGTAGTGAACTGCCTTTTGATTCCTTCTTGCCTGCAAAAGGTATCAAATTCATCACCAGTGTATTCACCTACATTATCTGTCCTCAAACACTTGATCTTCTTTCGAGAATCAAGTTCAACCCCCGCTTTGTAATCTTTGAAAACTTCAAACACATCAGAATTCTTCTTAATTGGGTACACCCAACATCTCCTGGAATAGTCATCAATGAAGGATACAAAATACTTTGCTCCTCCCAGGGATAGAACCGGTGCCTGCCACACATCAGAGTGAACCAATTCTAGAATAGAGACACTTCTAGAATTTGATGTTTTGAATTTTAGGCGATGCTGCTTGCTGATAACACAATGCTCACAAAAAGGTAAAGAAACCTTTGTGAGGCCAGGAATTAACTTCTTTTCAACAAGAATCTCCATTCCTTGTTCTGACATATGTCCAAGCTTCTGATGCCATGTTATTGCAACTCTATGACTTGAACTATGTGAATCAACAGATGCTTCCGCCTCCTTCATTACCTCTCCTTTCAGTTGGTATAAGTTTGCAGCAACCTTTTCACCTTTCATAAGTACAAGCGCGTCTTTTATAACTTTCATGATCTTGTTTTGTATTTCAACCTTACAACCAAGATCATCCAATTGTCCTAGAGACAATAGATTCTTTCTCAGGCCCTCCAAGTGTCGCACATCCCAAATAGTACGAACTGTACCATCATGCACCTTCACCATGATATTTCCAATTCCAGAGATCTTTAGTTCATGATCATTGCAACTGTATACAGATCCGCCTCCAGAGATAGGTTTATATTGATGAAACAATTCTCTTATTGCGGTCATATGAGAAGTAGCTCCCGTATCGAACAACCATACATCTGCAAATATTTTCTTGCCTTCATTTGCAACCGCTACTTCACAACACAGAGCGTCACCATCTTTTGAAGTGATTTTGAAATTTTCCTGAGGATTAGAGGTATTTAAACCCTAACATTCTTTCTTAAAGTGACCCGGCTTGCCACATTTATAGCATTTAAAAATCTTCTTCCTTCTTGTTCTAGATTTACCATGATTGTGACTCCCACTGGATCCAGGTTTCATTGCCTCCCTCTCATCACAACCAAAGCCTCCACATGTCTTAAACTGGTCTGTCCGTCCTCCTTATTGTTACGCCTGTTTTCTTCTTCCAGAATAGCGGCCGCAACATCATCGAAGACTAGATAGTCAGAAAGAACATTACTGGTTAAGTTGATTATCAGTTGGTCATATGAGTCAGGTAAACTTTGAAGTAGAATTTTAGCATGTTCTTGTGGCTCTATTTTACAACTCAAAGACGTGAGTTGAGAAAATAAAGTATTCAGGTTATTAACGTGCTCAGTCACTAAAGTAGATTCCGTCATGCGTAGAGCATAAAGTTTCCTCTTAAGGAAAATTTTGTTGTGTAGCGATCTTGCCTCGTACAGTCGAGCAAGATGATCCCAAATATCCTTTGCAGTCTTCTTCTCTTCTATGCTTGACAAAACTCCATCTGCTAATGCCAGATGAAGATTTGCAATAGCATTTCCATCCATCTCGTCTCATTTACTATCATTCGTGACTTCAGATGGCCTTTCGTCAATGGCCGCCAAACATTTATCCTTTCTAAGGATAGCCTTAATCTTTAATTTCCACTACGAGAAATTATTCCCATTGAATTTTTTGATTTGAAATTTCGCCGCCATTGCTACAATCATAATCTACTTTTCGACAAAACTATTATTTATTAATAATAGTAACGAACACCTTTTAAGTGAGTATAATCTTATTTATCTTTTGATGTGGATGGTCCACTAATTAGTGGCAACCACATAGCATACGATAAATAATTATACAGACACCCAACCTTAGCTCTGATACCACTTGTTGAGAAAAGTGACACCGGACTGAAGCAAACCCACACCTAAAATAAGAAATATAATAAAAGACGACACACAAATTTTACGTGGAAAACCCCTATAGTGTAAAAACCACGGGCAAGGAAAGATACGTTTCACTATGATGAAAACTAGGAGTTACACCTTCTCTCTGATTGCAAGGATAAACACCTAATCAGGAGATACCAACCAAACTCTCTAATTAACCCACAATACCGGAGATAAAGAAACAAATAACACTGTGTGTTATTGTAGAGAAAGAATGAGAATGGAATGATTTTCAAGTGAAATGCACTCATCTATTTATAGTAGAAGTGTATGGCAACCTTGTAAATAACCAACTCAATGACAACCACAAAATGCAAAGCACAAGAACGTGTATTTTTTCCACCATTCAAATGAAAAGGCTTCAATTGTGCAAGTTGTCCAAGTTGTAGACCATCTATCTCATCTTATTTTATCATATGTTTCCAGTACATAGAACTTATTTGAAATTCTTTTCATAGCAGCCATATCTTCCTCATGTTTATACCATTGTTTATTTTTTACACAAAAATTCTTCTCAAGGCTTTTTACAACTCGTGTTGTCACCTTTTCAACATCTGTCTTTCTTTTATTTGTACAAGCATCAACATTGTTATTATGACCGACAATCTCTTTCTGTTTGGGTTGATACACTACATTTGGAGCATTGTTTCTCTTGTTTAAGTGTGCATTTCTTTCATCTCCGAGCAATCCAAACTTAGGTTCAGGGTCGTCCCGTGAATTTTGGAGGCCCTGTGCCATTTTGATAATATAGGCCTCTTAAACAACACGAAAAAACTTCAAATATTTGAAAAATAATTATGTAGTAAAAGGTAATTATGCAACGACAACAACGATAATGGATCATGCCGAAGCGCAATATGACGATAGAATAAGATAATTATCCAAAAGCATAAATATACTGTTGTTTAACATGTCTATTTATTAAATTAATATTATCTAAACGCATCAAAACATTTCTATAGATAATTGTATAAAGAATATTCATTAAAGAAACCAATTGGGCTAACTGTACAATTTTCTTGAATTTGGGGCCGAGAGTATTATTTTGTAAACTCACTTGCACATATTTAAGAAAAAAACTAGAAGATTAAGATAAAAATGTGAAAAACTATAAACCTAAGGGTGCAAAATGGATACTACCTATAAGTATCATCTTCCTCGGCCATAGTCTGTAACTGTTTTTTGTTGTTTTCTTGGAATCATCTGAAACTAATTTCTGTTACATTTTTATAATGTCGCTTAAATCTAGGAATATTGTATCATCAATTTAACGCTCAACAAATCAACCCTTTAGTTATAACATCATCGGAGGCCCCAAAAATATGGGGGTCCTGTGCGGTTGCACACTCCGCATACCCTCAAATCCGGCCATGCTTAGGTTGAGTATTTGGTTTATAATATGGTCTTTTAATGACATGTTGCATAACCTTCCTTCCTGAATTTCACCTTCTTCTATTACCCCCAAATCCTCATCATCACAAACACTACTCTGCTTAACAAGTTTACTTGAAACACTATGATTCACCCTTTTTTTTAACGTCAAATGAAACTACAAACTGAATCATCAAACTTGCTTGGAATCTTCAATTGTCGTTTAGATGAACGTCTCATTGTAATTCTAAGAGCTAACTATTAAACAATTTGATTTTTTTTTAATAGAACAATACCTACGTTCGATTCTCATACTCGAAGAAGAAAAAACAAAGTCTCATTAATCTAATCAAAATTTATCCGATAGAAAGATGTATACTAGCTTTTTAATCGATTTGTATGGTTTCTGAGTTGTTTTACTCTAAAAAAAGAGATGTCAGTGAGTTGTTTCATTTTAATTGAAAAAAATGAGTCGATAGGATTATTTTTTTGATTTTTTTATCAATAACCAAATTCTAACTCAACATCTCTACTACATATAAGGCATACATAATTTTACTTAAACTTAAAAATCTTATATTTGATTAAGATTTAGGGTGAAAGCTAAAGATACGCAACGTGATTTTTCAGAACTACCGATGTACGCAACGAATTTTGAAAATTACCATTGTACGCAATATACTTTCAAATTTGGAACAATGTACGCAATATGACCGGTAACTAACAAGTTACCAGGTCACAAACTTTCAAAAATGACAGAAATGGTCCCTGTGACTTGCGTTAACTTTCACAGGTCATCCCTTAACTTTATTTTCGGTTAAAAAAGTTTCAGTAATGATCCTTATGGTCATTAACTTTCAGATTTAGTCTGTTTTTTCCGTTTTCATCCGTTTTTATCCGTTTTTCTTACGTTTTGTCCGTTTTTCTTACGTTTTTATCGGTTTTAATCGTTTTTGTCCGTTTTTCTTATATTTTGTCCGTTTTTCTTACGTTTTTGTACTATTTCAACATGTTGAAAATTTTTTCCAAAAAGAAAAAAAATTTGGAAAAAAATTTTCCAAAAAAAAAAATTGGAATTTTTTCGCAATTTTGAAAAAATAAATAGGAAAAAAAATTTTCCGAAAAAAAATTTTGAAAAAAAAATTAAAAAATTGAATAAAAATTAAAAAATTGAATAAAAATTTTCAAAAAAAAAATTTTGAATAAAAAAAATATTTTTCAAATATTTAAAAAAAATATATATTTTTCAAATTTATTATTTTTTTAAAAAATCTTTAAAAAAAAATGTTTGAAAATTTTGAAAATAAAAAATTTCAAAATTTTTTTTTAAGATTTAAAAAAAATATATATATATTTGAAAAATATTTTTTTTTAAAAAAAATATTTGAAAAATATTTTTTTTATTCAAATTTTTTTTTTGAAATTTTTTATTCAAATTTTTTTTCGAAATTTTTTTCCTATTTTTTTCAAAATTGCTAAAAAATTCCAATTTTTTTTGGAAAATTTTTTCTAAATTTTTTTGTTTTGGAAAAATTTTCAACATGTTGAAATAGTACAAAACTAACAAAAACGTAAGAAAACGGACAAAAACGAATTAAAATGATAAAAACGCATTTAAAACGAACAAAACGTAAAAAACAGATGAAAACAGATAAAACGAAAGAAAATGACCAAACGTAAGAAAACGGACAAAATGTAAGAAAAAGGGCCAAAAACGTATGAAAACCGATAAAAACGTAAGAAAAACGGACAAAACGTAAGAAAACTGACAAAAACGGATGAAAACGGAAAAAACGGACTAAATATGAAAGTTAATGACCATAAGGACCATTATCAAACTTTTTAACCGAAAATAAAGTCAAGGGATGACCTGTGAAAGTCAACGCAAGTCACAGGGACCATTTCTGTCATTTTGAAAGTTTGTGACCGGTAACTTGTTAGCACGGTCATATCATACATCGTTCCAAATTGAAAGATATATTGCATAAATGGTAATTTTCAAAATTCGCCATGCATATCTGGTAGTTCCAAAAATCACGTTGCGTATATTTAGCTTTCACCCTAAGATTTAATACTTATAATACTTCTTTAAAACTTCAATTTCTCACTTAAACTTTAAAACATATTGCCTTAGAAAACATGGCAAGTTTCTAAAAAACTTGCCTTAATAAAGTGATATTATGTTTTTAAATACTTTTTTTTTTCTATGGCAAGTTTTTAAACAGTCCATATTTTTATACACAAGTCCACATGTTACGCATTAAATTTTTTTTCTACACTAGCCACAAGTTTTTAAACTGTCCTTCAATAAATTTATGAAAGTGCAACTTTTTCTTACACAAGTTATACACAAACAACTTTTTCACAGAAGTCCTAATTTAAAAAGGTTGCCATAACAATTTTCTCACAATAAATTTAAAAAATATAGCATGTTACAACTTTTTTCAATTACATTTTGATTATATTAGTATCAACGTTACACGAAACAATTAACCATAATATCAAAACTATAATTGTTTGCCGTTAAAAAATCCGTTGCTATGTACGGATTTTCGCTTAGTATACATAATAACAAGAGAGGGTGTTTTTCTTAAAAATAATTGAAAACTAGTACGCGTAATCACACACGTAAAGAATAAAAATGCACCGGCCTATTACATAGCGAAGACCAATTGCACTACCAGTTTACTAAAATAATGGGATACGTAAAAGTCAAATGCCATATATATAAAGAGCGTGGAGACATACGACGACTTCCGTTTACTTTACAGGAAGCTTCCTACTATTTTACTTCATGTTCGTTTATAACTGTTTGTTAACTAACTTTTTTTTTCACAACTCTATAAGGAAAATTATAGCATTGACTTAAAACGTAATCGACTACCTTTATTGCTGTGGATTATATGATCAGGTAATATCATTTATGCTTTTAATCGTTTTTTAATAATGTTTAGGTAAATAAAATACTTCTTATAGGCAAATTATGTTATTACCAAACCAATCCAGCGGGTCTGAAAGTCACGTCGGATCCATGCATGTTCATACTTTGTTGAGCAGGGCGGAGCCAAAAAGGTTATGGTCAAGTTTGATAATTTTAAAAAACTACACTATAAATCGTTTCGGGAGCAAATTACAAAAACAGCTAGATATTTTAAAAAATTTACACTATAATTTTTTCGCTAGTGATCCCTGCCCCCTCATGTCTCCGCCTCTGTTGTTGGGTGAACATGTTGGGTGAATATCTTCGGATGGTCAGGAAAACGGCCACGGGAATACTGTTAAGTCGTGTACATTGTAGCAAAAAAGGCTCGACTTATCTATGTAGTTTAAACATGGATCTGTCTTGATTTGCCCTTTTAGATATCATTATTACTGGATTCTGTTGTTAAAAGTGAATTGGTTGTTGTTACATATTTTTAAAGATTATACGTACTACATTTTTTTTACTAGGGGAAGATGACCATACTGCACTGCCCATTGTGTCTCCTTCACTGGTCTCAAATAGGGGTTTCATGAATAACCTGAACTATTACTAGGGTCAGATTACCGATAGAAGCGGTTAGGTTTATTCGGGTTTACCGAATTAACTGATTAATAGTTTTTTTCTCAACTAATTCATATGTGACTGTGATCTACTTTTCTGTTTTGGATTCGGAATTGCTAGCTATTGTTTTTTTTGACATTTTCTTATTTTTGATGTTGTTGTTGTTGTCGTTGCTGTTGCTATATATCAGATTGGTAGGAGGAAATGTTAGGCTATAAGACATGTTTGAATTTTGGAATAATGGGTAATGTGGTTTTGAAAAATCTGATGCGAAGTAACTAAATCAGTGTTTTTAAGGGGATCATAAGGTTGTTGACTTGTTATCAATGATGAAAATAAAGTTGTTGACCAATAATCATTCCTATTATGTTTTTGAAGTTTATTTGAGGCATGACACTCTGCACAACTCCAAACAGCTTGCCCTTTTAATCCTTCATATGTCACTTGCTTATTCCGGTAGACCCGGTCCATCAAAATCCACGCAAGCCGACGCAAATGATACCCCTAGTCCCAACTCATAACGTGCATATTGAGAACTGTTTATTTTACTATGAAGCAGTTGATATATGCTAAAATGTAAAGATATGTTTAATCCAGGAATAAGAATTCGTAGATCAAACTAGAAAACAAACAGGGAACATATGAAGAAGAAATGATTCCGTATTTGAGTTCTTGATTCACTTTTGAAGTAACAGAATTAGAGAGAGAATTGTTTACAATCAATATGAGTGAATGAATTACAAATGAAATGGAAAAGAGTATTTATACAATTGGGAGGAAGGAGTGAACAGATTTTTCCGCCAAAAGTTATAACTAACTTTTGGCTTAGCAATGGTTTCCACTGAAGGTTAGCAGTGGTTTCCACTGATGGTTTCCACTGATGGTTTAGCTTATCAGTGGAATCCAAATTGGCGCGTATCAAACCCTTCCCCTTAACATTTGACTTTCCACAGTCAAATAGCATCTTCAGTTGCTTCCTCTTGATCAAACCCAGGGTACTTCTCAATAGGCTTCTAAGTAACATACAAAACTGACCATTTCGCTGAATTGAAACAAAACACTCCTAATGCTAGTAAGAATCTTGAGCCCAAACACCCCTTAAGTGGAATATCAGCCACTCGACAATTAAGCTGCAAACAACTTTTGCAATTCCAGTAGTTACCACATGGCTTGTTCACTTGTTCCTTCAACCCAACTAACATATAATATATCCTCCATGAATGTCATCAAGTGGATAAGCTGATGAATATTCCAACATGTCACCAAGTGTGCAGGCTGATGAACATAAACTAAACAGTATTTAGATGCCACCTTTGTTGATCTATTCTTCCATGAATGAAATGAAACAAACAAATCCACACTTCAAAACAAACACCATCGAAGTGTCAAAACTCGAAATGATCCATCATTAACACCGAAATCAAAAGTGACTGATCCACCAATAACACCATGCCAGAACAACCCTCAGTAGTAACCATGCCATTCTTCCAGAATCTACCGGTTGCAACGAAAAACCTCAAAATAATCAAAATCCACACTAGTCTTGACATCTTTGGTCTTCAAACCATTTCGAGTTACCCTACTCAATCTACTAGTGTATAACCCATCTTGATCAAAACATTGTACTAAGTAAACAAATTTTTGAGTAACCATGAAACATCCCACAACTCCCTTTTTCCTTCTTGGCCATTTCCACATGTCAATTTACTTTTTCACAGCCTCTCTTTGCATTAAGTACCAACTCAAACTCATTTTGCCCATATTCTTTCTTTGTTTGTCCCGCCACCATGGACGAGCCTTATTCCCTTTTCGTTTGTTCACCCACCATGAACAAACCATTTTAGTCGTATTGTGTTTCATTTTCTTTTTCACCCCCTTCCATGTATCAAATATTAAGCAATTAAAAGTTGCCTCCTTTGTACCCTTATCTTCATTCTTTTCAACAACTTCTTTATCACTCATCTTCATTTTAACTTGCTTCGTACCTTCAACTTGTTTATACAACTGATCATCACAAGTAATCGTCACATCGGATGCATAAGTAGCCACACCAAAACTTTTATACCCATCTACCCAACCTTCAAAACACTTCGATCACAGATGTTCTCAACACCAAGTCGCTTAAAATAAGATCATTATCCTCTTTACTCATATTTTGATCTATGCCATACTCATCTTTATTTTCTACCAAGTCGCTACATTTACCTTTTACAACTTTACATTGTATCTCACTCATTTTCTTCCTTGTAGTACTATCTAAAACCACCACATTCTCGCTATTAACCTTGATATCTTTTGAGAATGTTTTCTCCATATCAAGAATTAACATTTCATCAAGCTTTGATGTCTCATATTTCTTACTCATACCATCATTACACTCCATGGCCACACCCTCATTTCCACTATCCTTGACACTATCCTCCTCAAACTTTTCCTTGTCTCCAACATCGGTTGTTAGTTGAATATCATAACCACCCCTATCAACATCTTCAAAACTATAAAGACTCACTGTACCATTGTTTTTGTCATCCAATTCAATCAACTTCTTTGATTTCATTCCCAAATCCTCAACATTCTTTTCACAAAGTTCATCAAGAACAACCAACTCCACACGATCGGTTACTTTTACCATTTACATTTTCTTCCACACAATCAGTTTCTTTACCACTAATCGAGCCTTCTTGTTTGGGAAGTTTTTCTGGTGGCGTTTTATCGAACACTTTGTATGCATCAGTTATACCATTATCAATTCCACTATTTCGTTCTCTAATTTCCCCAGAAGTCAAACCATACGTATGAGTATTAACCAGTGGATTGCCCAACTTACTCCCAATAGTGGTTGACATGGTCAACGAACTTTCTTGATTGTTCCCGCCATTTGCAACTAACTCCTTTGTTTTTGAAACACCATAACCCAAATCTTCAAACAAATCTTGATATTTTTGCACACTACGAGTTTGTTTCAAATTCATCAAATCCATCATTGGATCTTCAAAGCATGAACCAAATCTTTGCAAGGCTTGTTTCTCATACACCTCCCAAGTAGTGTTTTCACCAAATCTCTTAATGAACTGATGATGCCACACTAAGGCCTTGTCATACACATGCATTGCAGCAATTCCCACTTTCAATTCATCATCTACATTATCAAGACAAAAGAACTGCCTAGATCGGAATATCCAACCCTTTACATCATTCCCATTGAATCTTGGAAACTCCAATTTAGACAATCTTCCATATTGTGTAATCATTTGTCCACCATTTCTACCATTGTTACCATGATTCCCAGAACTTGTACCTTCACCATTCCTCATTCTTTGCATTTCAGCCATCAAATCTGCCATAGTTCTTTGCAAATCACTAAGAGTTTGTTGGAGTGATTCCATTGAAAAATCTTGATTACTAACTGTGGTTCTTGTGTTCACCATCTCATCAGTAATGTTATTGCTCATCTACAATGGAATAACAACTACTAGTCCTATTCTTGATTACCCAAACCAAATGCTTCTAATCAGCTTGTTCAAGGCTAGAGATTTTAACCACTAATGGGCTAGCCTTGTGACCGTACAAATGTTTGGCACTAATCTGTTGTAATAGAATAGGTGAAATTAGTGGTGACTAATTTCTTTGCCCGAAAATCTTGTTTCTTGCCGGAATTTCGCCGGAGAAGATGACCGGAAAATCAAGAATGTCGGTTTAACATTGTTGAATATTATATGGTGCCACAAAAGGGCTCTGAATACCACTTGATATATGCTAAAATGTAAAGATATGTTTAATCCAGGAATAAGAATTCGTAGATCAAACTAGAAAACAAACAGGGAACATATGAAGAAGAAATGATTCTGTATTTGAGTTCTTGATTCACTTTTGAAGTAACAGAATTAGAGAGAGAATTGTTTACAATCAATATGAGTGAATGAATTACAAATGAAATGGAAAAGAGTATTTATACAATTGGGAGGAAGGAGAAATGGGAGGAAGGAGTGAACAATTTTCCCGCCAAAAGTTATAACTAACTTTTGGCTTAGCAATGGTTTCCACTGAAGGTTACCACTGATGGTTTCCACTGATGGTTTAGCTTATCAGTGGAATCCAAATTGGCGCGTATCAGCAGGATTCTCCAAACTACTTTGCTACTTAAAGATAAGCATATAAGCGGAGTAAATAAGCTAGCAATCTTGAACACCCTCTCATCTTTTATCTGCTGGTTTAAATGTAAGTAACATGAGAAAGTTCGTATATGTGTTGGGAGCAGGAGGTGTGAGTATGTGACAAATAGATATGGATGTTCTTACTGCATATTTGTAAATGGAAGCATATGACATCCATAAATTGTTAGCACAACGTATGTGTATTACAGAAACTTGAGCACCAGGTTGCCCCTTTTTTAGATTTATGACTATGATATTAAAGATCATATTCCTTTTACCATTTCGATATGTTGCATATACACTCTTTTATATAAATGTTCACTTTTTGTAACTTCAGTTATTTCTTGTGAAGTTGATGCAACACTTGAAGTAAATTGACTTATTTGGTTGATCCAAGTGAAGAGAATTGATTAATAATAAAACAACATAGCTTGAAAAGAATTGAGGACATGAGAAGGGTTTATGGGCTCAATCTTAAGTGATGATAGAGAGGAGAGAGGATAAGCCCTTTGATGAAGTTTTTTGACCCAGAGGCTCGATTTATTCTGCAATGGAACAAATCTTTTTTATTATGTTCTGTAATAGCACTGTCTCTGGATCCTTTGTTTTTCTATATTCCAATATTTGATGGGACCAACAAGTGCCTGGATGTGGACCGTAAGTTGGAGATTGCTGTTTGTGTCCTTCGTTCGTTAGCTGACATGTTATATGTAGTTCACATTATCATCCAGTTTCGAACTGCGTATGTTCCACATTATAATCCTATACTTGAACAAAGAGTATTCATAGATGAACCTCATTATGTGGCAAGACGTTACCTAAAATCATACTTCATCACTGATGTGTTAGCAGCTCTTCCCCTTCCGCAGGTATTTTATTTTCTGCTGTTATATTCTTTCTGGTATCTATCAGGATCAATTATTCATTTTATTTCTGATATGACATTAAAAAATCAATTAGTTATAGGCCCATAGTTGGATTATATATTTATGATTTGTGTATGCAGTTTGCAGTTTTAGTAATCATCCCAAGCTTAGATGGGCCAACCTCGTTTCTGACTAAAAACCTTTTGAAGTTCATTATCTTCTTTCAATACATTCCTCGAGTTATTCGGATATCTTTTTTCTATCAAGAGGTAACTAAAATTTCGGGGTTCCTCACTGAAAAAGCCTGGGCTGGAGCTGCCTTTAACTTTTTTCTCTATGTGCTAGCTAGCCATGTAAGTTATATTTCATGAAGTTCTAATCATTCTACAAAACATTTATATTTCTTCATTCCTCCACAAAATCTATTTTGTGAAGTTTTCTTTAAACTAGATGAATCTACCGTATTTCCATTTCAATATAGATTTATCTAATCTACAAATTTGATAAAACATTGATAGGTACAAATATATTTAAATGTATGAGACTGTGAGTCTGCAAGATTGCTCGGAATGTCCTAAAGCTCTTACAGTTTTCCATAAAAAAACTGATACAAATATTTACAACTGAATCATTGATATATGTATGCACATTATTAGGCTAAGGGTGTTATCTTTGTTTTGTTTAAAAACAGGTAGTTGGAGCCATCTGGTACTTGTTTGCTATAGAAAGTGAACTGAGATGCTGGCATATTGCATGTCAAAGACATAACTGTCCGTCCAAGTTTCTATACTGTGGAGAAGGTCGTGTGGGAGATTATGGATTTCTAAACACTTCATGTCCACTCCTTGAGCGAAATGAAATTAAAGATTCAACAAACTTTGATTTTGGCATATACCTCGATGCTCTTCAAACTCGTATCTTAGAAACAAGAGACTTCCGCCAGAAAATTTTGTATTGTTCATGGTGGGGTTTGCAGAGTCTAAGGTTAGTAAACACTTTAAATCCTGCACACGGTATTTAGTGGCGCTCTTAACTACACATCTAAATGAGCTACTTGACTTTTGTTCATATAGTGTGATTAAGTTTTTTGGTTCATATGTTTAGTTTTTAAGCTAAAACATACATTTATATCTGATCCAGTTCTCTTGGTCAAGGACTTAAAGCAAGCACTTACTATGGGGAGGTTCTGTTTGCAGACTTTATTGCGGTCATTGGGTTGGTTCTATTTGCTTTGCTTATTGGCAACATGCAGGTTTGTACACTTCCCTGTTTAATTTCTTTCAAGACTGTTAATATTGTTTACCCTATACAAACCAAAAAGCCATCATTAGGTTATTTACTCTAGAAAATTGAATGATAATGAAATAGACAAAGGCTTAGACCATATCCCTTAAATTTACCATCTCAACACCTAATCTAGGTTGTGCCGGGCATGGTGGGATTATGATCATTTATCTAGCTGATGAATGAAGTAAATAGTGATTTTAAGAAATCCAAGGTTGCTTTGATCCATTGTATTATAATCAAATTGGACGCATTTCCTAAAAAATTATCTGGACTCAGGCTAGGGGCATTACCCTTCGCCAGAGTTGAGCGAGTTGACTTTTTTATCATCTTTGTCATATCATCGGTCAATACATAAAAGACGCACGATCTTTTGTTTAACACATATATAGGATTCATGAACTAATGTAGCGGTTCAATTGTATCTATTACAGAAATATCTGCAGTCTTTCTCAAACCTGACTCTCAGAATGGAGGAGATGAAAGAGAAAAGGCGAGAAGCAGAGGATCTCATGTGCCATATTTCTCTCCCCGAGGAGTTGAGGCAGCGTGTTAGGAGACACAAGCAGTTAAAATGGAAGATAACTAAAGGTGTTGAGTTAGATACCTTCGTCAGAGACCTTCCTCGGGACTTGAGGAGGGACATAAAGAGTCATCTTTGTTTGCCTTCATTAATGAAAGTGAGTGATACGTCTTCTTTAAAGGTGATACTCACACCATATTTTTTGATGCATGCACCACAATTTGTACATTACAGTATTGTACGGTACAAACTGTAATGCACAAATTGTGGTGCATGCATCAAAATATGTGGTGTGAGTATCAATTCCCTTCTTTAAACCACCATTTCATTTAAAGTCTTAAAGACATAAGTGCCCTTAACTTGGAGATACATCTATGGTGCATATACCAAGTGCCAAAAACTTGTTAAATCAGGGTTTAACTTGTTACTACAGGTACCTCTATTTAAAATAATGGATGAACATTTATTGGATGCTATGTCTGACCGTCTGAAGCCCGTTATTTACACGAAGAATAGCTATTTGGTCCGAGAGGGAGATCCAGTAGCTGAAATGCTCTTCATCACACGTGGTGAGGTGCTAAGCATAACAACTGATGGTGGAAGGACTGGCTTCTTCAACTCTATTGACCTCAAGGCTGGTGACTTCTGTGGAGACGAGATTCTCACATGGGCTTTGGATTCAAAAAGACAAAGACATCCTTTCTCAACTAGAACGGTCAAAGCAGTTACAGATGTTGAAGCTTTTGCTCTAGTGGCTGACGAACTCTTGTTTGTGGCATCCCAGTTTAGGCATCTCCACAACAGGCTTGTCCAACATACATTCAGGTAATCACAAATTCCAAGTTTTCCATGCTTGTTTTTCTATAGGCGTTGATGCATTAGTTCATTTTGGGTAATCACAATATATTAGGACTCTTATAATGCTCTTCCTAAGAAGTTACCACTTCATACATTCTACCTATTACATTCCACATAATGTGATAAATATTCTTACGGATTGTTGAATTAATAATTTTGTCCATATTTCTGTTTACAAAAATTAAGTTCTCTCAATTTTCACAAACATTGATTAAAAGGATCTAACTTAAAAAAACTTCAGTTTATGGAAAATCATGCCCGGAATAAGAGCTTGGAGTTATATTATTTTTTCAGATTCTACTCACAACAGTGGAGGACATGGGCCGCCTGCTACATACAGCACGCGTGGCGTAAACACTGCAAAAGGAAGTTGGAAAAATTATTGGAGGAGGAAAACAGAAGACTACATGAGGCCATGGCCACTAGCAGGGAATCCTCCACACTCAGTGTTGGTGCCGCGATTTATGTGTCTAGATTTTCCTCCAACACTTTACATATCTTGCGACGGAAGCATATGCATTATGTGCAAGTATCAACACCTAAGTTTGAGCTATCTCTTACGAAGCCTGCACAACCTTATTTTGATGACTGACAATCCTCACCTTAAGGTAAAGTTAATACTTCTTAAGCTTGCCTTCTTAGCTATGAAATATGATGCAAAATTTACTGAATGGTTAGATGTTAGAAATATTAGTGGATGATGATAGTAGCAGTTTTGGCTGGATTATTATCGTTAGGATAGCGTTTATGTGTCCAAAAAAACTACAAAGTTACTATGAAACTCCCCTCTTGTTTAGATTACGTTAAATATAGTTTTTACTGGATTAGTATTGATGACAATATTGTTCATTCCCCTTAGCTACACGAATTTGGTATCGCAGGTGTAATAATCTTAAAGTGATTAGCTTTTCCAATCACCATACTTGCTTTTTGGTGGAAAAGACGATTCTTACAAAATGCAAAAAACCATTAAGCATGGAGTAATGTGGAAAGTATTTAAAAATATTGAATGTTAAAGATGACTTTTGGAAAACGGCCTTTGCATTGGAGTATTTCTGTAAAATTAAGTTTTTGATATATAAAGGTTAGTGGAAGTTGATGTGACAAAAGTATAGAGTCGTCTAAAAGGTTAAGTTTGGATTGGAGATGGTCTAAAAACGATGATCTGAGAATTTTATCCGCTGTTTTGATTGGATGGTTACAAAAAGCATGGTGATTTCGTGCATTATCCTAGCTGTTCACAAAGGATGTGAGAAGTTGTTTACGTGTGATTAACAGTATGTTGTCTAATATTATATTATCTGCGACGAGTTAAAGAGACATACAAATCACTCTTATTATATATTCCTGTGCAAGCTGATCATCCTTATTTTTGTGAAAATATGAAAGGGACACTAGACCCGGTAAGAATTATTAAAGAAAGATTGTGGTTGCACAGTTTTTGGTATCAAATATCACTCATGTTTGCAAAATGTTGGGTTCTTTTGTATATTGGCTGAAAGTTTATTTGCAAAGTATATTGGTTCCAAAGGTATGAATTTGTCTTGTCATGGATGCAGGGACGGAGCTAGGGAGGTCCCGTGGGTGCCCGGGACACCTATAGTTTTTTCCGATTTAGTGTTAATTTTAAGAAAAAACATCGATTTTTCCCAAATGCATAATGAACCTGATTTTTGGAAATGTATTTTTAGTCTTATTTAATTAGCATCTTAAACTCGATTACATTTGTTCCTGGCTTCGTCCCTGCATAATATTCGGACTCGGTTTAAAATTTCAAGATGCTTAACTTTTTTATGCCGTCTTATCTCCCATTTCAGGTGATGTTTTGCTACGATGATTGCACGGGATCAATGATAGATAGATAATTTAGGTTCATTCTTTGTAAAAACTTTAAGCTTAGTAATTGTGTGAGCATGATTTACTTTTACATGAAGATAATAAACAATGGAAAATAGTAGTAACGATACCTATAGTATATGATCATGCTGTTCAACTTAACATATTCATGTAAAAAGTTGATTTTGTAATGTTCATGTAGCCGGTATTAATTATGTTCTAAGGATAGTCTTTTTACTTAATATTTGTGGTTATCATGTTTATAGTTGTTTAATATAAAATTTTGTTTTGTATACTACTAGCCACAGGCCCGCCCGCTGGACGGCTAGCTTTAAGAATTATTCAAGATAAAAATTAGTAACTTAGTTTTTAAGATATCGTTAAACTTAATTTTATGTGGGTTATAATTGTAAAAGGAAAAAGATACATATCAATTACAGTTGGGCATAATGAAAACGAACAAAGATACTCATAATCTTTGCCTCGATGTTATTGATTCCCATTCTCAAAGTTGTTTGATAGACCTTATTCTTGAACTTTATTTCAAAGCAACGGAACAATATGATGACTCTCGGCCTAAAACTATGTTATCCTTTAAAAGAAAATGATAGGTTATTCCAAAGCAATGAAACAACATGATACATTTAAACATGATACATTAGAAAAGCTGAACATGATATGTTACAACAATATTCGCATGACACGTTACAACAACATTCACCATAACTGAAACGTAGCCTTACATCAGCCCCATTTATGTATTAAAATCGACAAATGCCATCCGAGTTTGTGTGTTTCATCGTTTACTCAAATTTCTTTTAAACAGTCAAGTAAAGTTGTCATCTATGCCATCCTTCAAAAGAACATTGTTCTTTACATCACATGATGCTTTAGAACCCAAAGACTACATATCCAGAAACATATTCATCCATATTATTTCAACATATAAATTAAATCATTATCACTAAAATTAGTACCTACACTGGCGCATCAACCTCCCTTGCATTTTCTCAAAGAATTTCAAAGGAGCATCCTTGTTTGTTTTCATGCATTCTTGATCCAACCGATTCTTCAAGCATCTACAATATGTTAGGTTTGATAACTCATACCTTATCTTAAAAATGCGGATTGTTGACGTTTAGCTACACTAAATGCAAAAGACATTACACTTGACTAACATGTGCAAGTTGTAAACTGATCAAGAAATTATCTGTCTCACCAAACCATAATCTATGACACAACAAAATAAATCCTCATTTAAAATTGGAGACACAAAACTAAAGTCAATAAATATCTTTTTCAATGTACATACAAAATACTTTATATACTAAATTAATGTTTAATAAGAGGGATAGAAAATACATGCCTCCTTGGTCATTTTAATCAACTCCTCAGATAGAAAGTCGTGAGTGGATTGTATGAGCAAAACCACTTATAATTAAACACCTGGTAGCATATGACCAACTAAAATTTTGGTTTAGTTCATGAGAACCAAATATTAAATTCACACATTATTAGTAGTAGATTAACGTAGTGCATATTGACATTTATTTTCAAATGAATTATCAAGACCAACCTTGGTAAGATCTTCAAGCATAGATGCTGCCCGGGTATACTCTCCCAGTTGTGTTACAGGTGTTCCCTGCATGCACATAATATAGTTGAATTATTTGATGAAACTTCTGGGTTGATCTTAATTGATATTTCAACAGATATATTTTGACTCACTCACGAGCAACAGATATATTTTGACTCCTAAAACCGACTTATTCACTACTACACAAACTATTTTTTGGTACGCCATTTTGATACGGTTAGAGCAAAAACCGTATCAAAATCTAAGAAAAATGTTACTCCGTATTTGGTACGGTTTTATAAAAAACCGTAGTAATAAATCGTCATTTGGTACGGTTGTTAAGTAGGTTCTGTTTTTTGCTACGGTTATTTATACTCCCTCCGTCCCATTTTTATTGTCCATCTTTCTTTTTTGGGTTGTCCCAAAAAGATTGTCCTCTACTAAATATAGAAGTTAAAATTGTTTAGGTTTACCATATTACCCCTTATCAAAATTCTTATTTACAAAATTAAATGAAAGCATTAATTAATTGTCAAAGAGTAAAATTGTCATTATGTTAAAAAGGAAGGTTCATCGAGGAAAGCGGATAAACCAGCCACCAACTTGGCCGATCAAGTTGGGTCACTTAAAGAACCTAATCCGTATGAATCGCTGGAGGCTAGGCTTAAACAGCTTAGAGGAGAGCATGGAATTGATTCGCCGGGTCCGACTTCATAATGCCGCTAGGGTTGTTCGCAACTCCTAGTGAGTATGATGGTACGCTTTGAGTCTCGTGGGGTGATGCAAATCTGGACAATTCCGAGTCACCCTTTATACTCGTGATGGTCCTTTGACTTCGATCGGGTAATTAATTTTGAAACTAATGCTGGTGGTCCGGATGTTGCTTCAACGATGGTAAGAATGCTTCTACTTCTGGTCTTAATGTGAGTGATAGTATACACAATGAAGTGAGGTCGTTTTCTAATGTGTTAAACTCGGAACGTGTATCTAGGAAAGTTAACTTCCGTTCATTGGTAAATGAGAATCGAATTGATAATCATGATACGGTTCTTCCTAAGGCTGCTATGGAGGGTGTGTTCAACCGATATGATAATACTCTTGTTGGCTTCTTTGTCGGCAAGAATATTGCATTTCACTTGGTCAAGAATTATGTCACCAATACATGGGGTAAGTTTGGTTTAAAGAAACTTATGAAGAATGATGATGGTGTATTTCTCTTTAAATTTGATTCTAAAGAGGGTATAGAGAATGTTCTTCAACGAGGACCTTGGATAATTCGTAATTCTCCTATCATTCTCACTAAATGGACCCCTAACGTGCTATTGTCCAAAAGTGAGGTTACCAAAGTGCCTGTGTGGATTAAATTGCATAATGTGCCGTTACTTGCATATTCGGAAGATGGGTTGAGCCTTATTGCTATTAAGTGGGTAATCCGATCATGTTAGATGCATTCACTAGCTCCATGCGTGCTGACTCATGGGGTCGTATTAGTTTTGCTCGTGCTCTTGTTGAGTTATCATCTAAGTCGATCTTAAACATGTGGTAACTATGGCTATCCCTAAGAAGGATGATAGTGGTTTTACTACGGCTAGTATCAAGGTTGAATATGAATGGAAACCTCCACATTGCATGGAATGTAAAGTGTTTGGGCATGATAATGCTTTACGTCCTAAGTCTCCTAAGGAGCATCACGCTGATGCTCACACCTCGACCTTGGATGTGAATGATGATGGTTTTAAGGTGGTGCAGAATCGAAAAGCCAAACCCCAAGGTCCGGGTTGTCTAGCGGTATTAATATGGGTAAGGGTCCTAAATTTGCTCCTAGGAAGCATGTTTATATCCCAAAGAAGAAGACACGGACGCTGCTAGTGTTAATGCTACTGATACTCCCTCATACTACTTCTAACTCTTTTGGGACTCTTGAGGTGCATGAGGACACGGGCATTCAAAGTCCTGTGGTTGATTCTACTACTGAGGAGGCAAAGATTGGGGATTCTACTGGTTGTTCTAAGGAAGGTGTATGGATGGATCTCGGGGGTGAATTTCGTGTTGATACAGATGTGGATACCGGTCGCATAAATGGAGGTTAATGAGGATGAGTTGAATAAGACTGGTTCAACAACACATGTACCGCCAGAGTGATTCAATGGGAAAAATGGATGTTGGTTCTACTCCCATAGTTGAGAAAATTGGTAAGCTTGAAAAACTACTTATTGCTGGGAAAGCTACTCTTGTGGATGATGATGGTCAACCTATTCCGTCTACCTCTTATACTAAGAGAGCTAACCCTTTTTCTAAAGTGGGAGAGATTGAGGTATCTGATTCTGAAGATGAGGTTGTTGCTAACCCATTTGATGAGTCTGCTAATTTATTTGGTGGTGGCCAAGAGTATGAAGATGAGTATGATGAATATGACTTCGATGACTATGCGAAACAGGTTCGTGATCTTCCGGGAATTTGATGCCTTTAATGCCATGTATGGCACAAAGTTTCAAGGTCCTAGGAAATAATCTTATTTCGTTGTGTCATATGTTATCATTTGAGTAGTGTTTTGTTTCTTGTTTAGATAATTGGAAGTATCTTGTTATGTAAGCTCTATGCCTATGTAACGGGCTGATATATGGGATTTCACCCATATACTTTGTACTTAAACTTTTATTTGGTTAATATATTTACCAGGGTGCAGGATTACTCCCCTTTACCCAAAAAAAAAAGAAAGTGAAAGTTGTAATTAATGCACTTTTCTTAAACTGTGTGTTTTTTGTCGGAGGACAATAATTTTAGGATGGAGGGAGTAAAACCGTAGCTAAACAATTATATTTGCTACGGTTATTTATAAAACCGTACCAAAACAATTATATTTGCTACGGTTATTTATAAAATCGTACCAAAACAATTTTAGTTGGCAATTGTGAAATTTAATGAAAAAAAATCTATCTTTCCATTTCCCGCTTACATTTAGCACCCACACTCTTTTTCCCGCTTACAAATTTCACTTTCATTTTTTCACTTTCGTTTTCCCGCTTACTTTGCCAAACATCAGGATAGATCTCAGATATAGATCTCACTTTCCATCCAACTCTCATCACTCCTCTCTCACCACAACCCTCACCCTCACCATCGCCTCGCCGGGTAACCAAAAGGACCCTACCACCATCCGAAGTAGCCACCGCCACCACTGTAAGTATCATCTTTAACACCAGTGGAAATACCACTCATCTTCCTTTGGTGGGTTTTATGTAGTTGTGCTTATATGCAATTGAGAATTGTAGAATTTCATGTACCGAAACTGTGATGTCGCTTTTTGAGAGATTATTGCTTGGTTTGGATAGTAATTAGATTGAAATTTTATCCTGCACTCGATTTGGTATATCGGATGTGTTTAAACTCTTTGTGAGTGATCGTTGTTTAATTTAATAGAGTTTGTTTTATAGGTTGCGTGAAGAAATTCGATACGATATCGCAATAAAATATGCTAATATGCTATAAAGGCTCTTTGGAAGCGGCATTTGGTCGAGGAGGGAGCTCATGGACCACTTTTAAAGTTCTTTTTAAACCTATTGTAACTCAAAGTTATACTAGAATTTTGAGTTTTTAACTTTTTATTATTCATATGTTATTGTTTAAGTGCTTGAGTTTTAAATATTTTTAGGCACTTATTGACAACTTCACCTTTGAAATTATTTTAACATAATATGATGTATTTGTAGTTGAAAATTTAATGGACTGCATCTTATTAGCTTACCTGCTATAGTAGATTACATACATACAACTTAATAAATTTGATATTATGAGGTTGTATTGGGTAGAAATAGATCATGAGTTATTATATTTTAGTATTTATGCATTGTAATGAATAGGTAATATGATTGAAGTGATATCGGAGGAGGTTCTTAGGGACAGCCTCACTGTCGAGATTCCTTTACTTGATGGTACAGGTTCGACTATTGAGAAGATCCGTGTTGAATATGAATGGAAACCGCCTAGATGTGAGAAATGTCGGGTATTTGGACATACTTTGGTGGATTGTCCTAAGGTTGTGATTCCGACGGCTCAACCTCATAAGAACGTAAGTGATGGTTTTCGCTCGCTTAACAATAAGAAGAAGGGAAAGCAAGTTGGGCCAATCCGGTCGAGGAGGTTCTACTAAATCTGTGGTGGGCAAGCATTTTGAATATCGCCCCAAAAAGCCTCCTCCTGAACCCAAGAAAGTAAATGTCAAGAAGAAGATGGCTTCGATGTGGCTAGTAATGAGTGGAATCGGATCACTACGCCTAATCGGTTTGATGCTCTTAATATGGACGATATGATGTGATACCGGTCGTGACAATGGAGGTTAATTAGGATGAGTTGACTAAGACTGGTTATACATCACATGTACCGCTTGTGAGTGATTCAATGGGAACAATGGATGTTGGTTCTACTCCCATAGTTGAGAAAATTGGTAAGTTTGAAAAGCTAATTATTGATGGGAAAGCTACTCTTGTGGATGATGATGGTCAACCTATTCCGTCTACCTTTTCTACTAAGAGAGTTAACCCTTTTTCTAAAGTGGGAGAGATTGAGGTGTCTCGATTCAAGATGAGGTTGTTGCTAACCCATTTGATGAGTCTGCTAATATATTTGGTGGTGGCCAAGAGTTTGAAGATGAGTATGATGACTATGACTTCATGACTATGCTAAACAGTTCGTGATCTTCCAGGAATTTGATGCCTTTAATGCCTTGTATGGCACAAAGTTTCAAGGTCCTAGGAAGTAATTTTATTTCGTTGTGTCATATGTTATCATTTGAGTAGTGGTTTGTTTTCTTGTTTAGAAAATAGGAAGTATCTTGTTATGTAAGCTTTATGCCTATGTAACGGGCTGAGATATGGGATTTCACTCATATCCATTGTACTTAAACGTTTATTTGGTTAATATATTTACCAGGGTGCAGGATTACTCCCCTTTACCCAAAAAAAATAAAATGAATAGGTAATATGATGTTTTGTCGTTGAAAAAGTCCATGGATGAGCTCAGCAAGCAAAAGGACATGATGAGAACCTTTTGAGTCTGGAGAAGATGAGACTAAGCTTGGGCACTGGAAATCAAAGACTTAGACAAATGATTTATTGAAACAATAGCACATGTGAGTTATGGTTTTTGTTGTTCGTAGTTTTCTTAGTTAATGTATCTTATAACAAGTTATCAAGAATCACCACTATATCAAAATTATAATGTATCTTATAAAAATACATCCATATGCTAATTTACTCTATAAGTGCAGATGCTTTGTGGTTGATGATAGTATCTATAAAAGTTACTATGTTCAATGCTAATAATGCCTTAATGTTCTTGATGCTCATTCTCATGGCCTTGCTACAGATGAACAAAGGAAAATCTGAAACGAAGGAAAAAGAACAAGACCCAACCGATAACCCAGAGAAGGCTGGTGAGTGGTGACTTGTACAAAGCTGAATTACTGAGGCATACGTTAGTTTATTGACGATGAAGTTGCTGAAGCCCTCAAAGACGAGTAGCTAGGCGGGAATGTACTTGTGATTTCTCGTTTGTTAAACAATATATGATTTTGAACAATTTATGTTTTATGTCGTTGAACATGTTTAAGTTATTGTTTAAGTCGTTGAACACTTGTAGCAAACCCGGATTTGTATGTTGAACACTTGTAGCAAATAGGATTTGTATGTAAGTTATTGTTTGTGTTGAATTATTTTGAGTTGAATCTGGAAATCTGGAAAACAGATTCTGGAAAAGAAAAATTATTTAAAAAAAAAAAAAAAAAAACAGATTTTGCTGCAGTTTATTTAAAAACCGTACCAGAAAAGAAAAGTATGCTTGTTGGCTTATAGAAGACATTTGCTACGGTTAGAAAAAAAACCGTACCAAATAATCATTTTTTGTTACGGTTTAAAACCGTACCAGAAAATGATTTTATTTTTTGACACGCTTGTATCTGCCACGGTTTCAAAACCGTAGTAAATGGCGTTAAAAACCGTAGCTAATGAGATTTTTGTGTGGTAGTGATTTCTAAAAAATGAGTCAAAATATAAGAACATTTAGAAAGAAAATGTACATTTAGCAGATAGCTTTAAACTATTGTCACTTCTCACTACAAAGAAATCAACCGTACCAGGGAATGGCCAAAGAGGAACCCTGATTACAACCGCAACGTGTGCTGCAGGTAGATTAATTTCGAATATCCACTACGTGACGAGGTGCGCAACCTACAAAAAGAATGATATAAGAACTTTGTTTTTACTTATTTCTTTTACATTTATGTCTGTCCCATACATCAAGTGGGTTGGATCCACAAAATAAGAAATCGAATGATGAATTTCACATGCACCTGTAAACGGGGATTGAGCTCCAAAAAATAGTCGCCCCCGATCACATACTATGCAGGTACTCCAACCTCTTTATTATCTCTTCTGGAGCTACAGTAACCGGCCGTGCCTCGATAATCTTGAAGTAACAAAAAAAAAATTATAGATACAAATCAAGGCTAACAAAAAGAATAAAGTAATGACTATTTATTTTTACCTTTTTTGATGACCCTTTTGAACACTGCAACAATTGTCACGCTGATCACAGAGTAGTTAAACTTCTAGAAGTTTGCTCTATTTACTAAAAAAGGAAGTCAGTTAAGAATTTGAGTTAAAACCAAATTCAGTTATAATAGAAAAAAGTACCACCCGAAATGTTAACAATGGAGGCCTTGCAGAATCGTCAACAACTTTTGCTGAAAAGCATATTTGTTTAACACATGGAAGTCTTTCAAAAATGAGAAAATATATTTCTTTATAGGTTATATATTAGTGGCTTATATATTATTAAAATAACCATAATACGAAATACTAACATAAAATTATAATAAAACCATTTTGACGAGATCACTCAGTGTTCGTGTTAGCTAACTTGCTAATTAAACCTAAATGGACCATTTACACATAAAATGGGTTGAAAAATTTTATAAAAAATGCTTAAAGGGACATTTAATTTATGTAAGTAAAACACTATAAAAAAAAAATGAGCAAAACACATATCTTGGAAATAGTTTTTAACATTGTCTAAGACGGAAGGTGTACCTTATTATGAATTGACATTATTGTCAAAAAAGTTGCTCGAAGATAATCTGATACAGGCTCTTCAATATAAAAAATTATTTGTACGTTAAATCCTCTACCCTAAATCACATGCTTCGTAAATAAGAGAAACAAAAGAAAGAAAGTAACTAAGGAAGCAGAGTTTTTTTATGTCTTATACGATATTGCATGACACTGCTACATATACCTCAATGGACTACGATCTTCTCCTTTCAATAGAGGTCACCTTTTTCCAATGAATAAACAAATTTGAAGCAGCCAGCTGATGTTAGGACAAATAAAGTAATATATGCTTGACCATTAATATAATTCTTTAAAACTCGGCCATCGATTTTGCAGCTAATACAATATACATATAGCCATCGATGTTGCAGCCAATCATCGACAAATTATCAGATAGTCATTAAACATATGGTTGCTAAGAAAATATAAGACCTAAGAAAATAATAATCTAATCTAAAGGTGAAAATTTAAGTATACTTAAGGAAAAAAGTATACCTGTTAAATATTGGTATAAACTACATGCATAACTAACTCTAACAGTATCCAGTAATAATAATTTCAATCCAATGATCAAATAAAGACTATCACACACTCAAAATTTGATATGCATGTGAGGTGGAACATCACAAAATTCAACAAAATAAAGGCAAGAATAAAGAAACATTATTCAAACAACATAAATTCATTTAAACAGCAAACAAATCATCAAAAAGGCATCCTTAACCTTCCATACAACCAAGCTATTCAGGTAGGCACAACATAACTTATTTTCTTTTAAATATTATGTATAACAGTTCAAAAGGTTTGAATGTTTTTTAATGCACTTTAAATATACATGTTTAACCCGCACGACCCAATTGTAATTTTAGCCCATTACCCATTAAGTATATCAATGAATCTACAACATTTATTTTAGCCTCATATTGTACTCCTTTGATAAAACCATTATATCTCCAAGCCTAACATATTTTTTTAGCCTACATCACTGTGAGTAAAAAAGTTACCGTAAAGCGGGGTTACGTCACATGTTATCAACGAAATTAACATTCCCAAACTCCTTTCAGAAAGAGCTTATCGATAACTTAGCACGAACTCAAAAATTTCTTTTCTATCTTGAATGTACGCTTGGCATTTGTACGTTTAACCTTAGATTTATCCGTAAAACAAAAAGAGTTAACAGTTTAGATGTATATCACTCTTAAACAGAACATAATTTATATAACAAATTAGCTAAAATTTTGGGGCTAATGACTATCTTGCTTATAAGGAGATAAAGATACTACGAAAGTAAAAGAATTTTGTTCCACACCCTATTCTATCAATGTTTTGGCAACATCATGTAGTTGCGTGTTCATCGAAGCCAACATAAAAGGTGTTTCCTACCTTATCCATCTACTCAAAAAAAGTTCAATAAGAATACAAACAAACACAAACTAACACACAGTTCACCAATACGGTAACTCACTTTCACCTATTTGTTTCTCACCAAATATTCCTTCTTTTCTTTTGATATTTGATAGATTTCTTACGGTGCTAAAGAATCTGACAACGCAACGCAACAAAGGCTCTACATAACAAAAAAGAAATATATAACTTGCAGAACTACATGGTCCTGCAATACACATGCAAAATGGGTCAATTTGTTTATTCTTATATTGATATCGCAAATTATCAAATATCAATATAAGAATAAACAAAAATTACCTTCACGCCCTATAGGAGAGTACACTCTTCGTAAATGTGACAAGGTAGATGCATATGTCAAGTGATTTAATACCTGCAGATTTCACAAATTATAGGTTAGAAGAAAAAGGAAGGTGAAAACCCAATTCCTAGAATGGCATAACGTGACAAAATAACCAGACCTGTGACACACCAGCCCTTGTTCCAGCTTCATGCGCTTGCCCCCAATTCCCAGTGGCAAGGGCATAATTAAGCCCACTGGTTATTGTTTTTGCGTTAATTGCATGTTCCAGCTTAAACTTTTTCCCATTGTCTACACACTGCAAATTTACATAACCAGTCGAATCACTGACCTTGTAAAAAAAGGGAACAATATGTGTTTATGAAAATGGAAATTATAATTATCTTCTGTGAATATACTCTTACATCCTTTGTTTACTTTCGGAAAAGCTACATTAAAATATGAGACAAAATCTAATTAATATCGCCACTAACTAATACAACAATCTATTCTCCAACAGAATTAAAAACCTACCCTTCTGAAAAGGCCACCAAGCAAAGGACCGGCAAGATCAAGCCTCTTGTTTCTATAATGATCCCGATCATCCTCAGCTCTCCGGCCAAGAGCGCACAACAATAGATGGTGAATGGTATATCTGATGAAGGTAATGGTAAGTCAGTTGTACATAGAAGATGAACATACCTAAATGGAAAAACTCAAATCATATATATATATATAAATATATATATATATATATATATATATATATATATATATATATATATATCCGGTTCTAGAGAAAATGTAATTAGATTGTGAGTGAGAAAAAAGTTACAGGGTAGATTTTGAAAATATTTGAAAGTTTAGGGTAAAAATTAAAAAATCTATACTAATAAGGAAAATGGGAATGTCAAAACCGATCTTCACTTTATCAATCATTTTCGATCGCCACTTGACGATTCACCGCACCACCACCACCACCGCTGCCACCTTCTCCTCGCCGTGCAACCACCACTTCACTTTCATCCGCCACCATCACACCGACGCCAAACATGGATACGAGCTACTCTATCTCAGATGATGAGACGATTTACCGCACCACCACCGGCCGCCACCATCTTCGTGTAGCAACAACAAGCTAATCTTCACTACCGCCGGTCAAATGTAATTAATTTACGAACGATATGTCTTCAATGCTCTTCATGTTAATTAAGTATATGTAATATTTTTAATTATTTAATTTGTTTATTATAATGTTTAGGTGAGATAATGAGGCTCAGAAGATTTTGGTGAAAAGGAATGTGATGTAACTAATTCAAGTAATTTTATTGCTTAATTTAGAGTTATAAAACTACTCTTTTGCCTAAAAATAAGGAGATAATCATGTTAGGGCATCTATGCGTATGTTTGCAGCATGATATTAGAAGTTAGAACATCAGATAGTATTAGACATTAGTGCATTTGTGTTTGTTGTTGCTGCTTTCCGTTAGATATTTGTATATTTAGTGCATCGTATGTTAATAATATGTTACAACGTTTGTTTTTCTAAATAAGTGGATCAGGATAAACATTAAGTGACTAATGTAGATAATTACATAATAAGGAATTCATTATACAACATCTTTTGTTAGAGAGAGCATCACGAGATAGATTAAGGCATCTGTTTGTTTGATTAAGATATCAACAGTTAAGTTTGTGGTATCTGTTAGAATGATGAAAGCATCATGTTACAAAATTAAGGCATCGGTAGTGTATGGTTAGTGCATCATTGAAATTGTTTGTGCATCTCTTTGTGTATTTAGTGCATCGATGATCACATATTAGGGCATCTTTGAGTATGATTAGTGCATAAAAAAGATAGATATTAGGGCATCTATGAGTAATGATTATAGCATCGAAAGGTAGATATTAGTGCAAAAACTCGACCATATTATAGTTTCTATTGACTGTGTTATGATACAAAAATAATAGATAAAAATGTGGTCCATACAGTTAGGCGCCCCCAAATTAGTTGTTTCAAGGTTGAACTAGACAATCGGATAATACTCTCGTTTTGGAGATATGGGTGTTGAGCACTAGTTCATACAATATATGGTACTGTGCATTGGAATGACATTTATAGGATTTATATGTATAATATTACATTTTAGTGCATCGATGTAAGTAATATGTTATAGCATTTATTTGTCTGAATAAGTACATCTATATAAGGAATATAATTTTCATCGTATTTTTGTTAGATTAAAGCATCATGATATATATTGATGCATCCATTGTGTATTATTAGAGAATCGCGTGGCATGTTCGACATCTGTTTGTTTTATTAAGGCATCAGCCTTTAATGTTGTGATATCTGTTAGAATGATTAAAGCATTAGGTTAAAAAGTTAAGGCATCGGGATTGTATGGTTAATGCATCAAGTGATAAATTTAGGGCATAAAATGTGTGTGATTAGAGCACAAAATGAAAAAAGTGAGGGCATTGAGAGTTTATGATTAGAGCATCTCATGACATGTTAGCGAATTAAATGTTTGTTTAATTAATGCATCAGAAATTCATGAAATTCGTGATATGGCATATGTTAGTATGATTAGAGCATTAGGTGGAAAGATAGGGCATTTGTTTGTTTGATTATTGAATCTAAAATAAACGTTACCACATGTGTAAGTATGATTAGGGCATCACATATTAGGGCATCGATATGATTAGCTTATCACCAAACATATTAAGGCATCAATGTGCATGTTTAGAGCATCTACTTGGACATATCAGTGCATCCATTTGCATGTTTACAACTTAAGTTTTTGAATACTAGGTTTAATGTGGTTTGATGATTTTGGTATGTAGTGGGAAAAATGCCTGGCCGTTGTTCCGAGTCGCTTTCTCAAGAAGCATAAGAGAAGGAGGAATGGGCCTGGCAGAAGGTCGAGATTGAAGCCTTGAAGAAAGGAATGTCGCTAACTGAAATTGATTTTCAACAGGCTAAGCAAAGACACTCAGGAGTATGAAGCCCAGTCGATTTCTGCTTGCCTTCTTGGCGTTTGTTTGTGTTTTCTGCCATCATGTGGTGTTTATGATATGCAACAAAAGGAATTGATTCATGAAACGTAGCGAGGTTGAAAGGTGGTTTTTATGTCAACCTCGAAGCTAAGATGTTGTTCATCTTTAGGATTCGTGGGTATGGTTTCTTGCTCTTATTGTTTGTGGTAATTTTGAAATGCCGCCATCGCCGATTGTAATTTATTTTTATATTGTTTGATGGTTAGTATCAACGCCATGGACCCAAAATCAAAGAAGATCTTGCGTTGAGACATGTAATTTTTAGTTAACCTATTCTAGGATCAAGCTTGATGATACTAATTAGTTATTAGGCATTAATAAAATTGTGTCTCATCTTTGATGCTCCCTTGGTTAAGTGAAAATTTATGTTACATTTTTTCAGTGTATATACAAAATTATCACTTGGTTACCTGTATTGGGATTTGAAAAAGCTTCAAGTTTAGAATAAACACAAACTTCAGGGAATTTATAAACGAAAGAGCGATGTTACATTTAGTGCGATAGTGTATATGTGAAATCACTATAACTTCTTCTATATAATACTGGAAATGTGCTAGGTGATTAACTTAGACGAGAGTGTTTTAAGCTTGTGCAAACTTTTACCTACACAGGAAAATAAGTTTTCATGGCAAATTCAGCAATGGTGATAGGGTAATTTAAAAAAGAAAAAAAGAGAAAAAAACCCAAGATGGGCTCTTGCAGCTTGTCTTATTTTCCTCTCGTGAGTAGGCATATAATTTGATTTCTCCTATTCGCCTCCATCTAATTCATACTATTATGGCAATCCGAGCTTATATTCCGCTTACCACCTACACGCACTCCATCTAATTAATAATGATTCGTAGCTTTCTTTGGTCATTTTAATATTGATTCAAAGATCGGGCTTGAAGTCATGACAAGAACATTCTTCAATTTTGTGCAAAGATCGTTCAAGACTAGTTAGTGCATCGATTCAAGATAGTGCATCGGTATTAGTTAGTGCATCAATTAGTTAGTGCATCGCTTGTGATCGCTTAGTGCACGGCTTTGAGTATCGCTTAGTGCATCTTTTGAGTATCGCTAGTGCATCGCTTTAGTATAAGCGATCCGTATTAGTTCAATATCAATATCGGTTTGCAAAGATCACTGGATGGTTACCAATTTAGTGTGGTTCTTTTATAGTTTTATATTGGGGTTCCCATTGAATAAACCTAACCTCATTCTGATGGTAAACAAAACTCGTGGTGTTTACTCTGGTAATGCATTTTTTAGGAGTGTTATAGTGATAGTAATGATACATACATGAATATTTTAGTGCATCGGCATGTATGTTCTGTGCATCAACGGTGTAATTAGTGCATCCACTTCTAAAATCATTTGCACAAATGGGACCTCAAGGCTTCTTGGTGCTTCAAAGCTTTTGCAACCTTTTTCTGAAAGTCGTTGATTCTTTATGGATTTTGATATTATTCTCAGTGGTAAATAAGTATACAAATCGTGTTCTTAGAAAATGGTTTTGTTTGGATGTTTTTTTGAAACAACTGGAGATCTAAACCACTCGATATCAGGTATGATGTCTGCTGTAACTTACTGTCTTTGATTCCCAGGTCAACTCAACTATGTCCTTAGAAATTAGCAGTGAATCTAGTTCCATTCCCGCTAATTCATTTCTTCATGATAGGATTTGCTTCATTGAAGTTACATGGGTCTCAGCAATACCAAGCGTTGATTGTTCCTAAGCAAACTCAGCAAATTTAGGATGCCAAATAACATGATGTGTGTAACTGATTCACATCAAGGATGATACCTCACTGTGCGTCTGCAATGTTTAGAGGCAAAATGAGCGTCAACTATTCCCGAGCTGGTTTTTTTTGTCAGAAAACAACCTTTCATGTTGTATTATTATCTAGTTTGTTTAGGAAGATTCATTTATATGTTTTATTTTTTCTTTCTTAACTTTGGGTGTGGATTAAGATAAGCAACCCAATTAAATGACTAGTATTGTTGTACACATTGGCTTCTTTAAATGTATTGAATGTATTATACACCAATGCGCTCCAAGTGATAATCAATGTGTCATCGCTTTCATCTCATGAAACATAAACAAGAGGTGTTGATTTGATTATGTTTAGATGCTATGAAAACTTATTTAGTATATTTAACTAGGATTTAGCAATACCTGGTGAATATTGAAATTGGAAAATGCGCTATCATGATGGATGGTTTGTAAATTATGATTAAAACTCATCAACGAGCTCAACATTATATAATTTCTCCAAGATAGAAATACATATATATAAGAAAAAATAGTATAGCAAACACATCAAAAAAACTATGAAATAGTACATGAGAATTACGAAATCAAAGATGAGGTAATTACAATTTAACTAATAACAATTTCAAATTTATGCATCCATACACTTTCTAAAGGTTAAAAACACATAAAATACTAGAGTATAGAGAGTTAAAACAAAATCTTTTATCTTCAAATAACTAGTTATTAATGCATAAGAGCAACTATAGCATCTTGATTCAATGGCTCTGTCACGCACAAAATGCTCAAACCTCCTCTTGACTTGCTCCCCGAATATTTGTGCGCATCTTTCCTACTTCATTTCTCACAAACCCCTAGAAACTTCCTCTCATCATTAACTGCCCCGAACAAATTCGGGTTCATCATGATATATAAACACACATATCGCCGCTGTTTTAAATGGGGTTGTAGTAGCCTGAGGAACTCAAGAGCATAGGACAAGTGGTCTCCAAAATAC
>OU343225.1:144987904-145016370 GCA_910596185.1 Chrysanthemum makinoi | reverse complement strand
CATCTTTCCCTACTTTCATTTTCTTCCATAAACCCATAAACTTCCTCAATTAACCGTCTGGAACAAATTGGGTTCATCATGAATATATCTGCATGTCTCGTCGTTGTCGAGAAAAATGGGGTTGTAGTAGCACAATAGTGAACTCAAGAGCATAGGGACGTGTCTCAAAATACCAATGGATACGCAACCTTAACCCATTAATACCAATGGATACCTAACCTTACTTGATCTTGACCTACTCTTTTCAAAATAAAAAGTGACTCATGAGAGTATTATCTTTTCTCCATGATCTAAAAGCATTGTGAGTACCATAAGAGGAATAAATTGCCATACTCGTTGTTCCAACCACGACATTGTTTCTTGAAGAAGTTGGTGTCTTCAGTCCAGTTGTTGTACTCACTTGCATTTGTGGGACCCGTTTTTCCTCATTCGGGCTTGCCAAAGCTCTCAGTTGCATCTTGTAGGCTACTCAGAATATACTGCAATACACACATTTACCATGTAAGCATTGATGCCACTACATACATATATAGAGCGTTATGCAATATCTAAATCTACCTTATCATAACATTGGAAGTCGGTCTAGCGCTATGCCTTACCCTCGAGTGAAAAGGAGGTTTACATACCAAAATAAGTCAGTTTAAACGAACCAGTTTATTAGAAAGTTGACAAAAACCATTGGGCGCTAGTTTCTCTTGTATCATTAATTTGGCAAACTAACATACTAGCTATGAACTACATCACAGTATCAAATTAACGCATCACAGTTATAAAAATTGGTGCATCAGAGTAAGAATTTAATGTATTTCATTTATAAAATATCATTTAAACTTTTTATCAAACACCTTGTGTGCAGATTTTGTAAACAAGATTTCCAAGCCTTTTTTCTCAAAAGAACTGATCTATATAACACTTAAAATCAATACATCTATTAATAAACATGATAATTAAAACCTCACAAAAGGAGAATATCATAATATAAAAGATGCATCACAGTAATAATGTAACTAACATAATCATATTCAAAAATTATTCCATCAACACACACATTTCATAAATAAAATCTGAAAACAGTAAATAATATCATAATAACAGATAAACCAACGAATAAATCACAAAAACTAAAAAATAAACAATAAATTAAATAAAGGCTATATGAATAACGAATATATGTTTCACATGATATCCAAAAAAAAGACTCATCAAATCGATAGATTACTAAACAAACAAGATAATTAACGAATCAAATTTTAAAAAATAAAAATAATAATTCATAATAAAACTAATTAGTACATATAAAACAAAAAAACATATATATATATATATATATATATAAGCTTCGTTTATTATATTAAACAACAAAACTAACAAAATTAAAATCAGATCAATTTAAAAACTTACTATGATCGATAGGATGAGTAGAATTAGTGCATCTATGTAAGGGTCATGTTTAATTCTTTAGATAGATAGGAAGAGATGTTTATAAAGAATCAAAATCAGAGAAAAAAATAAAAAGATTTGAAGGATCTGGAGAAGAGAAATGAAGTTGTTTAATATTTTTAATATTTAGTGAATCTTTGATAACACGGTATGATTTCATGATGAGATGATTTTGTGAATCTTCGTGATCATGATTTCGTGAATATGGAATTGAGAGAGAAAATGTCCAGGTCGTGGATACAGAGAAAGAAGAAAATGAAAATGAAAAATAAATATGTAGGGTGCGAATTTACAAAACATTCCCTTAAAGAATAAAGGAAAATACAATAAGGTCCCTGTAGTTTGGAGAAAAAAAAGGGAAGAGAGATCTAACGGTTGAGATCACTTCTCTCACTTTTCTCTTGAGATCAACTTTTTAAATGATCCAATATATATATATATATATATATATATATATATATATATATATATATATATATATATATATATATATATATATATATATATATATATATATTATGACTTACCCAAAATAGTATGCCTTCTTTGTTTCACAATGCTCCTCAACACCCATGTGAGGAAGCATTTATTTTTGAAGAATATCCCGCGTAAATCAGCAAGAACTGTGATGATAGAACTCCATGACCATAACAAATACTTAATTAAATAAATAACTGAATGGTAGTCTAGTTGCTCTTTTTGATGTAATGAGCTATTTAGTTGCTCTTTTTGCTATAAAAATGGGTTGTTCGGCTGGCCTTTATTCCGTCAACACGGGTCATTTAGTTGTACTTTTTTAGTTGTCAAAAATAGGTCAAAATAGATTGTTTGGTTGATGTTTTGCTATAAAAATGGTCAGTTTTGTTGATGATAGAACTCCAAAACAGGGCAGTTTGGTTGTTACTTTTTGTTGTCAAAACTTGTGTAATAAAAATCACCTATTATTAGATAAAATGACATAGCTTAAGTAGTACGTACTAATGGATTTCCTTTAAATCACAATAACTACTCACAGATCACTACATCCACACACCCTTTTTACTTCAGATGAATCAAAAGTTCGTTGCTTCTGGATTGGCTCTATTGGTCGAACATCTTGACTTGTTGGAGTCACAAAGCCGACTGTTTTTCTCCTTTTGTGTCACCAAAGTGTACCATCGATGTAGTTGCAGTCAGCCGGTGCAAACCGTGTTAGCATGAGATACGCCCTGGCTTGGGACATATGCGATAATGTGTCGCTACTATCGCCAGATCCTCTAGGCCCATGGAAATAAGCACTTCGGCGTGCTTTGTCGACCATAACAAATTTTAAATGAGGGTGCATTTATCATTGCGTTTCAAATTTATTAATAAGAGTGTGAGCAAGTGTACACCTCGGTTTGTTCTAGCAAAGTTTTTCTCTTCTTCTATGATTTCCTTGGTGATGTCGAAGGCACCTAAGTTCAGAACTTTCCTTCAAATTCATATATTAATCAAGTCAGATGCATAACTACCCTGAATTTATAAAAATCTTTATTATTGAAGTTCACAAGATAAGAAAATTCACTTAGCGCTTTCTTCCCAAGCTGCGATCACCTTCCTTATCAAGGGTACTTTCGGCGTTTTCAGGATCATAAGCATAAGGTCTCGTATGAAAAAACTGAAAGATCGGCAAAACATCAAGAAACCCTCCATTAAGTTAATATCAGTTTATGTGGATTAGCATTTAATTACCTTGGACTGAAGAGCTGACGTCGCAGTCCCATGCTTTTCAAATATTCCTACCTTATATTAGATGATGAATGTTATATAGTCGTTTTTTCAAACATTCCTATCCAATCTTTTTTTATGAGAGCTTTGTTACCACAACTTTTTTGTGTAAAAAATTCATTAACATATATTCAAAGAATCCTAATTTTAAATTCAGCAACAAATACTATAATTTTACAAATTGGTTCACCCACTCATCAATTGAAGCACAAAAACACAACTCACAATTTAATTCCCACACAAAAATAAAACCCTAATAAATCAATAGATCAATCAATAGGTAGAAGATTACCTATATTAGACGATGAATTTCCTTGATACATGAATTCAATCATTGTAAAACATAATAACTAATCAAAACCCAAAATTAATGAAATTAAAAACCCCAGAAACAAAGTAAAATCAAAAGATAAATATTACCAAAATCAAGTATCCAATTTCATTCGACATTGATTTGTTATTTCAGACAATCAAACAACCTTAATCGTCAGATAGGCATGAAAATTATGTTTAGGAAGGTTGATTAAGGTTTTTTGTTGGTGGTTTTGTTTGGGGATTCCGGTGAGCGGATGTGGGGAGAGGTGTTCGTTGTGGATCATGAATCACTGGATCAGAAAAAAAATATTGTTGATGAGAGTGTTTCGGGGTTTTCATTAAAGATCATTTATTGTTAGCGTTTTGATTTAGGAATAATTGTGGAGTGTTTAGGGGGGAAAGGAAATAGATCGGACGGCTGTAGGAGTTTTGGGAGAAAGAATGCCACGTGGCACTTTTTCAGAATTTTGGGCTAGATCTGATTCAAACAAATCCTCCTTTATATAGAGGAGGGATTCTCTCCGTCTTAAAGTTATCGTCCGCAATTTTTTTTAGAATGTCTCAAAATAATTGTCTACTTTTCATTTTAAATAAGAAAAAAGAATTTAGTGGCACTACAACACACTTATTTTGCTACCGTATGGTCAAGTGTAAATATTTTTTATGTAAATAATAATTTTGCTACATTAATATGTGTCACAAATATTTTAAAAATTAATCTACATATATAAATGTACAATTACAATAAAGTTACACTTATATGTGTAACAAATGTTTCCACATTTTTAATTATAAACATTTTTTGCAATTTTGGCATACTTTTAGGTGTGGACATTCAAAAAAAATTTCTCCACTTTTAACTATAGAAATTTGGATTATATCTTCACACTTATATGTGTAGAAACATTTGTCACACCTGTTATTACAACACATGAAAAAGTGTGGAATCAATAATTTTACACATTTTTAACTGTGGTCATTTGGCTTTTAAAATGTGAAGAATTTAACTAGTTTTTTTTGTAGTGTGAGGAATATTTTGTTTAAGTGGTTGAGATTTATAATGATCACACTTTTATTAAACTTTATGATTTTTGTTTCCTGACAATAATTTTAAGACGGAGGGAGTATTTCGCAAGTGATTTTGGTATATGTTTGAACTATTTATACTTGGATTTAGGGGTGCTCATCGGTTCGGTTATCGGGTTGTTCGGTTTGTTCGGTTCGGTTTGTTCGGTTAATTTTTTTTTCTGGTTATAACCGAGAACCGAACCGAACCGAAATTAAAATGATTCAACCGAACCGAAAACCGAACCGAATAACCGAAAACCGAACCCCCATAACTGAAAACCGAACCGAATAACCCAAATTACATATATTTAATTATTTATTCATTTATTTATAAGATTTTTAGAAAGAAAAAAAAAATTAAAGCTTAAAAAATGTTATATTTAAAAGAGTTTATATATTTTTTATATAAATATATAAAAATAATATATATTTATTTAAATTCGGTTTTCAGTTCGGTTTTCGGTTTGGATTGCTAAAACCATAACCGAACCGAAAACTGAATATTTAATTTGGTTCGGTTCGGTTTTGACAAATTTGGTTCGGTAGTTAGTCGGTTTAGGTTTCTTTTATTCTTAATACCCAACCCAAGAACACCCCTATTACGCTGATTAGATGATGTGGAAGAAATACTAGCGTTTTGTTTGCTTGTATAAATTATATGAAGTTATTTGTCTTCTCCATCGCTTAGACTTCTTCACCTAATGTCGATGTCTAAACTAGGGGCAAACAATAAAAGTCGAAACCGGACAGAATAGAAAAACCAAATCTACTAGACCAAGTATAAAGAATCGAATGCAAAACCTATGGTTCGGTTTGCACTAGTTGAAATAACCGAAACTTTATAATTCGGTTCCATTTACATCCATAACCTAACGGGAACAGTTATATATATAATTGAATTGGGCTATAAAAAGGGACCATGTATTAAATGCTTATAATTCTTAAAATACAACAATTTATAATATAAATATAAGTGTTTAAGTACAAGATACACACATATTTAATTGAATACAACTTTAATTTCGTAAGTACTTTGGTGCATATTTTGCATGTAATACATGATCCTGCGATGCCTCCAGACCTACTTCACACTGCAATTGAAATATACCGTTAGTGTTTGTAGATTAATGGATGACAAACTACTTGTGCAATATTGTAATTTTTTTTTTTTTTTTTTTTTTGAAAGGTGAAAAATTATATTAAATAAAAAGATCTCTAGAGAAATAACAGGCATTTAAAAGTTTCAAAATAGCCACCAAAGGACTGTTAACCCAATCGAGCCAAGAAGGCCGAATATATCTAGACCTATGTGTGATCCAAGAATGTGAACTAATAACTATGTCTTTGAAAAAGGTAACTTTCCTAGGGTGCTTCGAATCGTAAAGAACTTTATTCCTAAAATGCCAAATGAATCAAAACGTAGTTTGTATAACAACGTCGAAGCAATCCTTCACCTTTTTTTTCCAGGCACACGAGTTTGCCCAAGTTATTAAATCGTGAAATACTTGCAATATTGTAGACTATGAAATCTAAAAATACATAACAATACTCATCACGGTTTAATCAATTTTGCCTTCCGATATAGTATGTTTGATGTTTTTTATTTTAAATAAACTCTAACGAGTCAAGCGCGATAGTAAATAAAAAAAACCTGTCAGTAACACTCAAAGACATAATATATAATTTAGTGAAGTCTTTATCCAGCCAATCATAAAATTTGACGATAAATGATGAATGGTTATGCGGAAAGAAAGAAACATACTCTTTGCAATCGTACTCCTTATTAATGGGGGGAAATGTCGAATCAACACCACATTTCTTAGGTAAAAGAATGATTCGTTTGGGATCATAAGTTATAATTCTCGTCACTTGTTTTACACAATTGCACATAGCAACACGATCATCCTTTGTTTTCCCCATATCCTTAAGGTTCCTGACCGATGAGCAACAAAATTCAGATGGCTCTTGACCGTTTATGAATCCCAAGCATGGTGGCAACATGGCTACGACCCTTGCACAATTTGGGGCCGCTAACACATGTGGTCTCCATGTAGTTAACAGTAAACCTACTGTGACGAACCACATTATGTGAACACGATCCATTTTTTTATGTTAAAGTCACTCGAGATTGATTTTTCTCCTTTAGTTTGTACACGACAGTTATAGTATAGCTTTATCCTATATATATGGTATATTGACACTTTGAATTTAATCCGTGACGAAATCCTTCATGCATTTTCCGTGTTTTCATATTGTCACACTTCCATGCAAGTGTCGTATTGAAAAAAATATAGTACTGTAGTTGTTAAGACTTAAGACCACGTTTTGCTAAAAACATATACTTTGTTTGATGTGTTACCTTCTCATCTCTTAGGAGTTTCGGTAGTACATCATATCGTTCATATGATCCTATATATCTAAAACATGGATATTAATTATTTTAATCCTTAGTTAATAATAACACGCACATAGTTAATTATTAGCCTTAGGTGGTTAAACTTCATAGTTGGTTAAAATATGTACATATTGGTACTCGATTAGTTATCTATACAGTGATTATATTTCCTATCCGTTATAAACTATATACAGAACTCAAGCAATTCGGTTCGTTGTGTTGTATGCGATTTATGTAAGATACCGTGAGAAAATAAAAAAACTGCACACGAAGCACATGACAAAACTAATTGGTTATAAACTTATAATTCCAAAATTCAGTCATATCTGTAACAACTTTATGAGAAAACAATGGATTGCAACCATAAACTATTGTTTGTTGCAATATGTTTGTTGTTGGGTTCATGGAGCTCGATGGTCATCGCAGACCAGTTATGTGTAGCTCTCTTTCGACGAGTATTTGAACCATGTGAGACTTACTTTAAAGACGGAAAAACTAGAGCAACTGTATGTTGTTTAGGAGCTGAGTGGTATAAGAAAAAGGGGGAAACTAGGAATGATCGAGTGGCTCTTTGCGGCTGTATGAAGTTATACTGGGCAAATAATACTAATGGCGCTCGCCTTGTGCGGGATCTTTTTAAGGCATGTAACGTGGACAAAGATTTCCCTGTGATTGATAAGAACTTCGACTGCAACAAGTAGATTTCTCTTCATATGTATCTCCAAATGCATTAAATTTGAATTTGCATTTAATTAAAACATGACTAGAAAACTTTATACAATATCATTGCTAATACTAAAGAAGACTTTTTTACCACATTGATTACTCAAGGTACCAACAATATGTGATTTGTTCGAGGTAGCAACGTAATTTATCAATATTGCTGAATTATTATATGCAAATAGCAAGAGTTTGTTACTGCTTTCACATGTGGTTTTTTGTTTTTTCTTAAAGGAAACATAGTTTTCACTATATACTTCTTTTTACACATGCATTATCAAACTTTTCGTAAACTAATCGAGTTAGTCCGATCAAATAAGCAATATTCATTAGTAGGTTTTGTATAAGCCAAAATCTCTATTACAATGTTATGTGCAAATAATGACTCTTTGAATTTGGTTTCACAGATCAATCTCATCCGCACTTATCTTACACGGGGCCCGTGAAGGAGTGGAAATACTATAAGGATCATGTTAAGAGCTGCTAATAATAAATATTAATTACTAGTATCATGTATCGTGAATCTTTCTTCAATTGTATGCACTTTAATTTGTTGTTTTAGATTTATTCAATCACTACAACAAAATAAGTAACTTTTCACATTTATTAAAGCATATTTTCACACTTTAAAATATGTGGAATTGAAAAGTTCACACTTAAGTTTAGTGTGAACAACATGGGTATGACAAATAATTTCGCATTTTTAAGTGTGAAGATTTATAAAACGTTCACACTTTAAAGTATGATGATTTAGAAATAATTCTTCACACTTTTAAGTGTGATAAATATAAAATAATTATTCATACTTAAAAGTGTGAGCTTTTAATTCTTCACATTTTTAAGTGTAATGATTTTAAATAATTATTTACACTTTTAAGTGTGAGATTTTAATTCTTCACACTTTTAAGTGCGAGAATTTTAAAGAACTTCTTCACACTTTTGATTGTGAACAACATTAGATGTGTGTGTTTTTTTAATAAATGAATATTTATATAAATTTATAGATAAAGATCACAATACAGTATTTTACAATTTATGAGATACAAAAATAAAACTTTTATTAAATCACACTAGCTATCCATAATGAAATGAATCTGAATACATGTTTAGCTTGGATTATTAGAAATAAAACTTGTGCCTATTTTCTATCCATGAGAATGATATCGATTAGCAGTCGTTTCTAATCCAAATCAACAAAAAGGAAAAAGAAAATTTTTGCAACAAGTTACAAGTTCTGAAACACCATCTCGTACTAGTCTTTACAAGTTCTGCAACATCATCTGTCAAATAAAATGCAGTTAGAGCGTATTAGAAAAATGTGTGTATAACAATATTTATACAATTGAAATAGATGACCTACGCTACGGAGAAGGCAAGGAATCTCGGTATTATTCTTTAAGTGTAAGTTTAACCGCCTGTATATGGATCCATATTTCTACCACTTAAGCTGGCACTTTTGAAAAAAGTTCAGGTTTAGGTGTAGTTTCCTAATCAGATAAATGCATAACGAGTAACATGAAAGTGCTCAATAGGCTAGCTCTTTGTAATGTTACAATATCATATGCCTTGATTTTTATTTCCAGTTAAACACATGGGGACTGAAGCTTTAACTCATGTTTTTAAGGTTGTTACTTCTAATTTCTTGTAAGCTAAGAACTCTAAAGATAACCAAGCTACACAAACTGGAAATAATTTATAGTAAAGAAGAGACCTAAAATAACAACCAGAACACACTAAACTGTGTTCAAAGCCCAAAGGTAAGCAAGCATGTACGCCATGCTATATTGCTATCTTGTTCCTTATATTTTATATATTTCAGTAAAGGTTACTATCAAATAACTCAAGAGTGCTCTGTTCTTCAAAGCATATGAGCTAAAAAAAGAAAATTGGGTTCCTAATCCTTTCACCAATTCTGACACGAGATCGCTGTCAAGCAAGATCAATCTGATATGAGTTTTACAGAAATTCAAGAACCTTATGACGAATCATGGTGCAATCAAAAGACCATACTTGTGGTAATAACTGGTTGTGTTCTAGTTCAGATAAAATAATTGCTTCAGGACCATTACTTTCTACATGAGTAACCTAACATTTCTACTTCAGTTTGCAATGATTAAGTCAATATTAACCAATAGAATTAGTTACAGGGCAATATACCTGATCAAAATTTACAAACCCTGTCAGCTCTAATATCGGCGATCTTAATTGATTATCAATATTATTTGTGACATAAATGATTTCTTCTATAAAATCATCTTTATCTCCAAATGCACTAGACTTGTCATTTGAACACTCGATATCATCTCTTGTCCTTTTCTTAGAAGATTTATCATACTTGCCATATTTGAATTTTGTACCTCTTAACTGCTTGAGAATATCAGATCCTGTTAATACACTTGGGGGGCCCTCGGTCTCGATTGTACCATCAAAACGGTCCATTTGAAATCGATAATTGTTATTTGGCTCGAGCCATCTACGATGTCCTATATAACAGAACTTTCTCCCATTCTTTAACCAAGTTGAATGAGTAGAACTTGTGCAAACCGGACATGCCACGCGACCCTTTATGCTCCATCCGGATAAGTTGGCGTAAGCAGGAAAATCATTCACAATCCAAAAAAGAGTAGCTCGTAACTTGAATTGTTGTTTTGAGAAAGCATCGTAAGCATCTACACCTTTCCATAACAATTTCAATTCTTTAATTAAAGGTTCCAAATAGATGTCTATATCGCTTCTGGGACCTTTCCCTCCCGGAATAATCGATGAAAGAATCAAAGATTGTTGTTTCATGCATATCCAAGGAGGTAAATTATAAGGAATTAACACCACTGGCCACGTGCTATACCTTGTACTCATCGTACGAAATGGATTAAATCCATCACTAGCAAGGCCAAGCCTTACACTACGAGGGTCGGAGGCAAACTTTTGATAAGAGCATCGAATTCCTTCCAAGCAAGACCATCTACCGGGTGCCTTAACTTTCCATCTTTTGCTAATCCTACATCATGCCACTACATATCCTTTGCTATTTTCTAGGACATGTATAACCTTTTCAATCTTGGAATTAAGGGAAAGTAGTGAAAAACGTTTGCAGGCTTATTTGACTTATGTGATTTCGAACTCTCACCATTTTCATCACGCGGATCACTTTTATAGCGAGAAGTATTGCAAATATTATATGATTGTTGAGATTTCTGCACACCCGAGTAAAGCATGCAATCGTTAGGACATACATGGATTTTTTTGCGAGTCAACTTTTTTGCTTCATTATTAGATGCAGGTAATGATGATAAATGAGGAAATACATCTTTTATAAGCTCCAAAATTATGCTAAAAGACTTGTTAGATATTCCACCCATACATTTGATGTGGTATAAGCGCAATGTGAATGACAAGTTAGAATACTTGCACCTTGGATAAAGTTTTTTCTCACATTCTTCTATCAACTTTTTATATCGAATGTCCTCTTAGGTTTTCTTTGTTGTGAATTTGGAGCCACACGACGGCTTTCACCAATATCTTCATCATTATCTTCTTCACTATCTCCTTCATTGTCTTCTTCAATATCTCCTTCGATATCTCCTTCGAGCCTTGATTCACTAGATTTTTCACTATTTGAATCTAAAGAGTTTACACTCACGGCATCCCGAACTAAGCCTCTAATGTCATCTATAACCCGAGAAGTTTTCAAAACACTAGAAGGTTGAGATATTGGTGGTGTTCTATCAAGCTCCCCATGAAATGTCCAAGGTGTGCAACCCGAACAAAAACCATGTTGCAATATATGGTTATGAACAACATCGACAAGAAACCACCCATCGTTACCAAATTTATTACAAGGACATGAAATTTCCCGTTTAATAGCTCCAACATGAGCAAAATCTATAAGAGACTTGACTCCATCTTTAAAAGTTTTAGTTGTTATATTAGTTTTCATCCAACTTTTGTCCGTTTTCATAATTAAATGTGTGAAGTTTTTTTTGACACTTCATATTTATCACACTTATTAGCAAAAATAATTTTTACACACTTATGAGTGTGAATATCCTAAAAATAAAGTTCACGGTTGATTAAGTGTGAAGAAAAAATTGTGTACAAATGACCAATTTGTTGTAAAGAATACTAAACGAGTACCCGTGCATAGCAACGGAATTTTACAGCGGCATTGTACTGATAAAAAATGTTTATCGGTTATAAACGAAAAATAATAAAAGTTTGAGGATTTGGGGATTAAATATAATGTTTTGAAACCCGGTTCGACCCGACCGGTTCCGGTCGAAAAAAGGGTCAAATTAAACCGGTTTTTATATTTTTGAAACCCGGTTAGACCCGCCGGATTTAAAGTGGCCCGGATCAACACGGTTTTGTTGGATATATACATACGTTTTTTTGTATCATTGCAAACATATATAAATTTGATTTTTGTGGAAGATCGGATTGACCCGGTGGTCGAACCGATAACCCGGTGACTCGACTGAGTCGATTAGAGACCCGGTTTTCAAAACATTGATAAAAAACTATTTAAACTAAATGAAAATAATATTGGTGAGTTATAAACGATAATAATAATAAAAGTTTATGGTTTTCATATGCAATTTTCTTAATTTTTCCACTTTCAAGATTTTCTTAGATGGATTAAGTTTTCACTTTTCACTTTCAAGATTTGAAAGTTTTTTCTTTATATATCATAAGACACACACTACAAGAATCCTGTTAATTACCCACAGAAATTACCCACATATATTGATTAATGGGTATTTACCCACCAATTTCCCATGAAATACCCACAAATACGGAATTAGGAATGGGACAAACGTCACCCTCAAATTTCCCACAACTTTACCCATTAAAGTACCCATGCAATCAAACTTAGTGTGTAATTTGTGGGTGAATTATTCCCGCTAAAATATTTCCCACATACTACCCACGAACTAAGTCATCACGAGATAATGTGTGGGTAATGTCGTGGGTATATTTATTATACCCACGAAGTACACAATTCCTTTTTGTCTGTGGGTAATTTTTTTGTGGATAATCTATGGGTAAAGATATGCACACGGCTTACCCACAATACTTTTTTTGGGTACTTTGTATGTATGAGTAACTTGAGCATAGATTCACCCATATAAATCTCTATTATTATTCAAAACGTACTTATACTCAAATTGCATCCCATTTGGGTGCATAATATTAATAAGCTTGATGAGATGGTTTTACCGTCATTTGCAAAGTTATTGTTAAAAAAAACATATAATAAAAAAGGTATTGCTCATCGAAAAGTTTAATTACATGGAGCAACGCACGGATAAGATGCTATAAGGCTAGACACAGTGGAACTTTTTTAATCGGCCGGTCATAAAAAAAAATAGACCACGATCGATATTTAAATCGGTCGGAACGAGTGTGGTGTGGGTCGCGACATCGGTCAAGGCACAAAAAAATTGAGTATCAGTTGGATTTTCAACCGATTTTGAAACACACTCTTTTTCCCAAAATTGTTACCGTTTAAACATAAAAAAAAACTTTATTACTTTTACATTCTATAAATACTAACTCAAACACACGTCTAAAACACACAATTGCAATCAACATTTCTAACTCAAAATTGTTACCGTTTAAACATAAATAAATAAATAAACTTTTTTTTTTAAATTGCGTAATATTTTTAATGTTTATTTGAATTTAGTATTGTAATGTTTTTAATTTTAATGAATTTAAATTTGTTGTTTAAAATGTTTGAATTAAAAAAAAAAAAAGTCGGTCATCGACTGTGGCAACTTGATCTTGTCTGGTCGCCGGAAAGAGAAAGCTGATGTGACACCTGGTGACCTGGGTCACGACTGTGTCCGGCCTAAATATTTTACATCCAAACACATATCTATTTTTTCTTAAAACATTTCAAGTCTTTTATATTATTCTTCATATTTGGCGCCCATTTGAAAATCCAAAATTTTAGTCTCACCTATAATCTCAATCTCATCCAACTGAAACCACCTCTCCTCATTTTAAGGCGTTCACCCAAAACCTCTTTCATACTTCGCCTTCCCACCCTCCATATCCATGTCGATCATGAAGAAGTTCCTTTAAAATTTTGTTTAGCAGTTACATATGTTTCTTAAAACATTTAAAAGCTACACCACACATCAAGTTTTCATTATTCTATCGTTTATTATTGGTGCCTTATTTCTATTAGACAGGTTAATGTTTTCTTTTTAATCCTTGTACAATCTTTGGAAACGATTTTAATAACGATATGCTTACAATATTCTTTCCGTCGTGTTAGATTTCAAAAAGAAATGCTCATTGGATTCAATTTGGTTTAGATGGTTGACTGTTATATGAGTCTACATTTGAACTTCAGGTTTGAATATGATTCTCATGAATTTTATATATCTTGTTATTTGTACAACACCTTTTGTAAATTTGTTTTTTTCTATTGTTTTTGGCATGAATTCTCACATTGTTTATTGTCATTTACAGATCCCTTGTTGTATATCTTACGAGTTCAGTGTGAATTCCAAGCAAAGAAGAAAAGAGCATCATGTTTGAGCACACCACAACTGGGAAACCGCATTGGTAGATTGACGCATTTGGATTTATCTTCTCCCTTATTATGTAAAATATAAAGGGATCCCAATATAAATTGTATACATATAAATTTGTAGCCACAAATTCATTTTATATTCAAGAACTTTTAAGTGCTAGCTATATGTAAATTTCTTGATTAATGTTTGGTATAAAATGGTTGATGAACTACTTTATATATTGTACTTGGATCTCGAATTAAGTGAATGCATCTTCGTTTCGATTTTATTTCGATATGGATGTATTTGATTACATTTCTATTTCTATATTCGTCTATATGAGATTATACAAAAAAATAAAAACTTTTGCATTTTTTAGGGATTTACTCATATGTCAATGTTAGGGGTGGAAACGAGCCGAGCCGAGCTCGAGCTCGGCTCGTTTATATATATAAAGCTCGAGCTCGGGCTCGAGCTCGTTTCGAGCCTTATACTTTGAGCTCCAGCTCGGCTCGTGAAAATTTTCACAAGCTCGAGCTCGGGCTCGGGCTCGACTAATTTTATGATGTTTTGAGCTCGGCTCGTTAATTACATAAAGCTCGAGCTCGTTTACTACTTTTAAGATCGTTTATACGTATAGACGATATATACACGTATATAATTCTAGGGCTCGTTTAGGCTCGCGAGCCTACTCGAGCTTTTTGTACAGAGCTCGGGCTCGAGCTCGATTATTAAATGAGCCCAAAATTAGGCTCGAGCTCGGGCTCGAGCTCGTTTAAGCTCGGCTCGTTCGAGCTTTTTACCGATCCGATCCCGAGCTTTTCACGAGCGGCTCGGCTCGTTTACACCCCTAGTCAATGTGTACTCATTTAGCTACCAGCTCACTTTTACACATGAATAGCTTGTGGGCAATGTTACCCACACAATACCCACGAGTATATCTATGAGTGTTTTGTGGTGAGTTAGAAAATCCCACAAACAATTTACCCATGAATGCAAAACAGTCACCCACCAATAATGACGTGGGTAAACTTACCCACCGTATGAAAATGTCGTGGGCAAACAATTAGCCTCGGAGTTTTTACCCATCTATAGAGAGTCGTGGGTAATTCGTGGGTACTACCCAGTTACCCACGAAAATATGGCTTTTACCCACAAATTTTGTCCGTGGCTATTTGCCTGAATTCTTGTAGTGACATTCAATAGCTGAAGAGGAAAAAAAACTATAGCCTCAATCTTTATGTATTCTCCTTTTACTTATTTGCATGACTTGCTGATCACATCCTTTTAATTTGCTGTTTGGGCAACTCAACTAAGTTGGTTAGTGAAATCCAAAAAATGCGGGTCTTTATTTTGGGTATAGGGTGTTTATACAGAGAAATATTACGGTATTACTCAAAAAAAAATTCAGTATGTAGGATTTGAGTGAATCCCACATCTTAGCCCATTACAAGCAAAAACAAACGCACCATTTGTGCTTCAAACCAAAACCTATCATTAGAATACAAACAAATCTTATAAAAAAATTATTCTATAAAACTACTAACATGTAGCATGACCATGAAACCTTATATCCTAAGCATCACAGAATGCTAATTGCTCTACAATTAAATCTTCGCACTCATGATCATCGTCATATGGGTTATCATCATAATCTTCTTTCCAACGCTCGTATAGGATCTTCCTCCCAGTTCCACCTCAACTCTTAGATGCCATAAAACTTGCAGTTTTGTCAAAAACCTCCTCCTCTTCATTATCACTATCCTCATTATCCACATTACTTACCTTGTTCTTTCAAGTATTTGAACCATCCAAATTAGACAAGGTAGGAGATGGCTGTTCATTAGTCAATCAGACCTTATTCATCCAAAATATATCAAAAAGGAAAATTTGAAACCTAGTTTTTTAAATGATTTGTTTTGGTTAAACCTCGATAACAAACCCGAAGATAGAAACTCGAAATCTAGAACCCTGAGGACAATCGACGGTTGCAACACCAAAACCTTTGAAGATCGAATAAGAGGAACAAGAAACTACACACAAGGAAGGATATTGATAATATGTACACGTAAAGTACTCTTGAAACAAACCTTTATTAGATCACATAATAAAACTATTACAACGAGGAAGAAGAAAGAGAATCAGTGAGTAACTTTACTCACTTATAAGAATTAGTGGGTAACTTTACTCAATAATAAGAATCAGTGAGCAAACTTACTCCCTTCAAGGAGTGTTGTATAGAGCTCGATCAGCAACAACAAGCTTCAAGGATATTAAAGACCAGCTGGAGATAGGCTTAACCTAACCGAGTGGTATCAGTGAGTGAAGTACATGAGCTATAAACAACATTTGAGTCACTAAGACCTGACAAAGTCTCCCTGACTCAATATACTCTTTCAAAGTCTGACTTAAAATATGAGCGAGAACTTACTAAAAGCAAAAAGAAAAAAATGAAGTTAAAAATGTAAAATAGTTGTTGCTGAAAAGGTGTATAGTAGAATTAACTATTCACTAAAGTACTTTAAAAATGAATCTACATATAGAAGCACTATATGGAAAGATGTAACTTCTACTTGATGGTTGACATGTAACCTACTGCACACATGTGACTTCACCTTTACCCACCTATATAAACACAAAGTCTTTAAAGAGAAACTTAGAGATGCTAAACAAAATAAATAATACAAATGCATTATAGTGATATAATTCTCCTTTCCTTGAATCATAAGCTAAGCTAGCAAGCTTTGATTCATTTATAGGAGAGTTTCATTTGTCATACGATTGAAAAGTACGAATGGTGTTATTAGTTATCAAATGGGTCTTGTGTAAAACCTGCTCTTAAATTCTTACCTATTATTGTTTTACCCAAAATTTTGGGACTAACAAGCGGTAACAGGGTCAAGTGGATTAATCTCAATAATCCATATCTACTTTGACTACTAATAACTTCCAAAAATAATTTTAAAATAATCAAAGAAAATTGTACTATTATGCAGACTCAAGTTGAGAAACTTGAGGAAAAATGAACCTAAGGAATCTGTTGTGTGTCAAATTCATACACATAAACCTGGTCAAAATTCAATAAAAGTGGGTTTACAACAAAAATTGCTACTAACGTTGAAACTTTTGAGGGGGAGAAACACTTTTATAAACACTCTTAAATTGACATATACCTAAAAACATTCACGAGAACCTCCACAAACAAAACAAATTCACTAGAACCTCTATAAACAAAACCTCTAAACAAAAAACTCTCTCACCAAAACAAACAAAAGAACCTCACTAAAAAACTCTCCACAAAAAACCTCTTACAAATCCGCACGAGATTCTCCAAAAAATTCCTCACCCAAATCTTTTACACAAAGTCCATACAAATATTTTTATTCAATCTCTTACCAAATCCTCCAATCAAGAAAAAGGAAGAAGAGTGAAAAAAATTGTTGTTGCAAAAAAAATATCGCTAAAATAAAAAATGAAAGGAAGGAGGTTAGTGACACAAATTTATATTGCAAAATATGTCACTAACATACAAAAATGGGAGGAAGGAAACTTAGTGATATAGAAAGTAGTCACAAAAAAAATGGAAGGAAAGAGACTTAGTGACACAAAAAGTAGTCATGAAAAGTAGTTACCTATAACGAGAGGAATGAGGAAAATGCATTAGGGAGCTCTAGTTCAGTAACTAGAGCTATGCTTCAGGAATGTACAATGTAGATTAGGGAGACAATATGCATTATGAAAATGCATCAGTGAGCTCACTTCAAGGTACTTTAACAACCATAACGCATCGACATGTTAGAGATATAACTACACACATGATAATGGTCCCTAAACATGAAGAAAAAAAGGTCGTTGAACCTCCAAAGTCCCTGAACATAAGATGGAAAGGTCCCTTAACCTCAAAAGGTCATTGAACATGAAGTATGAAAAAATTCAGCAACCTCAACAAAAAAGAATCAAACTTTACTCTTTTTATTTTTTTGTTGTAATTGTTATGCTCACTTACATTTGAAAAACACTTAGGCTATATGTATATTAAAATTGGGGAGATTTATTGTTTGGCCATTTCAGTGCCCAATAGTCTCAGACTAGGATTTAAACATACATAACCTAAGTGTAGAATTAGTTCATTAGTGAATACATATAAGAAGTCATCCTATGAGTTCTTTAGAGACTAAAGAAAGTCTCACCACTTCCACAGGCAGAGTGTTGTACAAAGCTCGATTAGCAACAACAAGCTTCAATGACATAAAAAACCAACTGAAGATACACTTTACTAAAGGGTTTTTGTGCAAACAACATAAATTCTTTCACACTTGCCTTCATGGAATTTCCGAAGGGTCACACCGGTGTACAATAAACGGGACAATACAAGTGGAAATAAAAAACGAGTTACGAAATGAAATGAAAGAGTTGAGGAAATGAAAATACAACATTATGTTCATCAAGGGACTAAACAGTAAATAACCGGAGTCTAATATTTATCATAGATAAATATTAAAGGGGAAAGAAAAGAAAAAGGACAAAACACACAACCCCACAGGGGTGTTTGTCTGTTCAAACAAAACACCCCAAAAATGGTGTTTGAGTTTTTGTCTAACTTAAATAACTTTGTCTCTAAGTTATTCTAGAAATCTCCTTTGAGCCCTATGTATACAAAGGGACTTAAAGGGTTTTCATACACATTACACAACTCCCCAAAACCTTAATTATCTCTCTCCTCTCTCTCTTTCTTTGCGATCAGACAAAAAACCAAAAAAGGGGTAACCTTTTTTGGTCGAACACTCAAGTCGACACGAAGTCGACTTAGTTGACTAATAGTCGACTCAAGACTTGAAAATACCAAAGGACTTTTTATGCGGATTATTGCAAAACACAAGAAGTTTTACAATCCTCCTAGGCAGAGTACCTAACCGTTGTGGTGTAGTATAGGCAAAATATGAGGGATTGCTCGTTCTTTAGAGGAATAGTGAGGTAGGCTCAAAGTGCATAGTGAATTAAGTCTAAGGGTTGAGGGATGATTCTTTTTGATATTTTATATTTAATTGAAAGCAAGTAAAATATCGGGTTTTGAAAGAGTTGGTTTTTAAAACTAATTAAAAAATAAATTAAACTAACTAGTATGTAGAAAAGTAAATTGGTAAAATCCGTATGATAGAAAAGTGTATTCACTTAGAATCTCATTACTCCCTCTCTTATTGATTAGTCTATTTGTCACGTCCTTGTCTAGTTAGAGCGTTGTATTCCTTAATATCAATTAAGGGTTGGTTACTCCCTAGCTAAATATATGAACTATGTTCTAATTTAGCGGCTCCTAAAATGTGCTTTTAACTCTCAATTTCCACAATGCAAACACAATTCATGCATTAAATACAACGAACATCAAGTTAATAATAACTAAGCGTTTAGTCGGACATTCAAGCTATTAATATACTTAGCCAATTTTCCTACTCCTAAAGGAATTCACAACTAACTAAACACGAATCGACACACAATAATCAATAACTAGGTTTCATGAATTCTAAGCAAATACTAATAAATCTAGCCTAACATAGTAATGAAAGGAAAAGCATATCAAAGAATCAAGCAATCACATTTAAACATAATTGAATGATTAATTAAACAATTTTTCTTATCAATACATGATGAGTCTTGGGGCTAAAAGCCCTAAATAAAATTCGGACTAGGGTTTATCTCCAAAGTTGTTCACAAAGTTCCACCCTTTACAATGAAAATCATACGAAAATATATATAGGATTACAGTTGTGACAGCATCACTTGTTAATTGTGACACCGTCAGATCGCCATCATTAGGGTTTTAGTTCTGGCACCGACTTATTGTGATGGCTTCACCTTATGGTTTGTAACGCCGTCGCTCTTCATTTTCTTGGCCATGACGCCGACAGCTCAAGTCCGTCTCCATTGCCTGAACTGTTACTTGCAAATTCTGAAAATTCAACATCTTCGTTATCGTTAAGTGACGGTGTCACTTAGTGTTTGTGACGCCGTCCAAGCTCCATCTTGTGACGTTTTCTTCGATGTTGTTGTTTTATTCGTTTTTCTGTTCAATCGAGCCCGAAATGTGTTATTTTTTAGCATTTGTTTCTCAAGCACCTAAAACTTAAATAGAAACCATTTAGGATAATAAATGATCAAATATGTACGAATTTAGAGGCTAAATGACCCCTTAAAAACATATAAAGTTACACCTCATCAAATATCCCTACACTTAGAGTTTCCTTGTCCTCAAGCAAATATGTTTTTATCCTAATCAATTTACAAGTTCGGATGGAATTTAGAATTGGTTTAAAGATAATTCACAACATTAATCATTCTACAATAGTCACAACAAGCAGGGAAATTATATATAAGCACCCCACATAAAGTGTTTGGATTCTCTCATCTCTCGGTGTATATGTTATATAACATTATGGAAATGGAAATAAACACTCTCTACCTGTCATAGCACATAGATTACCATAGGCTTCATTAAGGATCAAAACCTCCACCGCTTTGGCGTAAGTACCTAGGATGAACTATCAAAGAGGACTTTACAAGGGTTGTAATGTTAGGTGTAAGGGTAAGGAAAAACACGGTTTTGGGGATATGGGGAATTTTACTGGTGGCAAGTTAATCATCTAAGTCAATTACATGTACAAAGTGGCGTTGCTAAGCCAAGACTCGACAAACTAACTCTAACTCTTTTCGTTGCTTTGATTGACTGTTTCTTGACTTAAACATAAGTAGGATGGTAGTCCGTATATATATATATATTTATATATATATATATATATATATATATATATATATATATATATATATATATATATATATATATATATATATATAGTGAGGATCATGTGCGGATTTTTAATTTTAGTGCGGACGTACGGATAGATCTGGACCGCCCATTTCAGATCTGATCTTAAAAAAGTCAAGATCTACGCTAACTTCACGGTAGAAATTGACCATGTAAACGATTTTTTTAATTTTTTTCCTTTTGAGCGAACCTTACTATTGTTATCTTCTTTCATTTTTTTATTTTTTCAGATTTTTCTGAGCACTTTTTGTTTTCTTGATTATGAGTTCTACCGTGATAACGATATTATGAGTACTAGTGTGATATTATAAAATGATGATATTATAAAACCAACTGTGATATTAAGTTTTTTAACATGTAAAAATGAACCTTGATATTAAGAAACATATGATAGTTACTATGATATTAACAATTTTATTGAAAACACATATGATTGTTACGGTGATATTAACAATTATATTAAAAAAAGAGAAAAAAGTTCATGTGATAGTAATAAGGAACCGTGATATTAACATTTTTTTATTAAAAAAGAACGGTGATATTAATAATATTAGTAAAAAAAACAAAAAAAGTAGTGTGATATCAAAAAAAATTAGTGTGATATTAACAATTTGTATTAAAATAAAAAAGGTTTATGTGATATTAAGATTAGATCTTGACTTTTTTACAAAATTCAAGATCTGAGCTTGACTTTGTCAAGATCAGATCTTGACTTTTGTAAAAAAGTCAAAATCGACCTTAATATCACAATACCTTTAATCATGAAAACGATTTTTTTTGAATTTTTTTTAGCGATTCTTAATAATTTATCATCCTTTTTATTTTTTAATTTTTTAGTTTTTTTGAATTTTTTAAAAAAAACTATGTGATATTATCCGCACCATCCCTACTTATAATTCAATCCGCACCCGATCCCTTCCCTATATATATATATATATATATATATATATATATATATATATATATATATATATATATATATATATATATATATATATATATATATATATATATATATATATATATATATATATATATATATATATATATCCCTGCTATCTTTTGATGTGCTTGAAAATAAATAACATAGACAACTCGAGATTTATAATTGCATCCCTACACTTGCATTTTTGCATAACTATAAACTAACTAATGTCCCGAATTTCGAGGATCAAAACATATGGAGTACCTTAAACATTAACATACATATGGGTGGGGGTTGATAATTTGACTTTGTTCCACATTACTCCATAATAAATATTATCATAAGTCTCAATCTTTCCAAAACTATATTTACAAGATATGACTCGACTTAGCAACCATGTAAGCAACTAGATAATTAACTAAGGGTTTAACATAAATGTTGTAACAATAATGCACTAAAAATAAGTACATACAAGGAGGCCTAAGGTGATTTTGGTGTAACATTTAAGGGTGGATTGTAAACAATTCTCTTCATTAATATTTTGGAATCCACCGAAATATCACGAGAACTGTGAAAAGGATAGGCTTAGAGGGATTTACTAGGGGTATCTTGTACTAAAAATGAGTACATAGCAAGAGTGTGGGGGTAATTACTTGACCAATGTAGTTATAATAAATAGGTTTAAAACAAGGGTTATCATAATGCCTCTTATCATTTAATAAACCCTAATTACATGAATGTAGTCTCACTAGCGATCTCGAAATACATCACTAAAGCAAGTTCTAAAACCTATATACTACTGGTACACTCATAAGCATTAAAGGTGAATGCGTTTTCTATATATCTAAAGAATGATCATGTGAGACCGATTGTAACACCGTTGTTAATAACATGAGAGACATCAAATTGTTTTCCTTCCATATCAAAGCTAGTTTGTTTCCCGAGGTTTACAATATTGTCTACTTCAAACGACTCTGAGCTATTTGTTGTTTCGTTTCTAGTTAATATGCGGAAGTTACATCTCTGTATTTTAGAAATGGAGTCAGAGATTGAAGCCTCATTATCCGAGGGAGAAGTGGGCCATGGAGCAATAGGTTAAGATGTCAAAATCTGCTTATTCTTTATGTTCTTGCAGCTTTGGATGAGGTTATCATTGATTTCATTCATAGGGTCAATCATCCTAAGGGAAGCAAATCGTTTTCTTCTACAGGTGGTGTTGTTTCAATGTGAAGAAAGAGGTGGGACAGAAGAGACATGTTTTAGTTTAGATTTCTTGGGTAGTTTTGAGATAATGGGCTTAGAGGTTGGGATTTTTGCTTTGGTGATGTTGGGCTTAGATGTATTGTTTCGTTTAGTTTAGGTTGTAAGCTAAGTTAGGGGTGTTGATCGGTTCGGTCATCGGGTTGTTCGGTTAGTTCGGTTCAGTTAATTCGGTTAAAATATTTTTTTAGGTCAATCCGAGAACCGAACCGAACCAAATTCAAATTCGGTTTTCACTATTTAAAAAAAATAATAATAATTAGATAAATATTTAGCAAAAAAATATATTTCAAAGATAAAAAGTATTTTATTATATTATGATAACCTTTTAATAGTATTTATTTATATATAAATATACTTAAAAATATATAAATATATAAAAAAATATATATATTTATATGAATTCGGTTTTCGGTTCAAACTGCCAAACCCATACCCAAACCGAGAACCGAATTAGTAATTCGGTTTGGTTCGGTTTTAGCAAATTCGGTTCGGTTATTAGTTCGGTTCGGTTATTTTCGGTTTGGTTCGGTTTCGGTTTTCGGTTTATTCGGTCTTTTCGGTTTTTTCACTCACCCCTAAGGGTGGACGGAGTGGAGTCGGGTACTCCATCGAGTTCGGTTAGGGTATTAGGCTACACCGCCCCCACCCCTTAGGGTACTTGAAAATTTGAAAGAAATCGAGTTCGGAAGCCGAGTGATTACAGTGCTTTGTTCTCTTTTTTTTTGTCTTTTTATGAAATATAGTGTTAGGGTATGATCGGGTACCACTCCGTCTAGTTAGGGTAGTGTTAGGGTAGTATTGAGGTAGTTTTGAGGTGGAAGGTTTTTATTGGATAGAGGTGATGTGGCACCCCCAGGGTATTAGTGTATTCTACCACCACTCCTTCCTCCCTAAGCTAAGTTGTTACAAGCCCAACTTTGGAATGAGTGTGAGGTTTAATAGGAACTGGGTCTACGTTACAAGGTGAGGTTTAGAGATTACTTGTTAACAAGATGGCCATGGTGGCAGAGACAGTGTCAGGTACCTACAAAGGGCTACACGACAAAGGTGCTTTCTCGTTGACTTGAACCCCTGCATGGGAAGTTTACACATCCCTAGAAAGTGTCTTAACATCCACATCAAATGGACTCACATTCCCATTGTTAACACCAATATAGAAACTTTTTGAATAGTCAACAAAAGGGTTAATTCATCACCCGTGTCCGATTCCTCATCGGAATTCGAATCCTTGCTAAATTTATTTTTAGAATTTGAGTCATTGCCGAAGTTATCTCTATTGATTTCATCTTCATGTTCATTTCCCCCGATTCAGATTCAAATATTCCTAACTCTGACGCGGTGGAAAAGACGTATCCAATAAAAAGGGAATCTGTGTTACCTTCAGTTGCCATAACCATAACCGAAAGCTCCTCATTGTTGAAAGGAATGAGAAGGGTATCATTGATGAACTCGAGTCGTTCCGAGAATATGCAGACCTTTCCATAAGTTTTGTTGAATTGCCTAGGACTACATTCTTCCAGAACAAGGGCCCTTCCGTAGTATTTCGCGATGGAAGTGAAAGAGTCTGGGTACCAAAGCAGAGGTGGTAAACCAGAAATAGATAACCAAACAAGTCTATGTTTGAGCCAATCAAATAAGCATTATTCATTTTGATTTTAGTAGGTTTTGTACCAACCAAAATCTCATTCGCACCTATCTTATACGGGCCCTGTGGAGGAGTAGAAGGACTATAAGGATCATGTTAAGAGCTGCTAATAATAAATATCATCTATGTAGCCAGAATATTTCTTCAATTGTATGCACTTTGTTGTTTTAGATCATACTCAATATACATTCAATAGTTTGCAAAAGGAAAAAAATAAAAAATAATGTAGCCTCAATCTTTTTGTGTTTTCCTTTTACTTATATGCATGGCTTGTTGATTCATAACCCTTTAATTTGCTATTTAGGCAACACTAAACTAAGTTGGTTAGTGAATCCAAAAACTAAGCTGAACATTGCATCAACAATCACTAGCTTATTGTGATGATAGGTTAAAATGGAAAATTTGCTATCCAAAATATATCAAAAAGGAAAATTTGCAACCTAGTTTTTTAGATACTTTAATTTACCACTAAACAACTCCCGTTCATACATCACAACTATGAGGTTTTTGTGAATAAATTGTGCTCTTTTCATATTAGCTTGCAAAAGTCGGTTGATTTCTTTTTCCTTTGTAAATGTGTGTTTTATTGGTGTTTTTGGATACATCAGATCTCTTTGCATCATTTATAGTCTTTAGTTTTTAACCTTTTACTTAAGATGCTTACTCAAGACTTCCCTTTGTTTTACATTTTTTCTAAACCCTTACTGCAAGTTTTTTATATTTAAACCATGAGCAGGTTGTAATAAATGGAGATAAACATGTCACGATAGCAAGTTTTGATAAATGGAGGAAGCCATATTAAAATTCATTTACCATATTTAAATCTTTTACACACTTGTGAATCTTAAACATTGATCTCAACTACCTACCTAGGTAAACAATAGTTTCTTTTTGTCAAATGAAGCTTCTTATATTCAAACTAACCTTCCTAAATTTTTGTTTCATACTTTGTAGTTTTCTCATACCCACACAAATTATCTATGAGCATGTAATGTTGCCACAAATACTAATTTTCTTGAACCCCTTCGTAGTTTTACACCCGAACCAAATGTATAGCATCCATTGCCTGATGATGATACATTTGGGACATTTGATGAATGCAACTCACAATATAGCGAGGATAATAGCAAATTAAAAAGTGATGTTGGATATGACTCTGATGATGAAAGTGAAGTTCAATTCAGTCACACTCTGAAAGAGTAATGGATTTTATGAATGATGTTGGCGATGCATTAGATGATGACGTTGATGACAAGGTTCGTGTAGATGTTTGGAGTGAATTAGAAAATAAAATTCGACTTGGAATGCAATTTGAAAATAAAAATAAGTCAAAAGAGCTGTAACACTTTGGTCGATTGCTCATAATAAGGAGTATAAAGTACTTGAAAGTAAAAGTCGCAAATGGGTAGCACAATGCAAGAGTGTCCACCGAGACAAAACGAGAAGTTCAAGTACGGTTAAGTATACACCTAACTGTACATGGTATTACAACATTGACCGGCTACCCCAGCGACATTTTGACACTTTCCCAAGCGACATGTCGCTGGGGATTCCTTTCCCCAGCGACATGTCGTTGGGGAAATGTCGCTGGGGAAGCCTCGTCAGGGATTGTATCCCCAGCGACAATCCCCGGCGACGACGTGGGTCCCACTCATTTTTCAGTCAAAGAAGTAGTGCCACGGTGGCAAATTATCCCCAGCGACATGTCGCTGGGGAAACTTCGGGTTAAGCTAAAGTAATTAGCACTCCTAATTAAGACTAACGTTAATTTTTTTTCCCGCGACATGGCTGGGAAACTATGCTTAATTTTTATTTCCCCAGCGACATGTCGCCGGGAAAGTGTCCATTTTTAAAAAAAAACAGCCTGCACAGCAGGCGATTTCCTGATTTTTTCCGGAAAAAATCTACCAAATAAACCTGTACCAAAACCTGTATAGACTCACCACAACTTGTACCAAAACACAAATACAATATAATGGATCAACGCAATACAAGTACATCACAACTTTTACATAAACAGGACTTAAAAGTCAATATTCAACATGATAGATAGGGAAACAAGTGTTTAAATGTCGCCAAGATGAACCTAATAATATATAACACAACTACCTAAAGTACCAATGTAGCATACTAATAATATATAACACAACTACCTCTCGTCGTCGTTATCCTCATCACCGCCACTCTCCTCGTCATCACCACACCCGCCACTCCCGCTAGCACCACCCGACTCAAAGTCCCTAAACATATCCGCGTATATGTCGTCCGCTCAAGAGACTCATCATAAAGTCTACCTTCTGTGCATGCTCTTGAGCGACTTGTCGGGCGGGCATACTTGGCCTGATGTGGCCCGTTGGCAATACCCGACCCACACCGGGAATATGCCCACGAAACTTACCCCTTCTTGCCAACGCATTGATCTCAAGCCTTTTCATCTCCTCCTATGTAGTGACAAAAACACAAGATAGTAAATATATTAGTCGGGTTGCTACATTATTTCTCGATAATTCATTAAAGTGTGTTTTGCCTTGAAAGAAGGCTTGTTGGTATTGTAGGCTTTTTGCAAGTGCGAGTTTATGCAAATATGACTATGGAACATGTTCTGTCTTTCACAAAATATAACTAGTTCAGCACATCAACTTGTACAATAGCAAATGTCGAAACCAATACTAATTAACAACTTTCACTTGATATTCTACTTCAAAAAAGTTCATCCAAATGAGCTGATAACTAATCATAAATAACTAAACTAACACTAAAACATACATAACAAACTAACTAATCTTAAATAACTAAACTAACACCACAACTTGTACACTCAAAATAATAACACAAACCGCGATATTACTTTAGATATTTTACAGCATTAGCCTACTTTCTACTTGTACCACACAAATTTATAACTAACTAAACTAACACTATAACAAACATAACAAATAAACTAATCAGCAAAACAAACTATTCAACATCACAACTTGTACAATAACAAATATAATACATACACGATATTACGCTCCTAATTTACATCATAACTAACTAAACTAACATTGTAACAAACATAACAAAAAAACTAAGTAAACATACCTGACCTAAAATAGCATTAGGATGAAGCCGACGCTATTCTTGGCTGTCACGACTGCCAAAACCAAAAAATATTACTTAACAAAATTTTCTAATTAACAACTTCTTACAACAATAATAATCTTGTTTAACCAAATCATATTATAATTAACAAAATTACAATATATATATATATACAACCAAACCAACAATAATCGAACCAAATCATTAAGTGGGTAAAGAAATAATTAGAGGGTTAGAAAAACAAAACTTATAATTAACAAAATTAAAAAAATATATATACACGGCTTGTTCTCCTTCGTGTGCTCGTGTAACGCCGGTCGTGGTGGGTAACGTTGAAGTGGTGGATGCGGTGGTGGTGATGGAGGTGCTCGAATTGTTGGTGATGGTTGATTTTATGGATGTGCTCGAATTGCTGCAAAAATCGCCAAGGGAGGAGAGGATAATTTTTATTTTGTTTTCTGCAGTGAAAGATGAACCAGATCTACTTTATCATAAAACTGTTACCCCGGCGACAATAA
>OU343225.1:144892494-144987804 GCA_910596185.1 Chrysanthemum makinoi | reverse complement strand
TTTCAAGATATGTTTGATGAGTATTTCCAAACGTTAGCGAAATGGATCATCTAAGAAGTACAACTCGACTACTCAAGAAGCCCAATATCCGGTATTCCTCAAGGCCTTGATAATAGCTATCATAATATTTCAGTTGCACTCATGAATAATGATCCGCTTTTGTTCCTTTTACCAAATCTTCATGGATTATTGTTCGTGAATAATGATCCGCTCTTTGGTATTCCTTTGCCAAATCTTCACGGATTATTCTTCCTCTCAATGTGCACGCTATAAATCAACCACATGAACTTAAAGGAAAATGACTACCTCATCCGGCCAAAGACATTATTGTGAATCTTTCAGATCAGTCTCTACATGTATACTTTTAGGAAGAATGCATCGATGTTGAGGAATCATTTGTTACAGTTCATTTAGTGGGTCAATGTACATCCGATTGTATGTTTATTCACGTCTTGGGCATTTGACACAAGTTGATTACTTCAGAGTTAATCATTTATCACCTATTTGAGATTGAAGTTGACTTTCACAAAGGCGTGTTCTTATTGGATAACTTGTTCGGGATTAAGAATTTGAGTTAAAGACTTGGTTTATCTAGTTACCGCCATGAGGTGGATGGTTGAAGACCTTGTTAACTATCACTATTAGGGAGTTACGTTGTTTTATCAATGACACACATATGACGTTGTGGATAATCGCAAGAGGTGTTAATGTCTCATACTTTTATTGAGTAGTGAGTACTTAAGAGATTTGATTGGAGCATAAATTCTCAACACCGTTCTTCCAACATTAGTGCAAGATTAAGACACAAATGCGGGGACTTCTACTTCAGTTTCAATTTTGGTATATTGGGTTGGCTTCTTCGGTGGTCACTTCAAATTGTCTACATATGGGTTGATAAAGATAGTCAGAGAGAGTTTCTCAGAGCGCTTGATTCTCAGTGATTCATTTGAGCTAATTTTTTGTTCTTCTCTATTTCAAGAAGATTTGGTATGTATAATGTGTTGTCGATTTCGAGGTATCAAAACCGGAAGGGGAAAGGAGACACACATCTAAATACACAACGAGTACATGTGATGAACTTAATACTTCTTCTATATTGAAGTAATCTCGGGAAAGACAAATATCATAACCAAGCAGAGAAACCTGTCTAACCTCAGAGCTTTGGTGTGTCATTCCAACTATTTGGGGGAAGGATGCATTACTCCAACCATTTTGGGGGAAGTGGTCTCTTGAGACTTTTGGTTTGTGTTACTTCAAACTTTCGCTTGGATGAATTCATAAGAATATTTGGGCGTGAGATGATATTGCTTATCCACATCTTCTAAATGATTTATGGCAAGCATTTCCTGCTATTGCCATGTACTAATGTAATGATGATTCGATGTGATCGCGAACCATCTAGGGAGAGATATGAATATCGTATTTACAACATATTCACATGATCGAGCTTAATCGCTATTCGAGGTTGACATCCCAGAAGAAAGCATCGATTCAAACCAAGAATTGTGATGTCGGTTGTCTCTACTCGGTTGGGTACTTGTGTACATTATGGGCTGATTGGTTATATGGAAGATAACCGGAATGCACTTGGTAAAATGAAGATGTTGATATATTATTCCCTAAATAGACAACCGTCAATCTCAAGAGTAATGTGCATACTGGGAAGCACAATGAAGTTCATGTGATCGGACTTAATCACTTTCAGAAGGCTCAAGTTCTGAAGATGATTCAAAAGCCTCGAAAGCTTTGGTGGTGAAAGTTTAAGAGATTATGACTTTTATCTTCTACAAAGTGTTGTACGATATCCTTATCTCTTAGACTATCATCGTCCCTCTTAAACCCTATCATCCTCTTTGTATATATTTATCTAAAGCAAAAATAGAAAAAAATAAAACCAAAAAAAATCCATAAAAATCAGAAAATTTGAAAAATACCATAAATATTGTTTTTCTTATGACATGTCTTCTGATATCGATAACATCTACGGTCTTAGAAATGTCATTCAATAATGGCACGGGACTTTAGATGAAGTTCGAGCATGAGGTGTAAATATTTTTTCAAAACATGTCTTTAAAAAAAATGGCTTGCAGTTACTTCAGACTGTAACTCGTGCTTAAAACTATGGCTTGCTATTATTTCTGATAGCAACCCGCTCTTCAAGGAAGAAAAGTGTTGTGCTAAACCAAATTTCAAAATTTTCGTGCACTTATCCTAAAACAAAATGAGGAAAGTATGTCGAAGGACTGCTGTTCCTACTCAAATATTTTTCCTTCTATAATTCTTCAAAAAAATATTTGTTTTAACAAAAATGGTGGACATTAAGTTGCTTGAAAATCAATCAAAATCAGAATTTTTATAAATTTGCAAAACCCAATCAATGACTTCAGCTTGGTTAAAAACTTTTTATGAAATGAGTCATTGATTAAGGGGGAGAATGTCTTCAAATTTATATCATCTATCGGGCTTATCTAATTATCCTATTTGCTTAACTGAAAAATGATGTTAACCTACGTTGAAGGACTAGGTGCCTAGGATATAATTGTCTAGGATTAGATGATTAGAGTTTGATGAACACATAACTCCCATGCCTTATATGAATTGATTGACATGTTGAATTGACTTTTATTAGTCGATTGTTGTTTGGGTGATGTCGACCACCATATATCTGTATGTGTGTTCACTAACGTATTCAGGTACATTGGTATAAAAGTATGTTCCCCATCCGATCCCGCAAAATGAAGATGATTGGATATCGAAAGGAAAGGGTAACTATATCTTGGGTTGACAAATGAAGAAACGGAGCTTAATTTGACTTCTATGGAGAGTTGGCATGATATATGCAACGTCGAAGTCTCATGAAGATCAACAGACCGGTTTCTTCCAACCCTAAAACAACAACAAAAGCAAACTAAACCACCTAACGATCTTTGTGCAGACAAGTAGTGAATAATACCATTTTTAAAGAATTTTTAAATAATATTGTTTTGAAAAATGGAAAAATATTGTTTCGAAAATAAATTGGACTAAATTTTGAAAATCACCGGACTTCATGTTATCAAAACCTAAGTCACTCAATCAATGACTACGGTCATCGATTGAGGGGGAGAGTGATTTAAATAAAATTTTACGATATTTCTTCAAAAAGTCCGGTTTGTACAAAAACAAAGTGGTGATCTAAAGATTTAATGTTATGTCATGGTATGATTTTCTTTAAAACTTAAAGATCTTACAAAATAAAATTTTTTTCTGCTCTTGTTTGATTGTGAAATTATTTTATTTTACTTAAAGATCTCTTAAAAACTATCATACCTGACACTAACAATCTTTAACGTCTTAAATTGATCCTTATCAATCATTTTTCAAAATTAAATGTTGCCATGTCTTTCCCCAAAATTTTCTAAATGATTTAAATCAATCGAGATCCAAAATCTCAATTGGTTTGAAATTTTGATCTGGAGATCGTGATTTAAATATCAAATCGGTTTTAAAGGGTGATTGTTTCAAAGCACTCCTTCCTTCATGTGTCAAACGATTTTGAAATACATAATGCACATGATTGTGGAGGAGCATTTAACCAAAAACCGAAAGAGTATTTAAACAAGGCCACATATTCTCCTATGTTTTCCAAACCTTATTAAATCACTTGGGATCCAAAATCTCAAAGGGTTTGATATTTTGATCGGGGGAGAATTTGTGATTTAATAATGAAACTTGATATAAGATGATCATTTTGATTCAAAGACATCGCTTCCCATATGTGCTAAACGATTGAATCTCAGCACATATTGAGGGGGAGCATTTCAAAAGAAAATAAACTTTCAAGGTACAAAGATTCCTATGCTTCATCATAATGTACCTTGATTATTTTTCTAAATGGTTTCTTATTGGCAAATGTGATCGTGAAAGTACTTCAAATGAACTCTTTCCTCTATGTGATAAAATGATTTCAAATATCCTATGCACATATTGAGGGGGAGAATTTACCAAAGAAATTCAAGTGGCTTTTTCTAAGGAAATTGTGATCAAGAAAACACTTCAAAGAACTCTTGCCTCCATGTGCTAAACAATTTCAAAATCTTATGCACATGTTGAGGGGGAGCATTTCTAAAAGATCAAAAACAATTAAGGTACAAAATGTTTTGATTTTATATCACAAGTACCTTGATTGATTTTCCAAATAGTTTTTTAATTGGTTTCAAGGAATATTGAACAATACCAAAAGACCGACCAATTTACTTTATGCATGGTGTTATAAGGATGGTTAGGTTAGGTATTCGTTCCCACGATCCCGCCAGAACCTGAGGGATCTACCCAGGGACAATCCAGTAGATAGTGTAGAAGTCCTTAGGTATGATGAAAAAAGGAGAAAAATGAGAAATGGGAAGAGTGCTGACCGAGTCCGAGCTAGTAATCGAATAAACCCAACAAGGTTCTAGTTATGAAGTCTCGTATATAGCATCAAGGGGTTGAAGAATGGAAAAGAAATGAATGAGAAAAGGGTGAAAAGAAATAGCCCTCCATTTATTCAACCATTAGGTAGAAACCCCGTTCAATACATATGCTACTGGTGGTTACTAAGGTAACACTGTTATTGAAGACAAGACGCCATGGACCCAAAGGACGACCGCACTAAACTTCCCAAAATACTCAAGTTCCTCTTAAAAGGGCTTGTTTCATTCTCACGGGGAACCTACATAATCTATCGACTTTCTCTTAGAGATTGTTGATATTGAAGAAGGAGACCCTATCCCTAGTCTCCGGCATAGGAACCAAATGTGCACAATTGAGTCTAGAGCCAAGAGATCATCCACAAAATCTCATTAGGACACAAAATTAATGAAGACTTGCTGTTTCACACAATGTGGAAAGTAAGATTATATTATGAGTCCTACGCATTATCCTTGTGGTATTGCCAGAACATCTGAGTGATATATAATCTATATATTCACAATGAAGATGGAAAGCCTTCTAAAGCCAACATCAAACAAGCTCTTGATGGGTGACATGTGAGATCTTACAAAAGATCAAGCTTGTGACAACTGGATAGAAACGATGGGGCGATTCATTCTTGAATCAACCTTGGTCCAGGAAATGGATTGACGGATACCTTTGAAAAAACCTGGTCGTTGCGCCAATAATTTTTCTCTAGCACATCGAATTTGTATTAATCTTTCAAAATTAAAAGGGTATTTATGATTGAAAATTGAATTTTCTTATAAAATCTTCGTCGTATTGCAAAACTCTTTCTTCAAGCAACACGCGATTGTTTTCAAATCATTTTGAATCAATCAAGAAATCTCAATTTGTTGGTTCACTCATTCGTTGTCTTCTTTGAGACGTTCTAGTTTGAGAACGGCTAGAACAACCGCGAAACCCTGTCAAGGAGATTCTTCAAATTATACCGATCACAAAGACTTGTACTCGATCAATGGGGAACCGTGGGCACGGTACTAATTCAACGAAGTGATCAAAGACACTTTCGACGATTTATTGCTAATTGTTTTATGCGGGACACGACGACAGAGTTGCTCGGATTGAGGAGTCAATTCACAGCCGCATGCTCACACAATCACATTCACAATTAAAGAAATCATGATAAGTGCATATCTTCATCAACTGACTCTGATGTTTTCAAACCATGCTTATGCTACGCTATTGGAAATATTCTAAATCAACAAAAGCTTCCGCAACTCTGATGAGAAGATATCATGATCCAAAATGTGAGCATGTCGGTCCGAAAGTCACAACATCACATGATGGAAACACAATAAAGGGTGATCCAGAGATTTACTTTGGCTGATGATCTCAAAGAAAGCTCAAGATCATCAAGGATGTGGATCGCTTAAAGACCTCCACTCAAAGTACAAACTATGCGGACTTTAAAGAATCACTACTAATGCACAAAGATTGCGGAACTTGAAGAATTGAAGTCTACAAGCTCGAGAACTAAAGACATAGAAAGAATGCTAGGATGCAAAATGTATTTTATGAGGTGACCTCCCTTTTGGGAGATTTTAGAAGTGGAAATTCCATGTTAAAGTGTCTCACCCCATTATAGTCTAGCATATTTTAGCTCGTAGACTTGTAGTTATTTACATTATTTAGTAGTTTATTATTTAGTTATTTAGTTATTAGTTTAGCTTGTGTGCAACACCGGAGGACGGAGGGTCTTTACCAATCTGATGCCTGATCCACGTTCGCATGAGGGCTTAATATGTGAAATATAAATACCCTCTACCTCCCAAGGTAGAGGGTTGGACCTTTCATTTTAATCTAACATTTTCTCTTTTGTTTACTTTCTCTCTCTAAAAAGGCTCCCATTCTACTTTATCTCTGTAAAACCTCTAAACTATACGCCCCATATTGTGATTATGTATGTGTTTATGAAATCTAATATGTAACACCTTGTATTAGTATTTTAAATAAACTTTGTGTGTATGTTCCCTGTAAACCCTCACGAGACTTCACTCGTCCACTTGGGATACCAAGTGGTTTAAAAGGCTTGTTGCATATGCTAAATGCAACAGTGATTCCCACGAAAGTGAGTTAGGTTTATTTTTCATTTTTTCTTTTTAGAATTATGCTTGTCGGTAGTGTGATTTTAGATGAAGTTTGCTCAGATGCTTATGCTTAGCAAGACGACTCTCTTCAGAGACCTTCTTTATTTTTGGAGCAAATTTTAGGGAAGTTCTCGCTCTAATTCTACTTTTCTCTTCACCTTTATTTAACGCTTAGTACAAAAGTGACTTTGTACAATTCAAGTGGGGGGACAGGAGTAGAATTGTCTCTTGACCTTATTTTGCCCTCGTTTTTCTAGTTTATTTTGAAAAATTATGCCATTTTTAAAATTTTGACATGTTTTTCTTAATCTAACTAGATTAGACCTTAGCCGAGCACATATAACCCTTGATATTATATGGTGAGATTAGCCTTATCCGTTTCCAAATTTCTACCCTAAATCCACCAAATTATGAGTGTGTCGGTAGCTTGTAAACTTTAGAACTTGGCCTTTGCATCATTTCGAGACCATATATAAGGTAAGTTGAGTTAGTTCGATGTATTTGGACTATTCAGTTTAAGAAGGAAGTATTATAGGATTATCACCCAAATAGCCTACCATTGTGTGTCTATTGATTAGTCACCTCGACTTCTCGATCCCCATGTGAAACCCTTTTGTTGCACTCACGTTTAGTGCAAGATACCCCTAGATACACCCATCTGAGCCATTTCTTTCATTTTGTTAACCCAATATATTGTTTCGTTACACCCTTACACCTTACCCTACCCTGTAGTCTTTATTTGTGATTGGGAAGTCATCATTTGCCTAAGTTCAAAGTTCAAATGGAAATGTTCATGAATCACGCTTTCATCGATGACATATTCTTAAAGATCATTGAAGACCCCCCAAATTCCCATTGTTCATCTCAAGTGGGGGATGTTATGTTTAAGTGTTATGTTTATGTTGAAAAAAAAGATGTGATTCAAAAAAAATAATAGTTATGTTATTCAGTTTATTGTAAAGTGCGATGTTATGAGCTTAATACAAATTTAGTATCGAGGAGGCCACCTCGGTCACATTTGAAGATTGGAGTTGGTAATTGCGCCAACAGTTGGGGAAAAGGTAGTGTGCCCATCATAACGTCCTCTAATGACACATCTACCTAGAATATCATGATCTGGTTTCTTAACTTTGAAGCTTGAACTTTGGGTGGACGATAAGTGGTGATGACTTGGTTATAGATTTAGACTATCTGCTTGATTTTTATTTTACACCATTTATATATCCCATGTCTTATCCTATCCTTTAGTCATGAAGCGTGTCTAGGTGATGCAGCGAGCAATATTTGGTGTCTTGGCCATGGATTTGGTCATGTACCATTGGTTATGTCCACTTCGCCATGACGTGTTAGTAATGATGAGTCACCCTTAACCTTTTTCGTGTCTACCCATATTGCCTTCGAGAATTGTTTAGCCTTTAACTCTAATGGTGGAGATTTGTGTAACCGCCAAGCTTATGATAGAATACATGTTATGAATGTGCGATTGAGTGATCATCCCGAAATTGACACTTAGAATAGTTGAGAGATTTTAGTGTTTCGTTCCCATTTCGTGAGGTGTTCGGCTTTATTTTATTCAAGCATAAGGGATTTGTAAACTTATATTTTCCAGGTAATGGGAGATATCTTTTTAGGAATCTATCTAATAAGGTCTACTTGAGGGCAAGTAGAGTTCAAGTGGGGGGATATTTGATGACATCAAATTATCCTGAATATTAAGTGTCAATTTCCCCGATAATTTTGTAATTTATATCATTTATATGGATTTATGCTTGTTTTCCATTATATTTCACTTCGTAAATTACCAAACATTAGAGCTAAAGAGACGCTAAAGAGAGTTTATTGAAGATTTATCATAGTATGCTCACTTTGAAGAAGTTACGCATAACCTTCTCTCACATTACGCCAGAATAATGCGGGCTGAAACCAATTTAATGAGAAGATTACAAAATTAACTCTATCCAAGATTACAACGTAACCATATTAGGTCTAATGAGATTACGCGCCGCTAATAATTACGCTGTAACTCATGCAACAACTACGGCGTAAACAAGATTTATTGAAGATACTCGAATACTTCAGAGGTTATGCCCTAACCAACATTATTAGCGCAAATTACGAAGAATTATATGTTACGGCGTTACCCTTTTAATAGTTACGCCGTAACCAGATCTAGCATATAAATACCCCACAATTTCCAGCATTTCAAAGCATCCTATTTCACACACAACAATCAGAGAACATGGGAAGAAGTCGAAGGCAGATCTAGAGGAGCTTACGGAGCTATCTCCAAGGGAGAAATCACTCCCCTACGATAAGCAGTAGATTTTTATCTTTTCTTTACTTTCGATTCATGTATTTCATAACATTAAAGATTGAATTGATTTTTATGGTTAATATAATCGGATAAGCACCTCTTGGTGCTAGCCTAATTATGATTCCTTAATTGTTTTTTTGCGTTTACATTGCTTCCGTATAATTATTTTTAAGTGTATGCATGCATAGTTTATTGGTAGCTACCCTTGTTTTGGTAGTTTTGAATGGCGCTAGAGGCTAGTTGCTTAGGAGATATGACCAACTGACCCTAAGTAGATCGAGACTTGGAAGGGTAAGATATGACCAATCAAGCGCCTTTTCAACTTGTGCGATTTGACCAATCATCACCCCTACCGTTTGGATGAGCTTAAGAATTAGGGGGTGAGTGTTTAAGATGCTAGCCCAGTGGCACTCACTATTATAAATCTAGCATGTAGCGGTTCTAATGACTTGGCTTAGAGGACCGTGAACAACTGGACTTATGAGGGGACACCCGACTTCTCCATGGTACCCTTTGTTGATAGGTTAGGACGAACTGACCAAATGTTGTCCTCTCGACTTTGACCCCACCTGAAGTAATTAGACGTAAACATTACTAGTTAGGATGAGTAACTAGGTTAGCACCACTCTCATCTATTGATCACATCCTTTGCCTTTGTTTCCTTTAGTAGTTAATTCTATATCAAAATCATGTTAAAATCTGTGACACCTAGACTTAGTATAAATCCACACACATAGCTCTTGGGACGACCTCGGTTTTACCGAATACTACTCTACACAAGACCGAGTACACTGCCCGTTAGTGCATTAGGGTAGACCATAGGAATAACGAGTAATTATAAATATTAAAACCTCGTCAATAAAACCTGCATCAGTAACTCATTCCTGATGTTACGCCGTAACCAGCTTTTCCAGAGCAAATTACGAAGAAATTGATGTTACGGGTAACTCTTAACTTAAGTTACGCTGTAACAAGATCTGGCCTATAAATACCGCCCAAATTCTATCATTTCTAATCATCCCATTTTACACACAACATTAGTGAACGTGAGTAGAAGGTTGAAGGCAGATCTTAGGGAGTATATGGAGCCATCTAAAAGGGATAAATAACTTCCCTATGATAAGCATTAGCATTTTATCTTTTCTTTACTTTCAATTCATGTATTTTGTAATGTTAAATATTGAATCAATTATTTTAGTTAATATGAGCAGCTAAGCACCTCTGGTGCTAGCCTAGTTATGATTCCTTAATTGTTTTGTTTATGTTTATGTTGCTTCCGTATAATTATTTCTAGTGTATCAATGCATAGTTTGTTGGTAACTACCCATGTTTCGGTAGTTTTGAAAGGCGGTAGTGGCTAGTTACTTAAGAGATATGACCAACTGACCCTAAGTAGGTAGACTGAGTGGAAAGGGTAAGATATGACCAACTGACGACCCTTCTTCGATTGTGCGATTGGGCCAATCGACACCTGCCGTTTGGATGAACTTAAGAAGTTAAGGATGAGTGTTTAAGATGCTAGCGCCTGGGCACTCATTATTATGAATCTTGCATGTAGCGGTACTTAATGAATTCGCTTAGGGGACTAAAAACACTTGGACTTTCAACAGGTCACTTGCGATCTTCAGTGGAAACCTTTGCTGATAGGTTTGGATGAACTGACCAAATGCTGTCCTAGCGACATTACCCCTACTTGAAGTAATTGGAAGTAATTAAACGTGAACGTAACATGATAGGATAACTAACTAGCTTAACACACTTCTCCCCTATTTATCACAACCCTTTACTTGCAATCTTTTATTTCATTTGTCTTTTAATTAATCATTTCAACATTAAAATCTGTGACACCTAGACTTAGTTAAAATCCGTACACATAGCTCTGGGATCTAATTCTTTACCGAATACTATACTACACACGACCTGGTACACTTCCCGTTAGTGCATTAGGGTAGACCATAGGTATAACGAGACAATATAAATATTAAACCTCGGTCAAGAAACTCCTGATCAAGTTTTTTGCCACGCCTGGAGTTATTAGGATTTTCATTAAGTCTTTCATTTCTGTTTGGTTTTAAAATTTTCTCAATTTCTCACGATCTCTTTTCAAGTTTCGTGTTCCATGGAAGTTGTTAATATTTATGACCTCACTCTTGAGGAATATTTGGCGTTGACAAGAGAAGAACAAGGGTTGGCTGTAAGACGGCATGGAGCTAATGTCGGTTTCGAGATTAAAGATCAATTTATGAGGGAGTCGGCTAACCCTTTTTCGTGAAACAGGGATGAAGATGCGTATGAGCACGTTGAGAATGTTTTATACATCACAAGCCTTTTCAACATTCCCTGGTCTGTCTCATGCGCCTGTATATAAGGGTGTTCCATGACTCTTACGGGGAGCAAGAAGATGGATCGAAAGATTTAGGCCGGTAGTTGATACATGGGCTCTGCTAAAAAAACACTTCATCCAAAGATATTGTCCTCCATCGAAGATATCTTATCAGCTCATGGAGATCCATAATTTCAAGCAAGATGATGATGAAATATTGTATCAAGCCTGGGATAGATACAACGATCTCCTTTACAAGTGTCCTACACATGATCTAAACAACCAGCAAATGGTCAACATCTTTTACAAAGGAATCAACGTGGCCACAAGACAGATGCTGGACTACCAAGGACCAATTTCGAGCATGACCCCTACTCTTGCAATTGAAGCTATCCAAAAAATGGACGATCATTCCCAAAAATGGCATGATGGAGGTAGCAAAAGAAACCTAGGCGGAAGTCTTGATGGAATTGCTGCCATCACTAACAAGCTAGAAAATCTTGGTCGGGGCATGCTCAAGATCAGAGAAACTGTTCATGCCATCCAAGTAGGATGCGAGAGCTGCGGAGGAGGACATCTCACCAAAAATTGTTCCCACACTAACGAAGATAGCACAATCAAAGAAGCTAAGTATGGAGAAAATCGACCGTTTATGGGGATAATCGTAATGGTAATGGCAATCGTAGAGGGCCTCCCCCATATTATGATCGTGGAAATTTTGGTGAAAGAAGAGCTAACTTGGAGGAAACAATTAACAAGTACCTCGTAGATTCAACTAAGAGACAGAAGGAGCAAGAATAATGGCTAAAACATTTCCAAGATAATACAAACAAGAGCCTTTCTAGCCATGACGAATCACTGAAAAACTTGGAAACCATGATTGGGAAGCTTGGCGACGAAGTTCTAAGAAGAAATGAGGCACAAAAGAACAAATCAAAAGCATATAAGGCCGTGTTTTATGAGAATGACAAATCCATCGATGAGTCTAATAAAGATAATGATGCAGATGATAGAAGAGAGTTACGCCGTAACTCTGCGTAACCAAACATCAGAGTTATGGCGTAACCAGGATACGAGGGGAGACAAGTTTCCTGAGTTAAACGAATCTAAAAGGAAGAATCATTGCTGTAAGGATATTGTAATTGATAATGGAAAGTGCTATGATCTATGGGCTTCAAGCGATCCTCAGAACGAAACCTGCGATGGAGGGTCGATAAAGAAAGGTTTAATGATGACAGATACATGTGGATCGTGACTTAATGATGAAGAAATATTAGCTAAATTCTTGATTGATGAAGAGGAGGAACCACCTATCAGGCATTGCTGCAGTCCCTTAATGATCACTTGAAGATGAGTCCACACGAGCATGGCCAACATGTAATCCATTTCGTGAGTATTGTAACGGGGGTTGCAATATGAAGGATGAAGTATGGATATGTCCTTATGAATTAGAAATACATGACTTTGATTTTGGAAACCTATCCTTCAGTGATTGGTATTCAGTGGGTTCGGGACGAATCATTAATACGGTTTTGTTGAGAAATTTGGAGCTCAAATATGAAAACATATTCTTCAGGAAAGTCCATTAAACCACTCAACGATATACCTTCTAGCAACACCGATGTCGAAGGAACTCGAAGTCATTGGTGTGAGAAAATAAAAACCTCGACGGAATTCTTGGGCATCTTGCAACCCTTTGATTATTATGAGTGTAATGGGGGAAGCAATATAGAGAGAGTTGGGGAAGATGAATTCTTATGGACCTCAACTAATGACTCAGAAAGAACAGAATTGCCTTGGCTAGACGATTTAGGATTCGACAATTGGGTCAAAATCAAATATGGAAAGGTAGATGAGCTAACTAAGGAGAAGATCTGGAATGGATGTATGAGTAAAGACGACCAAGTTTAAGAAGTTCCTAATGACATAAATGAAATATCAGATAAAGATACCAAAGATTCATCAAGAAATGAGAATGAGGAATGCAAGGTGCAAGCAGTGGAGATTTACTCTACAATAAATGGTTTAAAAGGTACCGAACCGAACATGATGATATAGATTACCTTGAACTACAAGGGATGATGGATTCACCTGACCCCGACGATGAAGCACATGAGCAAAGAAGGTGCAAACTTCTTGGCATTCCGTATAAGAGGCCGCCACCGATTATAGCTGAAAAATATGAGTTTACTAGATACTACATAGGTCCGGACGAAAAGTTTTGTAAAATCCGGAAGATCGAGACTACGGAGTATCTCCGCACGGCTACAAATGTTGCTTGGGTCAAAAATAATTTGATTAAGGACATGGAAGAAGTTGGCCAAGTCCAAAGGCCACCATAAAGCCCCGAGGCTTTGAGTCTAACTTAAAGACTCGTAAATAAAGAAAATTGCTCTTTCGAGAGACAACCCGAATTATCCCTTTCATTTGTTTTATTTCCATTGTTGTTGGGTTTTGTGTTTTTAACCATTTTTGCCGAAAACGAGAAAAGTTGCTGCAAGATGCCGAATCGGGACCTGATCTGTCCACAGTTACGGCATAACTCATTCTTATGGTTACGCCGTAACATACTTTTGGCAAAAATTCTTCTCGGAGCATTACCAATTACAGCGTAATCCCATGCAACGGTTATCCCGTAGCATACCTGCATTGCGTCGCTGCCAGGTTTTGCACTAATTACGGCGTAACTCCTTATAAGAGTTACGACGTAACTATCCTTTGTAACACATCTTTCTTTTTAAAACACAATAACCTTGTATTAGTTTTTAAATGAACATTATGGTTATGTTCCCTGTAAGCCCTCACAAGACTACACTCGTCCACTTGGGACACCAAGTGGTTTTAAAGGCTTGTTGCATTCACTAAATGCATCCGTGATTCCAACGAAAGTGAATTAGGTTTCTTTTTCTTTTTTCTTTTTCTTTTGTAGAATTATGGTTGTCGGTAGTGTGATTTCAGAGATTGAAGTTTGCTCGTGGATGCTTATGCGAAGGCACGATTCATTTCGTGGGCCTTCTTTCTTTTAGAAGCAAATTTCAGGGAATTTCTCGCTCCAATTCTACTTTTCTCTTCACCTTTATCTAATGCTTAGTACAAAAGGGACTTTGTACATTTTAAGTGGGGGGACGGGAGTAGAATTGTCTTTTGAACTTTATTTTGCCCTCGTTTTTCTATTTTATTTTAAAAAATTATGCCATTTTTAAAATTTTGACATGTTTTTCTTAACCTAACTAGATTAGACCTTAGCAGAGCACATTATAACCCTTGATATTATATGGTAAGATTAGCCTTTTTCGCTTTCTAAATTTTACCCCAAATCCACCAAATTATGAGTGTCGTAGAGCTTGTAAACTTTAGAAATTGGCCTTTACATCATTTCGAGACCATAGACGAGGTATGTTGAGTTAGCTTGATGTATTTGGACTTTTCAGTTTAAGAAGGTGGTATTATAGGATTATCACCTAAATAGCCCATCATTATGTGTCTATCGATTAGTCACCTCGACTTCTCGACCCCCATGTTAAACCCTTTGTTGCACTCACCTTTAGTGCAAGATACCCCTAGATACACCCATCTAAGCCATTCCTTTCGTTTTGTTCAACCAGTATATTGTTTCTTTACACCCTTACACCTTAGCCTACCTTGTAGTCTTTATTTTTAATTGGGAAGTCATTATTTTCCTAAGTTCAAGGTTCAAGTGAAAAGGTTCGGGAATCACGCTTTCGTCGACGACATATTCTTAAAGATCATCGACCCTCCCACAAATTCTCATATTGTAAAGTGCGAAGTTATAAGCACTATGTCCTGAGCTTACTATAGATTTAGTATCGAGGAGGCCACCTCAGTCACATTTGAAGATTGGAGATGGTAATGTGCCCATCATGACGTCCTCTAATGGCACATCTACCTGGTATTATGATCCAGTTTCTTAACTTTGAAACTTGAACTTTGGACGAACGGTAAGTGGTGACGATTTGGTTATAGATTTAGACTATCTGCTTGATTTTATTTTACACCAATTTTATCCCATGTCTTATCCTACCCTTTAGTCATGAAGCGTGTCTAGGTGATGCGGCGAGCAATCTTTGGTGTCTTGGCCATGGATTTGGTCATGTATCATTGATTTTGTCCACTTCGACATGACATGTTAGTAATGACAAATCACCCTTAACCTTTGTCGTTTCTACCCATATTACCTTCGAGAATTGTTTTGTCCTTAAATCTAATGGTGGAGATTTGTGTAACCGCCAAGCTTATGATAGAATACATGCTATGATCACATAATGAGTGATCACCCCGAAATTGACACTTAGAATAGTTGAAAGATTTGAGTGTTTTGTTCCCATTTCGTGTGGTGTTCGGCTTTGTTTTATTCTAGCATAAGGGTTTTGTAAACTTATATTTTCCAGATAATGGGAGATATCTTTTTAGGAATCTATCTAATAAGGTCTACTTGAGGGCAAGTAGATTTCAAATGGGGGATATTTTATAACATCAAATAATCCTGAATATTAAGTGTCAATTTCCCCCAATAATGCTTGTATTTTATATCATTTATATGGATTTACGCTTGTTTTCCTACATTTCACTTTCTGTAAATTATGAGCATCGAGCTAGAGACGCCGGATTTGGAGAGTCTATTGAAGTTATATGATAGTATGCTTATTTTGAAGATGTTACGCAGAATCCCTCTCACATTACGTAATGGTAAGCGTGGCCCGTAAAACCAACTAAACGGAAGATTACGGCAACTCCATCCCAAGATTACCAGAACTAATTAGGTCAAATGAGGTTCCATGCCACTGCAAGCTACGACGAACTAATTCCACAATTATAGCGAATCCACGATGATTGAAGATACTGCGAACTCATTCCTGATGTTACCGAACCAAATTTTCAGAGCAAATTACTTAAGAAATGGATGTTACGCCGTAACTCTTTGACTTAAGTTACTACCATAACAAGATCCGCCTATATAATACCCAAATTCCATCATTTCTAATCATCCCACTTCACACAACATCGTGAACGCGAGTAGAAGGTTGAAGCAGATCTTAGGGAGCATACTGAGCCATCCCCAAGGAGAAATCACTCCCCAACGATAAGCATTAGCATTTTATCTTTTCTTTACTTTCAATTCATGTATTTCGTAATGTTAAACATTGAATCGATTGTTTTAGTTAATATGAGCAGCTAAGCACCACTAGTACTAGCCTAGTTATGATTCCTTAATTGTTTTGTTTATGTTTATGTTTATGTTTATGTTTATGTTTATGTTGCTTCCGTATAATTATTTCTAGTGTATGCATGCATAGTTTGTTGGTAGCTACCCTTGTTTCAGTAGTTTTGAATGGCGATAATGGCTAGTTACTTAGGAGATATGACCAACTGACCCTAAGTAGGTAGAGTGAGTGGGAAGGGTAAGATATGACCAATCGACGACCGTTCTTCACTTGTGTGATTTGACCAACCCATCACCCATCGCTTGGATGAACTTAAGAAGTCGTGGATGAGTGTTTAAGATGCTAGCTCCCGAGCACTCATTATTATGAATCTTGCATGTAGCGATACTTAATGACTTGGCTTAGGGACTAAAACAATCGACTTTCAACGGGTCACCTGCGATCTGTAGTGGAAACCTTTGCTGATAGATTAGGACGAACTGACCAAATATTGTCCTAGCGACTTTTACCCCCCACTGGAAGTAATTGGAAGTAATTAAACGTGAATTTAACATGATAGGATGACTAACTAGGTTAGCACACTTCTCCCCTATTGATCACAACCCTTGCCTTTATTTGCTATCTTTTATTTCATTTGTCTTTTAATTAATCATTTCAACATTAAAATCTGTGACACCTAGACTTAGTTAAAATCCGCACACATAGCTCTTGGGACGACCTTGGTTTTACCGAATACTACACTACACACACGCACGCATTAATCGCCAGTGCACAGAGTAGACCATAGGTATAACGAGACAATATAAATATTAAAACCTGGTCAGTAAAACCTGCATCAAAGACCAAAATGATTTTTCAAAATATTTGTAAGGTTGATAGATATCGGTGAAGCATGAGCAAGAAGTTAGGACGTACCGAAAATGAACGAGTCTTCCGTAGGTGATTTAAAAGATAACGACGAATATGGTTCATATTATGTATTAGCCATTTATTGGTTTATTAACAAAAGCATATATATATATATATATATATTATATATATATATATATATATACACACATTATATATAAGAGGAGGCATGCCACATAAAATGCCACTTGGCATCCCATAATGCCATGTCATATTTCCATGTCATCATTCTATTTACGTGGCATTTTTTTATTTTTTTTAAATGACATGTATGCTTAATTAATATATGTATATTTTTTTTTATACATTTTAAAATTCGTTTTTGTTTTTGTTAATTTTTAATTTTAAAAGTCTTTTATTAAAAAGAAGACATTTGTTGGAGTTGAACTTGGGTCATTCATGATTTTTGTAAACAACTTACCACTAGAGTAAATTGTTTTTTGATTTATATCTTTCAAATCAATACAAATAAGGAGATGATAAAAACTATGTTTTATATTAATTCACGTAAGAAAAAAAATATACTCCTCATTTTATCAGAACCCTAATAATCCAATATATCGATCTACTTTCTCTCTTTTTCTTGAAAACCCTAATATGTTCATGTATTGTATTCAATTTGATTGATGCTATATTTTTTTAAATGGTTCACAGATTTATATTATGAATATACTTTTGTTTTTGTATAATTGCATGCATAGTTTTTGCAGCACCAGAAACTCAGCTTGAGGATCTATGACATCAGTGTAGGGGATTGGATGATGATGGATATTTGAAGACTACTATTATGTATTCTGTATTTATCAATATCAATATCAAGGTGATGTATTATGTTATATTGTTGATTCATCATATTATTTATATCTTTTTTAACAACACTACATATCTCCATGAATAACAAAAGGACCTAGCAGGTTGGCTAGGAACTGGTAATTACAACCATGGTGGAATGATGATACAAGGGTCACTTGACCACACGAACCAATCAATTGAATGCTTCCTGTTTCGATTTGAAATCCAGTTGTTGGAAAGGGAAAGCAGCTTCATGATGTTAAATATGAGGTAGTTTTGTTCTAAATTCATTTACGTTGCTATGTGCTCTCTGCAAATTACAACTTGGCGTTGTGAGAAGTTAAAAGTGTCTTTCATGTCCGATAAGACTATTATCCATTAGAAAAATTGTCAATCTGAGTATTGTTGTCATAATTTATATTTGTACTTCAGAAACCTGGGCTAAGATTGACGAGGTTGCAGGTTTTCAACTTGGATCAGCTTGGACGTTTTCGTCCAGGTATTGAGCCATATTCTTATATTACTCACTTGGTAATTACCTTTTTTTGGCCACTCTATTAGTTTATTTGTCTTTTTGTATCATTGGGTTGCAGTAAGATACCACCTACGAAAAGGTACTAGAGAAGCGAAATATAGTAGTAATATTGGGTTCCACCAGTGAGATCTCATCGTTGCTGGGAATGCTGGAATATGCAAGTATGGTCTTCCCATATTTTTAGATTAGGATCTGAAACACGAGAAATATCTACACATGTTCCTGATCCTTATGGAATCGAAGTCAGAAATCCATCCGAAGTTCCTGTTGGATATGAAGAGAGATGAGCATTTATGGGGTGTACTAAAAATGTTATGAATGTAGTTTATGTTTTTCTTTTTTTCTTTTTTCTTTTTTTTGTTGCCACTTTGCTGCCATGGTATTGTTTTTTTTGGGTGATATTTCGATGTTATTGAAGAGAAACTGAAATTAGTCAATGTTGTTTTATGATTTACGGTGGTTGTATGGTTACAGGTTGGAGGCTGGAGCTGAATCCTTGCATTGTTTAACAGCCCAATTGATCTTGTAGTGGTAGTTTACAGAGATCAGTCTCTTCTATGTTTGGAACATTCATGGAAAATTACATGTGATTCCCAATATTTGGTTTTATAGTTTTAGAAACAATAAATTTAATTCCTTTTAGAATTTTGTTGCTACAATAATCAATTTTTGTGTTTGTTCAGGCTACCAAGTGTTATGTGTTAGTTTCACATAGTGGCTGCATTTGGGGTATCAAGAAAGAATATTACCGATCGACCTAACCATAACTTCATAAGTAAATCGGTTGAAATTACCACCTCAATTTACTTTAGAGTATCTGAATATTATGTTGTTTAAGCACTAAATTGTTCATTGATTATTTCTGCAGTTACTGCTAGAACTTTTGAACATGAATCGGTAGTTTTAGGTGTTATCACAAAATGGTATCGATCTATGGCAGTTAGTTCAGATGGAAAACATCTTGCTGCTGGTGATTCTGATGGAAACCTGCATATTTTTAACTTACATACATCTGACTATACTTGCATACAGGTTTGGAATCATAAACAATACTTTTATAATTCATAATATCTTCCATGCATTTTTCTGAAACTAACCACACAGATTGGCTATACTTGTAGTATGCCCATGAAGTAAATCATTTCCTTGAATTTCAGCTTTCCAGTTGAGAAGGAATTGATCCTGTTAAGGATTTATAAAGCTACTACTATACTATCTAGCTTCAAGTGGACGTGATAGAATGATACATCTTTTTCATGTAAACAGGTATTACTTTTACCCCTTAATAGACAATTTGAAGGTCGAGTGTGCGTCTTTGAATCCTTATATGCACTTTGTTGTTTCAGGTATTTTGATCTGATTGCGAGTACTGATGATCATTCAACTTCTGTTTCTTCAGTGAAATTGACTGAAAATGGACGCAACTTACTCGCTAACGGGGACCCTCATTATGCACAGCATAACGAGCGAGATTTTTTTAGAGGAGCAAACAACCAACATTGGGGATGGCAACAATGCTGAAAGTCAGAGCTTAGGGAAGGTAAGGCGCTTAAGCTTGGGTTACATGTGATTGCAAAGGTCTCTGGATACGCTAATGCTGAACAGGTAATTAAATGATGCATCTAAAATGTTATAAAATGCAAAATCAATATGCTTAATTAGATTTCTTTGTACGTTTTGCATGTTAGACGGGTAACGTTTTAATGTCATCTTCAATGACAAAATTATAACCAATAAAGGATATAGTAGATTCATACTCTTCACCTATTAAAAGTGCTGATAGTCAAAAAAGGGTAATCATCAGTGCTTCAGATTATGGTTATGGTTAGTCTAATAACGTTCTCTTGCAATCAATAGCTATGTGATATAGTATATATTGTTAATTCATTTATTTTCTGTTGTTAAGGATTGCCGAGTGCATATATGTAGCTACCTGAAGTTGATGGCCATATGTTTTGAGATCCAATGCATGGGATTCCAACAGGTTTGTTTAAATAACAAATACTAACATCTTTGTGGTTTATCATTGTATACTTTTATGCTTTTTTGTAATGTTCACAGTCTATACACCGGGTTCCAATGTACTGGACTTTAGTGCATGCGTAGTTTGGGTTTAGAGTCAGATGTTAAGTATTGGTTGTGATGAAAACTTACTCTATCAGTACATGAACGTCACCCTATCCATTTAGCTGGAACCAAATTATCTTGACAAATGGAATAGCTTTCACATCGTTTATCAAGCTCTATTATACAAAACGATTTAGAGTAACATATACTCTGTATAGAGTTCCTAAAAGCACCAAAATATGGTGCGCCTTAATTGTGCTTCAAATTTTGGATTCTGTTTATAAACTTTATATCTCTGTTATATTATCCAACTCATTATTGCACTTTTCTGTATCGACAAAATGCATAAAAACGGTATATAATCTATTTTCGGTTATTTTCAAAAGATGGCATCGGGTATACAAATGTCTGAGAAATGTGTGAAGGCGTGAAATTAATTTTTGGTGTGCAACATTGCTCACTTTATATTGGTGTACTTTCTTTAATCTAGATCATTGAAAAGCCGATGGACTTCAGTACAATTGATAAAAAATGGAAGACAAAGATGGCACAGGGTATACAAATGTCCGAGAAATGTGTGCAGATGTGAGATTAAATTTTAAAAATGCTATGAAGTATAATGATGAGAGAAATGATGTTCATGTGATGGCCAAGACTTTACTTGACAAATTTGAGAAGTGGCTGCATCTTTTGCCAAAAGTTGATGAAGAGGTAACCTTTATGATTGCAGGATTTTTGTATTATTTTTGCGTCTGATATCTATTAAACCAAGCAAAAAGATTAAAATTTGTAAGTTTACGAGGTTTGTTTGATAACTTTTCAGTAATATGTATTTTGTGACAGAAAAGGGAGGAAGCAGAGGCACATTTAGATGTGCAGCTTGCTTAGGAGGTTACTCATGCGAAAATGGCTAGAGATTTGAATGCCGAAGTAGGTTAAAATCTTACAGCTATTTTGCTAAATGGATTTTTCGTAAATTTATATATTTAATTTTTAGTCATTTATGATAATGATTTTGTTTCTTCTTCAGCTTGATGTAGCTGAAAAGCATCTCAAAACTCTAAGAGACAGTGTTCTACAAAATTGTAGGTTTGTTCTAGCATCACTCTTTTTACGACAGTTGTCTCATGCTATCTTTATACAACTTTTAAGAAATCTACCAACCTGCTAAATATTCATTTTTCAAGAGTTTCATTCCCTTCACCACTTTAAAGCTATATGATATTCTTTCTAACCAATCTAAGAGGAAAATGAAAAAGCCGAAATAAAGCCAGTAAAATAGTTGTTGAAGATGGAAAGAACGGCGCGTGGGTGGGTTTAGTAATGGGTTAAGACAGGCTCTGCCTGAACGCGGGTCATTCTTCAATACAAATCAAGCCATTCTTCAGTGTGGGTTGACTAAAAGAGTTCTTATATGTTTCGTATTCCATCTTGTGGAACCTCCACCAGATAGTGTAAATTCAAAGTGAAAATAAGTTTACATTATTAGTAAAGTGGGTTTAATTTATATTTTTCCACGACTGCTTGCCATTGCCATCTCAGGCTTTGCATTCGCGTTCAAGGTCTTACAGACCTCACCAAACATATATCTAATGTTGTGGGTGTGCACAATGAATCATAGTCTTGTTCCTTAATGGGCTTTTGCCCTGTTAATTGGTAGTTTCGACAGCCAAGTGAAGAAGACCAGAACAAAATAGTTTATAGACACACATAATTTTATTATGTATCTTAGAGATTTAGAGAGCATGGAAAGGGCAAAGTAAGTTGCCAAAAGGATAATGAGAAGCACATAAACATAATTAGGATATCAGAACTCACACCCCATATTTAAAACCCTAATTTCTTTAATTTTGTACAATTAAGTCGAAAAAACATTCATGTATTAACATAAAAGTTGTTCCTTATGTTGTTATCATTCACATGCTTGGTTTAATTTCAATCGTTTACCAATTTTTTTAAACCCTATTTTTCATTTTTTTACAGTGACAGATCATGTGTTTACTGTCATCCTCCATCATGGTGGGATATTCATTGCTGATCCTTTGAAGTATGTTCAAAGAGATTTAAAACAGATTATTGATGTTAGCTTTGAAGGAATGCCTTTTCAAGACTTATACGGAATAGTTAGAAGGTTGGTTCACGGTAGGGTACATCGTTTGTATCTTGTGAGATCAACACTCCTTTAACCCACGGTATAAGGAACTTAAGACCGATGCAGATGTTGAAGCCTTTTTAAAATGTGGTTAGGAGAATAAATGGATGGTAGACCTGTACAATGATTCATATGAGACAAGACCCAATAATTCATATGTTAGGTGGTTAATTATTATTTATTGTAATTTATTTTATGTATTTTGAATTTCTTAGTGAATATTTGCTCTTAAACACTTCCTGTTTCTTTTATGATCTTTGTAGGGAAAGGGTGGTGTTGTTGGCGTGCAGAGTTGTATGACAGTGATGTGGTGGGATCGCCAGAAAGAAAAACAAACTGAATATACGTCGAGCCACTTTCTAGAGAGTATATATACAACAAGCAAAGAGCAAAACACATAAAAATGTACATGCATCACTTTCTCGAGAATCCTCAACAAGTAAAACTGAATGTTTACCATGAGGTACCTATAATTTATATTTCTCCATAATATATTTTTCTTAGAAACATTTAATGAGAACAACCTTTATTTTTATACAACTAAACATAGTCTTACAAAAATAACTTTTACACAGGGATGCATTTATTGAGTTTGTGGCCCAACACGTAATGCTTAGAGTTTCTTGCTTAATTAGGGAATGCAAAAAACACATTACGCAAAGAAAACCCGATGGGTTAACAATAACTTGGTATAAAAAGGAAGAATGTGGATGACTAAGAATACTATTGTACTTCATATTGGTAGATCAACCCTTGGCTGCATCATCACTGGTAACTCCAGATCCTTTTGACAAAAAAAGGTTTGTATATTTTATATTTTCCATTAAGTTATCGAGTTTAGCATGTTTTCTATTTGTAATTAAAACATTAAAAACATAACAAAAATACAATGTCTTCAATTAGAACCACTTCTGAGATCAATCTTCTATCTATTTATGTGGTGCATTGTGAATTAATAAACTTTATGACTAAATCTTACTAAGTGGGTATGGAGTAGTCATAGATTTGTTGGCATCATTAAAGCTTATCTTTTAATACATGTGAATGAGGTCTCAAGTAGGGTATGCATCAACTCACATATAGCTCATTCTTTTAATTTCAGTTGTGATGCAGAGTTGCAGACATGGTTAGGAACAAAGAGTTATTGCTTTATGTTCCTTTTGAGAATGTCCACATTAGTCGGATAAAAGATATGATGTTGGAACATTTACTATTGTCACATGTGAGACTTTTTGATTCAGTCATCTCATTTATTTTTGGATATGTTCTCATTCATTGAATGTAATTTTTGTGATTATTTTGTTTGTTTTGTGTGTTTTGAACAATGGTAGGTGTTGTTTTTATATCGCTTTTTGCTATAGTTTTCATTGGGTGAATGTATTTTTGCGTATTGAGTAATCATGTTTTTATTTTGTTTTTGCTTTGTGTGATTTGTTTATTTCTTTCGAAAAGGAATTAACCGAATAGTTTATAGATAAAGGAACTCAAAAGGAATTAAACGGATAATATTAAAAAAAAATTGCTAAATTTTCCAACTCCGCGGTGCATAACCCATAGATGTTTGGAGTTTTTTAGGAGACCATTCTATTTTAGAAAATTAAATATCAAAGTATGTATTTTAGAAACTAATTAACATAATACGTACTCAATTATCTTCTTTTTCTGTTTTCAAAAATAAAAAGTTCTTTTTTTTTAGCAAAAAAAATAAAAAGTTCTTGAAAGATGATTTTTAACAGCCATTATCCGTGTATCCTAATCCTCATTTCCTCCGTGCGTATCATTGCCGACCTTGACGTCTATAACTCGGAGAAATTTTATATATGTGATCTTTTGATATAATCCCACTTCGCTCAAATACGAGTATGCGACCATCATTATGAAAAAAATACGACAAAACTCAATATCATTACAAACTAAGGAAGAATAAACCAACAAAACTTAATTGATTCACTCAAATGCATCGGAAATGCCATGAAGGAACCAAAACTAATAATGTTGTGCATCAGTATAACTTAATACACATAAGTATATAACATTACTCAACATCATTTACCTACTCGGAATATGCACGTGAATTTTCTTTTGCTCGTCGACTCCTCCGAGTGATGAAGTGCGAATCATGCCGTGCATTATCACCATCAGTCCATCACCGGAGATATAGTCGAAAATGAAAATAGCGTAGAAGGCAAGGAATATGTATTGTAATGCAATTGTTGTGTTAAAGAATTGATAAAATATGCAGTAGCAGACGAAGCCGGTTCTCATACATGTTCACAGTATAACTTAAATAATATAAGTGAAAGTTAAAAATAATATTGTCATGTAATAATTTTGACATTATACCATAAATATCTTAATAAGAATCCATGTGAGCAACTGTAAGGTAACTACTGATACAATCTAATCTTTTATTTTGTGAGTTGTCTATATATTAGTAAGTGACTATGTCTCTTTTTTTTCAAAGCCCTCATGATTTTATGTTCGTTTATTTTGCAGAACTATGGTGGTGGCTTTTGGTGAAGTTTGGTGGTATAAAAAACAAAGTACGTCTCTTTTTCTCAAAACCATAATGATCTTATGTTGGTTTTTGTAGTGGAATAACTATGGTGGACGCTTTTAGTATGGTTTGGCTAGGAAAAAAACAATGGTATGTCTTTTTTCCTCAAAACCCTAATGATATGTTTATTATGTTAGAGTTGATATCATAGCTAAGGTGATTGGGCATTTAGGATTCATGTAACTTGTGCATTACTATATGAGAAAACACAAACACGCCATGAACCTGCGTTCATAAGTTAGTTGTACCATGGCAGGCTCAAGTATTGCGAGTAGCCACAAAAATAATCATGTTTATCATCACTTTAAATATGGAGGTTTTTAAAGGAGGTGAATGTGAGCATAGATCAGTGTAGTTTAATGGGTTAAGGAGTGTAATTTATTAGGTTATTGGCGTTTAATTTTCATATGACATAAACCAATGTAAAGAAAAAAAGTTCAGAACCAAACTACCGAACAAAATTATGAGAAAGAGATATGAAACATGTATTTGGGATATATTTGAGGGCTCGAGATTAATAATCATAAGATACAAATAAAATAAGTTATCGAATAACCATTCTTTTTTTTTGTTGAGTTCATTATTCACTATATAAGTGTATTATAAAATTTATTCTCATGCCTTTGCCCGTTAGGAAAGAAAATTATGTAGATAAAAATTAATAAAAAAAAACTAACTTATAAAAAAATAAAAACCACATATACATATATTATGGTAACATCAATTATAGTTGTAAATTGTTTAATTTTACTTTTAACTACTAATTAGTATATATGTTCTACTAAAACCTAAAAATAAAAACCACAAGTCATACCCGTCCATCGGACGGGTTTTGACACTAGTATATATATATATATATATATATATATATATATATATATATATATATATATATATATATATATATATATATATATATATATATATAGAAATCGGTTCATTTGAAAAATTGATCTCGGTGAAAAAGTGAGAGAAGTGATCTCAACCATTAGATCACTTCCTCCTCCCCTCCTTTTTTTCATCAAACTACAGGGACCGTATTGTATTTTTCTTCATTCTTTAAGGGAATGTTTTATAAATTCGCACCTTACATATATAATGCCTATTTTTTTTCATTTTTTCATTTTCTTCTTTCTCTGTATCCACGACCTGGACATTTTCTCTCTCAATTCCATATTCATGAAATCATGATCACGAAGATTCACAAATCATCTCATCGTGAAATCATACCGTGTTATCAAAGATTCACTGAATATTAAAAATATTAAACAAATCCATTTATCTTCTCCAGATCCTTCAAATCTTTTTCTTTTTTTCTCTGATTTTGATTATTTATAAACATCTCTTCCTATCTATCTAAAAAATTAAACATGACCCTTACATAGATGCACTAATTCTACTCGTCCTATCGATCATAGTAAGTTTTTAAATTGATCTGATTTTAATTTTGTTAGTTTTGTTGTTTAATATAATAAACGAAGCTTATATACATGTTTTTTGTTTTATATGTACTAATTAGTTTTATTATGAATTATTATTTTTATTTTTTTAAATTTGATTCGTTAATTATCTTGTTTGTTTAGTAATCTATCGATTTGATGAGTCTTTTTTTTGGATATCATGTGAAACATAGATTCGTTATTCATATAGACTTTATTTAATTTATTGTTTATTTGTTAGTTTTTGTAATTTATTCGTTAGTTTATATGTTATTATGATATTATCTACTGCTTCCAGATTTTATTTATGAAATGTGTGTGTTGATGGAATAATTTTTGAATATAATTAAGTTAGTTACATTATAACTGTGATGCATCTTTTATATTATGATATTCTCCTTTTGTGAGGTTTTAATTATCATGTTTATTAATAGATGTATTGATTTTTAGTGTTATATAGATCAGTTCTTTTGAGAAATAAGGCTTGGAAATCTTGTTTACAAAATCTGCACACAAGGTGTTTGATAAAAAGTTTAAATGATATTTTATGAATCAAATACATTAAATTCTTACTCTGATGCACCAATTTTTATAACTGTGATGCATTAAATTGATAATGTGATGCAGTTTTGTTAGCTAGTATGTTAGTTTGCCAAATTAATGATACAAGAGAAACTAGCGTCTAATGGTTTTTTAAGTCAACTTTCTAATAAAACTGGTTCCAGTTTAAACTGACTTATTGCTGGTATGTAAACCTCCTTTTCACTCGAGGGTAAGGGCATAGCAGGCTAGGACTGGGGACTTCCAATGTTATGATAAGGTAGATTTAGATATTGCATATGTTCTTATATATGTATGTAGTGGCATCAATGCTTACATGGTAAATGTGTGTATATTCTGAGTAGCCTACAAGTTGCAACTGAGAGCTTTGGCAAGCCCGAATGAGGAAAAACGGGTCCCACAAATGAAAGTGAGTACAACCACTCGACTGAAGACACCAACTTCTTCAAGAAACAATGTGGTGGCTGGAACAACGAGTATGGCAATTTATTCCTCTTATGGTACTCACAATGCTGTTAGATAATGGAGAAAAGATAATACTCTCGTGAGTCACTTTTTATTTTGAAAACTGAGGTATCAAGATCTCTGTTAAGGTTGCGGTTATCCATTGGTATTACGAAGTTAAGGTTGCGGGTATCCATTGGTATTTCGAGACACGGTCCTATGCTCTTGAGTTCACTACAGGCTACTACAACCCCCATTTCCAACATGGGTACCTTCTTATTGGAAGAATTTTGGGTCGTCATGGTGTTGTATTAAGTTGCACTTGTATCGAGATGCGTAATCACAAACACCCTCAGGACGCGCAAGGTGCACATGAGACTCTGAGAAATAAGTGACAGCATCGATACAGGTAACGCATGTGACACTGGCTAGAGAAAATTCTTTACCAAGATATGACAATCATGCACATGATCAGATCTTGAAGGGGGCTTCATTATCTGATAACGACGATATGTGTGTGTTTATATATCTCATGATGAACCCCGAATTGTTCCAGACGATTAATTGGAGAAAGTTTGCGGGGTTTGTGAAGAAAATGAAAGTAGGGAAAGATGCACACAAATGTCGGGAGCAAGTCAAGAGAGAGGCCGAGCATTTTGTGCACGTGACAGAGCCATTGATGCAAGATGCTACAGTTGCTCTTATGCATTAATAACTAGTTATTTGAAGTTAAAATATTTTGTTTTAACTCTCTATACTCTAGTATTTTATGTGTTTGCAACCTTTAGAAAGTGTATATGGATCTGCAGAAATTTGAAAATGTTATTAGTTAAATTGTAATTACCTCATACTGTTGGTTTCCGTAATTCTCATGTACTATTTCGTAGTTTTTTTGCGATGTGTTTGCTATACTATTTTTTCTTCGCTGTATCTGTATTTCTATCTTGGAGAAATTATATAATGTTGAGCTCGTTGATGAGTTTTAATCATAATTTACAAACCATCCATCATGATAGCGCATTTTCCAATTTCAATATTCACCAGGTATTGCTAAATCCTAGTTAAATATACTAAATAAGTTTTCATAGCATCTAAACATAATCAAATCAACACCTCTTGTTTATGTTTCATGAGATGAAAGACGATGACCTGTTGATTATCACTTGGCTGACGCATTGGTGTATAATACATTCAATACATTTAAAGAAGCCAATGTGTACAACAATACTAGTCATTTAATTGGGTTGCTTATCTTAATCCACACCCAAAGTTAAGAAAGAAAAAATAAAAAATATAAATGAATCTTCCTAAACAAACAAGATAATAATACAACATGAAAGGTTGTTTTCTGACAAAAAAAACCAGCTCGGGAATAGTTGACGCTCATTTTGCCTCTAAACATTGCAGACGCACAGTGAGGTATCATCCTTGATGTGAATCAGTTGCACACATCATGTTATTTGGCATCCTAAATTTGCTGAGTTTGCTTGGGAACAATCAATGCTTGGTATTGCTGAGACCCACGTAACTTCAATGAAGCAAATCCTACCATGAAGAAATGAATCAGCGGGAATGGAACTAGATTCACTGCTAATTTCTAAGGACATAGTTGAGTTGACCTGGGAATCAAAGACAGTAAGTTACAGCAGACATCATACCTGATATCGAGTGGTTTAGATCTCCAGTTGTTTCAAAAAAAACATCCAAACAAAACCATTTTCTAAGAACACGATTTGTACACTTATTTACCACTGAGAATAATATCAAAATCCATAAAGAATCAACGACTTTCAGAAAAAGGTTGCAAAAGCTTTGAAGCACCAAGAGCGCCTTGAGGTCCCATTTGTGCAAATGATTTTAGAAGTGGATGCACTAATTACACACGTTGATGCACCGAACATACATGCCGATGCACTAAAATATTCATGTGTATCATTACTATCACTATAACACTCACTAAAAAATCGTACACCGAGTAAACACCACGAGTTTTGTTTACCATCAGAATGAGGTTAGGTTTATTCAATGGGAACCCCAATATAAAACTATAAAAGAACCACACTAAATTGGTAACCATCACAGAACTGATGCTGCACAAACCGATATTGATATTGAACTAATACGGATGCGCTATACTAAACTGATGCACTAACTGATACTCAAAACTGATGCACTAACTGATACTGAAACTGATGCACTAACTAATACTGATGCACTAACTAATACCGATGCACTATACTGAACTGATGCACTAACTAGTACTGAACTGATGCAGCACAAAATTGAAGAATGTTCTTGTCATGACTTCAAACTGATGCTGAATCAATATCTGATGCTGAATCAATATTAAAATGACCCAAGAAAGCTACCAGAATAATTAGTATTAATTAGATGGAGGTCGTAGATGTAGGTGGTAAACGAAATATAAGCTACTGATTGCCATAATAGTATGAATTAGATGGAGGTAGGAATAGGAGAAATCAAATTATATGCCTACTCTGAGAGGAAAATAAGACTGCTGCAAGAGCCCATCTTGGGTTTTTTTTTTTTTTTTTTTTTTTTTTTTTTGTTTAAATTACCCTATCCCCATTGCTTTAAGGACTGCTTCACATGAAAACTTATTTGCCTGTGTTGGTAAAAGTTTGCGCAAGCTTAAAACACTCTCGTCTAAGTTAATCACCTAGCACATTTCCAGTATTATATAGAGGAAGTTATAGTGACTTACAGATACACTATCGCACTAAATGTAACATCGCTCTTTCGTTTATAAATTCCCTGAAGTTTGTGTTTATTCTAAACTTGAAGCTTTTTCAAATCCCAATACAGGTAACCAAGTGATAATTTTGTATATACACTGAAAAAATGTAACATAAATTTTCACTTAACCAAGTGAGCATCAAAGATGAGACACGATTTTATTAATGCCTAATAACTAATTAGTATCAAAGTAACAGTCCTAGAATAGGTTAACTAAAAATTACATGTCTCAACGCAAGATCTTCTTTGATTTTGGGTCCATGGCGTTGATACTAACCATCAAACAATATAAAAATAAATTACAATCCGACGATGGCAGCATTTCAAAAATTACAACAAACAATAAGAGCAAGAAACCATACCCACAGATCCTAATGATGAACAACATCTTAGCTTCAGGGATGACATAAAAACCACCTTTCAACCTCGCCTCACGTTTCAACTGAATCAATTCCTTTTGTTGCATATCATAAACACCACACATCAGTAAGCCAAAAAACACAAACAAACGCCAAGAAGGCGAAACAGAAATCAGACATGGGCTTCATACTCCTGAGTGTACTGCTTTGCCCTGTTGAAAATCAATTTCCTGTTAGCAGCATTCCTTTTCTTCAAGGCTTCAATCTCGACCTTCTTAGCCACAACCCATTCCTCACTTCTCTTCTGCTTCTTCAGAAACGACTCCGGAACAGCGGCCACAGGCATTTTTCCACACTACATACCAAAAATCATCAAACCACATTAAAACTAGTATTCAAAAACTTAAGTTGTAAACATGCAAATGGATGCATTGATATGTCCAAGTAGATGCTCTAAACATGTACATTGATGCCTTAATATGTTTGGTGATGCGCTAATCATAGTCACTGATGCCCTAATATGTGATTCCCTAATCATACTAACATATGTGGTAACGTTTATTTTAGATTAAATAATCAAACAAACAAATGCCCTATCTTCCCACCTAATGCTCTAATCATACTAACAGATGCCATATCACGAATTTCAAGAATTTTTTATGCATTAATTAAACAAACATTTAATTCTCTAACATGTCATGAGATGCCCTAATCATAAACTCTCACTGCCCTCACTTTTTTTCATTTTGTGCTCTAATCACACACATTTTATGCCCTAAATTTATCACTTGATGCATTAACCATACAATCCCGATGCCTTAACTTTTTAACCTAATGCTTTAATCATTCTAACAGATATCACAACATTAAAGGCTGATGCCTTAATAAAACAAACAGATGTCGAACATGCCACGCGATTCTCTAATAATACACAATGGATGCATCAATATATATCATGATGCTTTAATCTAACAAAAATACGATGAAAATTATATTCCTTATATAGATGTACTTATTCAGACAAATAAATGCTATAACATATTACTTACATCGATGCACTAAAATGTAATATTATACATATAAATCCTATAAATGTCATTCCAATGCACAATACCATATATTGTATGAACTAGTGCTCAACACCCATATCTCCAAAACAAGAGTATCATCCGATTGTCTAGTTCAACCTTGAAACAACTGATTTGGGGGCGCCTAACTGTATGGAACACATTTTTATCTATTATTTTTGTATCATAACACAGTCAATAGAAACTATAATATGGTCGAGTTTTTGCACTAATATCTACCTTTCGATGCTATAATCATTACTCATAGATGCCCTAATATCTATCTTTTTTATGCACTAATCATACTCAAAGATGCCCTAATATGTGATCATCGATGCACTAAATACACAAAGAGATGCACAAACAATTTCAACGATGCACTAACCATACACTACCGATGCCTTAATTTTGTAACATGATGCTTTCATCATTCTAACAGATACCACAAACTTAACTGTTGATGCCTTAATCAAACAAACATATGCCTTAATCTATCTCGTGATGCTCTAATCTAACAAAAAAAGATGTTGTATAATGAATTCCTTATTATGTAATTATCTACATTAGTCACTTAATGTTTATCCTGATCCACTTATTTAGAAAAACAAATGTTGTAACATATTATTAACATACGATGCACTAAATATACAAATATCTAACGGAAAGCAGCAACAACAAAGACAAATTCACTAATGTCTAATACTATATGATGTTATAACTTCTAATATCATGCTGCAAACATACGCACAGATGCCCTAACATGATTATCTCCTTATTTTTAGGCAAAAGAGCAGTTTTATAACTCTAAATTAAGCAATAAAATTACTTGAATTAGTTACATCACATTCCTTTTCACCAAAATCTTCTGAGCCTCATTATCTCACCTAAACATTATAATAAACAAATTAAATAATTAAAAATATTACATATACTTAATTAACATGAAGAGCATTGAAGACATATCGTTCGTAAATTAATTACATTTGACCGACGGTAGTGAAGATTGACGCGGTTGTTGCACGACGAAAGATGGTGGCGACGATGGTGGTGGTGCCGGTAAATCGTCTCATCATACAGATAGAGTAGCTCGTATCCATGTTTGGGCGTCGGTGTGATGGTGGCGGAGTGAAGAGTGAAGTGGTGGTTGCACGACAGGAGAAGGTGGCAACGGTGGTGGTGGTGGTGCCGGTGAATCGTCAAGTGGCGATCTGAAAAATGATTGATAAAGTGAAGATCAGTTTTGACATTCCCTGTTTTCCTTATTAGTATAGATTTTTTAATTTTTACTCTAAACTTTCAAATATTTTCAAAATCCACCCTATAACTTTTTTTCTCACTTTTCTATCTAATTACACTTTTCTCTAGAACCGGACTCTATATATATATATATATATATATATATATATATATATATATATATATATATATATATATATATATATATATATATATATATATATATATATATATATATATATATATATATATATATATATATATATATATATATATATATATATATATATATATATATATATATATGTGTGTGTGTGTGTGTGTGTGTGTGCCTGTTTTTATAACGTGAAACATAAACATTAACTTGTTTTTAATGTATACTTATGTTGAGTTTTGAAAAGTTTCTAAATTTTATGTTGTGCAAAAATATATGGACCGTTAATATATTTTGTCAAAAGTTTAGCATAACCCTTGTGAAGACCCTTATACGTTATAGTGTTATATTAAACGATTAAATTATTAAACGTATGCTTAGAAAATATAAGTAATTGAAAGGTATCCAATTAGACTTATATGAAAGTTTAAGTAGTAAAAATCTTATTTTCAAATTTTTTTTTTAACGACTTGTAGTAGCACAAGTCTCGTGATGGAGACGAGTTGACGACGACAAAACAAATGGGTAAGATGTCGATTTGACAAAGAAGGATACAATGTACGAAAAGGTCCTAAGACCCTTATATTTTGGTTGCCGGAATCATTTACGTGTTTCATCTTTTACTAGCAGGGTACCCGCGCGTTGCAACGGCGAGTACCCTGAAATAAAAAATTTCGATGAATAATGTATTTTAGTTGATTATGTTATTTTTAACAATAAATTTACGGATGTCAAGAATTTCGTATAGCCCGTGCCCATTCGGGCTCGAACCCGTTGGCCCGTTTCTGCTAGGGCTCGAGCCCGTTTGGTCCTCACCGTTTCGGGCTCAAGCCCATTTGGCCCGTTGCCCGTTCGAGCTTGAATATTTGTATAATGTTCTTTATTATTTGCAGTAGTGAAATTTAATGGAGGAACTGTGTATAATTTGGTTGTACAATATGCTTGATAATTTGTATTTTTTATGTAAGGGGTGTTTTAATAACTGTATTAATTGTATTTATTAACCAGTTAAATAATTGACAACATTAAATAGCATTAATGTAGTGTTTTGTTGTACACTATGCTTCTTGTCTTGTACATCTGAAAATTATGTGCATTAAAGTGTTGTACACTATGTTTCTTTTCTTGTAAGTAATAGTCATTATAGTCATTAATAACATTGACCACTTTAATAGCATTAATGTTGTAAGTCTGAAAATTACATCATGCTTATTTTGTTGTACACTATGTTTATTTTGTCGTGAATCTGAAAATTGGTTGCAGCTATTGTACATCGTGCTTGAATGGTTGTAATTTTTGGTGAAGGGGTGTTTTTAATAGCATTAATGTTGTTTGATAGAATTTTGGTCTTAAAATAACACCACGCTTTATTTTGTTGTACAATATGCTTACTTTGTTATAATTCTGAAAATTGGGTGCATTAAAGTGTTGTAAACCATGCTTAATTTCTTGTATGTCTTAAAATTAAGAGTGAGGTGCATTCGTGCATTATAAGTAGTATAGATAACGATACACATATTTTCAAGTGGGTTGTGGCCCAGTGGGGTAGTAGTTTGGGAATGGGCTTCGGCCCAACGTTCGCTCAAATACTCTTTTGAGTATGACATGGTCTGCGGCCCATTTTTCATACCAAATAGGAGTAAATTTTGTTCTACAAAATTTTATTGAGAATGGCATGTTGGGACGCAGGGTGTCAAGCAAAGTGTCATCGACTCGGAACGAAACTCAAACCGAACAGGACACTGACTTATGTGCTTGAGACCACCTTGACTACCCAACCGTTCAACACGTTACAAGTTCACCCATGCCCGACTCATTCTTCTTTATAATAATACACCCACGACATGACGTTAAACCAAAAGTGTTTCTCAATATATTGCAAGTTGATAGACTCGTGAGGCAAACTTTATGCTAATACTTTTGTTACGACGGCTAAGCATGCATGTTTAAGTTATAAAAATGAGACTCAACAAGGTCTATACTCGACCAATATAGCTTACAGTTAAACAAATGACTCAAAAACAAGAATGTGGCGAAGCTATTTGTGTCAATCGAGTACAACTCGATCCAGCTTTAGCTTGACACTCCTATACATCCTTACGAGCTTATGCAGGCTATTGAGCCAACCACCACTAGCAAGGCCAACACCCTCAATGAGGGTCTAACTCAGTCGGCGGTCACAACAAGCATGGAGAACATAGATGTGAACTAAGTTGACAAACCTAGGACTCAAGTCTAGAGTTATAACAAGTGGGTTTTAAGGCTTTAAAGTTTCTGATCGGGCTCAAACTGTCAAGTTTATCACACAAATCAACCACTTGTGAATGGTCAACCGTAATAAAATTCAAACAGTCTAAAACCAATACAATTTCCCTTGGAATATAGTGGATTCCCGGGTCGTTAAGTCCCACGGAGGATTAATGGTGCTTAAAACGTTCAGATGTCGAATGATCACTAAGGATAATGATCTGTAAGGATTTTGATTGGAAATTACACTACTGTTTGATTGGGATGGTATTTGGATACAGAACTATAAAGTACAACAATCAGATTAAACAAATGTGAACGCGTACGTTTAATAAACTACGTAAACGTACAAAATAAAACGTGAGTTTTAAGAAATAAAAGACCTACAAATATGAAAATGATATTTTTACAAACCTAATAATAAAAGAAAATTATTAAAAAATTAAAATTATTTTTATAACTATTTATTTAATTATTATAAATTAAAAACTATTTTTAACTATTTAATAATACTCTAAAATATAATAAAATATGAAATAAAGCTAGAAAAATGAAATTATGACTTAGAAAAATCTAAAATATTAGAAAACTAATTTTAAAACTGAAAAGATATTTTTTATGCTTTTTATTTATTTATTATTAATTATTTAATACTTTTAACTATTTTTAATTCTAATAAATACTAAACAAGCTAAGAAAATTATGAATTTTTTTATAAAATCATCCTATGATGACAGAAAGCTAAGAAAATTATAAAAACAGAAAGTGTTTAATAATAAGTTGAAAAAGAAAATTAAAAAGCTAATTTTTATTAAATAAACGCTATCACTATTTTTAAAATGATGTTTTTGTGATTTTTCTTTTTGAAAACTATTATACTACTGAAAATAAGTAACTTTAATAAAAGAAAAAATTTTACAATTTAAAATAAGCTAGGTTTGAGAGCTTATTAGCTCAACTTGAGTGAGCTTATGGCTTATTTTGATTTTTAAGCTCAAACAAGCTTACAAACTGGAACCAAAGCTGAAATAAGATGCAAATAAGCTAAGAGTACTCAAATTAAGCTAAAAAGCACAGATAATCACACTGATAAGCTTAAAATAAGCAAATAAGCACTTATGCTAAGTCTATCTACCAAGCAGTCTGCAGTCATGTCTAAAAGCAATTTTAGCTTATTAAATATGCTGAAAAGCTCAAAATAAGAACTGAGGTATTGAGATGAGCTGGTGGGGTGTCCAAAAAGCCAAAGCTCTCACTATGGCGTCCACTAATAAGCTCTGTGTGAGCTTGAGAAAAAGCTTGTAAACACTTAGTATATCTTGAACATTCAGTATACACTAATGGAATGGGACAACTTAAAAGCTGGTTGCAGCCCTATCAAATAAGCTATAAAATGGAAAAATAAGCTTGGATCTTCAAGACAGCTAGGTTAGCTTTCCAAAGAACCAAAATACACAAGCTTAGGCTAACTAATAAGCTCTGTGTGAGCTTATGAAAATGGTCTACTCAACTGTGCACAGGGCACTATTTTAGAAAAGGGTTCAAAATAAGCTAAGAAATAAGCAACTAAATAAGCTAAACAGAAATTATAAAAAATACTATTAGGAAGATGAGAAACTATATTTTAATATCCCAAAAGCTTAAATCTTGAAAACTAATATTAAGTCCTATATAAAATTATCTATTTTATTCAAAAATGAGTTTCTATAAAATTTTGACTTTTTTAATTGTGAAACAAGTTTGACTTTTATGAGATTCTAATGATCCTAGATGATCTAATTTTATGTATTAAGCTACTATGAGACTAATTTAAGCTAAATAAACAACTTTTAAACCAATATGCATGATTATGAAACATGAAAATCAAACAGTTAATACACAGGAAGTGATCAAAAGTTATTTTGACTTTCAATGAAGTAAACACTGGTTTTTATTGTTTCTGTGAGCTATATTGACCTAATGCAACTTACAACAAACAAGAACAAAGGCTCTAACACCCTCTAAAACAGTTTAAACAAGCAAATCCAAACAACCCTTATCTTAACTGTTTTGAAGCTTTACACACTAAAACAAATTTTCAAACCAAGAAAGCTATAGATTAACTTATATTAACTATGTTTAGACAGGATTAAACTAAAATTAACTTACTTTAAACAGATAAACTATGAAATGCAAATTTTGAGAAAATGCTTACAAGATGAGTCCAAGCACAAAACTTAGAACCAAAAGCCAAGGACACAACCTATAGCTTCCCAAGAAGCTCTAAACCCAAGGCCATCCACAATTCACCTTGCTCCACTTTCTCTTCTTCATTCTTGATTTTTATTTTTTCACTAATTTATTTGGTATTTTTGGTGATTTTTTTAGTTTTACTTCTAAACTGATTTTAAGGTTACTAAAAGCTTTAATAAGCTTTCTGAGGAGCTTATATGGGCTTATGAGTCCAAATTAACAACTAAAAACAACATTCAACTCACATGAGATTTTTGAACTTGGAATTTGCATAAACTGAAAATGATACTAAAGTTGAAATTGAAACTGAAAACAAGTTTTTATTACACTGAAATATGATTACAAAGTATTTGAAAGCTTAAAATTACTTGGAAAACTTAAATTATTTAAAACGACATAAGTAAATTAAAATTACACTAGATATATTCTACATTGCTTCTTTCTTCTCTTTATAATGATCTCTTTTGGCTTTGTCGACATCTCTGAGACTTTCCCACTTGATTCCAACCCTTGAATTCATCAATCCCATCATATTCGTACATGTGGCATTTTGGCGGCAAAAGGTGTTTGAGCAGGTTTTTGCATTTAAAGAAGTTTGGGAGGATGTGGAGGTGGAGAGGAGTGGTTAAACAGCTGGATAACAGGTGGAAAGGTGGAAACCAGGGTGGTTTGATGGGGTGTCTGGTTTTGGCGCGTTTGTGAGGGAGAAGCACAGTAAACGTGGGTTTGACTTTTGTTGACCGCGTTTTTTTATTAATAAGCTTGGGGTTAAAAATGGATATTGGCAGGGGTCAATTGGCATTGTGAACTGGCTCAAGTGGGAAAGGTTAAGGTCCAAGGTTCAAGTGGTGTGGGTTGGGCTTGTATATGGGGTGGTGGATATTGGATTGGATTTGTAACAAAGGGTCCGTTTGGTAGCTTAATAACACAAGGACCTTTTATGTAATTTTACGTTTTATGAGGGACCAAAGCGCCAACATTCCAAAGTTATCACAAGGACCTATCCTGCCATTTATGAATAGTACAAGGACCACATTTGATAATTTTCCATTTTTAAATATCCAAGGACCTTTTATGACACTTTTTAAACTTTAGGGACCTTTTCTGCCATTTGACCAAAAATTCATTCAAGGACCATTTTTGACAACTTAGAATATTTCAGGGACCTTGAATGATAAAACTCCTCATTTTTGGATTCCAGGGACTAGATTTGACAAGTTTCCAAACTTGGGGACTAAAGCGCCAATTATGCAAACTTGATCGTTTTCATCTGATTTTGGTATTTTTCATTTAAAACACATAAAACACTTATTTGTGATATTTTTATCATTTTGATGCATTCTGAGTGTTTTCAGATGTTTTTGCAGTTTAAATGGTACAAAAATGATGATTATTTAGACACTCATCAATCCCCCACACTAAGATATTGCTAGTCCCTAGCAATCTTTTGAGAAAAAATAATGGATTTGAATCTCTTTACCAAAATCCATTACTTCTGGAGTAGCCAATTATTTTAGTTCAAGTAAGAACCTTGGTACAATGATAACCAAATGATTTTGAGCAAATCACCGGCTTTCAACGGTTTTGATTTGTCTTTACCAGAAGCCGTTTGCTTCTGGACTAGCCAACTCTTAGATAAATTATCAATATTATCTTTGGTGAGTCGATTACCAATTATGGCTTTCCAACTGCCTTTACCACAAGCCATAAACTTGCGGGCTAGCCAACTTTTCACTTAATTAAAGATATGGTGAGCTGAACACCATACAATTTTGGGCAAATTGCAAGCCATAAACGGATTTGAGATATCTTTACCAAGAGCCGTTTGCTCCTGGATTAGCCAATCCTTATGTGTGTTAGACATGGCGGACTGATTACCATTTGCTTAGTAAGTGTAAAACACTTACTCCAATAAAAAATTTTGGCCAAAAATGGGGGAATTGGGTGGTATAATTACATGATAAAATTCGTGAGAATTCCCCCCCACACTAGAAATGAATATTGCCCTCAATATTCAAAGTACCGGCGGTTATGCGAAATATAGAACATAAAAGGGAAATACTACGGCCATTATTTTATTTTTGATATATACAATTTTTTTTTTTTTTTTTTTTTGTGAAACTTTATATACAACAGCGGGGGCAACTCCCCCACACTAGGGTGGTAGAAAGTAGAAAGAAGTCAGAAATATGGGTGAAAACCCATATGGTGTGTGCTCTGTTTTTTTGATTCTCGAGTCATTAGCTTGACTCGATCCCCGCATTCATTGGTTCATGGGGAAAGTTTGTAGATCGGGACAACCACGGTTGGAATGTCCTCTCCAAAATAGTGCTTTAATCGATGACCATTCACTTTAAAATTTGGACCATCGGGTTGAGATAACTCAATAGTACCATAAGGAAATACTTTAGTGATGGTGAATGGTCGGACCAGCGGGATTTTAGATTTCCTGAGAAAATCTTCAATCTTGAATTGAAAAGAAGGACTCGATCACCGGCGTTAAAGCGCGGTTCTTGATTTTTGAGTCATGAATCTTCTTTGTCTTTTGTTTGTAGATCAAGAGTTCTCGTATGCTTGATCACGGAGTTCATTTAATTCATTCATTTGAACTTTTCGTGATCACCGCTGTCTGAATATCAAAATTGGCATGTTTCAAGGCCCAGTATGCTTTGTGCTCAAGCTCAATCGGAAGATGACATGCCTTTCCGTACACAAGCTTGTATGGAGTACACCCGATGGGTGTTTTATAAAACTGTCGCGGAAGGCCCAGAGCGCGTCATCTAGCTTATCCGACCAGGATGCACGGTTTTAACCTCTACTGTCCTTTCAAGAATTCTTTTAATACCACGGTTGGAAACTTCCACTTGCCCATTTGTTTGGGGGTGGTATGCAGTAGAGACGGTGGGTTACACCATACTTTTGCATGACTCTATCAAATTGGTCATTGCAGAAATGCGTACCACGATCACTGATTATAGCTCGAGGAGTTCCAAACCTAGCAAAAAGAGATTTTAAGAATTTCACAACAACTTGGGCATCATTGGTAGGTAAAGCTTTCGCTTCAACCCATTTTGACAAATAGTCAACGACCACAAGTATGTATTTGTTTCCTCGAGATGATGGAAATGGCCCCATAAAGTCAATGCCCCGGATGTCAAAAATCTCACACACTTGAATGGCGTTTTGCGGCATTTCATTTCTTTGAGATATATTTCGTGGCGTTGACAAGCGTCACGAGGTTTGACAAAATCTTGGGCATTCTTATAAATCGTGGGCCAATAAAACCCGGAATCAAACACCTTCTTGGCGGTGTAGTTTGGACTATGATGGCCCCCGGTGGGTCCACATGGCAAGCTTTGAGAATGTCCATAGCTTCCTGTCCATAAACACATCGTCGGATGACTTGATCCGCACAGATTTTGAATAAGTAGGGGTCGTCCCAGAAGTAATGTTTAACATCCTTGAAGAATTTGTTCTTCTGTTTGGTCGACATTCCTTTCACTATGAAGTTACCCGCATGGTAATTTGCGAAGTCGGCAAACCATGGGGTAGTAGAGTCTCCACGAAAAGAAACGCATTGAGTGTCTCGAGAGGAAATGTTTCATTTATTTCCTTTTTCTCGAAAACATCTTGGTGAGGGTTTTCTAGGCGTGACAGATGATCGCGACGGGTTCTCGCTCCTTTTTATCACGTATTATGATATCAAATTCTTGCAGAAGGAGAACCCAACGAAGCAATCTCGGCTTTGCATCTTGTTTTGCAAAGAGATATTTGAGAGCCGAGTGATCCGTATACACCACGCATTTGGTCAAGATTAAGTACGGCGAAACTTCTCAAATGCATACACCACGGCTAATAGCTCTTTTACTGTGGTGGTGTAATGAGTTTGAGCTTCAGTCATTGTTTTACTTGCGTAGTGGATAGGCTGAAAATGCTTGGATCTACGTTGCCCTAGGACTGCACTGATAGCAAAATCACTTGCATCGCACATGAGCTCAAAGGGCAAGTCGGTCGGGAACAGCGAGAATGGGTGCTTCAATAAGCTTTTTCTTTAATGTTTCAAAAGCTTCGATGCACTCAGGTGAGAAGATAAAGGAGCATCTTTTTCAAGAAGATGAGTCATAGGCCAGGCGATTTTAGAAAAATCTTGTATGAATCTGCGATAAAACCGGCATGACCTAAAAAACTCCTAATACCTTTGGCGGTAGTAGGATGAGGCAATTTAGCAATAACATCGACTTTTGCTCTATCTACCTCAATCCCGTTTTTGAAATCTTATGGCCAAGGACTATGCCTTCTTTGACCATAAAGTGACTCTTCTCCCAATTTAGACAAAGATTGGTGTCTTCACACCGTTTTAGCATTTTATCTAAATGGGAGAGACATGTTTGAAAGCGAGTCCCCAATGACCGAGAAGTCATCCATAAACACCTCCATTGTTTACCCGATCATGTCGTGGAAAATGGCCATCATACATCGTTGGGCGTGCCGGGGCATTACATAGGCCAAAGGCATAGTGTAGGCAAAAGTTCTGTATGGGCAGGTGAATGTGGTCTTTTCTTGATCCTGCGGATCAATGGGGATCTGAAAATAACTCGAGAAACCATCAAGGAAACAATAGTATTCGTTCCCTGCTAATCTCTCAAGCATTTGGTCCATGAAGGGTAGAGGAAAATGGTCTTTTCGGGTGGCGTCATTCAACTTACGATAGTCAATGCAAACACGCCATCCCGTTACTAGCCGAGTTGGAATTAACTCGTTTTCTTCATTTGTGACAACAGTTATGCCACCCTTTTGAACACAATGGATTGGGCTAACCCAAGGACTATCAGAGATCGGGTAAATTAATCCTGCATCAAGAAGTTTGAGAACCTCTTGTTTAATAACATCATGGATTTTTGGATTTACTCGTCTCTGATGTTGAACTGCTGGCTTGAAGTCATCCTCCATCAAGATTTTGTGAGTACAAAACTCAGGGTTGATACCCTTAATGTCGGAGAGTTTCCAAGCAATTGCTTGCTTGTGTGACTTTAAGACCTTTATGAGAGCAATCTTTTCATCTTTACTCAAATCTCGAGCAATAATGACGGGTAATTTATCATCACCTTCAAGAAATGCATATTCGAGATGAGGTGGTAAGTCCTTAAGTTCTACCTCAGGAAATTCTTCAGTTTTCTCAACTGACTTGACTTCCTTATTATGAAGCTCGGCGGGAGGGAGTGATGATGGGTCATCATTGAGCAACTTCTCGATGAGAAGAATATCTCCCTCGATGTCAATTGGAGCGTGATCAATTTCCCATGAAACCGAATCACTAGACAAGTATGCTTCAATCTCTTCCAAGATGAAGTCACTTTCCTCAAACGGAGTGATAGAAGGAGTAGAATTGGCAATGATGGGTTGAGATGAATGAGTGAGATTATCACTCGAAGAATTATGATCATAACCAAGAACTTCTTGAGAGTACTCTTTAGAAGCAACATCAATGATATCTATTCGGTTAACCGACTTCAGAATCATAGTTTCGGAGTACCTCGAAGTTTGATCAAGGTTAAAGGTGACGACTTCATTACCCAGCGTAATGTGATTTCTTGCTCAAATACATCAATGAGAGCAGGCCCGTTCTCAGGAATCCTCGTCCAACAATGAGAGGAACCCGTGGATCGGCATCGAAATCAACAACCACGAAGTCAGCTGGAAAATGGAACTTTCCTACTTTCACGAATACGTCCTCGGCAATGCCAAGTGGCCGGGATATTGTACGATCTGCAAGCTCGAGAGTCATGCATGTAGGAGTAAGATCCGGAAGAGAAGTTTCTTCCATCTTGAATAAGGCATCAGATTGATGCTTGCACCAAGATCGGCTAAGGCAAAGCATTCAATCATTCCTGGAAATACACAAGGTAAGAGAAATTTTCGGGATCTCCAAGCTTCGGGAAGCTTCTTTAAGAAACTGCTGGCGGTTCTCATTCAAGGAGTTTTAGCCATTTCAAACGGCTTTTCCTTGTTGCTTAACATGTGTTTGAGAGTTGATGCAAACTTGGGCATCGGCATGATAGCATCCGCAAAGCTTATGTCAAAATGTAGTTCTTGGAAAATTTGAAAAAATTTGTCCATTTGATGGCCGGCTTTTTCGAGCTTTTGCTCATTCAAACGTGATGGGTAAGGAATAGAAGATTTGGATTTGGGGTTTTCAACGATATGTCATGTGAATCAAAAACAACTCGGCTTGACTTGGTTTCGGGACAACTTAAGGATGGACATCGTTGGTACCTCCGTTATTAGTAGGAAGTTCCTTGTCCTTTGTAGCCTCAGGTTCACTTTCCACTACCTTCGGGAGAGAAGAAGAAGAGGTAGTAGGAATAGCGGGTCCATTGTATGAAACACCACTTATGGTTGTGATCGCCTTTGCATCGCCCCTCGGGTTAGCGATCGTGTTGCTCGGAAGTTTTCCGAGCCCGAGGGTTGATCATTTAAAGACTTCTTTAGATCGGCGATCGGTGACCAACAACACGTTCATTTCATCTTGGGATTTCATGAATTGTTTCAATAACTCATCGGATGATGGTCAGGTTGGAACAATGGCTAGAGTTTGATTAGGAAAATTCTGGCCTTTATTATTCAAATTAGGGCCTTGATTTTGAAAATTTCCTTGATTAGGATTCATATTCCCATGAAATTGATTCCCTCGATTGAAATTGTTTTGATTAAGGTTTCCTTGATGTTGGAAACCTTGATTTGGTCCGGGATAGAAATTACCTTGGTTTTGATAACCTTGGTTCATTCTATGTTGGTTCTGATTCCGGTTTTGTATGTTAGGATTATGGCTAAAACCGGGTGGTCCCTGATAAGTATTAGCACGGTAGTTTGGTTCATTTGAGGACGGTATTGATTACCTCCCTAATGAGAAGTACCGGCTATAGCATTGGCTTCAAATGGACTACCATCGGTGGCGTACATTGTAGTATGCATGAGGTCCACCACAAGTAACACAGACCTCGACTTTCTTCACTTCACCATGTGATGGTGTATGTGTGAAAGTGACTTTCTTTTGATTAGCAAGAACCAAAGCCTGAACAATATCCGTGAGTTTGTCAATCTTAGCATCGGTGCTAGATGTACTCACGTGACATGAAGTAGAAGGTCCAGCATTAGACTGAGACTGATATGTCTTTGTTCGGAAAGGGCGGACCTGGGACTTGTTTTCTATGATTTGTAAGGCTTCTTTTGTGGTCTTGCTCAGGAAATTACCTCCCGCGGAGGCATTTAAAGAGTCTTGGTTAGTTTGGTTCAAACCATTGTAGAAAGTATCCATTTGCATTAACTCGGTAAAACCATGATGTGGACACTTCGAGACAACTCTTTGTAACGATCCCATGCCTCACCAAATGATTCATCAAATCTTTGAGAAAATTTCATTATCTCATTCTTAAGACTTGTAATTCGGGATGGAGGATAGAATTCGTTAACAAACTTAGTGACTAGATCTTCCCATGTCTCAATGGAACGAGGGGTTGTTTCTCAAGCCAATTCCGGGCTTGTCCCTCTAGAGAGAATGGGAACAGAGAAGAATCTTAATTGCTTCATGTGGGACATTCTTGTATTTGATGGTAGATGCAATCTTGTTAAACCATCGAATATGTGCATGAGGATCATCCCGCTCAAAACCATAAAATTGGCTTTGGGTTACAAGATTAAGCAACCTGGTTTTGAGCTCAAAGGTATCAGCCACGATGGTTGGGACAATAATGGCATCTCCGTAACCCTCGATGGGTTCTTGGAGAAGCTCATTCATCGGTTTATCTTCGCCATTCGACGGGGGTGGTGGTGGTACTAGACGTTCCTCAGTCACGGCTGAAGGAGCAGAACGTCCTCTACGCCTACGTGGAATCTTTGCAAGCTCTGAAAGTGGACTTGTAGAGCTGGAAGAACGAGTGCGCATGCACTAAGTTTAAAAATCAGTTTTCAAAAACAAATGTGAGGCAAAACGACAAGTGAACCTAACCAATAATCACAAATGAAATGGCTTCTTTGAAAAAGGTACACCAAATCACAAGGACACAAAGGCAAGTTTTGATCTGTAAGATTGGGAACTTATTAATGTTCACACCCCCAGTTGGTAGGTGTTCTGCCTTGGTTTGCGGTGGTTGATTTTTATGTATTTATTAAGTACCACTGAAAAGACGTAGGTATGAATTTGTGCTAAGGGTTTAAAACTTTTGGACAATATTTTTGGTATCGTCTCGTTTAACCAAATCGTACCTCTTTAAGAATCACCTTAAAGAAAATACAAGATAGAAAACGTTACGATTGTTTTGTTGTTTTATATTTTTTGGTGTTGTTAACACTTTAGGAAAAGTGTTAATGAACTTTTTTTTATAACTTTACAAAAAACTGTTTACAAAAGGTGGTATATGTGCAAGAATGGGTCTGAGAATGCTTAAAACACGCTAAAGCCTCCCGTGCGTGGCGCCAAAATTTGATCGGGCTCAAACTGTCAAGTTTATCACACAAATCAACCACTTGTGAATGGTCAACCGTAATAAAATTCAAACAGTCTAAAACCAATACAATTTCCCTTGGAATATAGTGGATTCCCGGGTCGTTAAGTCCCACGAAGGATTAATGGTGCTTAAAACGTTCAGATGTCGAATGATCACTAAGGATAATGATCTGTAAGGATTTTGATTGGAAATTACACTACTGATTGATTGGGATGGTATTTGGATACAGAACTATAAAGTACAACAATCAGATTAAACAAATGTGAACGCGTACGTTTAATAAACTACGTAAACGTACAAAATAAAACGTGAGTTTTAAGAAATAAAAGACCTACAAATATGAAAATGATATTTTTACAAACCTAATAATAAAAGAAAATTATTAAAAAATTAAAATTATTTTTATAACTATTTATTTAATTATTATAAATTAAAAACTATTTTAAACTATTTAATAATACTCTAAAATATAATAAAATATGAAATAAAGCTAGAAAAATGAAATTATGACTTAGAAAAATCTAAAATATTAGAAAACTAATTTTAAAACTGAAAAGATATTTTTTATGCTTTTTATTTATTTATTATTAATTATTTAATACTTTTAACTATTTTTAATTCTAATAAATACTAAACAAGCTAAGAAAATTATGAAATTTTTTATAAAATCATCCTATGATGACAGAAAGCTAAGAAAATTATAAAAACAGAAAGTGCTTAATAATAAGTTGAAAAAGAAAATTAAAAAGCTAATTTTTATTAAATAAACGCTATCACTATTTTTAAAATGATGTTTTTGTGATTTTTCTTTTTGAAAACTATTATACTACTGAAAATAAGTAACTTTAATAAAGAAAAAAATTTTACAATTTAAAAATAAGCAGTTTGAGAGCTTATTAGCTCAACAGTGAGCTTATGGCTTATTTTGATTTTTTAAGCTCAAACAAGCTTACAAACTGGAACCAAAGCTGAAATAAGATGCAAATAAGCTAAGAGTACTCAAATTAAGCTAAAAAGCACAGATAATCACACTGATAAGCTTAAAATAAGCAAATAAGCACTTATGCTAAGTCTATCTACCAAACAGGTCTGCAGTCATATCTAAAAGCAATTTTAGCTTATGAAATAAGCTGAAAAGCTCAAAATAAGGACTGAGGTATTGAGTTGAGCTGGTGGGGTGTCCAAAAAGCCAAAGCTCTCACTATGGGGCCCACTAATAAGCTCTATGTGAGCTTGAGAAAAAGCTTGTAAACACTCAGTATATACTGAACATTCAGTATACACTGATGGAATGGGACAACTTAAAAGCTGGTTGCAGCCCTATCAAATAAGCTATAAAATGGAAAAATAAGCTTGGATCTTCAAGACAGCTAGGTTAGCTTTCCAAAGAACCAAAATACACAAGCTTAGGCTAACTAATAAGCTCTGTGTGAGCTTACGAAAATGGTCTACTCAACTGTGCACAGGGCACTATTTTAGAAAAGGGTTCAAAATAAGCTAAGAAATAAGCAACTAAATAAGCTAAACAGAAATTATAAAAAATACTATTAGGAAGATGAGCAACTATATTTTAATATCCCAAAAGCTTAAATCTTGAAAACTAATATTAAGTCCTATATAAAATTATCTATTTTATTCAAAAATGAGTTTCTATAAAATTTTGACTTTTTTAATTGTGAAACAAGTTTGACTTTTATGAGATTCTAATGATCCTAGATGATCTAATTTTATGTATTAAGCTACTATGAGACTAATTTAAGCTAAATAAACAACTTTTAAACCAATATGCATGATTATGAAACATGAAAATCAAACAGTTAATACACAGGAAGTGATCAAAAGTTATTTTGACTTTCAATGAAGTAAACACTGGTTTTTATTGTTTCTGTGAGCTATATTGACCTAATGCAACTTACAACAAACAAGAACAAAGGCTCTAACACCCTCTAAAACAGTTTAAACAAGCAAATCCAAACAACCCTTATCTTAACTGTTTTGAAGCTTTACACACTAAAACAAATTTTCAAACCAAGAAAGCTATAGATTAACTTATATTAACTATGTTTAGACAGGATTAAACTAAAATTAACTTACTTTAAACAGATAAACTATGAAATGCAAATTTTGAGAAAATGCTTACAAGATGAGTCCAAGCACAAAACTTAGAACCAAAAGCCAAGGACACAACCTATAGCTTCCCAAGAAGCTCTAAACCCAAGGCCATCCACAATTCACCTTGCTCCAGCTTTCTCTCTTCTTCATTCTTGATTTTTTATTTTTCACTAATTTATTTAGTATTTTTGGTGATTTTTTTAGTTTTACTTCTAAACTGATTTTAAGGTTACTAAAAGCTTTAATAAGCTTTCTGAGGAGCTTATATGGGCTTATGAGTCCAAATTAACAACTAAAAACAACATTCAACTCACATGAGATTTTTGAACTTGGAATTTGCATAAACTGAAAATGATACTAAAGCTGAAATTGAAACTGAAAACAAGTTTTTATTACACTGAAATATGATTACAAAGTATTTGAAAGCTTTAAATTGCACTGGAAAACTTAAATTATTTAAAACGACATAAGTAAATTAAAATTACACTAGATATATTCTACATTGCTTCTTTCTTCTCTTTATAATGATCTCTTTTGGCTTTGTCGACATCTCTGAGACTTTCCCACTTGATTCCAACCCTTGAATTCATCAATCTCATCATATTCGTACATGTGGCATTTTGGCGGCAAAAGGTGTTTGAGCAGGTTTTTGCATTTAAAGAAGTTTGGGAAGATGTGGAGGTGGAGAGGAGTGGTTAAACAGCTGGATAACAGGTGGAAAGGTGGAAACCAGGGTGGTTTGATGGGGTGTCTGGTTTTGGCGCGTTTGTGAGGGAGAAGCACAGTAAACGTGGGTTTGACTTTTGTTGACCGCGTTTTTTTATTAATAAGCTTGGGGTTAAAAATGGATATTGGCAGGGGTCAATTGGCATTGTGGTGGCTCAAGTGGGAAAGGTTAAGGTCCAAGGTTCAAGTGGTGTGGGTTGGGCTTGTATATGGGCTGGCTGGATATTGGATTGGATTTGTAACAAAGGGTCCGTTTGGTAGCTTAATAACACAAGGACCTTTTATGTAATTTTCTGTTTTATGAGGGACCAAAACTGCCAACATTCCAAAGTTATCACAAGGACCTATCCTGCCATTTATGAATAGTACAAGGACCACATTTGATAATTTTCCATTTTTAAATATCCAAGGACCTTTTATGACACTTTTTTAAACTTTAGGGACCTTTTCTGCCATTTGACCAAAGATTCATTCAAGGACCATTTTTGACAACTTAGAATATTTCAGGGACCTTGAACGATAAAACTCCACATTTTGGATTCCGGGGACTAGATTTGACAAGTTTCCAAACTTAGGGGACTAAAACTGCCAATTATGCAAACTTGATACGTTTTTCATCTGATTTTGGTATTTTTCATTTAAAACACATAAAACACTTATTTGTGATATTTTTATCATTTTGATGCATTTCTGAGTGTTTTCAGATGTTTTTGCAGTTTAAATGGTACAAAAATGATGAGTATTTAGACACTCATCAATTTCATTTTCCTTTCTCTTTTTCTGGCTCGCAGTCGAAGGACACCACCAACAATCAACTTCAATATACTCTAGACCAAAAATTAAATACTTTCACAAGAATGAATCTTATGTGTTCATATTCATACCAATCAACCAACACAATAAAAATAGTTAACAATGAATGTGACTGATACAAAGGCAATATACAAAAATAATTTTCAGAAAATCAAATGAAATCTATCCTTACAAAATGGGTAGCGAGTAGGGGTATGAATCGACCCAAGAAAAGCTCAATTGACCACGAATCCTTTATGATACCACTAAATTGATGCTTGAATCGGCTAGTACACACCTTGAATTGCAAAACCCCCAATCTAATTTTCGAAAACCCTAACTTTTACCCAACCCTAATTTTTGTAAAAATGATGATGAAAACTCAATTGGTGCCTCTTTCTACTCGATTCAATAAATAGAAGAATAAATGGGATGCCTTGACTTCACTTTTCTTCTTGGGTCTTGGTGAGGAACCATTTCAAGCTAAACTTGCTTTCCATCCTCATAACCGGACACACCCTCGTGATCACTTGTGGGAAAAGAGGAAGTGAAGATGATAGGCTCTTCATCTAGTAATAGGTCTTAAAGTTTTGACCTTGTGTTGAGGCATGCGATTGGTGGCAGAAAATGAGCAAGGAGACAATTTGTTTCATGTATTTAGGGGTATGACTGTGAGAAGAAGAAAGGTGGATGCCATATCTTCATTTTGAGAATTTTGCTTTTGAACCTAGGCGATAGAGCAGAGAAGAAAGAGATGAAGAGGTTTGGGAAATCTGCATTTGTTTTTCTCTTTTGATGTGTGGGGAAGACAAAATAAAATAAAAAATAAAATACAACTTATATAAAATTTGGTAGGGGATAATGGTGGGTTTTATTTTTGACAAGTATTATTGGTATAAGGTAAGTGTATTATGTATTCCGTGTCCCGCTGAGTTATATTGCGACCGTAGTATTATGGTTCGATAAATTTTGTGAGATAACTTTTTATGGCCATGCTTTTGAAAACGTATAATAAATACAAGTTTTCTACTCTGGGGATTTATTGTAACTTCTTTTTGCCCTTAATGTAGTGTCGGTACGCGGTGGTGTTAGGTTCTTCACAGAAACGAGATAACCTCCCGTTATATAATTTGATCATTAAAAAATTTCAGGAACTATAAATTCACAAATCTCTGATCAGATTATGAATGCATATGCTATACAGTATGCTACAGTGTGCGAGTTATCTACTCAAAATGCTCATGTAAGCTAATGTATGCTTAATTTAATATGCTTAGCCATAATAAATTATAATTTATTATTTAATAATAGATTGAAAATTACCGTGTGTCACACTAACTCTGTTTAACGTTGACCGTTAATTGTTGGTTTAGATGGTTGAAAATGACATAAATACCCTCATATGTGTTTCTTATATGGTCCATGTGGTTTATTGGATATCACGGATTTAGTCTATGCGTTAATTTTTTCTTTTTACCTTTTTGAGTAATTTTATATATTTTTATGTTTACGTTTTTTAAGTTTATTATTATTATTATTATTATTATTATTATTATTATTATTATTATTATTATTATTATTATTATTATTATTATTATTATTATTATTATTATTATATAATTTTTTTATAAACATCATTTTATTAAAAATCATAGGATTTACAGGAACTTAGTGGGAAGCCGAGATACTATCTGGGCCGCCACTCCTCTAGCTATAGCAAAGCTAATCCTACTAAAAATATGATTTGCAGCACGTGCTCCAATGTCTTAAGTCACCGAGAACTTTCGGATCCGCTTCAATAAGGTCACCGCATCCTTCTCAAGTTCCCCAAAAGAAGAGAATGAGAAGGGGAGAAACCCATATCCAATATTCGGGCACTTAGCCTCATATTTGACGCGTTTACGCTGTGTGGCCTCAATCACCGCACGACTAGGCACCAAATCAACCATACCAGTTTGCGTCAAGGGCGATGACCCTGTCAGATCAACACATACATCAAGCCCTCCATCCCACGAGTAGAGCAACATATCATTGGGACGTAAGGGTTTGTCCCTTTCTCCATTAAGCCCAATATCAACTTTTTTACGAGCCGAAATCCCTGACCGAGAACATATGTCAACAAGGATATCTCGCACCATGTAATGCCGATGTTTAATACCAATAATACCTGCGCATGACACAACATGGTCCCCATAAATATCTCCCGTAAAAAGACCTTGGAACAAGCTGAACATGACATCTGAACAAAGAATATGGGAACACCTAGCCGATAGCATAACACACACTTGTAGGTCCTAGCATTCATAGTCTGTCCAAACCCAGATATCGGAACCACCCTAAGTCAGTCTGAAGTGTAATCCTCCATTTGAGATTTCCATAGCGCCATCTGTCGATTAGATAAGGAAAAAGTGGATTTAGCCGTCTGGGTAACACCTGTGAAATATATATCTGCCAGTTTCTTCATAAATTTGGGGGCAACGATCTCACTTGGATTACTCAAAAGGTCAATCTTCATTTTTAAATTAAAAGCACACAAAGCATCATCAAAGGAAGGCCCAGAAGTTACAATACCAGAATGTCGGAGCAGCTTCGTTTGCAAGCTAGCAGATTAGAGTCTAATAGCAATGAATGCATAGTTCAAGACATCATCTGCAAAGTAAACACCAAGCTCCCCAAACACAAAGGGTAAGGTGGCAAGCCTCCATTGCCAATCACCAAAACCAAGTACGGATGCAGTGACAATACACTTCAGACAAGAGCGAAGTGTTGCATCAAATGAACTCTAAGCATGCTCAAAGATCCTGGGAGAGTGCGCATAGCAAAATATAATTTGAAAATACCGACACAGGCATGAAGGAGCAACAACTCACACTGAGGTTCATTAATCTTAGCAATAACACCGATAAGCTCGAAGGTTATCATCATCATCATCATCATCATCATCATCATCATCATCATTATTATTATTATTATTATTATTATTATTATTATTATTATTATTATTTTATAAAACATCACTTCATTAGAAAATCATAAGATTTACTATTATTATTATTATTATTATTATTATTATTATTATATAATATTATTTTATTAGAAACTCAAAGGATTTACAAGAAGTTAGTGGGAAGCCGAGATACTAACTGATATGTTTCAATTGTTATATACTACTAAAGTTTTATCTAATAAAAAGGGTAAAAGCAATAAAATAACAACGTACTTTCTAAAATGTACCGACTTGAAACAATTACTTTTTTATTAACATATACACCCACGTACTTTCAAATTTTATTCCGACTTTACCCATATTGTAATAAAATAATATTATTTAATATGATATTATATTAATATAAATCGGTCATATGGGTGAAGTCAAAACAAAATTTGAAAGTACGTGGGTGTATATGTTAATAAAAAAGTAAGTGTTTCAAGTCGATACATTTTAGAAAGTACGTTGTTATTTTATGGCTTTTACCCTAATAAAAATGCAGACATTAGAAAAGTAGTGAGTGAAGTTGAAACCAGGTTATGCTTACCGTTCCATAATTCTGAAGACTTTTGTTGAAAAAACTAATATTTTGTTTTGTTTTGATTTACTTTAGTTTAGTTGCTAGATCTTTCGTTTTCTTAGACTCATATTTTGTTTGATTTACTTTTTGATTATGTAATGAAGTCTAATTAGAGTGTTTTTTTTAACCGAATTCTAGTTTGGTGATTTTACCCGTTCTCAAATTGGTTCGGTTTAATTTTGGTTTTGCCTATATGATTTTTCAAACCAATAAAACCGAACCTTAAAAAAAAAAAAAAAAGAGGTCAAACAGCCGCTAAAAGAAATCCCAAACAGCACCCTAAAAAAAATTCTTTATCGTTTCCATAAGACTGAAAATAGTTGAATCGATGAGTAGGAGTTTAGGCTGCAGGCCACATCGTCACAGTCGAACTTAAATCAAGTGAAGATAATTGGAACTCCCACATCGAAAACGTCACTTATAGGTTATTTTCCTTTTAATTTTAATTTCAACCCCTGAATGATTCCATAAACCCTAATTTGCTTGTAAGTAGGATATGACATACTCCATGGATAGTGATATGCTCCCCTGTTTCCGTAGGGCTTTAGTAGCCCCGGCCAAAGACTCAAAAGGTTGGTTGTTTGAGCCTTTGAGGTGCATCTTATCTGTTATCTTCTTTGATGATTAGTAACTGCGAAACATTCAACACCCTTAAAAGTGATAGTTACATCTTGAAGCAGAGGCGAAACACATTCAAACGCTATGTCCTGCACCACCTGTTATGTTAGTCGATTTACTTGTTCTTGATTATTGAATATCAGACAATCACTTTTAAATGCAAATCCAAACACCCTCTCAGATTCGACTGTAATCCCTATGAGAATTGTCATTCGTAGTGAATTATAGGGTTCGGTTCATCGGTCTCTACGTTGTATTGTTTTATGGACGGAATTATGAAATCTGTAAGTTTTGATAACATCAAAAGTATGTAAAAACATATGGAGTAATAAGAAATGTTGGCATATTTGTGTTTCATATCAGGAACTTAAAGTTTTATTATGGTTATCTAGGGCCCGTTCATAGGAAATGAAGCTTACCGTCTAGGTGATAGTAAAGGATTTGATAGTACGTGAATGTGTTCCAATTTGTTGAGAGAGTTAATTCGGTGAACATATCATTTTGGGTGTATATCCTGAGAGATCATGCGGTTTTGAGGAGTGCATACTTGATATCCAAGCTCAATATTTTAGTTATTATCCCTATCTTCCATCCCTGTTATAAAACCCCTTGAAGCCTATTTAAGATTTTCATCCGCTTACCTTATAAGAAAATTAAGAGATCCCCTTAACAACACTATTTGTATATAAAATATAATGTATGCATATTTCTTGGGATATTTCAAAACACCTCTGCATATTTGTATCTTACAGATCTGTCACATAACCGATAATGTAATATATTAGATGTCTATGATAACATCTACAAGACTACAATACTTTAACGAATACCAGTACATGAATTTGATGTATCTTCACAACTACGAACACAATCTATTTGTCATGTAAACACATGCAGCATAGTCTTAGTTGCGACATATGGGCATATCTTAGTTTTGCTTATCGATAATGCTGGCCACTTGATCTAAATATCTACAAATTGCGAAATTGCTCGGTACTTGGTGTTTTTCTGCTATTGTATATGTGGATAAATGCTATGGTTACACCCAATGAGCTATCATCTTCAAAGTTTGTCTAGTGAGATGCATATAGTTATTGTAAATTTGCTTCCTTGGTATGAGTTTCATTGTAAGATCTCTCCTTTGGAGAAGATGAAACCCTGATGATCTGATCTGTTAATCTGCAGGATGGAAAAGTCTCGCAACTTGAGCATGTCTTCATTCGAGGCAACAAAGTTAGGTGTGAAATAATTTTTCAATATGAAATGTTGTCATTTGACTGTTATTTACACTAAGTACTGACAATTCTTACAGGTTTATGATCATACCAGACATGTTAAAGAATGTGATGAGTGTGTAAATACTCATCATTTTTGGTCAAATCTGAACTGCAAAACATTTAAAAACACTCAGAAATGCATCAAAATACTGAAAATATCCCAAAATTGTGTTTTATATGTTTCAGATGCAAAATGTTTAAAATCAGATGAAAATCGAGCTAAGTTTGCATAATTGGCGGTTTCAGTCCCTCAACTTTCAAATCTTGACAAAATCAGTCCCTGAGCATTTGTTTTGGAATAAAGTCAACCCAAGTCCTTTCAAAATCAAAATTTATCAAAAATGATCCTTGGGTAAAAAGTTTGGAGAATTTACAAGTTTGGTCTTTCAAGTTTCAAAATTGGCAAAAATAGTCCTTGGAAGTTTAAAAAATGGAAAATTATCTTTTATGGTCCTTTTACTAATGAAACTTGGCATGTTTGGCCCTTTTGATAAGTTTGGGAAAGCTACAGTTTTGGTCCCTCAAGTTCTGCCAAATTACAAGATTGGTCCTTGTGTATTAATTTCAAAGCTTGACCCTTGACCCTTGCTTGAACCCTTGCCAATATACCACTTGACCCCTTGGACCTTGAACCCCCTGCCTTAATAATACACCCTGGTCAACCAAACAGTCAACTCCCCACCTTTTCCCTCCAAAAACCTGTCTTCTTCACCAAATGTCTGCAAAACCCAGACACCCATCACCTCCAGCTCACATACACCACCCTTATCACTCCACCTCCACAACACACCAAAAATGCATTTAATGCCCTTTCCCCTTCACAAGTCATCAGACCAGCTGGCAAATATAGTTTTGGCGCCAAAAATGGAAATCAACGGTTTGGATTAATTAAAGCCATCCAATGGCTAGGGATGAAGAGAGATGATTTCTGGATGACTATTTATGGGAATGAAGACAGAGAAATCAAGTGTCACTTGTTTTAGACCTTTCTTTTATTTTTCTTGTAATCGTTTTTAGTTTTTGAATGTTAAATCTTTCTGGGTTTCATGCTTTGTGTAATTTACAAGTTAATTCAAGTTTAATTCAAGATTGTTCTGTTGTTAATTTCACTTTCTTGCTTTGTTCATCTTTCCAGCCAAAATCAAGTTCTGTTAATTGTCCCATTTTAAATTGTTATAATAGTCCTAATTACTTTGTTCAACCTTATTTTTGCCTAATCAATAGGATTAAATAAGTTTCCTGGTTTTAAATGCAATTTTCCAAAAAAAGTTTAGAAAAGTCAACAAAAGTCAACTCTACTGTAGCTCAGCTTAATTTGTTGCTTACTTTAGATTTCTCAGTTTATTTGCTATAATCATAGATGTTAGCTTTTAATTCAGTGTAGTATAACTGCTTAAATTAGTTTTTGCCAAAAATCAAGAAAAAAGCCTAAAATAGCTTAATTGTAAGTTAGATAAATTAGTGCTTATTTAAGTGTTACAATCTGTTTTATTAGCTTGTTTATAAGTAGTTTAGTCTTTAGGAACCTAGAAATGTAGCTTATCCTGTCCTGAATTGCCCTTACCTGCTAATCTTAGAAGTTACAGGGGTGTTTGGAACAACATTGTTTTGGGTAGTTTTTGCATGCTATTGTTCATTTGGTCACTTGATTAAGTTTGATCAGAGATAATTAGAGCTAGATAAGTTGTTTTCAGTTGCTATTTAGCCCATTTAATGCAATTTGTAGTTTTTTAGTTAGATTAGGCAGTTTTAGAGTCGGATTTGCCATATTAGCATTTGTAGATCTAGACTCTTGTTAGTGCATGTTTTAAGTAGTTTTTGATGTCATTTAGATGTTAGAATAGGATCATAGGCCCTGGCACTGTTTCCTTTGCTTTTAGCCATTTTCTGTTTTTAACTCGACATCTGGTTCCATATGCCCAAATCACTTATAGTTTTGATTTTTAATTTCTTCATTATAAGTCCTCATTGTCTGAAATTTGGTATGCTAAATCTTGGGTTGCTCATATAGTGGTTAGTCACCGGAGCCGGACCCTTGGCGGACAAGGGTTCCGTGTTAATCGCGGATGCTGACGTAAGGGGCTAACGGTTGAAGGTTCAGCCCGTTATGTACCTTGCATGCATCTCAAGGTCTGGGCCATAGCCAATTTAGTCATTGGGCTTACTGTAGGCCCAGGGTTTGTGATTGTTGGACCTGAGTCCCGGGTTTGCAATCATTGGGCCTGAGCCCAGGGCGTGCGTATAGTATGTATTAGGCCTAGTAGACCTGTTGTACATACTATACGTCATCAGTATCCATGTTCTATGACGTATTGGATATTCTTTTTTGGCCTACTATGTTGAATCGAGCATACATAATAATAAATATATCATAACACTACATGCATCTTAGCTTTAATTATGTATGTTATATTCCTTGATGTTTCTACTGCTATCTCAATTTTATACGAATTTGATAACAATAATTGCAAGTTCACTGTTTATTTGATGAGACTATTATTTTGATTATGTGACTTTACCTTTGTCCTACATACAATCAATTATGTCTCCTATTTGAACTTTATTATTTTTTTTGAAAGAAATGTATATTTATATACCCAATGAAATTGTTTTCTTTCATAATGCTTATATAAAATAGGATACTCGAAACATGTTTCTTTTATTTGATTAACATGTTCAGTGGCTATGTAATTGTTAAGATTAAATGTTGGCCCAACGGAAAGCACTTGATCAAAACAATTATGTGAATTAAAGTCATACTAAGTTACGTGTTGGTGTGTTCGGGATTGTGGATTATCCCAACGGATAATCATAATTTTGACCGCCAAACGGTATATTGCAAATTACATAATTAGTTGGCGAATATTTCTGCCCAACGGTGATATATTTTGTTGATTGATTTTGCATAATTTAATTGTGAGGTTATTAATGGGTTGTTAATGGAACCAACGAGAAGTTAACAATTACATCTAACTTCTAATGTGAATCTAATTTTGTGTTGTGGTTAGATTTCAATAACTAGCTTTTACCCTATAGTTGGTTATATTCATGGTACTAATATAGTCTTAATGTGATTTGTACCGTGGAAATAATTTTAGTCCTATATGAGCTTAATGATGAATTTGTTGTTACAGCTTTGACACCTAATGCTATTACCAACTGTGTTTCTGGCATTGAACCTCTAAATGGAACTAATTTTTCATCGTGGAAAGAGCAAGTGAAAATTTCCCTCGGCATAACGGATTTGGACTATGCATTAAGGTTCGACAAACCTAATCCTCTAATAGCCAATAACATGGCCGAACAGAAGAGGACTTATGAAATATGGGAAAATTCGAAACCCATGTCCCTAATGATAATGAAGAACTCTATTTCGGTAGCTATTCGAGGAGCCATTCCGGACTCCGAGAATGCTAAAGAGTACTTAAAATCAGTTGAGGAACAATTTAAGGGCTCGTCTAAAGCTAATGCGAGTTCTCTTATTCTCAAAATGCTCACCACGAAATATGATGGTCTTAGTGGGGTTCGTGAGCTTATCATGATGATGAACGACATGGCCTCTAAATTAAAGGGCATGGACATGGAAATATCTGAAGGTTTTCTCGTTAATTTCATAATGACATCTCTCCCCGCTCAGTTTGGTCCTTTTAAGATCAACTATAACATGCAAAAGGAGAAATGGAAAATGAGCGAGTTAATGGCCATGTGTGTCCAAGAGGAGGAAAGGCTTAAAATTGAAAAGCCGGATACTAATGTCGATTATGTAAGAATCCTGGCCATTTCCAAAAGGAATGCCCAAAGTTTCGAGAATGGTTAGATAAGAAAGGTTCGTTATTTTCTTATGTCACTTATTAAAGTTTTTTCATTGATGTCCCTTCAAACACTTATTGGATTGATAGTGGTTCCATGGTACATATAACAAATTCATTGCAGGGATTCCTTTCAAAGAGGATGCTACAAAAGGGGGAATGAACCATTAGAGTTGGCGACGGGTATGAAAGACATGTTGAAGCCGTAGGAACTCTTCGATTAATTTTAAAGAGTGGTTTCAATATGTATTTAAAAGATACACTTTATGTCCCATCCATTACTCGGAACCTTATTTCTGTTCCTAAGTTACTTTTTCATGATTATGAATTTATGTTTGGATATTATGGTTTGAAAGTGTATTTTAATTCCCGTCTTGTTGGCACTGGTTCCTTAGATAATAACCTCATTAAATTGCAATTAGATCGCAACTTTGAAAAATCCCTATTATCAATGGATGTCAATGTCATTAGTAATGGACAAAGAAAACATTTAGATGAAGAAAGTTCCTCGAGATTGTGGCATAAACGTCTTGGTCACATATCTAAAGATAGAATGCAACGTCTTATAAAAGAAGGAATTCTTCATCATCTAGATTTTTCTGATTTTAATCAATGTGTTGAATGTATTAAAGGGAAATTTGTTAAAACTATTAAGAAAGGTTCCACAAAGAAGTAAAAATCTTCTTGAGATTATTCATACAGATATTTGTGGACCTTTTATAAATGGCATAGGAGGACATAAGTCTTTTATTACGTTTTTGATGATTATTCTCGTTACACTTATGTTTACTTGATAAAATAAAAATATGAATCTCTTGATGTATTTAAAATCTTTAAAGCGGAAGTTGAAAATCAACTAAACTGTAAGATCAAAATAGTGAGATCAGATAGGGGGGGAGAGTATTATGGTAAACACTCTGATCTTGGTCAAAGCCCCGGGCCATTTGCTTTATTTTGTCAGGAAAATGGAATTGTTAATCAGTTTACTATGCCTTAGACACCACAACAAAATGGTGTTGCAGAAAGGCGAAATCGTACCCTTATGTATATGGTGTGAAGTATGATTTGCAATTCTAGTCTTCTAGAGTTTTTGTGGACAGAGGCATTGAAAGCAGCAACTCATATACTTAATAGGGTACCTTCTAAATCTGTCCCTAAAACGCCGTTTGAGCTTTGGACAGGAAGGATACCTAGCTTAAGTCACTTTAAAGTATGGGGTTGTCCAGTTGAAGCAAAGATTTTCAATCCTCAGATAAAGAAACTTGACTCTAGAACCATTAGTTGTTATTTTGTTGGATACCCTGAAAGGTCTAAAGGGTATCGGTTCTACTGCCCTAATCATACCACTCGAATTGTCGAAACGGGGGATGCTGAATTTATTGAAAATGGTGAAATCAGTGGGAGTGGTGAAAGAAGCATTGACCTAAAGGAAATTTTAATGGATGCTCCTAATCATGAGACATCGATACCATTATATACAGAAAGCACAACAGTCTTACCTTCAGATGAGGTTGTTGATATTCCTATAGTCAATGCATCACCAAATCAAAACCCAAATCCACCTATTGACCAACAACCATTAAGAGGGTCTGAAAGGACCAGAAGACCTATTGTTCATGATGACTTTGTAACCTATCTAAATGAGGATGATTATGACTTGAGTAAACTTGATGATCCCATATTCTATAAAGAAGCCATTAATAGTAACCAATCAACTCAATGGCTTGATGCTATGAATGATGAGTTGAAATCAATGCAAATTAATGATGTTTGGGAACTTACAGAATTACCAAATGGTGTAAAGCCCGTTGGTTGTAAGCGGGTCTATAAAACTAAATTAGACACGAAAGGAAACATGGAAAGATATAAAGCACGCTTGGTTGCTAAAGGCTACACTCAAAAGGAAGGGATATACTACAATGAGACCTTTTCTCCTGTTTCAAGAAAGGACTCCTTAAGAATAGTCATGGCATTAGTAGCTCATTTTGATTTAGAGTTACATTAAATGGATGTTAAAACTGCATTCCTTAATGGTGACTTGCATGAAGATGTCTATATGACACAACCAGAAGGTTTTGTGGTTGAAGGCAAAGAACATATGGTTTGCAAGTTAAAGAGGTCCATATATGGGTTAAAGCAGGCTTCTCGACAATGGTATTTGAAATTTCATGAAGTTATGAGTAAATTTCAGTTCAAGAAAAATGCAGTGGATCAATGCATATACCTTAAGATCAATGGGAGTAAATTTTTCATACTTGTGTTATATGTCGATGACATTATTCGAGCAAGTAATGACTTAAATATGTTGTTTGAGACTAAAAGGTTTCTTTCAGAAATTTTGAAATGAAAGATCTCGGGGAAGCCTCTTATGTGATTGGCATTGAAATATACCGAGATAGGTCTCGTGGGATATTAGGCTTGTCCCAAAGGGCTTATATTAAAAAGTCCTTAAGAAATACAACATGCAAAATTGCTCTCCAACTGTCGCCCCTGTTGTTAAGGGTGATACTTTTGGTACATATCAGTGTCCTAAGAATGAGTTGGAACAAGTAGAAATGAGGCTTATACCTTATGCTTGTGTAGTTGGAAGCCTTAATTATGCTCAAGTATGCACACGCCCCGATATTGCATACATTACGGGTATGCTTGGACGTTATCAGTCCAATCCGGGAATGAAGCATTGGAAAGCAGCTAAAAAGGTTTTGCGATATCTTCAAGGGACTAAGAACTCAATGTTGACTTATCGAAAAACGGATAACGTAGAATTCACAAGTTACTCAGATTCCGATTTTGCTAAGTGTAAGGACTCTTCAAGATCCACATCAGGGTACATCTTTATGCTTTCAGGAGGTCCTATATCATGGAGGAGTCGTAAGCAAGAACTCACTACAACTTCCACTATGATGGCTGAATATGTTGCATGTTATCACGCAGCTAGTCATATCTAATTTCTAGACTAAAGGTAGTTGACTCTATTTCAAGACCCCTCAGACTATATTGTGATAATAGTTCAGTTGTTAGATTTTCAAACAGCACTAGTTCTACTGGAGCTGGTTTATATCTCGAGACTAAGTATTTATATGTTCGAGAGAAGGTTGAAGACAATAGCATTGTCATAGAGTATATTAGCAGTCATGACATGTTGGCAGATCCGCTTACTAAAGGTTTACCACCCAAGCTCTTTTTAGAGCATGTTGCCGGCATGGGATTATGTGATAGCCAAATTTAAGGATTTTATTGTTTTCTTTGTTTTCACATTATGTTGAAGTTTGTTATTCTCTAGTTTGCACACATTATATTGAGATCTTATGAACAAACAATTATTTTGGATCATTTTGAATGGCATTATTTTATTACCATTTTATATTTTCCATTCATATACATTATGGATTATGATCATAATCATGTAAAAAAGCTAATAGTATAATTAGTAGGGGTCCCGTGTCAATAGCGATGCTAGTGACTATGTTAGTTTGCGTTAGTGATTCTATATGGTTATGATAATGTTATGAAATCAACTTGGCCAATCTAATGTCGTACAAAATGTAAATAGGAATAAGGCCAAGTGGGAGAATGTTAGCATATTTCATATAATGTGGCCTTAATCTATTTACGTCTAATATTATTGTACATTATGCATGTTGATTTATTTAGGTAATAATTAATTGATTACCATAAAATAAGGATTATATTATGCATTATAATCTTTACCCTAAATGGAGTTGATCCCTACCCAATCTCTCACTATAAGTAGGGGATTAGTTCCACCCCATAAAACACACAAAAATTACCATCATCTTGTGAGAGGATTTGGTAGAAAATCAAAGTTCCACCGTGGTGCTCTATAGCGTTCTCTACTCTCAATTCAAGTAAGTCTCCATTTTATGTTTATCGTTTTTACTCTTCACGTTATATTATGACATGATTATTGGGAATAAATATAATAATCTGTAAGTGTTGATAACATCAAAAGTATGTAAAAACATATAGAGTAATAAGAAATGTTGGCATATTTAATGATACGCCTGGGCCCGAGCCCATGGCCTATTAAGGTCTTAGGGTTTTACCCTACTTTGTCTTATAAATTCTCTTGTAATCATTTATGTTATTCAATCAAGTTTAAGATCAATAATTCTATAGTTTTTCTCTTCTATTTCTTAAGGAGCTCGCAAACTCTTGAAGTGGTGCTTTATCCCGATACAACCCCTAACAGGGTCGTATCATTTAATTTGTGTTTCATATCAGGAACTTAAAGTTTTATTATGGTTATCTAGGGCCCGTTCATAGGAAACGAAGCTTACCGTCTAGGTGATAGTAAAGGATTTGATACTACGTGAATGTGTTCCAATTTGTTGAGCGAGTTAATTCGGTGAACATATCATTTTGGGTGTATATCCTGAGAGATCATGTGGTTTTGAGGAGTGCATACCTGATCGTGAAGATGACTTTGATGACTATGGTTATGATAGCTATGCGGATCAGGTATACGATCTTCCAGGTAATTTGGATGCCTACTACGACACTTATGGTATCAAGCTCCAAGGCCTTGGTAGGAAGTAAATGTTATCTTTATAGGAGTCTGATGTTATATTTTGAGTAGTGGTTTATTTTCTTCTTTAGAAAATAGGAAGTATCTTGTTATGTAAGCTTTTCGCCTATGTAACGGGCTGAGATATGGGATCCACCCATATCCTTTGTACTTAAACGTTTTTTGGAGTAATATATTTACCGGGTCATTGACCTTTTACCCAAAAAGATTTTCATCCGCTTACCTTATAAGAAAATTAAGAGATCCCCTGAACAACACTATTTGTTTATAAATATAATGTATGCATATTTTTTGGGATATTTCAAAACACCTCTGCATATTTGTATCTTACAGATCTGTCACATAACCGATAATGTAATATATTAGATTACTATGATAACATCTACAAGACTACAATACTTTAACGAATACCAGTACATGAATTTGATGTATCTTCACAACTACGAACACAATCTATTTATCATGTAAACACATGCAGCATAGTCTTAGTTGCGACATATGGGCATATCTTAGTTTTGCTTATCGATAATGCTGGCCACTTGATCTAAATATCTACAAATTGCGAAATTGCTCGGTACTTGGTGTTTTTCGGCTATTGTATATGTGGATAAATGCTATGGTTACACCCAATGAGCTATCATCTTCAAAGTTTGTCTAGTGAGATGCATATAGTTATTGTAAATTTGCTTCCTTGGTATGAGTTTCATTGTAAGATCTCTCCCTTGGAGAAGATGAAACCCTGATGATCTGATCTGTTAATCTGCAGGATGGAAAAGTCTCGCAACTTGAGCATGTCTTCATTCGAGGCAGCAAAGTTAGCTGTGAAATAATTTTTCAATATGAAATGTTGTCATTTGACTTGTAATTTACACCAAGTACTGACAATTCTTACAGGTTTATGATCATACCAGACATGCTAAAGAATGCTCCTATGTTCAAGCGATTAGAGGCTCGAATTAAGGTACATTCCCTAGTGCTTGCAGCTGATCCATGTTCTAAGTTTATAAAAACCCTTGTTTTGTTTCTAAATCATGCAAACTTTCTTGCTTGAAGGGTAAAAGTTCAGCACTTGGTGTCGGTCTAGGTCGTGCTGTTGCGATCAAAGCTCGGGTTAGTATTAGAGTTCTGTAGTCTAAACTTTTCTTTGATCTTAAACTTTAACACCATTTTCCACTTTTGTTATATTGCTGTTGCTCTGCAAATATTGCGACAGTTGACTATGAACATAGGTTCATGTATTTTTCCACCATATCAATGTCTTAAAATGGTCAATGAAAAGAGTTAGTAAATGTGCAAAGAGGTAAAAGTTATGTGAAAACAAAATTTTGAAGTTTTAATGCGATATCCTCATCAATGAAAAGTGAAGTGTTTGACTTGTTACACTGTAAAAAGTTTGTTAAGTAGTTGCCAAATATCTAAAATATCCTTCAATAGTTCTTCAATACCATGAATTGATTTGTAATGACAATCAAAGGAAAATAGTTCATTTAGCGTAGAATCTGTTTAAACTAGCAAGCGTTGCAATTTTAATAGAACATCCAAAGAGAAAGTGTTGCAATGATTGAGAGGAAGGTAAAGTAGTTATTAGTTGGTCACAAATTGCTCCTTTTGACCTTATAAGTCAAACTATTCTGCTTCTATGTAGGGTGAGTGGGTCAGAACGATGAAACTGTCAAAGGTGCTCAAAACCAGTGAAACTTTCCCTCTTAAAATATGAACTAGTGAAATAACCTATAATGCTAAAATGATGATAGCTGATACTATAGATGAATAAAATTGTCACACCTTCCACTTACTAGGCCGTATGACAAGTAATATGTACATTCCTTGATGCATCTAACATTATTAAAAACTTGAAGTTAACTTGCACAAAAGCATCATGATGTCTCTATCTCGTTAATTAGGAACCTGTTGATTCGCGATTAAGACAATTCTTTATCACAAAAAAATAAAAATAAGAAGCACCATAATTGTTTTATCAAAACATCTATAAAAGAGTGCTTTTGCAGGTTAACCAAGCCTACATCACCTATACGAAATAAATGACCAGCTCCAAGCCCAACGTGTCCTACCTAACCGTCTTACTACATTAAATATGTGAGCACTGATGTTTCTTATGTTGTACATGCTCAGGCTGCTGGTCCTGGTAGGAGGAGGTGAAGATCTCTCTAAATCAGTTAATTTGTATGCTTAAAAGAAACACTGTCTGTATTTCATTTTTTCGTGCAGAGTAACCTTATTGTTTAGGTTGACGATTTAAAATGCAAACCTCGAAAATAGATTTGGATCTCTTTGAACCTGAGCATGGTTTTAATAATATTCACATTTGCATTTTTTTTAGTTATTCGCAACTCAAAACCTGTGAAACTAGATGACTGATCAAGTTGATAGGGCCAGTTTAGTTTTTTGTTCAAAGGGTTTGGGATTAAAGTAAAACTACACCTTTGGTTTGAGTATATATGATTTGAAACGTGGGTTCATACCCTTGTGAGTGGGAACACACAATACCTTAGGTGCAAGCTTGGTTTCATCCACTTTCCATGGTCTTCGACTCTTTTCCATACTTTCTTTTGTCGCCTTCTTCTAAATTCACAAACCCATCCATTAATCATGTGTCCTTTTCACTAACTTATACTCCGTATATGTTTAATATTTAAACAATTATAAAAATTAAACCCAATTTTTAAATACATATTTTCTCCCTCCTACTTTTTCCTAAAACTTATACAAAATTAAAATCTAAATTCAAATCCTAATCCAAATCCGAATCTATATCAAAATCCATTAACAAACCAAATGGGCCTTTAGTCATGTGTTGGTATATTTATTCATGAGTTTGTAATTAGAGGTTTCATTTACAATTTTATTTCGTTTATTCATATTAAGATATTGCGAAGATATCCATCAAACTAGGGTGTCATTTCTTAACTCGACATTAAACACGGCCCGAGATCAACACGAAAAGATATAACCTGTAGCTAGTTAGATATGTGCTATTTTATTTGGTTGTGTGTCTACCGTTAATAAAAGAGTTAATATCATAAAAAAGTTAACAATAAATAAAAAACAAATAGGAAGTATTGTATTGTATGTTTGGCGAAATTAGCTGTAGATGGAGATTGAACAAGAGCTAAAAAAAAACAGAGATTATTTGGAAGTACCTTATTTTTTCCAAATTATAAGCAAAGTTTTCTCATATCTCTGGTAGGGGTCGTTGGGTGGAGCTTTAGTTTCGTTGAGTGAAGCTTTAGTTTCGGTGTAATATAGCCTTGGTGAAATTCCATTCAGTTTGATCTATGAAGTCGTAATATCTCGTTATATGTAATTTTGCCAACTTTAACCGTTGTGGATGTTTTTCTATTTAATTTTGAAAATCGGGTAAATTCATCCAAATAATTAGTTGATTACCACTTTAAAGTTGACATGTTGCTTTATTAAAGAAATTGCTTATTGATATAAAAAGAAACTTATTGAATTCGTTACTTTTCGGAAATAACTTTTAAATTATTTTCTAAAATATTTGAAAAAGGTAAGTAATTACGCACATAAACGAATTTTTTTGTCAAAATCATCAAGTTGCATGTAATAGAAGAAAACCCACGTGTCTTATGCTCTGTGGGCATCCCAAGGAGGCGTCATCCCTAAAAACTTCACCCCCTTGATGCGTTGTTCATGAGTTTTTGAGAGAAGCCAGACGTTCGAAAGACTTAGTTCTGTAGAGAGAGAAAATAAATTTTTGAGTAAATTGCAAGAATTGTTCCTTAGGTTTGTCCAAATTGCAAGGGTAGTCCCTACCATTCAAAATTGTAGACACCGTCCATGACAAAAATGAAATGAGAAAAATGCCAGATAAAGAGATGAAGGGTAATCCTGTCATTTAATTTTGATCATGGACGAAAATTGCACTCAAAAGTTTCCTACATGGATGGTGTCTGCACTTTTGAAATGGTAGGGACTACGCCTAAATTTGGCCAAACCTCAAGGACGATCTTTTCAATTTACTCCAAAAAAAATTTTGGTGTGTGAGTATAACGCTATGTCCTGCACCACCTGTTATGTTAGTCGATTTACTTATTCTTAATTATTGAATTTCAGACAATCACTTTTAAATGCAAATCCAAACACCCTCTCAGATTCGACTGTAATCCCTCTGAGAATTGTCATTCATAGTGAATTATAGGGTTCGGTTCTTCAGTCTCTATGTTGTATTGTTTGATGGATGGAATTATGAAATCTTTAAGTGTTGATAACATCAAAAGTATATAAAAACATATAGAGTAATAAGAATGTTGGCATACATGTGTTTCATATCAGGAACTTAAAGTTTTATTATGGTTATCTAGGGCCCGTTCATAGGAAACGAAGCTTACCGTCTAGGTGATAGTAAAGGATTTGATAGTACGTGATTGTGTTCCAATTTGTTGAGCGAGTTAATTCGGTGAACATATCATTTTGGGTGTATATCCAGAGAGATCAACTGGTTTTGAGGAGTGCATACCTGATATCCAAGTTCAATATTTTAGTTATTATCCCTATCTTCCATCCCTGTTATAAAACCCCTTGAAGCCTATTTAAGATTTTCATTGGCTTACCTTATAAGAAAATTAAGAGATCCCCTGAACGACACTATTTGTATATAAATATAATGTATGCATATTTTTTGGGATATTTCAGAACACCTCTGCATATTTGTATCTTACAGATCTGTCACATAACCGATAATGTAATATATTAGAATACTATGATAACATCTACAAGACTACAATACTTTAACAAATACCAGTACATGAATTTGATGTATCTTCACAACTACGAACACAATCTATTTGTCACGTAAACACATGCAGCATAGTCTTAGTTGCGACAGATGGGCATATCTTAGTTTTACTTATCGATAATGCTGGCCACTTAATCTAAATATCTACACATCGCGAAATTGCTCGGTACTTGGTGTTTTTCTGCTATTGTATATGTGGATAAATGCTATGGTTACACCCAATGAGCTATCATCTTCAAAGTTTGTCTAATGAGATGCATATAGTTATTGTAAATTTGCTTCCTTGGTATGAGTTTCATTGTAAGATCTCTCCTTTGGAGAAGATGAAACCCTGATGATATGATCTGTTAATCTGCAGGATGGAAAAGTCTCGCAACTTGAGCATGTCTTCATTCGAGGCAGCAAAGTTAGGTGTGAAATAATTTTTCAATATGAAATGTTGTCATTTGACTTGTAATTTACACCAAGTACTGACAATTATTACAGGTTTATGATCATACCATACACGCTAAAGAATGCTCCTATGTTCAAGCGATTAGAGGCTCGAATTAAGGTACATTCCCTAGTGCTTGCAGCTGATCCATATTCTAAGTTTATAAAAACCCTTGTTTTGTTTCTAAATCATGCAAACTTTCTTGCTTGAAGGGTAAAAGTTCAGCACTTGGTGTCGGTCTAGGTCGTGCTGTTGCGATAAAAGCTCGGGTTAGTATTAGAGTTCTGTGGTCTAAACTTTTCTTTGATCTTAAACTTTAACACCATTTTCCACTTTTGTTATATTGCTGTTGCTCTGCAAATATTGTGACAGTTGACTATGCACATAGGTTTATGTATTTTTCCACCATATCAATGTCTTAAAATGGTCAATGAAAAGAGTTAGTAATGAGCAAAGAGGTAAAAGTTATGTGAAAACAAAATTTTGAAGTTTTAATGGGATATCCTCATCAATGAAAAGTGGAGTGTTTGACTTGTTACACTGTAAAAAGTTTGTTAAGTAGTTGCCAAATATCTAAAATATCCTTCCATAGTTCTTCAATACCATGAATTGATTTGTAATGACAATCAAAGGAAAATAGTTCATTTAGCGTAGAATCTGTTTAAACTAGTAAGCGTTGCAATTTTAATAGAACATCCAAAGAGAAAGTGTTGCAATGATCGAGAGGAAGGTAAAGTAGTTATTAGTTGGTCACAAATTGCTCCTTTTGACCTTATAAGTCAAACTATTCTGCTTCTATGTAGGGTGAGTGGGTCAGAACCATGAAACTGTCAAAGGTGCTCAAAACCAGTGAAACTTTCCATCTTAAAATATGAACTAGTGAAATAACCTATAATGCTAAAATGATGATAGCTGATATCACATCTTCCACTTACTAGGCCGTATGACAAGTAATATGTACATTCCTTGATGCATCTAACATTATTAAAAACTTGAAGTTAACTTGCACAAAAGCATCATGATGTCTCTATCTTGTTAATTAAGAACCTGTTGATTCGCGATTAAGACAATTCTTTATTACAAAAAAATAAAAGAGTGAAGTCCAAAATACATCCGTGTGGTTTGTCCCGTGTCTCCCTTTATATCCTCGTGGTTTTTTTTGGCACAAAACCATCCCTCCGTTAGTAAAGTTGGCACAAAACCATCCCTCCGTTAGTAAAGTCAGTCAATGAGGACTAACGGTGCAAATTATTTCTCCGTTGTCTCGTAACGCAAGTTAAAATATTTGCATCGTTAGTCCTCATTGACTATTTTAGTAACACAGGGATGTATTTTGGACTTTTCTTCCAACTTTTAGTATATTAACCGGTTTACGTTTCGGCCGGCCTTTTCATGGTGGAATAATACCACCGCCACCACCCACCACTCACCACCGCCACCACTCACCACCGCCACCACCACCACCCACCACTACCACCTCCACCCATCACCATCACCACCGCCACCACCGCCCACCTCCACCGCTGCCACCCACCACCACCACCACCTCCACCCACCACCACCACCGCCGTCGCCACCCAACACCACCACAACCACCACCGCCGCCACCACCCACCACTCACCGCCGCCACCACCCAACACAAACATCACCACCACCACCCACCACCGCCACCACCCACCACAACCACCACCACCGTCACTACAACCACTAACACCGCCATCGGCGGATGGTGGTGGCGGTAGTGGCAAAGGGTTGGTGGTTGGTGGTGGTGGTGGAGGTTGTGGCGGCGGTTGGTGGTGGCGGCGGTGGTGGTTGGTGGAGGTGGTGGTGTGTGGCGGTGGTGGAGGTGGGCGGTGGTGGCGGGGTGTGTTGGTTGTGGTGGGTGGGGTGTGGTGGAGGTGGTGGTGGTGGTGTTTTGTGGTGGTGGTAGGTGGTGGTGGCGGGTGGATGTGGTGGTGATGGGTGGCGACGGTGGAGCAGGGCGGTGCTAGCGGTGGGTGGCGGTGGCGGGTGGTGGTGGGTGGAGTTGGTGGTGGCGGTTGCGGGTAGTGGCGGTGGTATTATTCCAAAATGAAAAGGCCGGCCGAAACTTAAATGGGCTAATATACTAAAAGTCCGAAGAAAAGTCCAAAATACGTCTCTCTGTTTGTAAAATAGTGATTGAGGACTAACGATGCAAATATTTTAACTTGCGTTAGGAGATAACGGAGAAAAAATTTGCACCATTAGTCCTTGTTGACTGACGTTACCAACGGAGGGGTGGTTTTGTGCCAACTTTACTAACGGAGGGATGATTTTGTGCCAAAAAAACCACGAGGATGTAAAGCGAGACCCGAGACAAACCACAAGAATGTATTTTGGACTTTACTCAAAATAAAAATAAGAAGCACCATAATTGTTTTATCAAAACATCTAAAATATGGATAAAAGAGTGCTTTTGCAGGTTAACCAAGCCTACATCAGCTATACGAAATAAATGACATGCTCCAAACCCAACGTGTCCTACCTAACCGTATTACTACATTAAATATGTGAGCACTGATGTTTCTCATGTTGTGCAGGCTCAGACTGCTGGGCGTGGAACATCTGCGGTCCTGATAGGGAGGTGAAGATCTCTCTAAATCAGTTAATTTGTTCTGCTTAAAAGAAACACTGTCTGTATCATAGTTTTTCGTGCAGAGTAACCTTATTGTCTAGGTTGATGAGTTAAAATGCAAACCTCGAAGCTAGATTTGGATCTCTTTGAACCTGAGCATGGTTTTAGTAATATTCACATTTGCATTTTTTTTAGTTATTCACAACTCAATGCCTGTGAAACTAGATGATTGGTCACGTTGATAGCTAGGGCCAGTTTAGTTTGTGGTTTTTGTTCAAAGGGTTTGGGATTAAAGTAAAGCTACACGTTTGGTTTGAGTATATATGATTTGAGACGTGGGTTCATATCCTTGTGAGTGGGGACACGCAATACCTTAGGTGCAAGCTTGGTTTCATCCGCTTTCCATGGTCTTTTTCCATACTTTCTTTTGTCGCCTTCTTCTAAATTCACAAATCCATCCACTGATCATCGGTCCTTTTCACTAACTTATACTCCGTATATGTTTAATCTTTAAACAATTATAAAAATCAAACCCAATTTTTAAATATATATTTTCTTCCTCTACTTTTTTTCTAACACTTATACAAAATTAAAATATAAATCCAAATCCTAATCATAATCCAAATCTATATCAAAATTCATTAACAAACCGAACGGGCCTTTAGTCATGTGTTGGTATATTTATTCATGAGTTTGTAATTTTATTTACAATTTTATTTGGTTTATTTATATTAAGATATTGCGAGGATATCCATCAAACTAGGGTGTCATTTCTTAACTCGACATTAAACACGGCCCGAGATCAACACGAAAAGATATAATCTATATCTAGTCAGATATGTACTATTTTATTTGGTTGCGTGTCTACCGTTAATAAAAGAGTTTATGGCATAAAAAAGCTAGGAATAAAGTAAAAACAAATAGGAAGTATTGTATTGTATGTTTGGCGAAATTAGCTGTAGATGGAGATTGAACAAGAGCTAAAAAAAAGAGATTATTTGTAAGTACCTTATTTTTTCTATGGTAGGGGGTCGTTGAGTGGAGCTTTAATAATGTCAAAAAAAAGCTAGGAATATATAACTTTAATCGTTAAAAAAGCAAAGAATAAATAAAAGCAAATAGGAAGTATAGTATTGTATGTTTTGCGAAATTAGCTATAGATGGACATTGAACAAGAGCTAGCTAAAAAGAGATTATTTGTAAGTACCTTATTTATTCCAAATTATAATCAAAGTTTTCTCATATATCGGGTAGGGTTGTTGAGTGGAGCTTTAGTCGTTAATGTCATAAAAAATCTACGAATGAATAAAAACAAATAGGAAGTATTATATTGTATGTTTGGCGAAATTAGCTGTAGATGGAGATTGAACAAGAGCTATAAAAAAAAAGAGAGATTATTTGTAAGTACCTTATTTTTTCCAAATTATAAGCAAAGTTTTCTCATATCTGTGGTAGGGGTCGTTAAGTGGAGCTTTAGTTTCGTTGAGTGAAGCTTTAGTTTCGGTGTAATCTAGTCTCATAGTACAATAGCCTTGGTGAAATTCCATTCAGTTTGATCTATGAAATCCTAATATCTCGTTATATGTAATTTTGCCAACTTTAACCCTTGCGGATGTTTTTCTATTCATTTTGAAGATCGGGTAAATTCATCCAAATAACTAGTTAATTACCACTTTAAAGTTGACATGTTGCTTTATGAAAGAAATTGCCTATTGATATAAAAAGAAACTTATTGAATTCGTTACTTTTGGGAAATAACTTTTAAATTATTTTCTAAAATATTTGAAAAAGGTAAGTAATAACGCACATAAACGAATTTTTTATTAAAATCGTCAAGTTGAATGTAATAGAAGACAACACACGTGTCTCATGCTCTGTGGGCACCCCAAGGAGGTGTCATCCCTAAAAACTTCACCCCTTGAGGTGTTGGTCATGAGCTTTTGAGAGAACCCACTCGTTCGAAAGACTGAGTTATGTAGAGAGAGGAAATACTTTTTTGAGTAAATAGCAAGAACTGTTCCTTAGACGTAGTCCCTACCATTTCTGTTGGATCGTATTTATTAGTTGATTATGTGATCGGGAGGTCGGGGATGATGATAGTAAATGACATACATTGTTAGAGAGAGAAAGTAGAGAGAGAAGGGATAACTAGGTGTATTATTGAATAATGAAAATGATAAGGTTTACACACTAAGCATCACCCTCCTAGTGAAGTCTAGGAGGGCTTATATAGGGCAACAAACACATGACTTTACATAAATGACGGTTTCACTCCACGTGTTTGTGCCTTACAATATAACTATTGTAATACCGAATATGTTGTCACATTTTCATGTTAGGATGATTCCTAACAATTTCAAAAGTGCAGACATGTCCCTGTAGGGAACTTTGAGTGCAATTTTCGTCCATGACCAAAATGAAATGACAAAATGCCCCAAACTGTAGACAAAGAGATGAAGGGTAGTTCTGTCATTTAATTTTGATCATGGACGAATATTGCACTCAAAAGTTCCCTACATGGATAGTGTCTGCACTTTTGAAATGGTAGGACTACTTTGCAATTTGGCCAAACCTCAAGGATGACCTTTTCAATTTATTCCATTTTTTTTGGTGTGTGAGTATATTGTGTTTAAATGGGGTATGTTTTGGTGGTGATGAAAAACTTATCTGAGCACTAAATTAACGGTGATGATCGTGGTCACTACTACACCCAATCTCGGTCTCAAAAGTTGAGCAAAAATATTACTGTATGAAATAATCTATTTGACAAGAATACTTGACAAATGATTGCTCAATTTTCTATTATCTTAAAAGTGAGGGACTATAAGTGAAACTAAAGTTGACTTGGAATATCCATTTTGATCGCATTCAATCAAATTCATTTCAAACACTTCCATCCATCTTATAGTAACTCGTTACCTTTTTATTGTAAGTCATCTTTATTGTTTCATTATTTTTGTATTTGCATATCCTATAGTAACTCGTTGTCATTTTAAAACGTTAAAAGTTTTTATTATTTGGGTGGTATGAACAATCGAAATTAGTATTATCAAGCTTGAATTGCAAAATCGCACATTTTGTTTCAATTTTACTTTGAAGAGCGGGTAAATTCATCCAACTAGTTACCACTTTAAAGTTGACATGTTGCTTTATGAAAGAAATTGCATATTGATATAAAAAGAAAATTATTAAAAGCGTTACTTTTGTGAAAGAATTTTAAAACCTTTCTCTAAAATATTTAAAAAGGTAGTAAGTAATAATGCTCATGTAATAAAAGCTGACCCACACGTCTTATGTCTTAGGGCACCCCGAAAGAGGCGTCGTCCCTTAAAACTTCACCACACTAGGAAGCGTTGGTCATTAGCTTTTGAGAGAACTCGATCGTTTGGACAACTCAGTTGTGTAGATAGAGGAATTTTTTTTTTTTGGTGTGGGTATATTTTGAAGTATATTTGTATTTAAGTGGGGTATGTTTTGATTGTCGTATTAAACTATGTTGATGGTGAAGTTGGCGGTACTAAATAACTAATGTGAAGCAGAGTTGACGATGATGATCACGGTCACTACTGCACCCAATCGCATTATGAGAAGTTGAGCAAAAATATTACTATATGAAATAATTTATTTGACAAGAAGATGTGACAAATGAATGAATGATTGATCAATTTTGTGTTATTTTAAAGTCGAGGTACTGGAAGTGAAATTAAAGTTGGCATGAGTCAACCAACCACTTGCCTTTACTCTTTCCAACTTCCATTTTGATCGAATTTGAATCATTCATTTCAAAGACTCCATTTTCATCGTTATATTGTAAGTCATGACTATTCTCTTTCTAATTACTTATTATTGTTTTCATTTTTGTATTTGCATATCTTATAGTAACTCGTTGTTCTATGTCTGTATATATGCTAACTATACTTCATTTCAAAACATCAAAAGTTAGTGTCATTAAAATTTTGTAGACCAGATTTTGACTTTACTATGAACAATAGAAATAGTATTTGTCAAGATTGAATTGCAAAATAACACCATTTTTTTTTTTTTTTTTTTTGATATGCAATCTTTAATTTAAAAACTTTTTTTATATTAAGTTATATAATATAGTCTAACACATATAAGCAACTAGCATGTATGTCTGGCCTGTCTACACGCGCGTTACTTGGTATAACACAAAAGCACTCGCACGTTTGATGCTACTTATTAGTCATGGATTCTTGGTACTATATTTCAGTGTTTCATCTGTATTTGTATTTTTACTGTTTCTGAAAATCTTTACTTGTCAACACAGCTCCATCTCATTATTGATCATGGCTACTACGTCCATTCCTCATCGGTGGAAATACGATGTTTTTGTAAGTTTCAGAGGTGAAGATATCCGCAAAAACTTCATGGATCATATGTTCAATGATTTCAAGCAAAAAGGAATTCATGCTTTTAGAGATGATAGAGAATTGCCTAAAGGAGAATACATATCCCCTCAACTATACAAAGCCATTGAAGAATCAAGGTTTCTGATAGTTATCTTCTCCAAGAATTACGCTTCTTCATCATGGTCTAAGTTGCACGGGGGACGGAAACGGAGACGGGGACGGGGACGGGTACGGGTACGGGTACGGGGAAACGGCAACATCCTAAAATTCAAGAAACGGGTACGGCGGGGAAACGTCTGTGTGTTTTATAAAAACACTACTAATTATAACTTATCTCATCAGCTAAAGAATCTAATAAAATTCCTTTTATTAGATTCTATAAACAAAAAACGTCAATCATCTTTTTCATAGTCGAAAATTGCTTAAATGATCACGTGATTCTGAAAAAGTTGACGTAATTAACTATAAACGATCGAAAACATCTTTTATAAATATTAACTCTATAAAATAAATAATAAAATCAATATGTACTCTAAAATGTTAATATGCGTAGTTAACTTGGAAAATAAGGTTATGTAACTAAAACAAATCATCTTCAGGCTGTATTCCACATAGCTAAATGGATATATTCTACTTGGCAAAAAAATTGAAATATTTTGTACTAAGCAAAAAATTGAAAGTTTTGAAAAAGGTATAGGATGTTCAAAAAAGAAAATTGATAGTTTTTTTACTTACCCCCCACCCACGTAGGTAACTCTGCACAACTTCCCACACAACAATTATAAAAGTATATACTTCCAAATTCCAATGTTTTATTTCACTTTGCTTCTCTCTCTCTAATGTGATGCCCAACTTGTCCCTGTGTTTAACCACCATCACGCCGGAAAAACATTTACAGTAACACATAAACCTAACGCCGGAAATTTGATAGGAAACGTGACTTTTTGCGCCAGAAACGTTTCTCCAAACGTTTCCTAGATAAGGATCGGCGTACCCCAATTGAAGAAATGTTTTCACTTTTCCCGGGACGTTTCCCAGGCGTTTCCCGTTTCCGGGACGTTTCGGGTACGTGATACTGCATCCCGGAGGCGTTTCCGTGTATCCTAGATCATGGTGTCTGAGGGAACTTGTCAAAATACTTGAGTTTTGACATACCTCCACCACCACCCGCCACCGCAACCACCCTCCACCACCGCCACCCAACGCCACCACCACCATCACCGCCACCCACCTCCACCGCCACCACCACCACCAACGCCACCTACCACCACCATCAACAACCTTGGGAGTGGTGGGCGGTGGTGGCAGTGGTGGCGGTGGATGGCGGTGGTGGGTGGCGGTGGTGGTAGGTGGTCGTCGGCATGGTGGTTGGGCGGTGGCAAGTGGAGTGGCGGTGCGGTTGGAGTGGGGGGTGGTGGTTCGTGGTGGGTGGTGGTGGTGTAGGTGGTGGTTCCAATGGGTGGCGGCGGTGGAGGTGGGTGGTGGTGGCAGTGGTGGGTGGCGGTGGTGGGTGGTGGTGGGTGGCGGTGGTGGCGGTGGGTGGCGATGGTGGAGGTGGTGGTTGTGGTGGGTGGGTAGCGGCGGTGGAGGTGGGTGGTGGTGGCAGTGGTGTTGGCAGTGGTGGCGATTGATGGCGGTCGGTGGTGGTGGCGGTGGAGGTGGTGGCGGTAGATGACGATGGTGGAGGTGGTGGTTGTGGTGGGTGGGTAGTGGCCGTAGAGGTGGGTAGTGGTGGCAGGTGGTGGTGAAGGTGGCGGTGATGGTGGTGGTGAAGGACTAACGATGCAATTTATTTTTGAAAATAAATTGCATAGTTAGTCCTAAGGACTAACGGTGCAAATATTCTCTCTTCCGTTAAGAGATAACGGAGAAATATTTGCACCGTTAGTCATCATTGACTGATTTTACTAACACAGGGATGTATTTGTGCCAACTTACTAACGGATGGATGATTTTGTGCCAAAAAAAAGTTTATGGATGTAAAGCGAGACACGAGATAAACCACATGGATGTATTTTGGACTTTACTCTACAATTAACTTCTATGCTTTTCCTGTTTTCTGAAATAAAGAAACTCATGGACGAAGAACTATGTAAAGAGAATGCTTAGTAAAACACATTGAATAAGTATTGCCGCAACAAGAACTTGTATGGTTCACAAAAAAATGTTATCTTTTTGACTTCTCCACATTTAGGAGACCAACATTTGGATCAAAATCGCTCAAAGACAGCCTAGTGGCAAAAGGCTTATGACTAATCACTAAAAATTATGAGAGGTTTCAATTTCAATTCATGCTAGGTGCAAGAAGTGGTCACACCAACCCTTTTGAAACGTGAGGGCTTTACCTAGTCTAGTGTACTCTAGTCTCACATGACAATAGATTGGTCACACCAACCCTTTTGAAACGTAAGGGCTTTAACCCTTGTGGATAATTTTCAATTTTATTTTGAAGAGCGGGTAAATTCATCCAAGTAGTTACCACTTTAAAGTTGACATGTTGCTTTATGAAAGGAAATTGCATATTTATAAAAATAATAATAATAATAATAATAATAATAATAATAATAATAATAATGATTAAAAGCGTTACTTTTGGCAAAGAACTTTTAATCTTTCTCCAAAATATTTAAAAAGATAATTAATAATGCTCATGTAATAGAAGATGCCAGGCGTCCTATGCCTTGGGTCACCCCCAAAGAGGCGTTGTCCCTAGAGAACTCGATCGTTCGGACAACTCAGTTGTGTAGAGAGAGGATTTTTTTTGTATGAGTATATTGTTGGGTATATTTGAATTTAAGTGGGGTATGTTTTAGTGGTGATGTTGGTTGTCGTATTAAACTATGTTGATGGTGATGTTGGTGGTACTAAAAAACTGATGTGACGCAGAAATGACGATGGTGATCGCGGTCACTACTACACCCAATCGCATTATGAGAAGTTGAGCAAAAATATTACTATATGAAATAATTTATTTGACAAGAAGATGGAACAAATGAATGAATGATTGATCAATTTTGTGTTATTTTAAAGTCGAGGTACTGGAAGTGAAATTAAAGTTGGCATGAGTCAACCAACCACTTGCCTTTACTCTTTCTAACTTCCATTTTGATCGCATTTGAATCATTCATTTCAAAGACTCCATTTTCATCGTTATATTGTAAGTCATGACTATTCTCTTTCTAATTACTTATTATTGTTTTCATTTTTGTATTTGCATATCTTATAGTAACTCGTTGTTCTATGTCTGTATATATGCTAACTATACTTCATTTCAAAACATCAAAAGTTAGTGTCATTAAAATTTTGTAGACCAGATTTTGACTTTACTATGAACAATAGAAATAGTATTTGTCAAGATTGAATTGCAAAATAACACCATTTTTTTTTTTTTGATATGCAATCTTTAATTTAAAAACTTTTTTTATATTAAGTTATAAAATATAGTCTAACACATATAAGCAACTAGCATGTATGTCTGGCCTGTCTACACGCGCGTTACTTGGTATAACACAAAAGCACTCGCATGTTTGATGCTACTTAGTCATGGATTCTTGGTACTATATTTCAGTGTTTCATATGTATTTGTATCTTTACTGTTTCTGAAAATCTTTACTTGTCAACACAGCTCGATTTCATTATTGATCATGGCTACTACGTCCATTCCTCATCGGTGGAAATTTGATGTTTTTGTAAGTTTCAGAGGTGAAGATATCCGCAAAAGCTTCATGGATCATATGTTCAATGATTTCAAGCAAAAAGGAATTCATGCTTTTAGTGATGATAGAGAATTGCCTAAAGGAGAATACATATCCCCACACCTCTACAAAGCCATTGAAGAATCTAGGTTTCTGATAGTTATCTTCTCCAAGAATTACGCTTCTTCATCATGGTGTCCGAGGGAACTTGTCAAAATACTTGAGTGCAAGCAAATGGGAAAGCCTAAACACGAGTTTCAAATAATCTTTTATGATGTTAAACCTGACGTAGTGAGGAAACAAACTGGGGAGCTATGGTGAAGCATTTGCCAAACATGATGTTTCAAATAGAACATAGGTGGATAAATGGAAGGAAGCTTTATCAATGGCAGCTAACTTATCTGGATGGGATCTCGAGGACATGACAAATGGGTAAATTTCTTGTTTTTGTGTAATTAGTCTACTAAAGCTTAACACTATGTAGTTTCTCTTACTTATTGTGTCTTTGTGGTTAACAGGTTTGAGTCCAAGTTCATCGATTCCATTTCTAGAGAAATCCTCAAAACATTATGTGACGGACCCTTACATGTTGGTGAGAACCTTGTTGGCATAGATTTCCATTTCGACAAATTAGACTTGTCACGCTTCATTGGGTCAGATAAGGTTAACATGATTGGATTATGCGGTATAAGCGGGATAGGAAAGACGACCCTTGCCAAAGCTATTTATAACTTGATGTATGTCCACTTTGAGGGAGGTTGCTTTTGTGCAAGACCTAACTCAAGTCCAAATGCAAATGATTGGAAAGATCATAAAAACAGAAAATTTTAAAATATCAAGTGTTGCTGAAGGAGCTATGGTAATATCAAGAATGTTACCATTGATAGCGAGGAGTCTATATCGAAGACTCAGTGTCTTGACTCATCTATAACTTTCCAAGGCTTTATTCACCAGCTTTCTGATTTCCTTGGGTATGCGGGTATCCAGACTAACGAATTATTCTTGCTAGACAATTACTTTCATTATTTAGATATAGTATATCATGGGAATAGCATTCCAGAGTGGTTTACAAATAGAAGTACGGGAAATCATGTAAAGGTTGAATTACCATCAGATTGGTGTTATGATAAGTTTAGGGGATGGGGAACTTGTGTTGTTTTCAAGTGCAAAAAGCCTCTCAAATTGAAAGGATACTACTCTGTAAAGAACTTTGATGGAGCTTCTCTGAATCCATACGGTTACATTCCACCTGTAATTAAGGATTATTTTGAGAAAGAGGTGATAGGAATCCAAGATTCATATATGATATGGTTGCATTATACAAGTTTTACAAGGGGATGGCAGGAAGCAAAGAATTTTGTAACATTTTGTTTTGAAGAGAATAATGAAGATGTTGAGGTGGAGGAATGTGGTGTAAGACTAATTTGTGATGGAGATTTACAGCAACAAGACGTCACAAACTTGAGTTTCAAGACCTCACAACTCCAACAGGACATGGTGGGGGCTTGCGCTATTGTGGGCCTTTTGGAAATATTCACTGGACGTGGTAGTCCAATAAGAAAGGCGTTTGTTTATATGTCAAACTATATTTTCCTAATACTAGATTGTAAGTTTTACATGTTAGCTACTGGTAGTCCAATTACAAGTTTGATTTATTAATCGTAAATATTAAGTTTTAGTTTTTTGTTGAGGGCTAATGATCAAAAAAAGTACTATACTTGCCACACTTTCCTTTTCAGGGTAGCGAACAAATTTTTTTGCTTCTGGGGGTATTATACTTTCAAATTCATCCTCTTTAGGGTATTTTGCAAAAAAGTTGGACATTTTTGCCCCTCTTACCCACAAGAGCAAATGATGGCAAGTATGATACTTTTTTTTATCATTTGCCCTAGTTTTTATTATGTTAAATTTTGGATATGTATTAAGATAATTTATTTAATGATTTATAATTGTGTTAAATCTATGATAAAAATGTTTTGTTTTATCATTTGCCCTAATTCACTTCAAGTTGTTTAACGCTTCAAGGGTTAAACCGAATTAGGTTTAACGCTTCAAGCGTTAAACCGAATTAGGTTAAACGCTTCCGCTAAATTAGGAGGAATTATATCACAACCTGAAGTACTTGCATATAAATTTCTGGTTGTGTTTGATAAAATGCACAACTTATTTTTTGGTTGTGTTTGATAAAATGCACAACCTATTTTTTGGTTACCACTTACAAGCAAAAATAAATCTATTTTAATGTCACTTCTGATAGTAAGGTCGGAGAAACCAATATTTGAAATCTAAACCAATGTTAAGGACCACATGTCCATACATATAATAACTTTTTATTAGTATTAATGAATGTCTTTTATTTAGATTGATAGCTTTTGTGTAGGTGTGATGAAATGTATATGAGTAGAAATCATTTATTATTATACCGGCAAATCATTACTCTTCGGCTTGTTTGTAGATTTTTTTTTCGATTTCTGACGGATTAAGAATTGATTGTGGTCTTTTGAAGTTGCGATGTGTAGAGTATAACTAACCTTGCTGCAGCTTGTCTTTAGAAAATAAGACTACCTTCTCAGTTAACAATATGGAGAATTTGTAGAGTTGATTCTTTAATAGATTTGTAAATTTACATCTATTTCTTCCCACCTGAGATTTGATGATTATCGCTTCAGCAACCTTCCTACATGTAAGCTTGATCCTATCCTTTTTTTTCCAGATATGTCTTTTCACTTTATAATAATCTCAGTTGAAGTACATACATGGATTTGTCTTCCGGTCTCAGCCCTTTCCTCTCCGGATGCTTAATAACTACTATGTTCAATTGATCTTCTCGCTTCTAATAAATCACAATTTAAGTAATACAAGTGGGTTGACCTTAAATCAACTTTAAATCCCACTTCTCATTAAATCCCACTTCAAGTCATGCAATACCTATTGCTTGATTAATATCTCATTACTACAACTCAAAAGCTATCACCATTGCGGCGGCGGTTATCATGTAATCAAAAATTTTGCCGAACAACATTTATCGACTATACGTTTGACAAAAACTTTACGGGTGGCAAGAATTTTTTAGAGTACTGATTTACCAAAGTCCAAAACCAAGGTGAACTGCAATGCTACTTTCATCACAAAAAGGCATTAATCTATATTACAGGTCTACATATATAAAAATTGGATCACCAGTAGGAAAGGTGAAACCAGAGTCGAAGCACTTGAGGTGTGTGTATGCGCGCGCGCGAGCACGTAATTTGTGTATAAAGTCCATTGTTGTAGTGGCATCAACACCATCATCCTTGTTCATGACAAGTCCAACGAGCGAAACACTCTCAATAATTTTTTAAGACAAGTCAATCCATAGTGGAACATACAATGAATATCATATTTGACTACGCCTAATTCTAGCCTACCTCTTCGCATGCTCCTGTAACCAGTTTATTACCAATAAAAATGTTTAAACTTTAGCTTACATTATTTTCACAATAAGCATTGAACAATCAAAACCAGATATTTATAGTAATCACAATCCATTACTAGAATTTGTAGTCAAAATTATACCCAAAAATACAGATATCAAGGAATCAAAGACAATCAAGCCGGTAGCAAAAAGAGAAAGAAAAAAAAAATACATGGTAATCCCCATACCCATCCTTCATGAATAAAAAACCCTCTCCACATAACACCACCAAACTCCACACTAAAATGCCCATTTATCAGTTTCATTTTTCGCCGTTTGACTTTCTGACGTCACCTTAAACGGTCCACTTGACCCAAAGGGATCTGAGTCATCAAATGAGTATGTATGACCACGGTCAAAACCCGCATTGCTACTCATTGAATCAAACCTTGCGAAACTACGGTCTTGTGCCGTGCTGCTCATTGAGTCGAATCTTGAGAAGTTATTATCCTGTGTGGAGCTGCTCATGGAATCAAATCTCGAGAAGGTTTCTTGTTTGGGAGAACCTCGGTCAGTGGCACTGAAAGAGTCGTATCTCGAGAAATTATCAAAGAAAGAATTCTCTCCATGCTGGTGAGCCAGGAACCGAATCATCAAACCCAAATGGACTCTTTTTCTGGAAGAAACTATTACTGCCTTGCGGGGAATCGCTTTTCCTTGGACTTGCAGTGACGCTACTGGAGTCAAAGAAATAACTCTCTCCATGCTTCTCATGTTCGGCATCCTGTATAAATGAAGTTATTTGAAAGGGCATGGGTATCATTCATAATAGAAATAGTTTTCCTATTTTCTTTTAAACTCCACACAGCTTTGTTCTAGGTTTATATTTTTCAAATTATGACATATATACCAAAACGGTTCGCAACTGATACAAAACCAGTTTTAGATTGGTTCAGTAAGTGGAGCTGTACTGTATTTTTCAAATTATGACATACATACCAAAACGGTTCGCAACTAATACCCTTCTATAACCTTATACACACTATCCACTGAATGCAATGATATATAACTGAAAAAAAAAAAAAAAAAAAAAAGAGATATGAACTTACCTTAGCTGTGTCACTACTGAATCCCCACACCGAATCTACATCATCATTGTTGTCAAAAGTACCCCATCCTTGGTCATCAAAACCCCTAGTAGAAGAAGATCGAACTCAATAAACAAGAGCAATAGACTAGTGCATGTTTAGATCTTTCCAGCAAACAAGGTATAGGTACACGTTTGGTTGTATTTAGACAATGAAAGATCAGACCATAAACTGAATCCAATTGGTACCTTTCTGTGTCGGCATCATAGCTCTTTCCGAAATGGTTAAATGAATCCTCCTTGGTTGGACTTTCAAATATTTTTTGCGCCGTGGGACTACCAGCCGGACTTTTAGCCGACTCATCTTCGCTATGTGCATATGCTGATTCAGTCTCGAAAGGCTTCTCTGACTTCCTGTCAGCATTTGAATATGAATCCTCGGAAACATCGTCCATCGGAGCCGAGTTTTCTGCCTGAGATGTTGATTTGGCATTTGCAGGCACCGTAGCATCAAATGAGAAGCCTGTCATTACAAACTAGTTTAGTGCAAAGAAATGTGGTTGAAGAGAATAATGTGAGAAAATATAGTAGAGGTAGCAAAATATAATAATTAACTAATAAAATAGATTGTTTGGGTCAAAACGGATATTTTGTGTGGAACACGGGTCGGATTGACCCAACAACGGTGATATCTTTTAACAAAAATGAGCTGACATTGCTCTCTCTGATAAATAGTTACTATAAAATAAAGAGCGTCACACCTTCGTCTTCGAATTTATCCCAATCCTCATCCCACACTGCAGATATCTCTGGAACTCCAGGTTGCCAACCTTGACAAACAAAATTGGTGAACTCCATTTTATTATAATATTATACAGATACAGTGACATTATTGCTAATGGAGTATTCCTGATCGCATGAGATGAAAGATGATACCCTTTGGAAGCTCAATAACTGCAGTTGACTTGACATCAATTCCATGTTTTTTGCAATGTTCAGTTAAAGCCTTCAGCAGTTCCTCGAGATCGGATTGGATACAATCAGCACGAACCCGGGTTAGCCGAATATATGCTTAATGATTTATTATTTTATATTTATTTGATTAAAAACAAAAGGTGAAAAAAATGGTGGGCCACTCAAGCCGTCCTTAAACATATGGAAGTAATTGAACTTACTTGAAGGATACCATCAGCACTGCCACCCTGATCCATTTTCACAAGTGCCTGATTCAACTCCATCTTCCTCTCCTAAAAGTCAACGGAAAGTTCAACTCGATTAACAAAAAAATGGGAATGTATTCCATGTTACGATTAATGTGCTTCAACACCCACCTGCCCCTTTTTCTTATAAAAAAATATGTTCACACCAATCACATAAAATAGATCTAAAGTGCACTAAGCTGCCAGTCCAGTAGAAAGTAATAACGAAAAGCAATTATGTGGAAACTGGCCAAATGGTTTAAAAGTCGATGAGTGTTTACAACATACTAAATTGACTTGTTCAAACAAAATTAATAGGCATTGCAACAAACTTTAGGGAAATGGTAACTAAGCCCTTAATATTAAGACAGTGAGAAACATGCTCCGCATTTTTCGCTAAATGACCAATAAGAAGAGTGAATTGAATTTATGTGTGAGAAATTTTAGGAGAGAGTAATTTTGGATGATTTTGAATGATTTTGTTTGAACATTGTGTATTGTTTTAGCAAAAGTTTCAGAAAACTAGTTGTTAACAACCACCCTAAGGGTTGTTGATAGCAAAAACCTAGACTTCAATAAATTTATCTTTAATCAAGAAAATAACAAAATTGTCAACACGCAACCCCAATACAATCCAAACCCATTACCCAGCCCATCCATGTGCGGCCCATAATTCCCGGCATGATCAGCTCATTGTTTCTTTTATGGCATGAGAAATATAAAATATAGACTCATAGCAATTTGCTCGTGAGTCTGATCCCATTTTTTTTATGTAAGACGAAAAGGGACAACACCCAAAGCATGGTAAAAAAATATGTTGACGAAGACAAAGCAACTGAAACCGTTTTTTATCGTTTTTCTAGCTGCAAATATAAATTATATTTTGTGTGAGAGAATAAAAAGGGGGATTTACCTTAATATCATAGAAAGATGCCTCCTCAATAGTTAACTTAGGGGCCACTTCTGCCACATGTTTGTAGGTCTCTTCATATTTTTTAGATAATGACAAATCTCAAGGACCGCAAAAAAACCCAAATTAAAAGATAGAAAGAAGACATGATTTCAAATCACCAATATACCTCACGTTTATCAGCTATTGCTCGTTCTGTAATCTCATTATGGCGATTATCACATATGCTTTTATATAAAACCTGGTGAAGAAAGGAGGTGAGAACACGTCTCCCATATATAGTGTAATAACGAAGTAAGTATATGGGCAGGCATTGATCCATATATTGAGAAGAATGGCTACTCACGAGATCTTGAATTTTGTTCCTGTAGAAGGCCATCTTTTCTCTAGAATCCAGAATTTCCTTCTTATCTTCAACCTTTTACACCAACGGAAACCAACAACAGTGAGCATTCTAAATATGATAAAAAATGTCACATGGATAAAATCTTTAAGTGAATGGTTCAACTAAATCAAATTCAATCACAGCACAAATACCCTAAAAACTAAAAAAAAGAATATGTAAACACCGTTGACGGTTTGTCAAAGCTAATCAATAGAACTGAGGGAAGAAAATCGGAAAGAGCTATGACTGCATTAGTCCATCAACTTCGTTATCCCACTACTACCCCTCGTCCCCTCCCCCGTAAAATGAACTGTTAGAAATATATGTCATGGCTGTATTAGGCTGCAAATCATAGCTGTTAGGCATTCATTAGGTATTATATTCTCTTGATTACTTTCCTAGTTCACCAATGTATGTTGGTCCCTAACATGTTGTTAGGTTCCCATATTAGTAACACAAGCATCAATATAAGAAATAGAGAAGAAGAGATCGGATGAACAAATACACACACATACGATATGAACTATGTGAAGAGTTATGCGTAGGTGAAATGTATGAATTGAACAACCAACCTTCAATAGAAGGTTTACAAGAGTATTTATAGGAGGGAACTAGGGCAACACACCAAGTTCCCATCCTTTCCTTATTAGGCTTGGGCCAAGGCTTATGGGCCTTCTACATAAGCCTTAGCATAATATCAAACATAAAGGCCTAATTAAGCTAACTATTACATATTAATTACTAACACTTGAATTCTAGTTTAGGAGTGATTCTAACAATCTCCCCCTAAGTGTTAGTGATTGATGATGTAAACGATGAAGGTGCTGATGTAATAGTAGCTTTGACGTCTTCTGACATTCTTCTTTCTTGTGAGAAGAATTGCCTTGATTCGAACAATCTCCCCAGTGTAGAGAAATTGTTTCCTTTGAAAAGTTTTGCTTTGACGTCATCATTTTCTTTGTTCTTTGATCTTTGTTCTTTGTGATGGTAGTGATAGTATGTTGTTGTTTTCTGCATCAGGTCTGCTCCATTGCTCCAGTGTCTCCACGTCTTTCTCCAACATGCTCACACGCTCTTTGACGTTGGATTTCAGTACTGATGAAGTTCTCTTAGTCTTTAAACTTTGTAGATTCTTTGAATTGACGAAGAATCATTCTGACTTTGTGTTGCCTTTAGAGAGAACTTCCATTAGTGATGTTGTTGGTATGAGCATGTGAAGAATCTGCACGATCAGTGATAAGCGGATTCCAACACTTACAAGTTTGAACTTCGAGAGTGTTAACAGCATAGAGTGAAAACACAACTCTAATTCTCACAAAGGTTGTTCCTGAACTGGAGTCCCACAAGTGAGATAGCGCGATGTACCGAAGTACACCTACAGTTCAGATGAGTCGCTGAGGTACACCGAAGCATCACCTCACGACTGTAGACCATTTGAGACACACTAAGCGTAATCCACGGGGAGTTACCGAAGTGACATGCTGTCATGGCTGTTTGATGTTGACCCTGGCAGGAGTTTCCATTCAATCACTGAGGATCACATTTGTGAACCTCTCATAAATGTTCTCGACAGATTGCTAAGATCTGTGAAGGACACGATAAAGTATCACTTGCATTCTTATTGTTGAACGACAAGCGATAACATGTCAAGTGTACCTAAGAGATCTTTTGATGAATCTCGTGGCTCTAGACTCAATAGTGCGTTTTGGTTTTCCTGAGCGGAGACTAGGGAGTGGGTCTCCTTCTTCATAATCAGCAATCTCTAAGAGAAAGCCGATAGTTTATGTAGGGTTCCCTGTGAGAATGAAACAAGCTTCTGTTGAGAGAAACTTGTGTAGCTAAAAAGGTTTAGTGCATGCGTCACTGGGTCCATGACGACTTTTAATCTTCAATACCGGCGTCATCAAGTGACAACCAGTAGCATATGAATTGAACCCGGTGTCTGCCCTAAGTTGAATAATCTTGAGGGCTATTTGTTTTCACCCTTTTCTTTGCATTTCTTTTTAATTCTTCAACTCCTTCTTTCTCCGATTCTCTTTTTCTCCTTTTTATAATCATGCCTAAGGACATCTAATTCTAACTATTGGTGGTGTCTTTGGGTAGATCCCTCCGGCTCTGGCGGATCATAGGACGGTTATTCTTAACCTTAGTCACCTTATAACTCCATGACTAACCTATATTGCCATAAAACATTTTCATGAAAAATCTCTCAAAGTGTTTGTGAATGAAAACATGTTTGAACACTTTAAGAGTTTTAGATTTTCATAAATACTCCCCCTCCACATGTGCTTAAGAGTTTTGAAGGAAATCTGCACAGTGAGGGAAGAGCTCGCATTTTTGAATTGATCAACTCAAGATAGACAATCCCCTGCGAGACACGGTTACTTTGCATAGTTAAAGAGTTACATTATCAGCTTTTAGGTGACAACTAGCTCTAATAACTACCTTGAAGGTGTGGACAAACCTCGAAAGGTTGTCAAACCCGTCAAAGTTCATGTCTACCAAGAGTTTCTCGAATGGTATATTCTACTCGGACAAGTCCTTTGCGAGACACGTTTACATCACTAGCGAACTAGCTTGAAATTATTACCCGTCCCGGACAAGTCTTTTCGAGTAACTAACATTTAAGATTCGTCAATTCATTGGTTAAGTCTGTAGCACTACGATTCATTTGCAATTTCACAACATATTTCTTATCACAGAAATTTTCTCCCCCTCAAAAATGGCATATAAATATGTTATTTTTGAAGAAATGTTGAGAATAAATATGACCATTTTGAGTTTAGTGGGAAGATTACTACAAAGAACAATTTATGAACAAAGTTTTTAAGCAAATACTCCCCCTCAACAAGTGATATTAACGGTTGAGGTTTTGAAAATCATAAGGGGAAGTACTTGTTCTTTTGAGTAAAACCTTTTAAAAGTGAAAGGTTTGATGGTTTTACTCAAAAGTGAGAAGCTTTCGCTCCTTTTATAAGGATTGTGGCACGGAAGCGTACCACAGGGTCCTTTCATTACAAGAACGGGTTGTACACTGTTATGTGTGCACAAGCCATAGTCATAATTAATCACACATGCAAATCAATATAGAAATTGAAACAGTTTAAGGGGTACCAGGTAGTCCAGTAATATCTCCAGGAATGCGAACAGGGCGTTGATATCCTGTGAGATTAATCCTGGGACGACCACCTACAAAGCTTTCCAGAGTTCTGAACTGGTCCCTTCTGTACAACCTTTCATCGATACGAGTGATGATCCTCTTCACATCCCGTCTTTCCTGAGAATTCCATCGCTTTGGTGACCCAATGCCTTCATGTATCGCCTTCAACCTATAAGCCAAGCAGTCCCTGACGCTCTTCAGTATGTGATCTCCAAACTTATGAAGATCTCTACACGCCATCAAGCAGTTGCAATGTAGTTCACTACGGTAAACTACTCCAAACGGTTTGCTGATGAGAGTGTATTGTAGAAGATGGTTGATGTCAGGAAGTTCTAGCTGAGGTCTGGTAAGGTTGACACGTGTCTGATACGATTCAACAGCAAGTTGCAAATCTTCTACACGTTCCAGGATCACTATGCTTCTGATGAAGATGAGCAAGGACTTGATGTATTCACGTTGGATTTCTGTCGAGAATTGTCTCATTCGTCCCTGTACCTTGGCAAGATACAGATCTTCAATGTCATTGAGAGACAAATTCTGAAAGTTCGCTTCACAGAATTCATAGTCCCTTTCGTCTTGTCTTTTGACCACGATATTCTTGAGGAAAGTGTAGTCCCATTTAGACGAGAGAGAGAGACATGCTTAACAGTAACGATCCCTTTATCACTGTACACTTCATGTTGAGACTTTCGAACCTGGCAGCTCTTGTAGTAGATTCGTCGGCATTCCGGCCAATGGTGAATCCCATACATTGCATCAATGTCATACTGTTCCACACTGTTGGAAAACATGTGGGTAGCCTTTTCTTCGATGGCTATGCAGTTGGAGTATATGGCTGTCGGGAACGGAAGTGTCAGTGATGTAGCGTATTTCTTTGAACCATCGAGTAGAAGAAATTCTAGGTCTTTGTTGAAGAAGTAGCGAAATGGAATCTTTGGATGATCTGGTTGGCCAATCGTTGGTAGAGGTCTGGACCAATCGGTGTAATATGGAGCCTTGTCTTGTCGAGTGAAGTCAATGTTAGCTTCAAGGTTGAGCCAATCAATGTTGTTAGACATGGCGCGTGCTATGTTTTCAAGATGGTATTCAACTTCGATAGCACTTTCCGAGCTGTCTTTGAGCAATTGAAAAGCTTCATTCTTGATGCGTATTAACTCTGACTTGGTCATCTTCTTCACCCGAAACTTTTCTTGAAGTAGTTTAGCATGCTCCAATGTTCGACCTTCTATCATATCTTGACCTTCAGGTAGGTAGGGAGTAGCATCAACGAGTTTAGAAAACCAATCAAATTCGGTGTCATCATCATCTAGCCATGAGACAACATCAGCCTTAGGCGTCTTCTTCTTCTTCTTCTTTGGCCTAGATGAGGATGCTGGTTTCTTTGCTGTATCGGGAGAGGTGGGTTGTTGTAGGGGCTCATGGAACTCCTCATTGTCACCACCAGTGTATTCAAAATGATCACCGGTTTTCTCTGTCTGGGGTGGTAACTAAGAGTCTTAAGGTTTGTCAGCGGAAGAGCGTAGAGGAGATTGTCTTGATGTTGGAGTCCTTAGGGGTGGTGGTGGCACAGAGGAGGGTTCTCCAGACTTCTTTGGACGTTTAGGCTCGTTATCCTTATCCTTATCGTCATCGTCTCTTGGACGTTTAGGCCTTTGAGCTTCTTCTTTGCATGTTGATTTGAGTTGGTATTCCAGCAATGCTTCAAACAATTTACCTTCATAAGAAGTAAATGTTGCAGATCGTTTAGACATTTGAGTTACTAGCCTGGAAACCAATTCAGCATCGGAGAACACTATAGGATCTGTTGGATTGATTGTTACGGTCATAGGTGTTGATCTTATAGTTTGCTTGGCCAAATGCATCAGATTTGGATATAGTTGTCTGTTGAACATTTCTCTTGTCACGCCCGGAACTTTGTCGAGTAAGAACTGATGAGTATAGCCCTTAATCATCTCGTTCATTTCCCCTTGAAGATCATGTTTCATGAACTTCTGGACATACTCCCTTTCAATTGACATCTTGTCTATCTCGTCATGAAGATGTTTGATGTTGTCAGCGAGTATATCTAACTTTTTATTGGTCACATCTTTCTTCCTGACCTGCTTGACAGCTTTAAAAATCCTTGTCTTAGCCCGAGATATCCAAGATTCTGTTGGTTTCTTCACTGACTTAGATGTGGATCTGGTTGTTCCTTTGGATGGTGGAAGTGAAGAGTGAGAAGACGAGTCCGATGATGAGGAGACGTGAGGTGACTCAGGGTCCTTTGGTGGCTCAGAAGTTTCCTCCTTGGAGCGTGCGGGACTGTCTAGAAGAAAAGTATCATGATCAGTTTCTTCATCATTTCCAGACTTAGTCGTTTCATCAGCCTTAGTATCATCAGCAGGAGTTTTCTCAGTCTTTTCCATTTCAGGTTCCTCAATATCAAAGTTGATCGAATCCTCAATCTGCCTTTGTTGTTGTTCGTGGGTGGTGGTAGTACCAGTTCCCTTATCGGGTTGATTAACCGCATCAGAAACTGGTGTGGCTTGAGTACCACCACTTGATCCTCCAGGGCCACGAGTTTGATCTTTTACAAATTCATCGGCAAAGTATTTTTGTCTGAGGTTCTTCAACTTCTTTTGATATTCTCTTTCCTCATCAAATGGTTCTTCTTCAGAGCTTTCCTTATCATGCTCAAGCACTGGGGTTTTCCCTTTACCTTTGTCAGCTGGTGGACTGGGAGGTTTAGCTACTGTTTGAATGTCATCAGTTGCAGTTTCAGAGTAGGTGACCTCTTCGTCTGATTCAGTATCCTCAGAGCTTTCGTCCACAAGCTTTAGTTGTGGTTCAGATTTGGGAATAGGGATGGCCTGTTTAGAGGGAATTTTCCTTTTGCGAACATGAGTCCTTTTGGGAAACCTCCTCTGACTCTCAATGCTTGTAGCACTTCCTGCACTGCCTCTCCTGGTTTTCCTAGTGGGTGTACCAGAAGATTTTTCATCAAGGAAACCTACTTTGCCTTCATCAACTGCTACCAGATACCTTTTGTATGAATAGAGTTTTTTGACTGCATCAGTTAGAAGATGATCTGGCAACACTGCACCTTGTTTCTTTGTTGTTGATTCTTTAAATCTGACTGTTAGTGTAGGCTCATACAACATGGAGTGAGTGTTGGGGTCATTGAGTCTCAAGGGGATATCAGGATTATACCCAAGAGCTCTTTGGATCAACAGTTTGGTATATCTGATATATGGGATCTTGGTGCCAAGATTTTTGAGAAAAGACATCATGTCGTCCCATATCAGAGATTCAACTTCAATGTGTTTCATGTTGACCAAAGCCCAAAAAATTTGTAGTTCAACAAGCTTGGGATGCTCATAACCACTATCACGTCCAGAAATGGATTTGGTGATGATAATGTAGAGGGTTCTCCACGGCTGAGGAATATTCTTAAGATCCACGTATGAATGCTTTGTGATTACTCTTGAAGCTTTGTCATAACCAATGTCGATCATGAATTGCAGAACAGTCTCTTCAGTTGGTGCGGCATTGTATTCGGTTGGCTCGTTGACAGGAATGAGAAGAACAGCCCTTAAGTCTGCTGGTGTGATGGTGACTTGCTTGTGGTTGAGCATCACCGTTACAACATTTTGACCTTTGATCTTTCGCATTGTATGCCAGAACTGATGAATGTAGATCTTCGGCACTGTAGCAGAATTGGTGAGCATGTTCTGATAAGGGTGGTTCTTCAGAATGTCCACAGCTATTAAGCAAGAAGACTCTGATCAGGTGAGACTATCAAAATCAACACGAAGGTTGTTCTTTCCTATCTTCATCGGATAGCCATGAGGGAAGATATATTCAATAGTGAGAATGTTTGGTGCTTCCACGTTTTGCATTTGAGCGTCCATGTCGTGATCTGAAAGATATTTAGCCAAAAGAACCAACATATCGAAAGACATTATGTTAGTCAATAGTTGGTTTTATTGTCTATTTATTGAATGTGATATGTCGATGATTGTTACGAGTCCAATGTCACTTGTTAGTCCAATAGTCCAAAGACGTCGTGAAAAGTTTCGTGAGTTGATTAACTTTAAGTTTCCAAGTTTTCACTTATTTAACACAACTTATTAAATGTTTAAGCTTATTAGTGACATTATTGGTTTCGTGGCGTTATGATTTATTTATTTACAAGTTTGCATGTGTAACAATTCATAATTAAGGTTAAAAACTAGGCTTAGGCGTAGATTTTGCAAGCTTATGCGTAAACAGGAGTAGTATACGCGTAAACGCAAGCTTATGCGTAGGTTCTTGACATACGCGTAAGAAATATTACGCGTAGAAAAGAGGGCCTTATGCGTAAAGCTTACGCGTAAGCGTATATGGAACCTTACGCGTAAGGTTACTCGTAAGAGTGAACCTTATGCGTAAAGGTTACTGTTTACGCATATCCTTCACAGGATACGCGTAGTCCCCATTGTAGAACCTTACGCGTAAACGTTACGCGTAAGATTACTCTTACGCATAACATGCTACGCGTAAGGTAATCCTTATGCGTAGATGTTCAAGTAACCTTGATTCTGAATTTTCACGCGTAGGAAACCTGAAATAAGTTCATCATATCACCAATATTAACACATACATTCAATCCTTTTAGATTTAATCATTAACACTCAATTAGACAGTTATGCGTAGAAACTGGTTTACGCGTAGACCTTAAACCCTAAAGTTCAATTTCTACGAGTAAGATATCTAGCCATGGGAATTGCACCAAACTCTTTCTGGGATGTCTAAGAAGGCTAGTGAGATGTTTTATGCAAGTTTTAACATCAAAACCTAAGTAGATCAAAAATACCCAAATGCTAAGAACATAAACCCTAGTTTTCAATTAAATCTTAATTAGTGTTTCTGGGTAATTTCTAAGCTTAGATATAATCAATTCAACATGCAAACAACATCAAACCACTATCTTTTTGACTAGAAACACTCACATGTGAAAACCCCCAAAGTTGCGCATAAACCCTAAATTCAAAAATCAATCAATTCGTGTTTCTGGGTGTGTTTAAATGATAAAAATGGAATCATTGATGTTATGGAAACGTTTTGACACTATCATTTTAACCACAAACACACAAACTTGATTAGGTGTTCATACGCTTATGCGTAGAACACAAAATCACTTCTAGGTTAAAATCTAACCGTTGGTTTTCAAAAAGATTTAAAACCTATGTTTAGATTATTGCAAAGAATGTTTAACCACTTACAAATTGATGATCAAGAATCCGGATTTGATGAACGATTTTTAGGCGTAGGATTTAGTTAGGTTGGATAATAAATGTGATGAGTTAATGAGTTTAGGTGGAGAGTTTTGTTAAAAAAATTACTTTGACCTTTTGACACTTTCAGTCCCTCCACCTTTTCCATTTACATCCAATGCCCATAACTTCCATTTTGGTTACCAAACGAATGATATTTGGAAA
>OU343225.1:144773415-144892394 GCA_910596185.1 Chrysanthemum makinoi | reverse complement strand
TTGTATAAACATTCATCCTAAAGAAAATTCTAAAACAAATGTTTCCCCATCCCTTAAAAGAAGAAACACACAAACCCGTAGCAAACCTTAAGAATTAACCACTATACCTTGGAATCATTAAATACCGTAAATGGGCACACACTTTACTATGGGAAGTTAGAGATTCTCACATTAACAAAATAGTGAAACCTCATAACATTAAGAATTAGAACATTCCACCAATGAACCTACCTAGAAATTCATGGCTCGTGATAGAGGATGTAAGCACGTATAACACTTAGGTACCTATACCCAAAGGGAAACCCTAGAACAACCTAGGGACAATTCAAAACCTCGCTCCAAATACCATCACCTCATTCCCGACACCTCATCGGATATCGTGAACGAGATCCGACTCGATCTCCTGTGGGTGGGTAGACTATAACAACCCGTGAAAATTTCTGGATTATTATAATAATACTCAAGACGCTGAAAATCTAAATCAATTATTTTCGACAGCTATCGATATTCAAGTCTAAAACGAGAAGTCATTCGCTTCTTAAATACACCGCGACACAATATTTATACTTATCCATCGAGTATCTATGGGAAATTTATTATTGTCCAGTAAAATTTAACTATACATAAGTTAAATCCATTAGTTATTCCAAGATCATAAATAAGCAAAGAAGATACAAAGACTAAAAATAAATAATGAGATAAGTGAAACATATACACTTTTATTAATCACTAATAATTTACTAAAGAAACCGTAAGTCATCTCGAATTTAGAAAGTTCATCAATAATCAAGACGCATACCCACACCAATTAAATAACGGCAAACAATTATAATCAAATTTCAGCATAATAAGAATATCATATTATTACGCTTATAAAATCAAGTTTCCAAAAATGTAATTTCTATATTTTCGGGTAAACGAAGGCTTACTTACGATTCGACAAAACACGTGACGCATTTATACTGTGTTTAATAATAATACAAAATAAATAAACAAAATCCAACATACTCCTACCCCTGACTTAGACGCCGCCCTCCCCTACCACTTTAACAAGATCCAAAAGTTTTATTCTCCCTCTTCTGGATAATTATCCCACGCCATCTTCAACTTCAAACTCCCAAGTCTCCATTTTAGTGATAAACACTTTTTGCTCTCATCAATCACTATCAATCCAGAGGCAAACACGGATAAGGCTGCGAAAGGGAGGTGAGCCAAGAAGGGTTCTTTTCAAAGTCAAGACCAAGAAAGTGAAATTCAATGTTTCATCTTATTTCTTTTTATAACTTCACAAATTTCAGTTGGTAGTCACATATCACACACAAATTCACAAAACTAGGGTTTTATAAAACTTAGGGGTTTTGTAAATTGGTTGGTGTTTGGTGTAATTAAGGCTGTAATTAAACCAATTAGTTTGTAATTGATCCTGGTTCTAATCGGTTGTAAATCAAGAAGTATTTGGGTTGTTTTTCTTCACAAACGATCCCACCAATATATGGTAAGAACCTTGTTATCTTTGATTTTGTACCTTGTTAGTTGTTAGGATTGATGAGGTTATATGTAGATATGTTTTTCCAGTCGATGGGTCAACAAATCAGTAATTATATTCTTGTTGTTGTTGTTGTTGTTGTTGTGAGGTAATAATAAAAGAAAAAACACCTTAACCTTTTGTATTGGCTTAAGTAGTTCGGCTTATTCGTAGTTGGTTAGTTGTTTGGTTGTCTCGGCAAGGATGAAAACCCCACTCGTAAGGGTGCTTGTTTCCGTGGCATTGTCCTAAACAACCCTCCGACGAGTCCCTACATCATTTCCGGTTTGATAAACTAGTTACCTGTTCGGCTTATTCAAGCCCTTTTCGGTTTATTTTGTTGGCTTAATAAACAGTTTTATTCAACTTAGTTCTAAGTTTCTTTTCCTTTACATATCTAGACTAAAATAAAAACCTCACTCGAAACATAATGGCTTGCTTGTTATTTCCCTCAGTTGGGATTAAAACACTTGAAGTGTTGGCTTGAAGTTCGACTAGTACCACCCCGTATCCTCGAGGGTATGGAGTCGAGTGCCCAAGCTGGGTAGTACCCGACAACTTCCATCACAAGCTAAGTAGATTGTTAATATGTGTCGATTCAATCTGAATACTAGTAAGTCGATGGGTGTTTGTTTTACTCAAGAGAGAGAGAGAGACCCCGAGGGTGTTTACACTCCATCCAACACTAGACCATGGTGGTCATGGAAGACTAGTGTAAATCTCGAAGAATCTTTGCGTGTCCAGCTTACGTATCGTGAAACCAAGTTAGAGCACAAACACAATTTTTGCTTTCAAAATATTTCACAAAGCTTACTTCTGTTCAATGTCTTAGCGTGACATGGGCTGCAGGCCCAAAGTCCATAAGTAGGTGATTTTTACTAAATCCTAGACTAGCCCAGAAATATTTAGACATGTATGAAATCAGGCCCAAGCCCAGGATTATACCAAAGTCCGCTTAGTATCCTTCTGTTGGGCCACAGCCCATCTAGAGTCCGTTTGGTTTCTAATAGCCCCCAAGGGCGTGTTAGCCGTACAAAGTCTCGAGTTCTTCTCGACTTTATCGTGTCGCATCTAACTCGCCCTCCACCTCTTTTCACTTCGCCACCTAAGGCATCCCATTTCACTCGACATGAATTAATCACACGGCTTGTTGATCATCACTGCACGCGATTACACTAACTTGCAATATATCGTTAATATAATCAAAAATATAGGTCACAAGTTGAATAACAAAAATTTAAACAGTAAATAAAACTCGAAAGCATATTTCAAAGTCTATACATTTATAATATAGATATACATCTTGACCCCAATCAATTTCATATTATTTTGCTCAAATATAAAAACTTATAAAAGTTGGATGTTAAAAACTTAATAACAATTGTCATACAACTTTCGACATTGGTCGCTTCGGGTAAATGAAGTATATACTTACATCATTTTTCTAAGCACAAGCTTGATAATTTATTGCGTGAACCATTCTTTTAAAATATATACATTTATATCATTGTCACATGAAATATATTTTAAAACTTATAAATGTGTACAAGATTGTATTATACTTAAAACTTTTCCTTATATATCTATTAGTAACTATTATAAACATATATATATATATATACGTATATATATATACGTATATATATATATATACGTATATATATATATATAAATTATATATATGTATGGGTATATATATACATTTAGCTTATTTGATAATAAACCACAATTAGAAGTTTCATACATCACTTACATGCTTATAAAAGTATTAAGTAAGACTATTACTTGAACTTTTTGAATATTTTATTTTAACTAACACATGTGATATATAGAGATATACATACATGTATAAACACTTAGTTAAATATATACCTTTGTCTATATGTTCACAAAATCCATTAATGTCTAAAATCATATGTACTTACTTTTCGTACATCGTCACCCGGTTATCATCAAACCGAAGTCTTGTTTATCCTTGATATCTTTTCTGCGTGTACCCTTCTAAGTATCATCATTTGGTTAGCATTGAACCAAAGTCGGAATTCTTTCATTGAGATTCCTTCCATGTCATCCTTCCTAAGCCGAGATCCACCCAAGTCCTTGTAAATTGTTTTAAGATAAACAACAACAACAACAACAACAACAACATAAACATTTAAATTTATAAAGTTAGTTAAACTTTATCGAGTCTTAAACATAAAGACTAAATTGCAGATAATTAGGTCATGTGTCGGAGCCGCTGCACTATCACTCCTTGATTTAATTCCCTTTAGACTTCATATTGCACATTGCTGGTGATTTTCATAGCCTCTACTTTACTTGTTTTATAAATGCTTTGGAGGAAAATACATGCTCATTTTACTTAAATGACTTAATTACTAAAATTCTCGTGATTCTATGCATACTATGCCCTTTGATTGACATGTTTTAAGATACATCATACCTAGATGCTTTAAGGACCACACCAAACCTTTGACCTAGAATATTACGCAGCTTAGCCTAAGACTTTAGATCCCAAAGTGCCCTTTTCATGAACTGCCAATTCCTCACTGAAGCTGAATGTTATAAATAGATCTATTGGTAGTGACTTCCTGTCGGTTGACCCCGCTGGGTTAAGGCTAAACATATAGTGTCGGGACCGAAAGTGTATTGGGATAAACACTCGCCATGGGCTCCTTATTTGTATGACTTCCTTGTGCTTACATAAACCGTCAGAAGCTCGGTTGCATGAACTTAGTGCTAGCGTAATAGATTCAATATATGACATTATATTCGATGTAATGTACATATACCCTACTTATGGTCCACTAATGAAATCTCTTTTATGAAATCCTTTTATGAATTGAAACCGTAAACTCTATGACATTATGCAAGACGTAATGATCATCAAAAAAACCAAATTTGAAAAGGTAATCGAAATCCCTTTTAAATAAACCTATGAACTCACCAAAGGTGTTTCACCCTTTTAGCATGTATCTTCAAGTTTTGAGGTGATAGCTTATCTTTGGAGGCGCAAGGCAAAGGCATGGCATGGTCATGTATGACTTTGATTTATGTATTTGGGACCACTCGCTTATAATGGGCCATTTTCCGCACTAATCAATAATGTAAACATTGTTTTTAAGAATGAATAAAAGTTTATTTATGAAAAACCAATTTTTCTATGCTTATGTTGTGATACCAATTTAGTAGCACCCCAATACTTGTATGCTTCACGAGTCATTTTTGGGGTGTTACACATGTGTACGTTAGAGCCGGTAGCAATGTACTTAGGATTACCACTGCCACCACTCGGCCCCACAAGGCAAAGGGCTAGATGAAGGTATGTTCAAACATTAGACGAAGTCATCAAAATTACCAACATCATACATGTTCTTCCCTTGATTAGAATATACAGGTGATGTATGCTCCAAACAACTGAGCGCCCCATCAAGTACACCTAATTTAAGAGTAGAATACCCTAAATCGCATTAATCGGATCGTAAGGGTAGGCCATATTGTATTTCGTACCCATAGTATTAAACGCATCCCAAGGAGCAACCATAGGGTATTGCGGTCAACGCAAAGAGGTAGACACACATGAGAATTAGACGCATCACCAACATTCTCCCCATTCAAAAGCACATTAGTATTCCCAATATTAGACATATAACGCACCACTTTGATCAACAGAATGCACCATACCATAACCTCAGATCACATGTCAAAGGGTTAGGAAGATTTGGACCAAGAGTCAAATCACATAACCCGTGAGTTACCACCTTATCATTACTAGCTTCATTAAAAATATGGGTGTATACACGGTACTTGTATCCTTAGTCGAGCCCTTGTTCTTTACACTACTACTACTCGCCAATCGACCATCGGTTCTCACTGATTTAGACGCACTATTATTGTTTAGAAACCCTTTTCCATCTCACACCCACAAACAATCACCAAGTACAATCAACAAACACAACGAAATCAAACAAAGATATAGCGATTACAAACTAAAGAAGAAAACTCTAACTGCTGCTAGGATTTAAACGCATTAAAGACCCAAGCTAACCTCCAACCATGATGATCGAACTGTGTGTATGTAAAGGTCGATTAAACCAAACCCTAACAGAGGGATAATTAAACCTAACTTACTTTTCCTCCAAACTATTCTTTCTCAAACATTCAAATCTTTTTCTCTAATGTGTTGACGATGGAACTAAGTGTTTCATAAATATTTAAAAATATCAAATACTTTCTTGATAAATTGAGGAAATGAAGAAAATGGGCAAACGGTGGCTTAAAGCACATTGCGTGATCTCAAGAGTGTAATGACAATGTGTATGTTTAGATATCAGAGATATTGGGAGAGGCTAGATTAAAGTGCTCATAAAACGCTGGACTGAAACCAAGCTACATGTTGAGCTAGTTGGGCCTTTGGGGTGGTCAAGACACAGCTAGCACCCCATCGGCTCCGCCTTTGCCAAGATGAATCATTGTTTATCCTTTGTTTTTAGCCGAACTCTATATGGACAAGTTGTCTTTCCAGATTCATATATATTTAATTTTCTTTATGCAAAACTAAAAATGTTAAACGCATTATACAACAAAATGTACACTATAATTCAATTGTTGATAGTTCGTATAGATGGTTCTCATCTAGAAACAAGTTGTCTTCTATTTCATGGAACAACTAGATGCAAAATCCTTTAATGATTTCCACCTTGTAACTTTTTTTTAGCTTCTTGCTAGTTTTTATAAATTCTCATGCTCCAAAAAAAAAAGCCCATAAGAGCATTGCAGCATTCATAACACAAGTTAAACTTTAACACCATTCCACGCCACATCAAATTTTAACATTTCACCTTAACTCAACTAAAAAACACCCGCAATCATAACATTCCCAAGGTTAAACCTTAACTCACCAACAATTTACAAAAACAACTCGACATTTAGGGCCAGAAATAAAAAAAAAAAAAAAAAAATAACGCGACGCGCTACCAAGTTAACGGGCAAGCTTTAACAATCAACGTAATGATTAACATGGGTTAACACCGGATAACATGCAAATAACTTGTTGGGGCTATGGTTGCGCATGCTCTAAGGCAAAAGTATTATTCGACATTTAAATACAAAACCACAAAGACGCTATAGACGTACATTAATTCTTAAAATGCTATATATGAAGAACATTATTTACACCGAGGATTTTTGAAGGAATATATTTGCAGCTTTTTAGCATAATCATTATATGTTTTCCGATCCTCCACGGGGGCCTATGAAGAATGGTGTGAAAGAGATCGACCTGTGAAGCCAAAGACTCATTTATTTACATATTAACAATAATCTAACTGATATACACAAGACCTACAAGAGTTAAACTGATAAACAAACATCGGATGAATAACTGATCTACGAACACCACAAAATAATTGGTCTAATACATGGGTTTGCAACATATTATAGGTGTCAGAACCTAGTCCAATCCTTTTGAACCAGAACCTTCACTTTTTAGATCAGTCAGTTTATCAGTTTACTCGTGTTTAATCACCCTCTTGAACCAGAACCTTGACTTTTTAGATCAGTCCGTTTTTCAGTTTATTCGTGTTTAACCACCACCACCACCCGTTTAGATAAAAGTAATAGTTCTACCAAGCATAAGTAATTTTTAATTAGACGTACCGTAAGCAATGTATACAAAATTATTAGCCTCGATAATTCATGTGCCCAAACAAGTAATTATAGATTGATGATGATAGATATGATGAAGAATGTGCTTGTTGCAGTCAAAGTCCTTATCAATTATTGGGAAATTCCTATCCACGTTACATGTCTGAAAAAGAGCGCGCTTGAATGACACAACCATCCTTATCTGGCCAGAAATTCTTCATACAGTTGCAAAGACGCACGATCTTGTCTAGTTTTGCCCATTTGTTTATATGATTCAATTCCTATACAACATCCTTTTGTTTTGGTTCTATCTTTAAAGTAGGGATTGCATGGCTCTAATCGTCAAGCAGCACCTACACACAACTGGTCTGAATTTACTGTCGAACTCCGTGAACATAATAACAAACAAATTCTTTAAAAAATATAATATGTAATTGCTATCCATTATATGCTCAAAAACCTATTGCGAGAATTTAGTTACCTTTTGGAAGTATAACCAAGGTACTTATTCAATCTGTCATGCACTTTTTGTGAATTGTCACGTTATCATACAAATATCATACAAAATGGCTAACCGAATTGCTTACCACCTTATTATACGTATATTTATAAATTAGGATTGTCTAACGGGCTCTTCAGTGGCATTGGCTAAGACGCATTAATTTATCTTAAACTTTCCTTTTCGATTAATATATGAATTTAATACATATTAATTGAGCTCATAATCTATAATACTATAAACTTGAGCCCCTTAATTTAATGTGCAAGAGTGAATGTGCACAACAATTTGTACGCATAACAATCCGTAAAGCCATATGATTTAATACCAAGAAGTGAAATATGTAATCCTCAATGAAAGCTTCTAGCTATAGTAGACGAAAAGTTCCATCTAATGGCATGAATGCAAGAAGCTCAACAATTGTATTTGTGGTTACATGAATACATTATTTGGTACAACATGCATTAGAACACTAAAGGGCAGCAGCTTATGCACCCTTAAAGAAGCCGAATCACTTATCAATTACATCTCTCTTAAATGGAAACTCCATAAATGAGGCATGAAGAACAATATGAATAAAACCAACACATTCCAAAGACGCTGTTATCATGGTGCAACAGTTGGATGCTCAAATGGTGAGTTGTTCCTAAACTAAATGCATCCCGAATCAACTGTACCATAGTGTTGATGTGTGTAGAATGTGGGATGTAAATACCGCAATGTGCCGTATTTGAGCAACCATTTCTTGATGTCTCATGCAAAGGTATATGCATATGTACCTTCCCAATACCTGAGTTATAAGAATAGATAATAAAGGATTAAAAAATGTATGTATTATTTAACAACAACTTTTAACATGGTTCTATTGCAGGGTAATGTTATCCATTGTACCGCCAAGGCAACCGTGGCTCACAATTTCTTGAGGTTAAAAGAGGGAGGTGTTTACACTGTTAGAAATTTTGTTGTCATGCATAACAAGGAAGACTTTAGAGTTAGGAAGGATGATCGCTTTATGATAGAGTTTGATGGAACAACGTCAATAAGAAAAAGTTTGGTTATATCTCAAGGGTTTGTCGACATCCTTTTCTTGGTGGATTTAGATCAAGTCAGGCCTACGGATAACAAATTTCTCATTGGTAATTTTCTATTTTGTATGTTTGTCCGCTTAAATCCCTCACATAGTGTTGCCATAAAAATTGTTACCTCTTAGATGTCGCAGTTATGTGATCTAATGTTGGAAGGATGAATCATAATAAAGCAGGTCAAAAACATTGATTTCTACCGACCAATCAAAAGTTCAGATACATGTTTTTGCATTTGATGCCACAATTTTATAACTCTTATTTGGCCAAGATGTGTTATGAAACTAACCGCTTGATTATATTTTTCCCGTGACATCGAAGTCAATCGACACGTGACTCTACGGGAGGGCTCACGATATATTGATTGAAAAGAAATCAAAACAGCATGTGCACGCGGCGCCGTTGTTGTTACGCCCACATCCGCAAGGCATTATAACAGCTTAGTCACCGTCTATTTACCTTTTGCATAGTATACGCCTTTATCATGCTAAGTTGGTTTTTAATTTTACCTCTCAGATAAGCTCTATTTATCGAGTAGTTCATCCACGCAAATACTAGATGCTGTTGACATTCCTTCCATCATTGCATTGAAAAAGACGGTGGTATGAAATTGTTTGAATATAAAATTTATAGGCGATACGATTCAAACTACTATTAACTTACCAAGGTGTTTTAATTGCTAGAAGTGTTGTGTCTTCAACATCATATTTGGGTGCACACCTCTCTGAACCCAAAGATGGGACAATAGAGAATCCGCTTCATGTGGGCACGCAACCTGAAAAATGATGTCCGCTTGCTTTTCCCTAGCTAATGTAGCCTCCTTAAACCGCATGATATTGATGTATTTTATTTATGCAATCGCGACTTTCCTATGTAAAGCCAAGATTGATGATGCCAGACTAGAAAGGGATGGAATTTTCCGCATGTGAGGTGCAGCTTGCAAGAAAGGAGCTACTAGGAAGGGTGGCCGCTTTTGGTGTGATTCATGTGAAAGACCCATTGAATACCCCGTGATAAGGTGCTATTATATTTGTGACCCATATGTTAGACATTTGTATACATTATATATAATTATTGACATTCATACTTACTATCCACTACATGATCTTTACTGTGTATCGCCGAGCTTGGTATCTCCGATGATACCGTGTAGATCTGGTGGTCCTTTTGATGAGGCTTCGTTAACTTGATAAAGTTTCCAGCCGCATTGTTGACGGACTAAAAAGAGGTACACCAAATTTTAGATTTTATTTGCACCCTACTCCCGCGCCCCATTACTCATGATTTGCTATGCGTGTCTCATGATCACGCCAACTTGCCTTCTCCCATACTCGATCACATTGGCACAACACACTAATTTGAAATCAAAAGTCATACATATTATGAGTATGGGAAGTTTGAGAGTTTTACATGTTGGGCGGTGGACTCACTTCATCCGCCGATTGAAACTGAAAGCTCAAGCACCATTGATAATGAAACCGTTGGACCGCTTGCATCGCCCAAAACCCTAACACCGCTCCATCCGCTGTTACACCGCCTAAAACCTACAGAGAATAAAAAGAACTATAGGTAATCAACCCCTGTAATATACCTATAATAAAAATGTTTGTTCCTTTAGGCCTTTTGCTAATGCAATAAAAAGATACCTGATATGAATGGTTTTCTTATTTTCGAGTGGACCCTCAAGATTCAGACGTTGATGATGAATCGACCCAACGCATAAACGGTTTGTCAAGTCTACTCCCAGAGATGATAAGAAAAAAAAAGGTAATCATGACATAATAAGTTTTAGACAACATAAATACAAAACATTTTAACGTTTTACTTTAGGCCTATTACTTACACAAATGTATCTAGCATGACAAACATTGTTCAATATTTTCGTGGCGGATATTGAACATTCAAACGCGGATATTGAACTTATATTCAGATGGTGACTGTGATGGTCGGACGACACCCACAACTCAAGAAGAAATGAGACTAAGTAGTTACATGTTGTATACCATATTTGGTCAAATATGGTTTTATATCCGCCCACATATTAATACAGCCCCTTTGTATATTTTATGGTCGTTAGTCATGGATGATTCGTGAGTGACCCCGAGCCGATAAAAATTCAATAATCCTTATCAAAATAAACTATTATTACATGAATAATAAATCAGATAAAACCGAAGTTGGGATCCTTTGTTTTTATGTTTGGAAGGCATGAATCAGTAATACGCTTTGTTGCATCATATTCTATTTTGTTTTGATAATTTATTATACTTTTTTGTCGTGCAAAATATTGGTTTTCTCGCTTGACTTGGTTTCGTGTACATCCAATATGAACCGCCGTGAAATGGACGCTACCACAAGATACCAAATGAAAATGCATATTAACAATTATTGTAAAAAAACATACTTTGGGCAAATAACTAATGCAACAACTTATGAATTATATGGAGTACCATTTGTTACCGTTGGCTATAAAAGTTCAACAATATATTATTTCATGTCCATACAAGAAACACATGTGGTTCGTAATGGAAATCGATCACAATACTTTCACACACTTTAATACATGGGTAAAAATGCTTTCGTTGAATTTTGTATTTTTTGGAATTAATTATGATTTTTAACAAACAATATGCAATGGGTTGTAAAAAACAACCACAAACTCACACATATCAAAAAGTATCATGCCCAAGATAATCCATATTATAAGAATAACTTGGATGATCAAAATATTGAAGAAGTTTATGCTAATTGCTACATTGAACAAGATAGTCTTAAATTATATTTGTACCATCACCAACAAACCGTATATTACATGTTACATTATGATATGAAAAGTTTTGTGGTTATGGTATATTAAGTAATTACAAGTGTTAGGTTATGATTGGGGTTGTCAAACAACAAATTGTGAATGTTTATATATGATATTTCATCGCCACTTATTATTAATTATACGATTTTCCAAAACTCTCTCTATTTATATTTTTTTAATGTCCTATCATACATCCGTTTATTTTCATGTTAATTATTTCCTTTAACCATAACAGTTGTCTTACAAATAATTTCATTATAACAATGCAGAGTATTATGTGTTCAGATAATTTGTAAATATAATGTATTGTGCTGTAATCATTATATAACTCAACTTTATAAAATTTTATGCTCATAGCCATTTCACCCACACTTTGATACATTTTTTAAGATGTGGTCTCACAAATTGGTTGTCAAAATCGACAACTAAATGACTTGCAAAATTGAATCGTATAAATCACCATATCAAGAATTGTTTTGCAAAGTGGTACTTTTTAAATTCATGTAGACAATACTTTAATTTAAATATAGTAGTTTGAACCAAGTTAGAGTATAAGTAACCAATGAGATGTGACCAAATGAAGTTGAGTTATGTTTTTTCCGATTAGTATAAGATGCACTCATACTAGCCTTTTTAACCAAATTGTTTCATAAAGATCAAGATCGTATTAAAACTCAATAAGAATCTATAATACATATAGAGACTTACCATGAACTATAAGTATATGCCTTTTCATTGTACACCACACTTATTGCATCGCTAAGTAGTAGAATCCCAATAGGTGATATATTAAACTTATTAATTCATTATCTTACCGACCGCAATATGATTCATGTAAAATGTTAATCAGTCCTTCAAGCATTAAATGGATACAGTACAATTTAGTTTTACAAGTTTACATACCACGATTATGTATGTGATTAAACTCAGATTTGTTCTTGCATTGCAAAGACACGCCGAATACCAAACTCCATCCTCGCCGACATATTGAACAAAACTTTGTTTATTCATTCAAGAATCTGAATCAATGGCAAAGTGGAAAGATGCGTAGTTTCGTGGGTTTACTGATGACACAAAATGTTGGACCATCTACTGGTTTGTCCCATTTATAAGACTTTACTTCCATTATGCAATTACAACAAATCTGCAATAATGCATATCTAATTTTGCATGATCAACATACTTTGTTAGGACAAGAATCACACTCGTAGGCAATTTGACGACCGCCAATGAACCAAATAGATTCAACCTCCAAAAATCGCTTGTTTATAAAAAGAAGATCGGCAGTAATTAGTACTAAAGTCGGAAGTTTATCGATTTTATAATATTGAATATTACCAGAATGGTTATTCCTCGAGGAACACTTTCGATCGTGTGTGCCTAAAAATATCCCACATGGAGCCGCACATGCATCCGCAGTAATTAAACATTTTATAAGTCTTGCATCCTGTTAGTTAACTTATTATAATGTGGTTCTTATCAATGATATTTACCTTTTATTTGCAAGGTACCTCTGGTGTACCATGATATTGGCCCGCCAACATTTGAATGTCAAAATTGCAAGGCTCTTATGTGGTACCAGGAAACATCTAACGTGATCAAAACCTTGTAAACCCAACGCTCGCTTGTCGCCAAGAGGGAAAAGTGCTTCTTTCGATATATAATGAAACACCTTTGCCTTTTAATGAGCTTATGGACTACAAGATTTCTCGAAACTCAAGTTTCAAAGACCGATCAGGTGTATAATGGTATGTTTTGTTACACATCTTTTTGAGCAAAAATAAACCATTCAATTAACACAAGTAGGGTCCATATACCTTTAGAGTAAATGGCCAAAGCTATCATCGAATAGGTTCTCTCGCTGCCTAAACAGAAGGCCAAATTTAAATTTGCGCAACTATACTTTTTGACATCAAAACTGAACTTAAGAACCTAATGGGAATTTTGAAAGCAAAGATAGTGGAGAGTGCGTGGATGCAAATATAGTAGCAAGCCTTATGAAGATGTTCAATCAAACAAATCCAATCACCAAGGCATTTAGAATGGCGGGATTGGTCCGAGACCTATAATTCAGCCACTGAACTATGGCTACTAAGTGGTCGAGGTGCATCTCGGCAATATAACGCACCATCTGTACCGGAAATTGCGCTTGATTACTACAGATTTTGGTGATGGTATTCCCACAAGAGATATTTTGTAAGAAACAAAGAGAAGGGTCAAACGTGTATATCCGATGCATCCGAATACATGGCCCTCCAATATCCATTATTATTTCCATATGGAGAGGACGGGTATCATGAAAAGATATCGTATCACAACAACAAAGGTGTGCGCAAAACCAAAAGGCCTTTTGTTACAATGAAAGAGTACTACTCATACATCATACAACATCGAAATAACCAAGGAACTACATTGCTAAGAGGTGGCCGATTATTGCAACAGCTTTTGGTTGACGATATGCGATCACGAGAGCAAAGGCTAACATGGAATAGGAAAATCAAGATACGCTACGCGGTGGATTTATATAACAACGCAGTGACGCCAGAATAAAGAGGTGATACAAATGCGCGTGGTGGGGAAACGAATCGCCCTACCAAAAGTTTTATAGGCGCCCAAGGTATATGATCCAAAACTACCGTGACGCAATGGCTATATGTCGAACATATGGAAACCCGACTGCTCATCACTTTCACCGCTAATACAAAGTGGCCTAAAATCTCGTAAATGTTAAAGCACATTCCGACCAAAAAGCATACATAACCGCTGCTTAAGCTTATCAATTGTTAAATGATCTTACAAAACGCCATATTTTTGGCAAGTCCCAGGGAGGTAATGCACCTTACCTAATAATGGCAATATGTCCGCTTTTTTATAACAAACTAAGGTATTATCTTATTTGTTTCTCTGCTTTATTTCGCTTGTATATGTAATAGAATTTCGTAAACGCGGACTACCTCATGCTCACATCCTACTATGGCTAGAAGAAAGACTTAAACGAAATCCCCGCCCCAGATAAATGATATAATTACGCGTAAATACCATTTCGAGAGAATGATCCGTACGGTATAAAGTGGTAATCAATTTATGTTACATGGTCCTGGCGTAAAGATGCTAAACATGCACCATGTACATCTGAGGGTAAATGCTCCAAACATTTTCCTAAACTTTTCGTTTCTGAAACAATGGTCGATAGTGATGGTTATGCTATTTATCGCCGGAGGGATAATAAAGCTTACCATATAAAAGGCAAATTCAAATATGACAACAGATATGTGGTTCCTCACAACCGTTATCTCCTTATAAAATACCAAGCCCACATCAACGTAGAATGGTGAAACCAATCAAAGGCAATTAAGTACTTATTCAAGTACTTGAATAAAGTTGTCCGAGAGCCACAATTGTTATACAAGAAAATGTAAAAACAATGGTGGTCGAAGACAAGATTTTGGAGGACTAAATAAAGAATTATTTGAATTGCCGTTTTTAGCTCCATGTGAGGCGTTTACGCTTTTTTTCCTATGACATCCATTACTCGATCCATCAAGAATTAAACTCAATTATCACCGCCAAATCAAGATGCAATCACACTGATTCGTAAAGCTTACCAAAGACTAATTCAAAGTGGAAGGCATCGATAAAACCATGTTCATGATTGGTTTGACTTAAACGCGGTGGATACGGTTTAATAAATACACATATTCGGGAGATACCCCGACATTATGTGGGTATGAGAAAGACAAAATGTGGAAAGAACGAAAGCAAAGATAAATGCATTGGGAGGATTGTTTACTCCCATCCCTTCCGAGAACGATACTATCTTCAATGTTGTTGAACATTGTCGAGGACCTCGATCCTTTGAGAAACTCATGATCATAACGCAGATTATGTTCTACGCTCTGAAGCATGTTTTGCATATGGCCTTTTAAATGATGCATGCGATGCAATATCCGCAAGCGTAATGTGGATGTTCTGACCACGCTCCGCGGACATGTTTGTGACAATTCTATTGTTTTGTGATGTCAGACCTTTAAAATTATGGGAAGAAATCGAATTTTAGCGAGGATATCCTACACAAGAAAAGGAAAATGTTCGACACCCTAACTTGAACCGACTGATGAAATGTTCGAACTATTGTTTGCTTGAAATACAAGAGTTGTTAAATAGTTGGGAAGATCTTTAGAGATTTTCAAGATTTACCACTACTGCACTCCATGCTAACCAATATAGACAATCGCCTCATAAAGAGTACTGGCTTATGATATGAAGAAAGTAAGATTCAACATCAACAACTCCATTCATCATTAAACACCCAACAAATAGCCTAATCTATGAGGAGGTTATTGAATCAGAATGGTAACAAGGAAATTTTACTTTGTGTACGGACCAGAGGAACCGAAAGACATTTTTATACAAGACTATCATCTCAAGGCCGAGATCGTAACGTAAAATAGTGCTTGCCGTCAGATCTTCGTGTATGTATTTATACTAAATTTAAATAAACAACTAACTTACACATATTAAACAATTACGCGAATCGATAAGTGTCATTCAATTGTATAGGCATTGCTTCATTGTTGCTACCAGAGGGAGAACGCTCATAGTCGCTTTGTTATACCACTTGAATTATTAGAAAACAAAGACGGGCAAGCATAAAACAAAACACGCATATGTCGTAACTCATGCAAAAGTGAAACTAATTATTCTGGGATGAAGCTCCAATGACCCAAAAATATGCTTTGAGGCTGGACAAGACTCAGAGATATCTTAGGATATCATGACCTTGAAAGTAGAGAACTAATATTTGGGGGGCGGACGCCTGCTAGAGGCTTACTTTCGCCAAGTGCCGCTGCTATACCAAAAGCAAGGTGCCATTGTTCAATCATGTATAAAACCACCGAAGCAGGGAAGCATTGCAAGGTATTTACCCTTACACGGAGTATGCGGGTCAATGAGTATAGTGAGAATGGATTGCTTGATACTCGAAAAACAGATTTCAATAAATGGGTATTGCCGTGGGAGATGGCAATTGCCAAAGAAATGCAAAGAAGATGAGGACGAGCCATCTTGGATCGAGATTCCTGAAAGTTTCCTAATCCAATCATGGACCGTCCCTATCGAAAATTGTAGCCGTGACATACCCCGATTTTACAACAAGATGCATCGATGATGTGTTTCAAAGAAAGGGCAATCCTAACTCAATGATGATGATACTATCAATGATTATATGTTTAAACAATTAAAAGGGGACTCTCATACATACAATAGCTGGATGAAGTTTGCAAGGCATCTACTGCACAATCTAGATCAAAGATGACTCGTATCTTGAATTTCTAAATTCATTAAATTTTCCCCGATGCCCCACATGAACTTCACTTAAAAAAGGAACTACCCATTATGCTATTACGTAACATCAATCCAAGCAAAGGTCCGTGTAAAGGAACAAAATTGATCATAATGATTTAGGCCAATTTGTTATTCACGCGAACGATCCTTACAGTTCAAATATAGGAGACAATGTCATTATACGTGATTATACTAACATCAACGTTAATCCAAATGGCCATTTATCCTAAAATGGCTATTACCCCTCGTAAGAGCATGTTATGCGATGACTATCAACAAAAGTCAAGGCCAATCATCTAGCGCGAAAACAGCCAAGCTTAACACATGCCCGCCACTTGGAATGGCGGACCGTGAATCCAACTAAAACTTAAGCACTTAAATCAATGAAGATCGAGGAGTATAGGGTCCCCCGGTCGTTATGTCCCAAATGAAGCTATGCAATGGATCAATCAACGATATAATGACGTAGAAGTTTGAACTAAAAGTGATATGATTTGTTTATTATAACTACGTAAATATCAAACAAACACAAAGGCTAAAATGAAATGAGAGGAAATTAAAAGATAAAATCTATTAAATAAACGCTATCACTATAATTAAAATGATGTTTTTGTTTTATGTTTTTACTAAACTCAAATTAAAATCTACGACGCATAACTAAACGTGAAACTAAATCAATATTAACCCTAAAAATATGAAAATGATGTTTTTACAATCATAATGATAGAAGAAAATTTATAGAAAAAGAAAATTATTTTTAAAACTAATTATCTAATTTAAAACTATTTTTAACTATTAATTAATTACCTAAAATGCAAGAAAATAGGAAATTAGGCTAGAAAAATAAGATTAAGACTTAGAAAAATCTAAAATATCAAAATAGAATTTTCAAAACTATTTTTGTATTTTTTCTGATTATTTTTCTATTTTCTAGGAATTTTAAACTATTAAAAACTAATTTAATTACTAAAAATTACCAAATAAACTATGAAAAATCTGGAAAATTACTTTTTTCACTATTTATATTTATCTAAACCTAAGAAAATTGAAATATTATTTTTTTGAACCTTTTCTCAATTTTTGTATTAAATGCTATTTAAAAAGTGCTAAAAACTAATTAAAATCAAGAAAAATAGAAAACAAAATTTAGAAAATTCTCAAAATTTCAGTGGAAACTCTAAATTAATATTAAGAAGCTATGAAAATTGGAAAAACAGTAGGCTATGTGGAAGAAAATGAATCGATGAATCAAGTGCCTATGGAAATAAGCACTTGATAAGCAAATGAGCAAAATAAGCAATCCACTCCATCATGTAATATAATATGCAAAAGTAACCAAAATACAACTAAAAGCAACAAGCTACAGCTACTGAATTGCAAGATACAAGGGTTTGATGATTATGAGTTTAAGCTAAAACAGTTTCTATGTGTCTACTTGCAGACCAAAAATAAGCACCCAAATAAGCTACAAATTAAAATCCAATTATTAAGACTTAAACTAAACCTAGGTAACTACTTGTAACCAAAAGACCAAACTTTGAAAAGCTTTTGTAAGCCCTGCAAAGCTGCACAAAAGCCGAGAAACCACTCGATTTGATGCACAGTAAGCACCGTGTACTAACTTTGAGCTTTTGTACAAGCTTATCCAAGGCTAGAGCTGTAAAAAGCATGAGGTCCTATAGACCTCCTAAGACTACTTATAACCAAAATTCACACCTTGGAAAGCTTTTTAATAAGATTCAGGCAATAACTGCAAGATCTCAAGACAAAACCAACTTTTTGACATTTTGACTTTTTGAAAATGTAAAACACGCTTGACTTTAGTGAACTTTTGATCCAATTTAATGACTGATATTGATCTCTTTTGATGAAATGAGGATGAAGCAAGCTTTGTTTAGACTTTTACGACAAAAATAAGGTTTTGCAATTCAAAATCCACAAATGTATCACCAATAAGACATGATTTCAAGAGATATTGACTTTTAATGTTTTACATGCAAAAATTTGGACAGATATGAACTAGTTTGAGTCACATAAACATAGACCAAAGAATTATCATACAATGAACTAACTTTTAAACAGACACTTTACAAACCAAACACTCCTCTTTAACTTCTAATTTTAATCAAATCTAATCCAATCTCTAATATAGCTAATTTTATTGATCAATCTAAGTTATGCTAACTTAATGAACATGCATGAACAAGTTTTAATGATTAAAGCCACAAACACAAGTATATGCAAGAATCTTGAGAATCACTTACAAAAGGTCCAAGACCACTATGGCTCGCCACACATGAAACCAAGAACACTATCCTAATTTATTCAACCCAATGCTTCCATTTCAACCCATTTCCAAATTTTGAACCAACAATACCTCTGCACTCCATTTTGCTCCTTGCTTTGACTTTGTTGACCAAATTGCAAAGTTGTATGAATTGTGCAAATAAGCTTATACAAAGCTTTAACAAGCTTATTAGAGCTTGTTTGCTTTAAAGTAGACCGCTAATGCTTTGATAATGAATTTGATATGAGAAATGCAACAAGTAGTTAAAAAAAATGGAAACCTAACTTGACTCGAGATTGATGCTTAATTATAATTGAAATACATCGGAATGCCTTTTCTCGAAAGTACAAATAAACTTTAAAACATAACTAAAAACTACTACTTAAGATGCTAAGTTTAAAACTACATACAATTTTAAGAAACTAAAACTAACTCCTCTCTAGCTTCCTTCGTCTTTTTTATAATCCCAAGCTTCTTCTCACCGAGCATTTCCACCGCAATCTCCACCATTGATGGCTAGAATCAATCCCCGCCCTTAATCTTGTTTTCAAATTATGGGTCCGATATTGAGACAGTGGTTAAGATGCATTAAATGCAATGGGATGGGTAGGTGAGTGAGGAGACAATGGGTGTAGTAGGTACATGGAGGTTTGAGGAGGGGGGGAGTGCACAAGATTGTCTGGGACAGTAGTTAGGGCTGGTTTTTTATTTAAATTGTCGGGTTGGTCGGTTAAGGTTTGGACCTGCAAAACAAATGGGCTAGGGGTGGTTTATTTGGGTCAGATTTAAAGTAGGGTCCGCTTTTATTTTTATGAGATTATTAACACCAAGGACCAAAATGTAAATCTTTGAAAGATGAGGGACCCAATCTGTAAATTATGAAGAGTGATCCAAGGGTTTGTTTTGCCAATATTTAATAGTCCAAGGGTTAGTTTTGACATTTTGAAATTCCCAAGGACTAATTTTGACCAATTTAAAAGCTCAGGGACCAAATCGTAATTTTCAAAACTTTAGATTTTCCACCAAAGGACTAAATATGACAATTTATGATTTTAAAAAGACCTTTGGTGACTTTTCTTTTGAAGTTTTGGCTCAGTGGACTATTTTGACAATTTTATAAACTTGGGGACTAAAATCGCAATTTTGCAAATTTGATATGTTTTTCATCCGATTTGATATTTTGCATTTAAAACACATAAAACACTGATTTGTGATATTTTGATCATTTTGATGTGTTTCTGGGTGTTTTCAGATGATTTTGCAGTTTATTTTGTACAAAAATGATGAGTATTTAGTCACTCATCAATCCCCACATCGAGATATTGCTAGTCCTAGCAATCTTTTGAGAAAAACTTAATGGATTTATGCCTCTTTACCAAAATCCATTACTCGAGTAGCCAAATGTTTCAGTTCAAGCAAGAACCATGGTACACCGATAACCACGTGATTTTGAGCAAACCAAAACCTTCCAACGGATTTGATTTGTCTTTACCAGGTTTACTCCTTCGACTAGCCAACTCTTAGATAAATTATCGAATTATCTTTGGTGAGTCGATACCAATTATGGATTTTCCACGCCTTTACCACAAGCCATAACCTTAAGGCTAGCCAATCTTCACTTTTTAGGACATGGTGAGTTGAGAACCATACAATTTTGGGCAAATTGCAAGCCATATAAACGGATTTGAGAAATCTTTACCAAGAGCCGCTTGCTCTCGATTAGCTAACTTTTGTCTTACGCATGCGCGATCGATAACTAAAATGAGTAAGTGCAAAACACTTACTCCAAAAAATTTTGGCCAAAAACGGAATTGGGCGTATAATTACATGATAAAATTCGTGAGAATTCCCCCCACACTTAGAAATGAATATTGACCTCAATATTCAAAGATTTTATGCGTTATGCCGTAAAACAAAGAACGTGGAAAGGAAATACTACGCCATTATTTAGAAAGAAGATTTTTGAAACTTATATACAAGTGTGGGGCATCTCCCCCACACTAGAGTGGTAGAAAGTAGAAAGAAGTCGTAAAATATGGGTGAAACCCATATGGCATGCTATGTTTTGATTATCGAAGTCGCTAGCTTGACTCGATCCCCGCATTCATTGGTTCATGGGGAAAGTTTGAAGATCCGAGACAACCATGGATGGAATGTCCTCTCCAAAATAATGCTTCACTCGATGACCATTCACTTTGAAATTAGGACCATCGGTTTGAGATAACTCAATGGTACCATAAGGATAAACCTTAGTGATAGTAAATGGACCGCACTCAAATGATTTTAATTTTCCCGAGAAAATCTTCAATCTTGAGTTGAAAAGAAGGACTCGATCACCGACGCTGAAAACGCGGTTTTTGATTTTTGAGTCATGAATCTTCTTTGTCTTTTGTTTATAGATCAAAGAGTTCTCGTAGGCTTGATCACGGAGTTCATTTAATTCATTCATTTGAAATTTCCGATGATCACCACCGTCTGAACATCAAAGTTAGCATGCTTCAAGGCCCAAGATGCCTTGTGCTCGAGCTCTACCGTAGATGGCACGCCTTCCCGTACACCAAATTGTATGGAGTGCACCGATGGGTGTTTTATAAGTCGTATGGAAGGCCCGTAGTGCGCCATCTAACCTATCCGACCAAGAGGCACTTTTGCCAACCGCCCTTCCGTAATTTTTTATCCCCGTTGAAACTTCCACTTGCCCACTTGTTTGTGGTGGTACGCAGTGAGAGGTACGGTGAGTTACACCATACTTTGCATGACTCTTGCAAATTGGTCATTGCGAAATGCGTACTCACGATCATCGATGATGGCTCGTGGAGTTCCAAACCTAGCAAAGAGAGACTCAAGAATTTCACAACAACTCGGCATCGCCGTGGGTAAAGCCTTAGCTTCAACCCATTTCGACAAGTAGTCAACGGCCACGAGAATGTATTTGTTACCATGGGAAGAAGGAAACGGCCCCATAAAGTCAATAACCCTGATGTCAAAATCTCACACACTTGAATGGCGCTTTTATGCATTTCATTCCTTTGAGATATTCCCGTGACGCTGACAAGCGCCACAGTTTTGACGAATTCATGGGCATCCTTGTAGATCGTGGCCCAATAGAATCCAGAATCAAACACCTTCTTGGTGTAGTGGGGCTATGATGTCCCCCGAGAGGTCCGTAATGGCAAGCTTGAGAATGTCAACGCTTCCTCGACCATATACACATCACGGATGACTTGATCCGCAAGATTTTAAACAAGTAGGGTCGCCCCGTAAATAATGTTTCACATCTTGAAGAATTTATTTTTCCGTGGGGACGACATCCCTTTCACCACAAAGTTACCCGCATGGTAATTTGCAAAGTCAACAAACCATGGGGTAGAAGAGTCTCCACGAAAAGAAACCATATTGAGTGTTTCGAGAGGAAATGTTTCATTAATTTCCTTTTTCTCTAACACATTCGTGAGGGTTCTCTAATCGAAAGGTGATCACAGCCGTGTTCTCAGCCCTTTTTTATCACGGATAATGATATCAAATTCTTGTAGAGGAGAACCCAACGAAAGCAATCTCGGCTTGCATCTTGTTTTGCAAAGAGATATTTGAGAGCCGAAAGTGATCCGTATACACCACGATTTGGTCAATATAAGATATGTTTAAATTTCAAACGCATACACCACAGCCTAACAATTCTTTTCTCAGAGTGGTGTAATGGGTCCGATTTCAAATATCGCTTTGTTTCGTAGAATGATCAATAAAATGCTTGGTTTTGCGTTGCCCCAAGACTGCACCGATAGCAAAATCACTCGCATCGCACATGAGCTCGGGGTAAGTCCTGGGGCAATAGAATGGGTGCTTCCGTAGCTTTTTCTTAAGTGTTTCAAAAGCTTCGATTACTCTCAGAGAGAAGATGAAAGGAGCATCTTTTTCGAGAAGATGGTCATAAAATGGGCGCATTTTAGAGAAATCTTGAATGAATCTACGATAAAACCCAAGATGACCTAGAAAACTCCTAACACCTTTAATAAGAGTAGGATGAGGTAGTTTAGCAATGACATCAACTTTTGCTCTATCTACCTCAATCCCATTCTTAGAAATCTTATGGCCAAGGACAATGCCCTCTTTGACCATAAAGTGGCTCTTCTCCCAGCTTAGACATAGATTGTGTCTTCACACCTTTTAGCATTTTGTCTAAGGAGAGACAGTTCCAACGAGTCCCCAATGACCGCGAAGTCATCCATAAACACCTCCATTGTTTCCCCGATCATGTCGTGGAAATTTGCCATCATACATCTTTTGAACGTGAGCATTACATAAGCAAAAAGGCATACGCCTATAGGCAAACGCCCCGTATGGGAGGTGAATGTGGTTTTCTTGATCCAATGGATCAATGGGGATCTGAAGTAACCCGAGAAACCATCAAGGAAACAATAGTACTGCTCCCCGCTAATCTCTCAAGCATCCGTCCATGAAGGGTAGAGGAAATGGTCTTTACGTGGCTTCGCTTAACTTTCGATAGTCAATGCACACATCCATCCCGAACCAATCGAGTCGGAATCAACTCGCTTTCTTCATTCGTGACAACAAGTAATGCCACCCTTTTGGAACGAATGAATTGGCTAACCTAAGGACTATCGAGATCGGGTAAATCAGCCAAGATCAAGAAGTTTGAGAACCTCTTGTTTATAACCTCGTGAATCTTAGGATTCACCCTTCTCTCGACTCGATCAGCTGGTTTGAAGTCATCCTCCATTAAGATTTTGTGAGTACAAAACTCGTGGTTGATACCCTTAATATCGAGAGTTTCCAAGCAATTGCTTGCTTGGTGACTTCAAGACCTTTATGAGCAAATTTTCTCCTCCTCACCAAGTCTTTAGAATAATGACGGGTAATTTATCATCACCCTCCAAGAATGCATACTCAAGATGAGGAGGTAGGTCCTTTAGTTCAACTCGAAATTCTTCAAGTGGATGATTAATGATTTGATTTCCTCAATTGTGATTTTCTCGAGGAGTGAAGGTAATGGATCTTCATTAAGCAATTGCTCAAGATAGAGAATATCCCCTTCCGAATCATACACACCATCAATTCCAGGCGGAATTGATTCATCGCAGTTCGTGAATTCATCGATCTCTTCCGTAGGAAGTCACCTCCCTCAAACGGATGGGAAGAGCTCACAATAGATGAGAAGATGTGGGTGGATTGGAATCCCACCACGTAATTATGAAGATAACCAAGAAACTCTTGAGAGTACTCCTCTAAAGCAATATCAATTAAATCGACTCGACAATTGATTCAGTATCATAATTTGAGGAGTACCTTGAAGTCCGATCGAGGTTAAAGGTAATACCTTCATTACCCACACGTAGAGTGATCTCTTGCTCAAACACATCTATAAGAGCACATTCGCCCCTAGGAATCCCCCCAACAATGAGGGGAACTCCAGGGTCAAGATCGAAATCAACCACCACAAAGTCACCGGAAATGGAACTTTCCTACTTTCACAAATACATCCCTACGATGCCAAGAGGACGCGAGATAGAACGACCGCAAGCTCAAGAGTCATGCAGTAGGAATAAGTTCCTAAGAGAAAGTTTCTTCCACATCAGTAAGGCATCGATTGATGCTTGCACCAAGATCGCAGGGCAAAGCATTCAATCATCCCGTGAAAAACAAGGAAGAAGAAATTTTCCCGATCTCCTAGCTTCTGAAGCTTCTTTAACAAGATGCCGAGCAATTTTCGCTCAAAGGAGTTTAGCCATTTAATGCAAATTTCTCTTTGTTGCTCAACATGTGTTTCAGAGTAGATGCAAACTTGGGCATTAACATGATGGCATCCGCGAAGCTTATGTCAAAGTGTAGCCTTGGAAAATTTGAAAGAATTTTTCCATCCGATGACTAGCTTTCACGGAGCTTTTGCTCATGTAAGCTTGAGGGTAAGGAATAGAAGTTTTGATTTAGGGTCAACAACCGAGGTTCAAAAACAACTCCGTGGATTGGTTTTGGGACAACTCGGTGATGATATTATTGGCACTTCCGCTATTAGTAGGAAGTTCCTGTCCTTTGTCACTGTGTTCGCTTTCCACTACCTTCGAGAGAGGAAGAAGAGGTAGTAGGAACAATGGGTCCGTATAAGAAGCACCACTGGTTGTGATCGCTTTGCATCACTCGGATTAGCGATCGTGTTGCTAGGTAGAGTACCCGAGCCCGAGGGTCGCATCATTTAAAGACTTCTTGATGTCAAAGAATCTGGCAACCAACAACCCATTCATTTCTTCTTGGGATTTCATGAATTGTTTCAACAACTCATGATGATGCCCAGCTTGGAACAATGGCTTGATTTTGCAGTGGAAATTCGCCTCTATTGTTAGGATTAGGGCCTTGATTCCAAAATTTCTTTGATTATTGCCATGAAAATACCCTTGGTTGAAATTTCCCACTGGGTTTCTATTGTAATTTCCTTGATGTTGGAAATTTTGATTCTGATTTTGAAAACCGTTGTTTTGATTGAAATGACCTTGCTTTTGAAAACCTTGGTTGGTCCTGCTTTTGATTCTCGACATTCGTTTTGATTTTGATTGAAACCGGAGGTCCAGAGTAGTGGTTCGATCTGGTTCTGGCCCACAGAGCACGATATTGATTGCCTCCTTGATTAGACATCCCGCACAAAGATTGGTTTCAAAAGGGTTACCATCGGTGGCCATACAGTATATAGTAAGCATGGGGCCACCACAAAAACACGCACTTCCACTTTCTAACTTCAAAAGGAGAGAAGTTTGTGAAAGAGACTTTCTTTGATTGGAGAGAATCAAAGCTTGATAGTTTCCTGAGTTTGTCAATCTTAGCATCGGGCTAGACTCCACTCATGGCGAAGAAGAAGAAGGACCAACACCGACTGGGAAACAACCGGCTTGCTCGCAAGCAGGTGGACTTTAGACTTGTTTCATTATCGCTAAAGCTTCTTTGACAGTTTTGCTTAGGAAATTTCCTCCAGCGGAGGAATTGAGAGAATCTTGGTCGACGATTGACTCACTCCATTGTAGAAAGTATCGAAGTTGCATCAACCTGAGAAACCGTAGTGAGGACATTTGCGGCAATTCCTTGAAACGATCCCACGATTCATCAAGGATTCATCAAACTTCCGAGTGAACTTGATGATTTCATTTTTAAGACTCGTGGTCTTGGAAGGTGGATAGAATTCATTTACAAATTTCTTCACCGTGATCTTCCCATGTCTCTATTGATTTAGGTTGCCAAGCCAAATCCGCTTGCCCTCAGAGAAAACGGGAATGGGTAAAGCTTAACAAAGATCAAATGGGACATTCTTATACTTGATGGTAGATGAAATCTTGTTAAACCATCGAATATGAGCATGAGGATCGCCCCGCCAAAACCAAGAATCTGATTAGAGGTTACAAGATTCAAAGACCCGGTCTTGAGTTCAAAGTTTTCAGCCACCGATGGTCGGCATTAACGATAGCATCTCCATACCCGCCGATGGTGCCTGGAGAAGCTCGCATATAGAATCTCATCCGCCATTACAATGGAGTATATAATAACCGGATCTCAGATCCGACCGGCTGAGCAGAAGTCTACGAACACTTCTGGAATCTTGACAAGCTCACCTAAATGGGCTCACAGATCTAGAAGAGCGAAAAGATATTCAGAGTTAACTCTAAGGAAACCCGTGAGTTAATGAGAGAAATGGAATTATGAAAATCTTCGTGATGATGATGAGAATTATGAAGACGCTTTTGTAAAAATGGGGTGAGAAGAGTATTTATGGTTTTCTCGGTTCAAACGCCGATATCACAACAAAATCAATTAACACAAAATCGAGGCAAAACACAAATGTTGAACTTAACCAATAATCCAAGATGAATGGCTTCTTTGGAAAAGGTACACCAATCACAAGGACACAAAGGCAAGTTTTAAATCTTTAGTTCTGGAACTTATTATGGTCGCACCCCCAGCTAGGTAGTGCAATCGCTTGGTTTGCGGTGGTAATCTTTTGTTGTTAATTATTAAAGAAAACGACGATTCTTTTGTATTTTTATTTTGATACATATATAGAAACAAAAGGAAAAATATTTTTGTGTTTTATAAGTTTTTGGTTGTTTTGGGTTTTGGATTTTTAGAAGAAAATATGGATATATATATATACAGAGATGGATGATATAAACAAAGAGTGAGTATTCAAACAACTAATCGCACACGAAAAATAGATCACATTGCCCCCGCAGAATGCGGCTTAAAAATTTGATGCGCAAAACAGCTTCAGTTAAATCACACAAGCCCGCCACTTGTGAATGGCGGATCAGAATCCAACTTAAACTCGCATAATAAATCAATGAAGATCGAGGAGTATAGGTTCCCGGTCGTTATGTCCAAATGAAGCTATGCAATGGATCAATCAACGATAGTGATCGGAGAAGTCGAATCTAAAAGGATATGATTTGTTTATTATAACTACGTAAATATCAAACAAACACAAAGGCTAAAATGCAAATGAGAGGAAATTAAAAGATAAAATCTATTAAATAAACGCTATCACTATATTTAAAATGATGTTTTTGGTTTTATGTTTTTACTAAAATCAAATTAAAATCTACGCGACGCATAAACTAAAAAGTGAAACTAAATCAATATTAACCCTAAAAATATGAAAATGATGTTTTTACAATCCTAATGATAAAAGAAAATTTATAGGAAAAGAAAATTATTTTTAAAACTAATTATCTAATTAAAAACTATTTTTAACTATTAATTAATTACCTAAAATGCAAGAAAATAGGAAATTAGGCTAGAAAAATAAGATTAAGACTTAGAAAAATCTAAAATATCAAAATAGAATTTTCAAAACTATTTTTGTAATTTTATGATTATTTTTCTATTTTCTAGGAATTTTAAACTATTAAAAACTAATTAAATTACTAAAAATTACCAAATAAACTATGAAAAATCTGGAAATTACTTTTCTACTAATTATATTTATCTAAACCTAAGAAAATTAAATATTATTTTTTTGAACCTTTTTCTAATTTTTTGTATTAAATGCTATTTAAAAAGTGCTAAAAACTAATTAAAATCAAGAAAATAGAAAAATGTACTAGAAAAATTCTGAAAATTTCAGGGAAACTCTAAATTAATATTAAGAAGCTATGAAAATTGGAAAAACAGTAGGCTATGTGGAGAAAAATGAAACTGATGAATCAAGTGCCTATGGAAATAAGCACTTGATAAGCAAATGAGCAAAATAAGCAATCCACTGATCACAGAAGCTATAATATGCAAAAGTAACCAAAATACAACTAAAAGCAACAAGCTACAGCTACTGAATTGCAAGATACAAGGGTTTGATGATTATGAGTTTAAGCTAAAATGCTTCTATGTGTCTACTTGCGCACCAAAATAAGCACCCAAATAAGCTACAAATTAAAATCCAATTATTAAGACTTAAACTAAACCTAGGTAACTACTTGTAACCAAAAGACCAAACTTTGAAAAGCTTTTGTAAGCCCTGTGCAGGCTTGCACAAAAGCTGAGAAACCACTGATTTGATGCACAGGGCACCAGGTACTAACTTTGAGCTTTTGTACAAGCTATCCAGTAAGGCTAGAGCTAAAAACAGTTATGAGGTCCTATAGACCTCCTAGAAGACTACTTATAACCAAAAATTCACACCTAGGAAAGCTTTAATAAGATCTCAGGCACACCTGCAAGATCTGCACAAACCAACTTTTGACATTTTGACTTTTTGAAAACAGTAAAACAGCTTGACTTAGTGAACTTTTGATCCAATTTAATGACTGATATTGATCTCTTTTGATGAAATGAGGATGAAGCAAGCTTTGTTTAGACTTTACGACAAAATAAGGTTTTGCAATTCAAAATCCACAAATGACACTCAATAAGATATTTCAAGAGATATTGACTTTTAATGTTTTACATGCAAAATTTGGATGATATGAACTAGTTTGAGTCACACAAACATAGACAAAGAATTATCATACAATGAACTAACTTTAAACAGATACTCTTACAAACCAAACACTCCCTTTAACTTCTAATTTTTAATCAAATCTAATCCAATCTCTAATATAGCTAATTTTATTGATCAATCTAAGTTATGCTAACTTAATGAACACGTAATGAACAAGTTTTAACAGATTAAAGCCACAAACACGTTGTATGCAAGAATCTGAGAATCACTTACAAAAGGTCCAAGACCACTATGGCCTGCCACACATGAAACCAAGAACACTACCCTAATTTATTCAACCCAATGCTTCCATTTCAACCCATTTCCAAATTTTGAACCAAACAATACCTCTCTGCACTCCATTTTGCTCCTCTTTTGTTTTGACTTTGTTGACCAATTGCCAAAGTTGTATGAATTGTGCAAATAAGCTTATACAAAGCTTTAACAAGCTTATTAGAGCTTGTTTAAGCTTTAAAGTAGATCAAGCAATGTTTTGATAATGAATTTGATATTGAGAAAATGCAAATGTTAGCAAAAAATGGAACCTAACTTGACTGAGATTGATGCTTAATTATAATTGAAATACAATCGGAATGCCTTTTCTCAGTACAAATAAACTTTAAAACATAACTGAAAACTACTTAAGATGCTACAAGCTTAAAAACGACATACAATTTTAAGAAAACTAATACTAACTCCTCTTCTAGCTTCCTTCTTGGTCTTTTTATAATCCCAAGCTTCTTTCTCACTCCTCCGAAAGCATTTCCCACCAAGTAATCTCCACCATTGATGGGCTAGAATCAATCCTCGCCCTTAATCTTGTTTTGCCAAATTATGGTCCGATATTAGAGATGGAAAGAAGATGCATTAAATGCAATGGGGATGGGTAGGTGAGGTGGAGGAGACAATGGGTGTAGTAGGGTGGTTATGGGAGGTTTGAGGAGGGGGGAGGTGCAGACAAGATTGTCGGGGGACAGGGAAGAGGGGGCGGGTTTGTTTATTTAAATTGTTGGGTTGGTCGGGTTAAGGTTTGGACCGGGTAAAACAGTTTGGGCTAGGGGTGGTTTATTTGGGCTTGGGATTAGAGTTAGGGTCCGGTTTATTTTGTGAGATTATTAACACCAAGGACCAAAATGTAAATCTTTGAAAGATGAGGGACCCAATCTGTAAATTATGAAGAGTGATCCAAGGGTTTGTTTTGCCAATATTTAATAGTCCAAGGGTTAGTTTTTGACATTTTGAAATTCCCAGGACTAATTTGACCAATTTAAAAGCTCAGGGACCAAACTGTAATTTTCTCAAAACTTTTAGATTTTCCACCAAAGGACTAAATATGACAATTTATGATTTTAAAAAGACCTTTGGTGACTTTTCTTTTTGAAGTTTTGGCTCGGGGACTATTTTTGACAATTTTATAAACTTGGGGACTAAAGTACCTGCAATTTTTGCAAATTTGATATGTTTTCATCGATTTTGATATTTTGCATTTAAAACACATAAAACACTGATTTGTGATATTTTTATCATTTTGATGTGTTTCGAAAGTGTTTCGTGATGATTTTGCAGTTTATTTTGTACAAAAATGATGAGTATTTACACACTCATCACTTACTTTACGTTAGCCCTATTTGCCTACTGCCTCACGTGTTTGCACATGGACAACTTTATGTGTATTGTCTAGAGTTACCACTCTTGACGGCCTTAAGATACTAATGATTGAAGACAAAGACCCTAGACTTAAGAATTGCACACGTAACATTGTTTTCAAAGAAGCTTTCAGAGTCTCTGCCTTAGCATATCTATGTAATGTTCAGATATTAAATATAATAAGGTGGTACATTTTATTTCATATATGCATTGTTTGTGTTTCCATATTCAGATACACATAATAAAATTTGAATGGCAACACCTATGGATAGTTCAAAGACATGTATTTATTATAACTTTATTACTTGCCACAAACATTCATAAACTTTATAGTATTGGCCCAATTATTAACAGTGGTCCATTATCTATATTCTCATGTTAAAAGACACATAATAAATTGTTAACACCCATATCAAAACCTAACTGCATACTCATCAAGTGCTATTATTGCAGATAATATTAATAATATGCACAAATGTTCACATAAATATATAATAAATTTATTTTATGATTTATTAGGAGTTACATGCCCTTTATTAATTTCAAGTCAGTTCAAAAGTTTGATAAGACATTTAAAAACCAACTTATCTCAAAGAATATACACATCTCAACTCCTTTTTTATCATACGAAATCGATATCCACATTCTAAAACTATGTCATTCAGTAGGGATGTCATCTCACACTACTTTCATATGCCCTTACATCGAGCTGCAAAATGCTTTCATGTTGGTTCGTCTCTTTTTAAAGTGCATTGTCGATCGGTTGGAATTAAATCTTAGCCATATCGAAAACTTCTCGCTTTAGAAAAGTTAATTAACTATTTTCAGGTTAGCAATTAATTGACACTAAATTTTGTTTCTGATTTTCATACCACAAACCCGATTTGAATCGCAATCTTCAATGTTTCCAGATAAAATAATGATTTCAATCTTATAAAAATGGTTTTGCCTATTCGCTAATATATACATATTTTAAGTCACAAACATTAACATTTAACCATGCTTTTTATAGTATGCATTCATATGTTTTCTATATTGTGATATCCAACTTGGTTTTCATAGGGCAAGGAAGGTGATTCAAAAACTAATGAAAATATGCAAGACATAATTACAAACCGCAGGAAGAAAAAGACGGATAAAGGAAGATCCAAAGATTAGCAATTACTTAATAACACGAAAAAATTAAGACAATGCGTTTTTCAAAGCTACATACGAAAAAAAAGCATCAATTTGGATTTGTCGTTAGCATCGCCAATAGTTCCGATGTGGAACCGCTTCGGGTTATATATCCTAACAATCATGCAATCTGTGAGCATATAGAGTTCTCTTATGGCAAAGAACTATAAGGAGCAATAACAATGGAAAGCTTATTGATACCTAAACTCAAGTGTTCAAGTAGTATTTTTAACGAGTTATTTTCATAGATTTCCTTCTTGAAGTTTGGTATGTTATTCTCTACGCTTTTAAAATGAATAATGCTTAAACCGCAATTTGCGCCCTTTTTGTTTGGTCAGTTTAATAATGCATACCCCAACCGCTGTTATTATAATACCGCTTAAGTCAAGATAAAATATCAAAAGTCAATAACTAATAAACCGCATACCTTATTGATTTAAGTTTATCATCGCAGTGTATTTTGACCGCTTCTCTCATTGACTGGAGTGTCTCATTATTTGCGTATACGAAACCAAAACACCCATCAAGCTTGAAACATCGTTATAACACCAACTCTCATATCATCGCAATATCCTCGACGTTTCCATTATTTGCATCACCTAAAGCCACATCGATATTCACCTACCCATCGCATGTATAACACGTCAAGTTATTAGATCAATTAATGAGCCGTAAATCATCCAACAAATACACTTTCCTATGCAAGTGACTAATACCCTGACAAAAAACGAATATTCTCATGACTTCAACTAAATACAATTTGTCACGCCTCACCGTTATTCAGGTCACCTATTATCTATATCTAAACCAAGAACAAGATTCAAAACAAAAGGAAAACAAATTAATATTTCAGTTTTGTTCAACACACTTTAATATATTTAAAGATCTACAAATATCTCATGTTCTTGAACTCATAACCTCATAAATCTATAAGAAGACAAGCTTCTTTTTTACAAAAACAAAACTAAAACAAGACAAAACCTTCGCCACCCGATACGCGTCATTAATCTTTATCGAAACTTCGCTTCTATATATATCCGAAAAATTAAAAGGGAAAGCTCGAAACATAACTTTTTAACCTCCCTTTCATTGGTTTAATCATAAACAAAACAATAACACACTTAGAAACATACATGAACTCCTCCAAAGGATCTTGAAGCAATAAAGGTTCTTTGTTGATAGACTATGCTACAGATGACAAACTAGGTAAAGGTATGGTGTGAGTTAATGTTTGTCATGTCTGATTCATATAGTGCGTATCCTGATACATATCTTGGAGCAAACTAAGTCTTTTCATGTTTCAAGGTGCTTATTTGAGATAAACTTGAATGGCTTTTAGACCCAGTAAAATCTTAAAATACACAAAGACTAGCTATCCTGTCACATTTTTCATCCACATAGCATCTTTTACAACATAAGCATATCCAAACACTATTTCATGAAGTGCTTATTTTCGATTTGCTTGTCAAAAGATAAATTAAACAATGCCAAAACATCTATAATGCTTCTAAACTTTATAATGTAAAATCATTGAACCCCAAAAATGCTCAAACCCCTAACAGGATTATCACTAAAAATCAAAATTGATCTTACACTTATTCAAACCGTGATCAATGATTACCAATCTCAACATAAAAACAACAAAAAGATTCGAGCTTTATAATGCAAAATTAATAAACTATGATCAAATTATCATTAAAACATATACTTGTTTTTCGTGATTGAATCGAAACTAACATAACACAATATCAATTATAAATCAACAAACGTTCTAAAGTAACAACCTTGCAATAAATTATAACGTTTAAACATTCGCCCTTTCAATCTATCATATTCAAATAGAATACCTGAGATATTAGGCTCAATCAGCAGATAATCAAGCACTTTATAATAGCCCTCAATAATATTTGATTGCTTAACATTTATTTTGATTGATTTTTCGATTGATTGAAAACCCTAGATCGGAGGTTTGAATGTCACCGTGTGTTGGACCAAGTAAAGTGAAATAGATGTGTGAAACACTTAAAGTCAACACACACATTACTTGACCATTTTATAACAAAAGTAAATAACTAAATAAAAAACTTGCCTTCTTCAAGTTATTAGACCATCAAATCTAAAAGCAAGAACCTGATGATTCATCAGCTTTAATCCATTCATAATATATATACTTATAGTTAAGATACTAGAGTAGCAGTCAATAAAACCATTCATACAACCATAAAATTTACATCAAAACACAACCCCCCACATCTTCCTACGCTTCTTCATCTTCTGAATCATCAGCCTCATCCAAGTCATCCAAAAAATCCTCCTTCTCCGCCAAACTCCGACGACATAGCACCAACAACTGAGCAAGCAAGTCAATCTTCCTTCGATCCTTCAACCGATCTCACGAAGGGCATACTCACCGCTGTTCGAATCGCATTGAAAGAAACAATCTTCTAGCCTCATCGGCTGTACATTTCTTCTTTTTAGCAAATCTCGAGAATGGTGCTCTCTTCTCCCCAGCTTCTCGAATCAACTTCTTCTCCTCTGCAATGTCTTGCATAATCAAAAGCCTAAAAGCATCGCTAAGCTTCCCTGATTCGTGGCGCTTTCATTTCACAATGTTAGGTGTGGAAGACATTTTCCGATTTGGGTTAACTTATGATGGTATAGGGTTAAGTTATGATGGTTGTGTTTCTGGTTTTGTAAGTATACATAATTACAATGTACTAACTCATAAATTGCACATATAATTACAAAAAAAAAACACTCAAGAGGCATTGGCAAATTTAATTTGGGTGTTACTGTAGCTCTTTCATATTCTTCATGCAAAAATGATATGCAAGATTTATGAAGTTATCTCATTTTGCAATTCAAACCCTTCATCTTTTAAGTAGATCTAAACCAGTCCCTATATATACAATGCTTTGGCATTAACATCCTAATTTAAAAAAAACATAATGGTAATAACTTATAGATTATCTTTATATTTATATACTAACATTTCCAATATGTGTTAAATGAAACTTGAAATAAAATTAATCTAATTTAAATACACCAAGTATATCATTTGCCATGAAATAAATATACATTTCTTTGACATATCATCATTCCAAAAACAAACAAAACATTCAAATTATTAAAACCAACCAAAGTACCTAAACCCAAACAACTACTTAAACTCATTCATCTTAATGGCATTAGCTTCTTCCTCACGGGCACCCACTTTCGCTTCATCTAGCAAATAGTTTAACCTCGCAAGCAATAACGATGTCTATCTTGGGTTTTTCTTAAAGCTTCAAGTGACTCCAAAGCAACTCCATTAGCACCATAAGCTTCCATGTTTGCCATCATTGTATGGTTCTTCGCTATTACCCTCCTCAAATGTTGGCAACAACCGAATAGCATTTTGGATGATGCATCATCTTCACCGCCAGGTTGCACAAACCACAAGCGCATGCAATTATGCAATTTTGAAGAACCTGCGATATTCGATAAATTACCTATCAACTCTAAATTTGCCATTGAAAATAAAATATACAACAAACCAATTGGTTCTATAACTCATTATGAAACAAACACCAAATAAATAGGCTAAACATAATTTATGTAACCTACTAATATTAAAGTGTTACATATGAAAGGTCTTTTTTTAAATTTAACATATTAACATAAACCTCTTCACATATAATCTTATAAGGTTAATTGTCTATCTAAAATAATAGTAACTTAAATTAATGCGAGGGTAAAAAAAATGTAGTCATCTTTACAGTTTAGGACATTGACCAAAAAAAAATTAGTCAACATTATTATGTACTTATCTACAGTAGAGATGAAGAAGCAACTTTGGCAAGAGTTTACCTCCGCCCTACGATAACAAATCTTATGATACCATCAATTTCAATATCTTATATGTAACTACTTCCATACAATATTACATAAAAAAGATTATACATTCGATCCATACCAATACAGTGCAACGCACGGGCTTATAATGCCTCGTATACCTTAATTAGTTGTAATTTTCTATTTAATAAACTTAAAGTTTTCTTATTTAATCATCTAAACTAGTGTCTTGCATGTGGGCATTAATTAGACAAATCCTTATAAATTATAACTGAGTTTTAAATAGGGCCGGTTTTGAGCGAGGGCAAGCTGGGCCACAGCCCAGGGCCAACTATTTTTAGGGGCACCTAAATTTTGAAGTCCATGATATATATGTACATGGTAAATTGTTAAGCCTTTTAAAAGGCCAATACATTATTATTATTATTTTTATTATTTTTTTTTTCTTTTTGTTTTAATTAATTTGGTCGAGAATCTTAATTTGCAAATAGCAAATACTAAACTATTGTAGTATTCATTTAATCAGTTTATGCTTGATAAAATATTATAAAAGATAACAAACTATTTCAAATATCTATAACCGGCTTTGTATCATTTTGTGGGGTGGAGTTATTAAACTTAGCAGTGAATTGGGATATGATAAACTAGTTTACAGTTGGACGTACGTAAATATTTATCAAATTTAAATCATATTTATTATTGTAAGTTTTGTTCTAAAAAAAATATTACGGGATTGTTAACAACTTATCTCACAAAATGCTGACACTATTTAATACTAGAAGTGAATTTTGATATTGGCAGTTAATATATAAATTTTTTCTTTTTAGAATTATGTTATATTTTTTTATTTGTTATATATATATATATATATATATATATATATATATATATATATATATATATATATATATATATATATATATATATATATATATATATATATATATATATCATTAATTTTTTGAAGAATGAAAAACATATTTCTTGTATTCATTTTTCATATACATTTATAACAGTTTTAATAGTAACGGTCAACTTTTGTACATACATAAATTATTTGCGTGTTTAAAGGGCATGTTTCCTAACTACACCCAGGGCCTCTCAAAACCACGAGACGGGCCTGGTTTTAAACCTAACAATTGCATGGTATTAATTCAGTATCGTTATGGTACAATTAGAAAATTAAACATCCTTCCAAAAATAGTCTAACATTTTTTAACAAAACATAAACATCTTAAATTAATAGAACAAACGGAGTATAAAGTCATATCGTATTTAAAGAGAATTAATCGCAACAAAGCTTCCCCTGCGAGGTTTATTTCAGCATTTCGCTTTCTTAAACTCGATCTTATACTAAATGGATCTACGTCTGTTAGTTTTATAGATATAAATTAGTAGACGTGAGTTAGGATCGAAGTCGAGACTACGGGATTGCACGCTTTACGTATGAGAACTAAAGTTAATAATTAAATGTAAAATGTTATATTTATTTATTAATTACACGAAATATATAACGAACATTAAGTTAATTAAGTATAATGGACTAACGATCGTTAAATGTTAAATGGAAGGACTAAATACTAAAATAGAGATTGGGAAGATTCCGGAATCCCCTTGGGATATGTAAACCGATCGGCCAAGGGATCCAAAAAGCAGAACCCACACTTAACTTGGAAACAAAGTTATCTTGGGTATAAATACAAGGCATAGGGTCTTTGTATTCCATCTCTTGTACTCATAACCTAAAAACCAAAAGGTATTTGTGTGTTTTTTGTGTCCAACCGATCGTACATCCCTAAAGGGTGGTCGATCACTTTGTTTTTCCAAAACAAATATTTTCATCTGATTAAAACTAGCATTACTTTAATTTGATTTAGTACGTGTGTACAAGAACGTGGCACTAACATACTTTTGTTGGTATCTTGGATTGAATTACAAAAACGGTAAGGGGTAGTTCTTATAATCCTATAAACCCTAATTAGGGTTCATCACTTGCTAGCTTTGTGGAATTGATTTGTTCAACTAGAATAAAAAAGGTACGCGTACTTTATGTTTATGTTAGTTAATTATTCATTATACGTTCCTATACGCCTTTAAGCATGTTTCTTTGATGTTTTATGTGTTTTATATATGATAGTCATGTTATATAATTCCAACAGTGGTATCAGAGTCAGGTTTAATGAGTAATTAATTACTAAACACGTAAAAAACGAATATTGTATGATATGATTGTTTTAGTGTTTTGGTTTTGATTATGTAAACCCTAATTTTTTGGGTTAGGGCTTTTGCCCTAATTTGTTTTAATTTTTTTTTATGGATCGACCAATTTTTTTTTGGGTCGAAACCCTAATTTTTTTAGTCGTTTTTTTTTAAAATTGTTTTAGGGTTTATTATAATTGTTATGTTATCAATATCGAAACCTAGAATTAATATATTTGTTACGTGATAAATTCATGAATATAGTGTTATGTGACATGGAATTGTATGCGATCTTGTGACTTACCTGAATAATTGTTATGTTATATCCATGATGATACATGCATGTTCGTCATGGATGGTTGCTTGATTTTATAATTGTTAAGTTGTTTTAATCACATGTATGTTTTGATAAATATTGAATTGGGGAAGACTCCAATAATATATTAATGAATCAATTATGTGCAATTTGGTATATTTTAATTATGGCTTACGCAATCGATTCATCGATGTATTTGGCTCACTTTCAATTGTCGAGGTAAAGCCCTAGTTAATATATACGTTAATTAACCTAGATATTGATTATTAATATGCTTTATCAAATAAGTTGCATGTGGCTACTTGTTTACACGCATTAATTGTTAGTTATGTGCGCATTGTTTTAGTTGTTTATTTTTTTATTGTTACTTGTTTGTTTATTATGTGCGACAAGTTTTAAGCAAAGGGTAATTTTGAATAGAAAAATAAATTGGACTAAACAATGGTGAAATTTGATTTATTTTTGAAGAGTTAAATTTTCAATAAGTTTAATAGATTGATGGTTTTGGTACAAATAGTGAGAACGGCTCATCCAATTTTGACAAAGTATAAGAGGGGTACAAGGAAGGGAGCGCATTAAATTGTGACCCGAAAGAAGGAGGTTATTGCATCTGTGACCAAATTCTCCGCTTCTTTGTGCGTCAAATTGGAGTTACCAAGTAGGCTATAAATGTACAAAATCATCTTAAGGGCGAATTAGCTTTAATTCCATGCGCCACTTTGTGGTAATTATCGGAACACTAAGTCTTTAGACTTATGCAAAGTATGATATAATGGACGATAATTAAAGGTAAATTTTCTTGATTGGCGAAACCAATACCTCAATCAAAACTTTGATAATTTGATCTTTACGAATTGGTTAATAAAAAGTTTTTTTATTAAAAACTATTGATACGAAGTTGTATGCATGCTTCTTCGTACATGTTTGATTTGACACCATAAGTCAAAACTAGTACCCTTTTAAAATTAAGTTAAGTGTCATCTAGATAAAGGAACACTCGAAGTTGCAATTTACATCATGTGGGAACTTGGCGAGATTGTGATAGAAAGGTAAATCTTCATGTGAAGTCGGACCTTGCATGGACATATTTGCAGTTCTTTAAGTTAGACGACTTAAATTGAGTAGTAAGTGAGACCTGGACTCAAGGCACAAGATGGGAAAAACCATGTTAGCGTTGGAAAATGTAAATCCCATAACGATCTAGGAATTGGAAAATATTTGCCAATTATTGTTTGACAGATTACCCTATTATATGCTTTCGTTACTAGTAGATCAACTGATGTAATGGAACTATGATAATTTAGATCCTAGTTTTCGAGAAAATTCTATGGTTATATGGATATTACCTTGGGTATTTTATTTTCTTGAAAAGTTTAATTATCGAAAATACTAAAATTGAATTTTGCAAATTCTTTAAATGTATTAATGCAACATTAAACCATAAACGTAGGTTATTCCTGTATTGGTAAATTGATCTACACTTGTAACGGTTTTTTGGTAGAGTCAACTTTGCTAAAAGAATAAACCTAGTCCTCTTTTCATAAGAGAGAGTGAGATACAATCCTATTCTTTTTCATGAATGAGAAATGTATGCTAGGACAAATTAGAATTGTCTAAATTCTAAATACATAACTCGTAAGCAAATTTTAATAGTTAAGAAAATTGCATATTTTCTGAGTTATTAAATTAAGAGCTAGACTAATTTACTGCAAAATTAATAAAAGACAAACTAGCATATTTTATCTAGTTGTTGTGCTTTTACCATTTAAAAGTACTACTTACAATTGTTGGAATAGTAGAACTATTAAGGGTGGTGGCATTCATGCCATACATACTTCACCCATACCTCACCACCCACCAATAATATCATTCCACCTAATCTCATACCTCACCGTAGTTTTGTAGTGGCAACCATGATTCCATACCTCACTCAATTTTTTTTAAATTCATAATTATATTAAACAATTAAACAAAAACATAATATTTCATTAATAATAAAAAAAATTACATAAAACTTAGAAAAAAAAGAAAATTACATCACCGTTGAAATAAAAGGAAAATTACACTAGTCATCGAGGTATGCTAAGTCTTGAGCCGCTACATGCTCCGTTAGATCATATCGGAGACGATTATGGATATCTTCGTCGATTAACTCATGTAGTACACTTTATCATAAATGGTAGCGCGTGATCCATTTTCTGCTTAGGTGATAAAGCCATCTCGTCGTCTTTTAAAATCATATTGTGGAATATAATACACGTATAAACGATGTGTCGAATCTTTTCGACCGACATACCCGAGATGACGACCGAGAATCATCCATTTTGCCTTAAGACCCAAAAGCTCGCTTCGACATCCTTTCTTGTAGACTCTTGTAGCTTCTTAAATCTCTTTTCCTTCGGTCAGATGGGATACTTATATGCTTTAACAAACGTTGAATCGTGGGATAAATTCCATCCGTAAGATAATATCCACGTTTGTAAAGCCGTCCATTTAGAGTAAATGAAAGCTTTTGGCCGCTTCCATTTCGCTCGATTAAATACAACGGAGATTGATTCAAAACATTGATGTCGATTGTTTGCAGGGATGACAAAAAGCGAATGCCAAATCCACAAATCATTTGAAGCGGCGGCTTCAAGCATAATAGTCGGGTATTGGTGATCACCTCTCTTATATTGGCCTTTCAAATGCCTAGGACAATTTCGCCAAACGAAATGTGTACAATCAATGCTACCAAACATTTCAGGAATGTGATGTTTTTTCTTCATGTACCTCAAATAACCGTGCAGCGTCATAGGCATCGGCCTCGTAGAACTCTCTACCATATAATTCAATTATCGCATGGCAAAAATGATCAAGGCAATCTCATACAAAATATTAAATAGTAAAAACGAATTTAAAAAATAGTAAAAAATACCGAATAAAAAAAAATACCGGACGTTCTTCAGGCCATGTTTAAATAGTCATCAAATCTATCAGGAGGTTCACCCGTTGCGAGTTGCGAATGGCGATGTGCATTTTGTAGCCGTGAAACTTTTTTCCCCGCGTCTTGTCCTCTTGAAACCATTCAAATCTCGCTTCAACATCACCAACAATTCTTAAAAACAAGATTTTATTCATTCGAAATCTATCACGAAAACATGGTGGAAACTTTGGTCGTTCAGAAATAGTCATTCATTAGAGTTTGTAATGCTTTATGTGTGGTAATGATGCCCTCGGGTATTGCTTGAGCTAGCCGTGTCTTCAATGGAATCGCGCAAGGCTAAATAGGTTTCTAGGGTACTACCGGTGGAGAACATTAGTTCGGAAGACTCGTCGGGAAAAATTAATTCGTCATCGGATGAAGAAGAGGACGATTAAGACATTTTTTTGAGTGTTGTAGTTGATTTGTTTGTGTAAAAATGATGAGATTTGGAATAAAATGTGAGGAGGATGAAGTGATATTTATAAAGGGGATTTTTTTTTTAATTTCCAATACATGCAAACGGTCACATTTTTTGAAAACAATACACACGCTCCTCCCATGCCAATTCGGCATCCCATACCGAATTGATTGAACACCGAACGAAACATACAGTGGCAATGGTGTGCCCGTGCGGTATGAAATCAAACCGCTCCATACCGAGCTCGAATGCCACCACCCTAAGAAAGAAATTGCATGCTCAATTTTTCAATTTAATAGCATTGATGGATAATTTATCATCTACATAATAGAATAAACTCTTTTAGTACATAAGTAATTGTTATGTATGAACTTTCTCAAAAGTGTAGGGAAGTAAATAGAACACTATTTTCTTTCACTGGTTAATGAAACACTTATAATGTTGTCAAATCCAGTGGGAGTAATGTGTTCTTATTACTGAATAAGGAATTAATGTAATGATCTCTAATTCAGTGGGAGTTACAAGCTTTGTCATCTTCGTAGTAACCAGTTATCTCTAGAATGTCTTAAGATAATTACTTTCCACTTGTAGACACTTATGTTTTCAAAGATAGTCATGTATGTTTCCTTATTAGACAATGAAGTGGTTCTACATCTACTAGTTATGCTAATATCAATGACACAATCATATTGGTCACATAAACAAACATTTGTCGTGTTGTTTATCTCCGATGTTGTTCCATGCACCAGTGGGAGAAATCTATATTGTGTGCAAGGTACAACATATAGGTATATGATTTAAAGGATTCTCTTGACTGCAAGGTAAGAGACTAACGTTCTAATATGACTTGTACATATCTAATTCAAGAAACACTTGGTGTTGCAATTTACGTCATGTGAGAACTTGACGAGATTGCAACAACAAAGTAAATCTCCATGTTACGTGGGATCATATCTGGAATAAATTTACAGTTTCTAAATTAGACAATTATTTAGAACATGTGTCAAAATGATATATAAGATACTTCAAATTAGATATTTATGAATGACATAAATGAAGTAATTTTAAACTACTTCAATTTGTTTATTTATGTATTTTGGAATGACATAAATGAAAAATAATGTAGTCCTGCATTATTGTGAAGTAAATAAATTAACTTGAAATTACTATTGAAACCAAGAGTTGTGTTCATAATTACTTTAGTTAAACATGTTTATGATTCATTGTAAAGACATAAACATAAAGTCTTTTAATACTTATAATAAAGTAAGACGTTAACTTGTTATCTTTTTTAAGTAAGACATATACAAGAAGTCATTGAGTTGATCAATGATTTATAACGTATAATGGGATTATAACAGTTTATGTTTTCTTGATGAGACATAGATATGAAGTGACTTGGTTAAAGAGTACTTGTGTTATAAAGCATGCATTTGGCTTGAAAAGTCTATTATACCATTAAGTTGACTTAGTTGGTAAATAGGTAAGCCAAAAGGAATATGTTTATCTTATATATTGTTAGATTGTCTTACAATATTAATTCTAATGAATACCACAAGATGATGGTATGTTCAGTTAGGAGAATCAAACTCTATTTGATTTGTTTGATTCAAGATAACCATCACTTCTTTCTTAAAAAGTAACAAGGTTAGAAAATTGAGTATGGATTGAATATACTCAATATGAATCCAACCTAGAAGATTAATAAAACACCATTTTATTATGGAATGTGATGAACCACATTAAGTTTTAAAATTGAAGATTCTGAATTTGTTAAACTACTTATGAATAGGTTATTAACAAACTAAAGTCGGGAATTATCAATGTGTATTTGTAGTGTACCAAAAAAAAAAGAACAATGTAGTTTTGCTCTAATTGCTAAGTATATATAGATAGTCTATATATTACAAAAGGCAAGTGGGAGTTTTTTTTATCGTGAAAGATAAAATTACAAGATACATAATCTTCTTAAATACACTAGTAAATATCATGATGAGGCTAGATATGAAATGTTAACCTCAAGATGATGGAATTTTCATTCATAGATCTGCAAGGATATCTCATATATTTGATTTATATCTTGAGAAGTACATGTTACTGAGGATTATAGTAAACCTGATAATCATTATGATGGATTACCAAATATTGAATTGGGTAAATTACTCATACTATGAATGTTAAAGATGCTGTCCATAAAGATAATCAATTTTGGAAATTTGGTTTATTTTAATAGTTAAACTAGAGAATGAAGATAAGTTTCTTCAAAGAGATGAAAAACTCTAGTGGTTTAAATCTCTGTGTAGAAATCATATGGACAAAATTATACACATATTTAATGCATGTTTTATGACAATATTGTTAATCATACTTAAGCAATTAATTCTGATTGAATATTCTTTCCTAGAAACATTAAATATATAAAGATGATAATTGTCATACTTGTTTTCATTAATATGAAATATGACAATGGAATATCAAAACTCTTTCTTAAATTACTTGAGCGAGGACGGTAAGTAATCGAAAGGTTTTTTGAATTCATATAATCTTTGAAAGTGTACGAAGTGCAATAATTCATGAATGGATAAATGCATGCATCTATGAAATTATTCTTATGTTTAATTATTAAATTCTAGTTTTGATTTATAATTAAAATAAGATAAATTTTAAGTATTCCTGAAAGCTAGTGGGAGTATTATGTTAAGGTTTTAAATCTTATATGTTATATAACATATAGGAAGTAACATTCCTTGTAAGCTAAATGTTAAGTCTTAGATTGGAATGAAACTTCACTTGTAAGATTTAAGAATTAAAACATACAACCTTGGAATATATGTTGATTATTAATAAACATGTGCAGTAAAATAAATGATAATAATAAAACATGATATATCATTTGGGAAATGGATAAATATCTTTCGACAAGATAGAACATGAATGAAATCTAAGTTTGACCTGTAGATTCATCATGTACATCATGTTGTGTATTAAAATTGTTTTATCATTCTTGAATAAGAAGTGATTTGACAACATTGATATCTAACTAAAATTTATTAGATAACTTGTGTAACGAATATTCTAATAGAATTACATCCTCAACATGTAATTGCTCTTAGATTCTATGGATGGACAATATGTCAACTGTTGTGCAAATTGTCATCAGCTACAAACTTGAAAGTTTGGAATACATCAAACATTACACAATAAGATATTAAAGTTTACGAAGTTTTAATGAGCATATTTTTGTTTGTATGCAATGATGCTGGTTTAATTGAGATGACACTCAATACTAGTCATGGTAGTCTTTCATCCTTGTTAATGGCCATGTGAATTAGTTGTGCTACTAAGAGCGCAGTTGCATTATACATTAAAAGAATAAGAATACTTTAAACTTTAAAATGTTTGAAAGTTTAAATTGTCATAAATTGGTGATAGAGGATGTAACACACTTTATGAATTATTATGTGGATTGGTGAATGCACACATACAAGGACTTTACTAATTGAATTCTTGAAATAAGTATTCTCAAAATTACGATCGATCAATTTGGATAAAGGATGTTAAACAATTATTATAATAAATCAAATACTTGGTATGTTTGATTTTATAATATATTGTATCCTATATTTGCATGTTTAATCCGTGAATAAATTTATTCATTCTAAATCTTCCGTTGTCAATTAATGATATGAGAGTATCGTTAAATTAAGACAAATCTGAGTGATTTGGTAGAATATACTTAAAAGTATATTGATGAGAAAGCATACCAATTTCCTATGATATTCAATGAATTGAATATAGGACTTATCCCAACTACATGATTTTACTTTATGGATATTGTTATTAAGTAAATCATGAATAGTTATCCTCAGACTTGAGGTACCAGATAAGTGTCATGAATGTAGTGCACTTCTGTGAAACAACTTAACGCTATAAATGGCGGGTAGTCATAAGGGTCGTTTCCAGAAGTGTTGCAAAGTTTGTGGGTTAGTCTCGTAGTCAAGATAGAAATTGTTCCTTCAAATTTATTTGGAGTTTAATACTGCTGGGCCGCTCTTAGGGTTGACAAGATGTTTGTGTGGCCACACCCAAAATCTCCCCTGAATATGTTCAGAAGATTTGGTAATCTTGGTCAATCACTTAAAACAAGAAACAGAATGGTTGAATAAAAAATGACTTAATTTCATATCTTTATTTAACATGGTATTAGAAACAAAAGGATAATAATAATGAGAAATCACTAAAAGGTTTTTCAGGAGCCTTGCTCGAGTTGTACTAGAGGCATCGAAGTGTTGCTAGACGCTAACCGATGTGATCACTCTATTAAGATATATCCAAGTGAGAGCTGTTAGTTTTATGGATATAAATTAGTAGTCGTGAGTTAGGATCGAACTCGAGACCATGGGATTGCACGCTTTACGTATGAGAATTAAAGTTAATATTTAAATGTAAAATGTTATATTTATTTATTAATTACACGAAATATATAACGAACGTTAAGTTAATTAACTGTAATAGACTAACGATCGTTAAATGTTAAATGGAAGGACTAAATACTAAAATAGAGATTGGGAAGGTTACGGAATCCTATGGGGATATATAAACCGATCGGCCAAGGGATCCAAAAAGCCCAACCCACACTTAACTTGGAAACAAAGTTATCTTGGATATAAATACAAAGCGTAGGGTCTTTGTATTCCATCTCTTGTACTCATAACCTAAAAACCAAAAGGTGTTTGTGTGTTTTTTGTGTCCAACCGATCGTACATCCCTAAAGGGTGGTCGATCACTTTGTTTTTCGAAGACAAATATTTTCGTGTGATTAAAACTAGCATTACTTTAATTTGATTTAGTACGTGTGTACAAGAACGTGATACTAACATACTTTTGTTGGTATCTTAGATTGAATTACAAAAACGGTAAGGGGTAATTCTAATAATCCTATAAACCCTAATTAGGGTTCATCACTTGCTAGTTTTGTGGAATTGATTCTTGTTCAGCTAGAATTAAAATGGTACGTATACTTTATGTTTATGTCAGTTAATTATTCATTATACGTTCCTATACGTTTCCGCATGTTTCTTTGATGTTTTATGTGTTTTATATATGATAGTCATGTTATATAATTCCAACAACGTCATGATCAGTGTGTGACGTACTCCTTTTTGTCTATCATAATACGCACGTACTGCCACATTTAGTTTTTTTTACCGTAAAAACGGCAACACATATAACTAGAAAGAAGCTAGAGAATCAAGTACAAGGCGCTGCTAGGGGCATTCACATCAGTTACAAAGCCATATGGGTAAGCCTACGCAGGCACCACACGTTTTCCTTGGCAGGCACCTCAAAGTTGAGTGGGTCCCATTCCGTACGTACGGCGGCGACTTTTGATATATATATATATATATATATATATATATATATATATATATATATTTTAATTGTGTGTGTAGTGTTTAATTTAGGTATATTGTATAGTGTATTTAATTTGTGTAGTGTTTTTATATGTATAATGTATTTAATTGTGTAGTGTTTTTATATGATATTTATTTTACGTTATGCTTTTTAATTGCGTATTTGTTTCCATTTAATTAAACAATAACAATAAAACATTAAACAAGTAAAACAACAAATGTTTTCAATATTAAAATGAAATCTACTCCACATGAAGATTATTAATGTCATTTATAAGCTCATAGAGTATTCCACTCGGCTGACATGCGTGATCAACTGTATTTCTTGCCAATTCCAGTGATGCCTCCAACGCCTTTATTTTTGCCTGCAACAAATTGTTTTCAGCCAATAGCATGTTGATCGTTGTATCTTTAGTTTCGCACTTTGAGCACTGCGTTGAAGAAGAGGCTTCACCAAAGTACTTTTGTTGAAATATTTCCTTCCACATGAAGTATCGATACCCATAGTCTTTAGTTCCCTCGGCTGTTACATAACGAAACAATTATAAGAAATGTATTCTAAACAAACAAGTTATTGATATATTTATAAAATAAGCAAACGCTTTAATTATTTACCTTTGAGAAAGGACATGCATAATACTTCAGACCACAAGTTTTGGGCTTGTGAGATGTTCTTTCAATTATTAATCCACGTTGACAACGACACAAGTAAGGATTTTCTTGTTGCATCTGGCCAAAAGAATTTGTACAATTATTCACAACATAAATTAGTAATATCATGGTTCACAAAATTAGAAGCTTCGAATACATAAATAACCAATCTTGTTATAGATTAATAGTTGATACATGGTTCACAAAATTACAATATAACTAAAAACTAAGATCAATCACTTGAGGCGTAGTCGCTCAATGATGCTGCCATCTGTCCCACGAGACTCTAACTCTGAAATGAGCCTCTCAATCCGTCAATCTCTCGCCAGCTCGTACTGCAACGTCAGACGGTACTGTAACAAAAGATGAGGAAGAACCGGAGGACGGTGTATAAAATTGTCCTCATCTGCAGTTGGAGATATAGCTGGAGAGGGAGGCACATAAGATTGTGAATAAAGCACATAATCTGGACTCTCAACACGAGCGGGTGTGTGGTTGACGTTGACACAATGAATGTCCCTCCACCTGAATGTCATCGATTCTGTAACAAAAGATGAGGAAGAACCGGAGCAGGAGCAGAAATCAGTAACAAAAGATGACGAGTCGTTTGCTATAAATCAAGTCGTCCTATCGTGTTTTGTCATTTACAATATAAATCATGTCGTCTATACACGTTGTGTCATTTACAATATAAATCAGTAATCATCTATACATGTTGTGTCATTTACAATATAAATAAATAACTGTTTTCTACGTATATCTAAATATCCTCGTCGTTGAGCAAACACATGTTCCCATGGCGCGGCCTCGGCATTTCTAAAATGTCTCCATTGTGGGTGATCATACGGGAGTGGTGAGTCTTCATCAAGAACCGCAAGAACGAAGTGAGCACAATCGTTGTTCCCTACACGAAGAATCACAACCGGAGACAATATTTCTGAATCGGAGAACCTCTCGGAGGAAGACACAAAATAGATTGTGAATTGGTTATACATACAATAGGACGGTTAAGAGTTGTAGCAATAACCACTCCCATTTCTGGCATACTCATCCAATAACGCCGGTGTGCTGCCGTTAAACCAATTCATCGAGTTATGTGTAGATGTAAATAAATTACCCACAATTCCCGTAAACTTCCTCGTGATTGTCTACCTCTTCCCGGCAAGAGCTCGAATTCGGGACATTTCTTACTTATAGCCCCTATCTGTTTTACTTTTTCCAATAACAATAACAAAACAAATCGATTCATGATAGATCGCACCCAATTAATTAAATCAACTTCATACTGAAAACCTATACAATATAAAACACAACAACCTTTTATTAATACATTTTCTTAAAAACTTTATAAAAAACGTTTAGATAAAAACTTTTTTATAAATACTTTTTTTTATAAATACTTTTTGTGTAAATATTTAAAAAAATACTTTTAATAACTTTTTTTGTAAATACATGTTTTCATATAAAAACTTTTACTTTTAAAAAAAAGTTTATTAATACTTTTAATTTTAAAAAAAAAGTTTGTAAAAAAAAAGTTTTCTTAATAACTCTATTCTTTTTTTTTGAAACTATTAAAAAAAAAACGTTATTAAAAACGCGTTTTTATTACTTTTACGTTATTAATACTTTTATTTACGTTATTAAAACCGCGTTTTAGGCGCGTGCGTTTTGTGGGTATCGTGTGTGGTTCTCGAACGTTATGCGTGTTTCTTTCTCTACCAATTGATCGCACATGGGTAGGCATTAGTTATCCTGCACTCTCTCTCACTGTCAAACGTAAACTCTCACTTTTGCATCTAACAATCTCTCTCTCTAAAAAGTTTTAGATCTAAACATTTTAGATCTAAACTTTGTATCTAACAAGTATTTTACTTGTTAGATTGTTGATGATGGTTGTAGTAGAGAGCGTTCATGGTTTACGTATGTTACGTTGTTAAGTTTTTAGATCTAAAACTTTTTTTAGATCTAAAACGTATACGTTGTTGAAAAGATCACGAGGTTTGTTAAAAAAAAAACGTTAAATTTTGTGATTTTCTTAAAAAGAATGCTTCGTTGTTAAAAAACTAATTTTTATGGTAGTGGTGATCTTTGTGGTGGTTTACGTATGTTACGTTGTTAAGTTTTTAGATCTAAAACTTTTTTTAGATCTAAAATTTTTTTGATCTAAACCTTTGTAAAAAAAATGTTATCTTTGTTTATTTTCTTAAAAAATAATTAGATGTTGTCATGTTGGTGATGATGTGGTGGTTACGTAAGTGGTGGTACTTGTGAGGCTGTGGTGGTTACGTATGTTACGTTGTTAAGTTTTTCGATCTAAAACTTTTTTTAGATCTAAAACGTATACGTTGTTGAAAAGATCATGAGGTTTGTTAAAAAAAACGTTAAATTTTGTGATTTTCTTAAAAAGAATGCTTCGTTGTTAAAAAAAACTAATTTTTTTTTGTAGTGGTGATGCTGTGGTGGTTTCATTATGTTACGTTGTTAAGTTTTAGATCTAAAACTTTTTTAGATCTAAAACTTTTTAGATCTAAACTTTTGTAAAAAAGGTTAACTTTGTTTATTATCTTAAAAATAAATAGATCTAAAATATTGATGTCTTGGTGAGGCTTGTGGTGGTTTACATTATGTTACTTTGTTAAAGTTTTTAGATCTAAAACTTTTTTTGTGGTGATGATGTACTTGGTGATGCATTTTTGGTTCGTATGTTTCTTTGTTAAAAAAACTCTTTTTAAGTTTTTTTAAAAAAATCATCATTGCCTTTTAGATCTAAAAAAACTCTTGTTTGTATGTTTGTTTTGCAGTTTGCTGCATAGGAGGACACTTTTGTGGGCAAAGCCCATTATACTTGGCGACCCCACGTTTTCCTTGGCATTACTAGATGGTAAAGTGATTCACTTTGCAATTTGTAATGAAAAAACTTTGTTTTTATATAAAAATTTCATTCTTGGATGGTAAAGTGACCATTCAAGGTCATTTGCAACTTTAATGAAATAAAAAGGCAATGATGATTTTTTTTAAAAAACTTAAAAGAGTTTTGGCGAGGCAAATGAATTTCAGCAAACAACATGAGCTATAAAGCTAATAATCTGAGCCTTTGATAAGTTGTTTACCTCTTGTGTGTTAAATGGTGAATTAGACATGGTGATTGATTGTTGTTGATCTGGACCACTAGTTGTTGATCTGGACCACTTGATTGTTGTTGTTGCTTTCACCTGGGATTATATGGGGTGCCTGCCTAGGATTATGTTGTTGTTGGTGTTGTTTCTGGACCACTGGTATTGTTGTTGGTGTTGTTGCTTTCACCTGGTATTGTTGGCCTAGGATTATGTTGTTGTCGGTGTTGTTTCTGGACCACTGGTATTGTTGTTGGTGTTGTTGCTTTCACCTGGTATTGTTGTTTGTGTTGTTGCTATCACCTGGATTGTTGTTGGTGTTGTTGCTTTCATATGGGGTGGTAACTTGTGAGAATCTTAGTACTTGTGAACTTTTGAGAATCTTAGTACCGAATGTGAACTTTTGCAGTGGTAACTTGTGAGAATCTTGTTCAAAACGTGTAACTTGTGTATCTTGTGAAACCTGTGGCTGGTGAGTCTTGTGCTTGTGCAGTTTTGTGAGGCTTGTGCGGCTTTTGTGAGGCTTGTGCAGATTTGTGAGGCTTGTGCGGCATTTTGTGAGTGCATTTTGTGCGCTTCATGTGAACTGGTGACTTTGTGCATTTGTGACTAAAACTTTTCGAGGCGATGATGATTATTGAGCCTAAAACTTTAAAACTTTCCGAGGCGATGATGATAAAAACCGAATGGACGGTAAAGTGAGATCTAATCTCACTTTGCAACCTTCGGGTTTGAGCCTAAAAATTTTCCGAGGCGATGATTATTTTTGAGCCTAAAAACTTTCCGAGGCGATGATGAAAACCGAATGGACGGCAAAGTGGGATAAAATTTCACTTTTGCAACCTTAATGAGCCTCAAAAATTTTCCGACTACGGTTTTTTAAAAAGTTTTAAAACTGAATTCGCAGCATAAAAAGAACTTATATAACCAAAAAAAAAACTTGTAAAATTGTAAAACCAAAGAAGTTGTAAAGAAGTGGTATAACTTATAAAAAACATGTAACAAAAACTGTAAAAGAAACTATGTAAAAAAATGTATAAAAACTTGTAAAAAATAAGTGGTATAAGTGGTAAAAAATAAGTTGTGAAAAAACTTGGCACGGAAATCGAGAAACCAATCATTGATACCAATGATTGGATACTAATGATTGGCACGGAAACCGAGGCAAAAATTCAGCCACCCCCTGCCCATGGGGTGCCTACATTTATTGGATAACTGAGTATACGTGTTCATAACGTTTAGTGGATCTAGGTCACTTTACCGGACTCTAGCTCATGAGGTCATTTGTTTGCAAGGTTTCTGTTTCTTGACTACTGTTATAATCTTTTAAGTTTATGAAGAAAATCTATAGTTTTCATGTATGAAACAGGAATTGTTTAGTGGTGAATTATTAAAGCATTCAAAAAACTAGGTTGCAAAATTTCCTTCTTGATATATTTTAGATAGAAAATTTGGCATTTTAACCAATAAATTACAATAAGCTAATGACTGTTGATGCAATGTTAAACACAATTTTTGGATTCATTAACCCTCTTTGTTCACTGTTGCCCAAACAGCAAATTAAAGGGATCTGAATCAACAAGCCATGCAAATAAATAAAATTAAAACACAGAAAGATTGAGGCTACATTTATTTACTTATTTATTTATTTTTATCTTTTTGCAAACCATTGAATGTATATTGAATAAGATATGAAACATCAAAAGTGCATACAATTGAAGATTCAGGCTACATAGATGATGTTTATTATTAGCAGCTGTTAACATGATCCTTATAGTCTTTCCACTCTTCCACGGGGCCCGTATAAGATAGGAGCGAATGAGATTGATCTGTGAAACCAAATTAAGTCAAAGAGTCATTATTTGCACATAACATTGTAAAAGAGATCCCGGTTGATACAAAACCTGCTAAAATCAAAATGAATAATGCTTATTTTGATCGGACTAACTTGATTATTTTTGAATATGGAAAAAAGCTATAAATGCTTAATATACTTTATCAAAATAACTTATTGTGTTTTCTCAACTTTTTTTATTGTCATTATACTTAATGTTGTTTCCAGTCGATATCATTATACATACCCGTTTTCATTTTATTCGGTTATTTTTCGTCCGTTTTTATCCATTTTCGTAAATCGTCCGTTTTATTTTAATCGTCGGATAAAACAGATAAAACGGATTAAAACCGTTTTTATTATCCATGTCAAAACGGTTTTTATCCGTTTTTATCTGTTTTTATACGGACATATTAAAATGAAAAGGCATAAAAATGGACGATTTACGAAAACGGATAAAAACGGACAGAAAATAAACGAATAAAATAAAAACGATTATGTATAATGACAATAAGTGAAGTAGAGAGAGCATAATGAGTTTTTTTGTAAAGTACGTTATGAATTTATAGCTTTTTTCCTTTGGATATACACGGAAAGTTGGATAACTCGTGTGTATGAAAAAGTAAGTGTATACTGACAACTATGTTTCGTTTAAGAAAAAATAAAAAACCACATGTTAATAAAAGTAGTAACAAATTGTTGTTATTTGCATAAAATAATTCAGCATAGATAAAACATTTCCACTTTGAAGAAGTCACAAATTAGTTGGTACCTCGAGCAATGATACCGTCCCAAGTGACCACTCGTGACTCATTAAAGTCTAATTCAGCCTTTGCCAAAAATTATTTTAAGACGACCAAATATACTTCCAACAGTTTTCTGATGGGAAAATAAATATGTTGGAATTGGTGACAGTTATTACTTATTATGACAGTATGTAGCAACTTTGCAACGGTATGTTGGGGACACATTTCTGACCGCTTATCATGGGGGATGTCCTTCGAGGACGAATAAAAAGACACAGATTTAATCATCCTCTTGAACCAGAACCTAGCTTGAAGTTTTAGATCATTATGTGTCCCCCCCCCAAGAAATGACTAGCTTCGATAATTTAGGTTGCGGAAACAAGTAGTTATATATTGATGATGATAGAGAAGATGAAAAAGTACTTGTTGCAGTCGAAGTCCTTATCAATTACTGGGAAATTCATATCCACCTTACATGTCTGAAAAAGAGCTTGAATGACACGGCCATCCTTATCTGGCCAGAAATTCTTCATACAGTCACAAAGAGACACACGATCTTCTCTAGTTTTCCCCGCTTTTTTATACGACTCGATTCCTACACAACATAGTTTTGTTTTGGTTCTATCTTTAAAGTAGGGATTGCATGGTTCTAAACGTCGAACAACACCACACAAGTACTGGTCTGAATTTACTGTCGAACTCCATGAACATAATAACAAACAAATTGCAGGAAAATATACTATGTAATTGCTATCCATTATATGATCAAAAAAGTTCTTGGGCGAGCATTTAGTTACCTTTTGGAAGTATAATCTACGTACGTATTCAATCTGTCATGCACTTTTTGTGATTTCATTGTGTCACGTTATCATACAAATGTCATACAAAATGGCTAACCGAATCACTTACCACTACTATACGTATACTAAATAACTTAATAAGTTAGTTCTAAATCTAACAATTGCATGGTATTAATTCAATATCGTTAGGGTACAATTAGGAAATAAAACATCCTTCCAAAAGAATATCTAACGTTTTTTACGAAACGTAAACAATCTGATATTAATAGAACAAACGGATTATAAAGTCATATCTTATTTAAACGGATTATAAAGTTCAGTCTTAAAATTTCTGTAGTGTGCATAGATATTAAGATCTATGGTGACATCACAATTTTTATTATTTTTCTGTTTCGGGGTTTATTTTGTCCTTTTAAGTATGCAAGGTTTAGGTCTGAATTCTAAGTTTAATTAGTTTCTTTCAAAGCTAATTAAATAGTTTAAATAGTCTCATTGGTTTGGGTTGAAACTCGGTATCAGTTTTTATTGAAATCAATAAACGAATTACGCAACTTGGGAATTCAATTATCTTCTTGTTATTCTTGTTATTTTACCATTACAATCCGACATTATTTGGTATTAGAGCTCCTGGTACTAATGGCCGAAAGAAAGCGTGGACACCATTCGGGTAGCCGTAGAACTGCCGAAGTAGGCAACGAATTTGAACCGCGTGATCCGCGTGACGTTGGGATCGAACGCCTCCAACAACTAATCTAAGAACTTGAACTCCCACAAGAAGATCAATGGTCGTCCGAACAAACATGGGAAACCCAAGATGAGGGAAACATTTAGTTATATGTTCGCGGTCGGCGGGATCGACGTGGAGTTGATCGTCGGGAAGACCCCTTACATAGTCTCGGGTTACAAATTGAGATACCTAAGTTCGTCGGTAAGAGTCACCCAGATGATTTTATAGATTGGTTAAGCGTATTTGGCGGATAAGTTAAGCGTATCTTTGATTTGCGGGATGTTGCTGCAAAATTGAAGGTTATAGTGGTAGCTATGAAACTTTGTCAATATGCCCCGTTGTGGTGGGATCATGTAAAGAAACAGTGGTATTTGGCGGGTAAGTCCAAGGTGGAGTCATGGGAAAAGATGAAAAAATTGATGAAGGAGAAGTTTTTGCTTGTTAATTATAGGCAAGAAGCTTTTTTAGAATACCATATATTCTCTCAAGGAACACTTACAGTTGAAGAGCTCATTAATGAGTTTGACCGGTTACATATGCGGTGTGATGCAAATGAAGAGGAAGAGCACGTTGTTGCTAGGTTTTGGGGGTTTCGTCCTGAGATCCCTGATGTGGTGAGTCTTCAACCTTACTTAACTTACACAGATGGGTGTCGTTTAGCCCTCAAGGTTGAGAAGCAGCAAAAGAATAAAGGAAAGACAAGTACCAGTAGGTGGACTCCAGCAACAAAGATAACGCCTACTCTTGCAAGTAAGGTTGTCGTCCCTAAATCCAATCCGTCTTTCAATACTCCAAAAACAGGTAACTCTAGTAATGCACATCATTATTTAAAGTGCCAAGGTTTGGTTCATTATTACAGGGAGTGTCCGAACCAGAAATCGTATAGTTACGACACCGATGGGAATGATCTAAATGAATCTCCAGAAGTTGAGCTACTACATCCCGATCAAGGTGAGTCATTGGTTATTCAACGTGTTGAGTGTAGCGACGTCTATTAATGATGATTCTCGGTGTCGAAATAACATTTTCCGTACCAATATGTAATATGATTATTGATGAGGGTAGTTGTGAGAACGTGGTGTCGACATACGTGGTTGAGAAATTGCGCTGAAAACTATGGATCACCTCGAGTCATACCAGTTGACGTGGCCTAAAAAAGATAATACCTTGAAGGTTAGTAACAAGTGTTTAGTGCATTTCTTAATTGGAAAGAAATAAAATGATGAAGTATGGTGTGAGGTTGTTCCTATGGACGCGTATCACATTTTGCTAGGGACGTCATGGAAATTTTATAGAAAGACCAAGGATGATGGTTTTATTAACACATATAGTTTTCTGAAAGATGGGAAGAGCATTATTTTAGCACCTTTAGATTCAAGGCAGTCTCTACTAGATGTAGACTCGACTCTTGTTCTTAGCCGAATTGATTTTGACAATGTGGCCAAAATCAGTTCGCTAGTGTTTGTGTTGGTTGTGGAAGAGGCGAATAGAGTGGCGAGTTCGATACCGAGTCTAGTGCAACCTTTATTGATGGAATTTATTGATGTGGTGCCCGAGGAAATACCATCTTGGTCGCCTACGATGCGGGATATTCAACATTGCATTGATTTTGTTCCAGGTTCGTCTATTCCAAATAAACCCCTCCTATCGTATGAATCCCAGGAAGTATGAAGAGTTACAAGGACAAGTGGCAGAATTGTTGGACAAGGGTTTGATAAGGAGAGTATGAGTGCCTGCTTTGTTGGTTCCTAAAATGGATGGGCCTTTCGGATATGTATTGATAGTAGAGTTGTCAACAAGATCACAATAAAGTATCGTTTCCCTATTCCTTGTTTTGAGGACTTACTTGATCAACTCTACTGTAACACCCTCAAAAATGATTTGTAGTGAAATAAAATATTACTGGGGTGCTACTCAATTGGATCACAACACAAAGTATAAAATAACATATTTTTTTAAAAGATTTCATTTATTGTAGTAAAACAAAGTTTACATCATTGTTTTAGTGCAGAAAATACAGCCCATAAAAGAATTCAAGTGGTCCCCAAATTATATCAGTCTTCATGACCATATATGTCAGCCTTGCCTCCAAAGTTTAGCTATCAGCTTTTATCCGAAAATCATGCTAAAAAGTCAACACAAAGGTTGAGTGAATTCATAGGTTTAATAGTAAAGAAGTTGATCACAAGATTCTAAGTTTAACTAAAACAATAGGCTATCTGGTACATGCCCGAAAGTAGTTGTTATTTCTCAAAGCTTATGACACGCAAAATGTTAATTGTGCATCATAGATATGATGTAAATGTGATAATGCCCCCTGGTAGGTAGCTTGCCATTATACCTAATGTTCTCAAATAATGTGTTTGGTAACCACAAAGTTAACCTAAACGGGCGGTCATCCATGGATCTATCCACAATATTCGCGCTCGCTTCATAAGTGACTAATGGCTCATGATATGAGGGTCTTTTGGCAAATGCTTGTACTTAGGCAATAACACAGTTGAATAAGCATTCAGTTTTCAAGCAATTGTAATCATAAAAATTAGTAGTAGCATGTATCTTCCCCCAAAGAGTATATAAAACAGTTAAAAGAGTAAAAGTGAGGCTATGAACTCACCTTAGTGGTATAGCAGTCAAGATGACGTAATATCAAATGTTTGAGTGAACGGCGCCAAAACGCGACCTAAATTTGTATGAAAATTCTCAGTTTGCAGTTTTTAGGTACTCACAACTCAAGTGTTTAAATACGTTTAAATGTTTACAAGTGGTTGTGGTTAATGTTTCTTGTGTGGCAAATGCTTAAAGTTCAAAAACAATTTTTTTCCAAATGTTATGTTAAGTTAAGTAAAGAAACATGTATGTAAGTATTGGCTCTTGGAATAAGTATGGGGATATATACAATATATCCACATAAGAGTTGACTCAAATATTGGCTTAAGTATTATCGAAGTGTGAATAAATACAAGTTGAACGATTTTTACTAAATTGGTTGATTTCGAGGTGCAAAAATCTATATATGCAACATATTTTTATCGAAGTCGTGGGTAAATAATATTTTTGGACAAATATATATTATTTATAATTTACACGGATGTGGTCGTTATTTAATAATATGTATTAAACCTAGACGAAAAGTGGTAAAATATATAAGTTTATTAAACTTATAAATGTTTTGATGGAAAGTGTCAAAGTGTTTAACCTTGAGGGGATGAAATTATAACAGTTATACAAATTATACATTTATAAAGATTTCTAAGAAAAAATAATGTTGTTCATAGTTAAGGCCTGAAAGTGTAAATGTTTATACAAGTTACAACTTCATAAATGTTCTTTATGAAAATGGCATGTAATTCGTGGAAGGATGAAACTTGTCAAAACGTGAAAGTTGCAATAATGATAAAAATCACAAAACTTGCCATAGGAAAGGTTCGAGCTTGGGACCTCTAAGCTCACAACACAAGCTACCCAACCATCAAAGAAAAGGGTTTCTTTTATGGCTTAAACATATTTAAGGAACATTTATTTGTTGTATTTTGTATATATATTCTACTCAGTAGAGCATGCGCTTGCATGTGTTTTGTGTTTTTGGGTTTCAAATCAGTTTGCAAATCCTTGTTTTCTCAACATGTAAACCATAACGAAAGTAGCAGCTGTGTGTTGGATCCTTGGGAGCTACATAAGCTCAAATAAGCTATGTAGCTTATTGGAGTCTTTTCGACCCAAAAATCCAAACGAAGCCAAAAGCTTTAAACCAATTTAGTATAAAGTCCAAATAGGTTCGTTTTTATGTCGATAAGTTATGAAAATCAACTTTTTACATGTTCCGCTCATTAATAAACACTTGGGTATCGGGTTGGGCCTTATGGCCCGTTATGGGTCCGAAATGGTTTTGTGTTTATCCCTGATAGATTTAAGCTCATAAGTTAGTGAATAAGCACGTTAACTTGAAAATAAGTTATATAAGCCACACAAAAATAATAACATCATAAGCACTTGTTTAACTCAAGCCAATACTTATGTTTATCTTAGTTTTATGGTTTCTTTATTACAAGTCCAAAAGCGCAAATAACTTCTTCATGAGTGTGAGTGTGTTGCTTCAAAACTTAAATAAGCATTTAAGTTTATACGTATTAAGTTAGTAGTACACGAGCTTCATTAAAACACAACATGAGTAATTTGTATGCATGAATTCGAATGTATATATACATGGGTGGTGTAGGGTGAACATGTATGTCGAGTGTGTAGCTTATGAAAACTCATTTAGTTTGTTTATAAGGGCATACATCACATATGAGGACATGCTTAGATTTCAAAAATAAGAATGATATACAAGTTTTGGAAATGGAAACCTTACAGTGTTGGTGAAGAGGTGGTCGAATGAGGTGTGAACCAAGAAAGAACCAAGTGCCCAAATGATGAACCCAAGCTTAATAACCCTAAAGCTTCAAATCTTACACCGAAATAACCAATCTTGTTATAGATTAATAGTTGATACGTGGTTCACAAAATTACAATATAACTAGAAACTAAGATCAATCACGCCCGAGGCGTAGTCGTTCCAATGATGCTGCCATCTGTCCCACACGAGACTCTAACTCTGAAATGAGTCTCCTCAATCCGTCAATCTCTTGCTCGTACTCGTCAACGAGGCGGCTGTAACAATGAGGAAGAGCAGGAGGACGGTGTATAAAATTGTCCTCATCTGCAGTTGGAGATATAGCTGGAGAGGGAGGCACATAAGATTGTGAATAAAGCACATAATCTGGACTCTCAACACGAGCGGGTGTGTGGTTGACGTTGACACAATGAATGTCCCTCTACTGAATGTCATCCGATTCCTGTAACAAAAGATGAGGAAGAACCGGGCGGGCGAAATCAGTAACAAAAAGATGACGAGTCGTTTCTTGCTATAAATCCCGAATCGTCTATCGTGTTTTGTCATTTACAATATAAATCGTGTCGTCTATACATGTTGTGTCATTTACAATATAAATCAATGATATCGTCTATACATGTTGTGTCATTTACAATATAAATCAGAATCGTCGCCTATACATGTTGTGTCATTTACAATATAAATCAATAACTGTTTTCTACGTATATCTAAACATCCTCTGTCGTTGAGCAAACACATGTTCCCATAGCGCGGCCTCGGCATTTCTAAAATGTCTCCATTGTGGGTGATCATACGGGAGTGGTGAGTCTTCATCAAGAACCGCAAGAACGAAGTGAGCACAATCGTTGTTCCCCACACAAAGAATCACAACCGGAGACAATATTTCTGCTGAATAGGGAGAACCTCTCAGCGGAAGACACAAAATAAATTGTGAATTGGTTATACATACAATAGGACGGTTAAGAGCTGTAGCAATAACCACTCCCATTTATGGCATACTCATCCAATACGCCGGGGTCTTTGCACCGTTAAACCAATTCATCGAGTTACGTGTATATGTAAATAAATTACCCCACAATTCCCTGTAAACTTCCTCGTGATTGTCTACCTCTTCCCTGGCAAGAACTCGAATTCTGGGCCACATTTCTTACTTATAGCCCCTATCTGTTTTACTTTTTCCAATAACAATAACAAAACCAATCGATTCAGAAGTAGATCGCACCCAATTAATTAAATCAACTCATACGAAAACCTATACAATATAAAACACAACCACCTTTTTATTAATACATTTTCTTAAAAACTTTATAAAAAGCGTTTTCTTATAAAACTTTTTTATAAATACTTTTATAAATACTTTTTGTGTAAATATTTAAAAATACTTTTAATAACTTTTTTGTAAATATATGTTTTCATATAAAACTTTTACTTTTAAAAAAAGTTTATTAATACACAATTTTAAAAAAGTTTGTAAAAAAAGTTTTCTTAATAACTCTATTCTTTTTTTTTGGTAAAAAACGTTATTAAAAGCGTTTTATTACTTTTACTTTATTAATACTTTTATTTACGTTATTAAAACCGCGTTTTTAGACGCCGTAGTTTTTGTGGGTACGTGTGTGGTTCTCGAACGTTATGCGTGTTCTTTCTCTACCAATTGATCGCACATGGGTAGGCGGTAGTTATCCTGTCTCACTCTCACTTACATTGTACAAACGTAAGCTCTCACTTTTGCATCTAACAATCTCTCTCTCTAAAAAGTTTTAGATCTAAACATTTTAGATCTAAAATTTGTATCTAACAAGTATTTTACTTGTTAGATTGTTGATGATGTGGTTGTAGTGGTGAGGCTGTGGTGGTTTACGTATGTTACGTTGTTAAGTTTTTAGATCTAAAACTTTTTTTAGATCTAAACGATATCACGTTTGTTGAAAAGATCATGAGGTTTGTAAAAAAAACGTTAAATTTTGTGATTTTCTTAAAAAGAATGCTTCGTTGTTAAAAAAAACTATTTTTTTATGGTAGTGGTGATCTTTGTGGTGGTTTACGTATGTTACGTTGTTAAGTTTTTAGATCTAAAACTTTTTTAAGATCTAAAACTTTTTTTAGATCTAAAATTTTTTTGATCTAAACCTTTGTAAAAAAAGGTTATCTTTGTTTATTTTCTTAAAAAATAATTAGATGTTGTGATGTTGGTGATGATGTGGTGGTTACGTAAGTGGTGGTACTTGTGAGGATGTGGTGGTTACGTATGTTACGTTGTTAAGTTTTTAGATCTAAAACTTTTTTTAGATCTAAAACTTTATATCACTTGTTTAAAAGTTCATGAGGTTTGTTAAAAAAAACATTAAATTTTGTGATTTTCTTAAAAAGAATGCTTCGTTGTTAAAAAAAACTAATTTTTTTTTGTAGTGGTGATCTTTGTGGTGGTTTTACATTATGTTACGTTGTTAAGTTTTAGATCTAAAACTTTTTTAGATCTAAAACTTTTTAGATCTAAACTTTGTAAAAAGGTTAACTTTGTTTATTATCTTAAAAATAAATAGATCTAAAATATTGATGTCTTGGTGAGGCTTGGTGGTTTCGTATGTTACTTTGTTAAAGTTTTTAGATCTAAAACTTTTTTTTGTGGTGATGATGTACTGGTGATTAATTTTTGGTTACGTATGTTTCTTTGTTAAAAAAAAAAAAAAACTCTTTTTTAAGTTTTTTTTTAAAAAAAATCATCATTGCCTTTTAGATATAAAAAAACTCTTGTTTGTATGTTTGTTTTGCGGTTTTGCCTGCATAGAGGACCCTTTTGTGGGCAAAGCCCATGTTATACTTGGCGGGCACACGTTTTCCTTGGCATTCTTGGATGGTAAAGTGATTCACTTTGCAACTGTAATGAAAAAACTGTTTTCATATAAAAAATTTCATTCTTGGATGGTAAAGTGACCATTCAAGGTCATTTTGCAACTTTAATGAAATAAAAAAGGCAATGATGATTTTTAAAAAACTTAAAAAGAGTTTTGGAGAGGCAAACTGAATTTGCAAACCAACATGAGCTAAAGATAATAATCAAATGGGCCTTTGATAAGTTGTTTTCCTCTTGTGTGTTAAATGGTGAATTAGACATGGTGGTTGATTGTTGTTGTTGATCTGGACCACTAGTTGTTGATCTGGACCGCTTGATTGTTATTGTTGCTTTCACCTGGGATTATATGGGGTCTGCTTTAGGATTATGTTGTTGTTGGTGTTGTTTGGACCACGGTATTGTTGTTGTTGGTGTTGTTGCTTTCACCTGGTATTGTTGGCCTAGGATTATGTTGTTGTCGGTGTTGTTTCGGACCACCTGGTATTGTTGTTGGTGTTGTTGCTTTCACCTGGTATTGTTGTTTGTGTTGTTGCTATCACCTGGATTGTTGTTGGTGTTGTTGCTTTCATATGGGGTGGTAACTTGTGAGAATCTTAGTATTGTTGAACTTTTGAGAATCTTAGTACCGAATGTGAACTTTTGCAGTGGTAACTTGTGAGAATCTTGTTCAAAACGTGTAACTTGTGTAACTTGTGAAACCTGTGAAACTAGTGAGTCTTGTGCATGTGCGCTTTTGTGAGGCTTGCCGCTTTTGTGAGGCTTGTGCAGATTTGTGAGGCTTGTGCAGGTTTGTGAGTGCAGTTTGTGAGTTCATGTGAACTGGTGACTTTGTGCAGTTGTGACTAAAACTTTTCCGAGGCGATGATGATTTTTGAACCTAAAAACTTTAAAACTTTCGAGGCGATGATGATAAAAACCGAATGGACGGTAAAGTGAGATCTAATCTCACTTTGCAACCTTCGGGTTTGAGCCTAAAAATTTTCCGAGGCGATGATGATTTTTGAGCCTAAAACTTTCCGAGGCGATGATGAAAACCGAATGGACGGCAAAGTGGGATAAAATCTCACTTTTGCAACCTTCGAACTGAGCCTCAAAAATTTTCCGACTACGGTTTTTTAAAAAGTTTTAAAACTGAATTCGCAGCATAAAAAGAACTTGTATAACCAAAAAAAAACTTGTAAAATTGTAAAACCAAAGAAGTTGTAAAAAAGTGGTATAACTTATAAAAAAAAAACATGTAACAAAGCGTAAAAACTATGTAAAAAAGTGTATAAAAACTTGTAAAAATAAGTGGTATAAGTGGTAAAAAAATAAGTTGTAAAAAAACTTGGCACGAAATCGAAACCAATCATTGATACCAATGATTGGATACTAATGATTGGCACGGAAACCGAGGCAAAAATTCAGCCACCCCTACCCATGGGGTGCCTACATTTATTGGATAACTGAGTATACGTGTTCATAACGTTTAGTGGATCTAGGTCACTTTACCGGACTCTAGCTCGCAGGTCATTTGTTTGCAAGGTTTATGTTTCTTGACTACTGTTGTAATCTTTTAAGTTTATGAAGAAAATCTATAGTTTTCATGTATGAAACAGGAATTGTTTAGTGGTGAATTATTAAAGCATTCAAAAAACTAGGTTGCAAAATTTCCTTCTTGATATATTTTAGATAGAAAATTTGGCATTTTAACCAATAAATTACAATAAGCTAATGACTGTTGATGCAATGTTAAACACAATTTTTGGATTCATTAACCCTCTTTGTTCACTGTTGCCCAAACAGCAAATTAAAGGGATCTGAATCAACAAGCCATGCAAATAAATAAAATTAAAACACAGAAAGATTGAGGCTACATTTATTTACTTATTTATTTATTTTTATCTTTTTGCAAACCATTGAATGTATATTGAATAAGATATGAAACATCAAAAGTGCATACAATTGAAGATTCAGGCTACATAGATGATGTTTATTATTAGCAGCTGTTAACATGATCCTTATAGTCTTTCCACTCTTCCACGGGGCCCGTATAAGATAGGAGCGAATGAGATTGATCTGTGAAACCAAATTAAGTCAAAGAGTCATTATTTGCACATAACATTGTAAAAGAGATCCCGGTTGATACAAAACCTGCTAAAATCAAAATGAATAATGCTTATTTTGATCGGACTAACTTGATTATTTTTGAATATGGAAAAAAGCTATAAATGCATAATATACTTTATCAAAATAACTTATTGTATTTTCTCAACTTTTTTTTTTGTCATTATACTTAATGTTGTTTCCAGTCGATATCATTATACATAACCGTTTTCATTTTATTCGGTTATTTTCTGTCCGTTTTTATCCATTTTCGTAAATCGTCCGTTTTTATTTTAATCTGTCCGGATAAAAACAGATAAAAACGGATTAAAACCGTTTTTATTATCCATGTCAAAACGGTTTTATCCGTTTTTATCTGTTTTTATACGGATATATTAAAATGAAAGGCATAAAATGGGCGATTTACGAAAACGGATAAAAACGGACAGAAAATAAACGAATAAAATGAAAACGATTATGTATAATGACAATAAGTGAAGTAGAGAGAGCATAATGAGTTTTTTGTAAAGTACGTTATGAATTTATAGGCTTTTTTTCCTTTGGATATACACGGAAAGTTGGATAACTCGTGTGTATGAAAAAGTAAGTGTATACTGACAACTATGTTTCGTTTAAGAAAAAATAAAAAACCACATGTTAATAAAAGTAGTAACAAATTGTTGTTATTTGCATAAAATAATTCAGCATAGATAAAACATTTCCACTTTGAAGAAGTCACAAATTAGTTGGTACCTCGAGCAATGATACCGTCCCAAGTGACCACTCGTGACTCATTAAAGTCTAATTCAGCCTTTGCCAAAAATTATTTTAAGACGACCAAATATACTTCCAACAGTTTTCTGATGGGAAAATAAATATGTTGGAATTGGTGACAGTTATTACTTATTATGACAGTATGTAGCAACTATGCAACGGTATGTTGGGGACACATTTCTGACCGCTTATCATGGGGGATGTCCTTCGAGGACGAATCTAGCTTCGATAATTTAGGTTGCGGAAACAAGTAGTTATATATTGATGATGATAGAGAAGATGAAAAAGTACTTGTTGCAGTCGAAGTCCTTATCAATTACTGGGAAATTCATATCCACCTTACATGTCTGAAAAAGAGCTTGAATGACACGGCCATCCTTATCTGGCCAGAAATTCTTCATACAGTCACAAAGAGACACACGATCTTCTCTAGTTTTCCCCGCTTTTTTATACGACTCGATTCCTACACAACATAGTTTTGTTTTGGTTCTATCTTTAAAGTAGGGATTGCATGGTTCTAAACGTCGAACAACACCACACAAGTACTGGTCTGAATTTACTGTCGAACTCCATGAACATAATAACAAACAAATTGCAGGAAAATATACTATGTAATTGCTATCCATTATATGATCAAAAAAGTTCTTGGGCGAGCATTTAGTTACCTTTTGGAAGTATAATCTACGTACGTATTCAATCTGTCATGCACTTTTTGTGATTTCATTGTGTCACGTTATCATACAAATGTCATACAAAATGGCTAACCGAATCACTTACCACTACTATACGTATACTAAATAACTTAATAAGTTAGTTCTAAATCTAACAATTGCATGGTATTAATTCAATATCGTTAGGGTACAATTAGGAAATAAAACATCCTTCCAAAAGAATATCTAACGTTTTTACTGAAGCGTAAACAATCTGATATTAATAGAACAAACGGATTATAAAGTCATATCTTATTTAAACGGATTATAAAGTTCAGTCTTAAAATTTCTGTAGTGTGCATAGATATTAAGATCTATGGTGACATCACAATTTTTATTATTTTTCTGTTTCGGGGTTTATTTTGTCCTTTTAAGTATGCAAGGTTTAGGTCTGAATTCTAAGTTTAATTAGTTTCTTTCAAAGCTAATTAAATAGTTTAAATAGTCTCATTGGTTTGGGTTGAAACTCGGTATCAGTTTTTATTGAAATCAATAAACGAATTACGCAACTTGGGAATTCAATTATCTTCTTGTTATTCTTGTTATTTTACCATTACAATCCGACATTATTTGGTATTAGAGCTCCTGGTACTAATGGCCGAAAGAAAGCGTGGACACCATTCGGGTAGCCGTAGAACTGCCGAAGTAGGCAACGAATTTGAACCGCGTGATCCGCGTGACGTTGGGATCGAACGCCTCCAACAACTAATCTAAGAACTTGAACTCCCACAAGAAGATCAATGGTCGTCCGAACAAACATGGGAAACCCAAGATGAGGGAAACATTTAGTTATATGTTCGCGGTCGGCGGGATCGACGTGGAATTGATCGTCGGGAAGACCCCTTACATAGTCTCGGGTTACAAATTGAGATACCTAAGTTCGTCGGTAAGAGTCACCCAGATGATTTTATAGATTGGTTAAGCGTATTTGGCGGATAAGTTAAGCGTATCTTTGATTTGCGGGATGTTGCTGCAAAATTGAAGGTTATAGTGGTAGCTATGAAACTTTGTCAATATGCCCCGTTGTGGTGGGATCATGTAAAGAAACAGTGGTATTTGGCGGGTAAGTCCAAGGTGGAGTCATGGGAAAAGATGAAAAAATTGATGAAGGAGAAGTTTTTGCTTGTTAATTATAGGCAAGAAGCTTTTTTAGAATACCATATATTCTCTCAAGGAACACTTACAGTTGAAGAGCTCATTAATGAGTTTGACCGGTTACATATGCGGTGTGATGCAAATGAAGAGGAAGAGCACGTTGTTGCTAGGTTTTTGGGGGTTTTGCGTCCTGAGATCCCTGATGTGGTGAGTCTTCAACCTTACTTAACTTACACAGATGGGTGTCGTTTAGCCCTCAAGGTTGAGAAGCAGCAAAAGAATAAAGGAAAGACAAGTACCAGTAGGTGGACTCCAGCAACAAAGATAACGCCTACTCTTGCAAGTAAGGTTGTCGTCCCTAAATCCAATCCGTCTTTCAATACTCCAAAAACAGGTAACTCTAGTAATGCACATCATTGTTTAAAGTGCCAAGGTTTGGTTCATTATTATAGGGAGTGTCCGAACCAGAAATCGTATAGTTACGACACCGATGGGAATGATCTAAATGAATCTCCAGAAGTTGAGCTACTACATCCCGATCAAGGTGAGTCATTGGTTATTCAACGTGTTGAGTGTAGCGACGTCTATTAATGATGATTCTCGGTGTCGAAATAACATTTTCCGTACCAATATGTAATATGATTATTGATGAGGGTAGTTGTGAGAACGTGGTGTCGACATACGTGGTTGAGAAATTGCGCTGAAAACTATGGATCACCTCGAGTCATACCAGTTGACGTGGCTTAAAAAAGATAATACCTTGAAGGTTAGTAACAAGTGTTTAGTGCATTTCTTAATTGGAAAGAAATAAAATGATGAAGTATGGTGTGAGGTTGTTCCTATGGACGCGTATCACATTTTGCTAGGGACGTCATGGAAATTTTATAGAAAGACCAAGGATGATGGTTTTATTAACACATATAGTTTTCTGAAAGATGGGAAGAGCATTATTTTAGCACCTTTAGATTCAAGGCAGTCTCTACTAGATGTAGACTCGACTCTTGTTCTTAGCCGAATTGATTTTGACAATGTGGCCAAATCATTCGCTAGTGTTTGTGTTGGTTGTGGAAGAGGCGAATAGAGTGGCGAGTTCGATACCGAGTCTAGTGCAACCTTTATTGATGGAATTTATTGATGTGGTGCCCGAGGAAATACCATCTTGGTCGCCTACGATGCGGGATATTCAACATTGCATTGATTTTGTTCGAGTTAGTCTATTCCAAATAAACCCCTCCTATCGTATGAATCCCAGGAAGTATGAAGAGTTACAAGGACAAGTGGCAGAATTGTTGGACAAGGGTTTGATAAGGAGAGTATGAGTGCCTGCTTTGTTGGTTCCTAAAATGGATGGGCCTTTCGGATATGTATTGATAGTAGAGTTGTCAACAAGATCACAATAAAGTATCGTTTCCCTATTCCTTGTTTTGAGGACTTACTTGATCAACTCTACTGTAACACCCTCAAAAATGATTTGTAGTGAAATAAAATATTACTGGGGTGCTACTCAATTGGATCACAACACAAAGTATAAAATAACATATTTTTTTAAAAGATTTCATTTATTGTAGTAAAACAAAGTTTACATCATTGTTTTAGTGCAGAAAATACAGGCCCATAAAAGAATTCAAGTGGTCCCCAAATTATATCAGAGTCTTCTATGACCATGCCATGTCAAAGCCTTGCGCCTCCAAAGTTTAGCTATCGCCTTTTATCCTGAAAATACATGCTAAAAAGTCAACACAAAGGTTGAGTGAATTCATAGGTTTAATAGTAAAGAAGTTGATCACAAGATTCTAAGTTTAACTAAAACAATAGGCTATGCTGGTACATGCCCAGAAAGTAGTTGTTATTTCTCAAAGCTTATGACACGCAAAATGTTAATTGTGCATCATAGATATGATGTAAATGTGATAATGCCCCCTGGTAGGTAGCTTGCCATTATACCTAATGTTCTCAAATAATGTGTTTGGTAACCACAAAGTTAACCTAAACGGGGCGGTCAGTCCCAATGGATCTATCCACAATATTCGCGCTCGCTCGCAAGTGACTAATGGCTCATGATATGAGGGTCTTTTGGCAAATGCTTGTACTTAGGCAATAACACAGTTGAATAAGCATTCAGTTTTCAAGCAATTGTAATCATAAAAATTAGTAGTAGCATGTATCTTCCCCCAAAGAGTATATAAAACAGTTAAAAGAGTAAAAGTGAGGCTATGAACTCACCTTAGTGGTATAGCAGTCAAGATGACGTAATATCAAATGTTTGAGTGAACGGCGCCAAAACGCGACCTAAATCTGTATGAAAATTCTCAGTTTGCAGTTTTTAGGTACTCACAACTCAAGTGTTTAAATACGTTTAAATGTTTACAAGTGGTTGTGGTTAATGTTTCTTGTGTGGCAAATGCTTAAAGTTCAAAAACAATTTTTTTCCAAATGTTATGTTAAGTTAAGTAAAGAAACATGTATGTAAGTATTGGCTCTTGGAATAAGTATGGGGATATATACAATATATCCACATAAGAGTTGACTCAAATATTGGCTTAAGTATTATCGAAGTGTGAATAAATACAAGTTGAACGATTTTTACTAAATTGGTTGATTTCGAGGTGCAAAAATCTATATATGCAACATATTTTTATCGAAGTCGTGGGTAAATAATATTTTTGGACAAATATATATTATTTATAATTTACGCGGATGTGGTCGTTATTTAATAATATGTATTAAACCTAGACGAAAAGTGGTAAAATATATAAGTTTATTAAACTTATAAATGTTTTGATGGAAAGTGTCAAAGTGTTTAACCTTGAGGGGATGAAATTATAACAGTTATACAAATTATACATTTATAAAGATTTCTAAGAAAAAATAATGTTGTTCATAGTTAAGGCCTGAAAGTGTAAATGTTTATACAAGTTACAACTTCATAAATGTTCTTTATGAAAATGGCATGTAATTCGAATTGGAAGGACTGAAACTTGTCAAAACGTGAAAGTTGCAATAATGATAAAAATCACAAAACTTGCCATAGGAAAGGTTCGAGCTTGGGACCTCTCGCTCACAACACAAGCTACCCAACCATCAAAGAAAAGGGTTTCTTTTATGGCTTAAACATATTTAAGGAACATTTATTTGTTGTATTTTGTATATATATTCTACTCAGTAGAGCATGCGCTTGCATGTGTTTTGTGTTTTTGGGTTTCAAATCAGTTTGCAAATCCTTGTTTTCTCAACATGTAAACCATACGAAAGTAGCACTGTGTTGGATCCTTGGGAGCTACATAAGCTCAAATAAGCTATGTAGCTTATTGGAGTCTTTTCGACCCAAAAATCCAAACGAAGCCAAAAGCTTTAAACCAATTTAGTATAAAGTCCAAATAGGTTCGTTTTTATGTCGATAAGTTATGAAAATCAACTTTTTACATGTTCCGCTCATTAATAAACACTTGGGTATCGGGTTGGGCCTTATGGCCCGTTATGGGTCCGAAATGGTTTTGTGTTTATCCTGATAAGATTTAAGCTCATAAGTTAGTGAATAAGCACGTTAACTTGAAAATAAGTTATATAAGCCACAAAAAAATAATAACATCATAAGCACTTGTTTAACTCAAGCCAATACTTATGTTTATCTTAGTTTTATGGTTTCTTTATTACAAGTCCAAAAGCGCAAATAACTTCTTCATGAGTGTGAGTGTGTTGCTTCAAAACTTAAATAAGCATTTAAGTTTATACGTATTAAGTTAGTAGTACACGAGCTTCATTAAAACACAACATGAGTAATTTGTATGCATGAATTCGAATGTATATATACATGGGTGGTGTAGGGTGAACATGTATGTCGAGTGTGTAGCTTATGAAAACTCATTTAGTTTGTTTATAAGGGCATACATCACATATGAGGACATGCTTAGATTTCAAAAATAAGAATGATATACAAGTTTTGGAAATGGAAACCTTACAGTGTTGGTGAAGAGGTGGTCGAATGAGGTGTGAACCAAGAAAGAACCAAGTGCCCAAATGATGAACCCAAGCTTAATAACCCTAAAGCTTCAAATCTTACACCGAAATACCCAAGACTTCCAAGTTTCGATATTTTGTATGCTCTAGTATCTTTAGTGGAATGAAAGTGAGATGTGGAGTTAAGGGTGTGTGTATATAGCTGTTTGATCAAATGTATATATGGACCAAAAGATGGAGATGTTTTGTTTGAAAGGTTTAAGAAAAAAAGAATGCAACTACTTCTATTTGGTACAAACTCGAAGCACAAGGATAGAACACAAGGACTTTGGTTGTTAGTTTGTTTAGAATGAACTGTGATCTATTTCTTTTATATAAACTTAGGGTATGGCCTTATGAATAATGCACACTACTAGACCTAGGTTGAATAAAATAAGCAAAAGGGATGATGGGGGTTGCTTATGGTCAGTCAGAAAGGAAACAAAAGAGGAAGGGAACATCTTGTTGGTGGCTCGATGGCTTGAAATAAAAAAAATTTAGGAAAACAATGCTAGTTGTAGAAAATACAATAAACATGTATGTAGTGGATTAGGTGAGATTAATATGTATTTCTTTTGGTTAGCATGATGTTGTGTACAAGATATATACTTATATTCAAACGTATAAGAGTCGTGTGTCCAGTGGTTTTGTGTTTGTGAGTCATCCAAAATGAAATGCGACATCACAAATATACGATAGGGGTTAAACTAAGTTTACAAACTCGAAATGTTGTAATTTGTGCGGTGTCCGAATGTATATGGTCCAAAAACAAATATGTGTATACAAAAATGTATACACGTTAAACGTATATAATTGAGTCTTGTCGTGTTTGGTTGCATAGAGTGCGACACAACAAGTTAAAAAAGAGTGGGAAGTTAAATCGTGAGTTCCCATATTGTTGGTTGACGACTAGCTTCCGTTGTTATATCGTTTAATTAAAATAAAAATAAAAATACCGCGAGAGAAATGGTTAAGGAAACTTTCAAAATGAATTAGTTCGTGTTTACGATTAATTAATGACTTAAAAATTTACGGGTTGTTATAGTACCTACCCCTGAAGAGAACCTCGTCCTCGAGGTTCAATTTGTGTTAGTCGCTAATGTGACAAAGGAAAGATTTGAAATTTAATTAACTTGTTTGAAAATGTGGCGTGGAGAATTTAATTCATTAACATTTGATGTCTCAACATATCTTAATATACATAAATCTTGGCTAGGTTTGACCGGGATATTTAACCCATCAGAGTAGGTACTTGAGAAAAACATTATTACAAGTTTTATGATTGTTACGAAGGTTTTCTAAAGGTCATCATTTGAAATTTAAAACATCAAGAAAGATGTGCAGTCATGCAAGTATGATTTATGGTTTTAAGATTTGTTTCGAAATTGTGTATCTCCTTCCTAAAGGAAATAGATAAAGTTTTTGTTTGTAATATTTATTCATGTACGTGTTTATTCAAATTTAAAACAAATCGATATTTCAAGAAACACAGATTTCTTTGTTTGAGATTTATAGTTGGGTAAGAGGATTTCGACCTTGAAAGGATTATAATTTAGTAAAACGGGTTTTTACACGTGATGTAAATAAGGCAATTTCGCGAAAGTCGATGTTTGACATTTCTAAGCATAAGAAAGTTTGATAAAGTTTGACCAGAAAATTCTAACCTGTTAGAATAAGTAATTTCAGAAAAATGACACCACTAGTTATATCGTTGACACAAATGCAATTTAAAGAGTTGCCCTCGAAGGTGAAAACGTCAAAGAAGAAGATGTAGTCGGGTATGTATGACTCCATAAGTTTTAAACATTTACGGGCAGAGTCCAGTTGTTAAGGTTAGGTATAACTAATATTAGGCGGGGCTCAGATATAAGTATTCAACTTGTTTAGGTAGTACAAGAATGTATCGAGATTTAGGTTGTTGCATTACTGATCTGAAGTGAATAAATTCACTGAATACTATGTCGAGAGATGTTTATTTTCTTTACAAGAGAGAGTTGTGTATTAATGGTCATTTTTTATATTAATGGTGTAGCTCGAAGTGTTTATAAAATGAATTTCATTATATTAATGGTGTAGCTCGAAGTGTTTATAAAATGAATACTTTGGCGAAATGGTGTCAAGGTACGATATGTTGTTATCCATGGTTTCAGACAGAGGTGTGTGATTTACTTCTAAGATTTGGTTCAGTGAGTAGCGGATTTTTAAATAATTCTTATGCCTCAAACAGGCTAGTATTCTCAAGAAATTAATGAATGAGGGGGCAATTGTTCCAAAGATAGTGGTTTGGGTTACAAGTTAATTCTAGATCATTACAAGTTTAATGGATCGTTCATTATTTATGTCAAGCGAGGGTTTCCCTTCGTAGATGTTGTGGTGTGTCGTTCCTAGAACGCTAGGGATGTAAACCCGGTTCATCGATTGGGTACAAGTTTTGGGGTAGACGTGACACTGGTGCGGCAGTGGACGACGAGGCAACATCGATCTCAACGTCTGAGAGAATGATGATGGAACGGGATGGTGGAGACATGGTGTTATAATGACCCAGAATAGTATTTTAATATATAATAAGTAATGTTTAAATAGTTATGTATCATCTGCTAAGCAAATCTTTATACGTAGTTGTAATAACCCTTAAATAGTAAATTAAAATAAATTAAGTAACGTTTGATTGGTTATGCATCATCTCCTAAGAAAATCTCCATGCATGATGCTGATAAGATATAGACATGAAGGTGTAAAGTAGTGAAGTGTCAGTTTTGAGAGTGTAGTATTGCAATGAGAAAAGTGTTCCACTTAGGAGAAAAGTATCGTAATGAAGAGGTATTATGATGCCAGTGTGTTGTGTGTAGAAGTAACCCTTTATAACTTTTATGATTTTCAATGCTCATGAAATACGCATAAATTTTTAACGTTTTCAGAAATCAAGTAAAAAGTCGACCGGACATACCCTATCATTGTTATTCTCAGTATTGCAAAATTCATCTCTAAGTTGGACATAGGTGGCCAAGGTATGTCCCACTATCCCTAGTTGAATATAGGTGATCAACCTACATTCACCCGAGGTTCTTTTGAAATGCTTAGCTTAGTTACACTAGTAACATGTCTCAATTTTTTTAAAAGTTGTCATGAAAGACTAAAACAAATATCCCATTTACGTGGGGGAGAAGGCGTAGCGATGTGGTACGTAAACATACGTATAGGAAAAATAATCATAGCTCATAGTGAGATTAGGTGGGCAGTGATAAAACACATATCTTATCGAGTATGACTTTAACAGAGTCACAGGTGATGCATCATCTTGGCAGGCAGGCATGTGTCGGTCATAGGGTAAAGTTTTTGAAAAAGTAGTTATAGTCTAGGTTTTAAAAATACCCAGTTCTCTATAACCTAGCTCTGATACCAATCTGTAACACCCCCAAAAATGGTTTGCAGCGGAAGAAAATGTTACTGGGGTGCTACTCAATTGGATCACAACACAAAGTATAGAATAACAGATTTTCCTTAAAAGATTTCATTTATAGTAGTAAAACAAAGTTTACATCATTGTTTTAGTGCGGAAAATACAGGCCCATAAAAGAATTCAAGTGGTCCCCAAATTATATCAGAGTCTTCTATGACCATGCCATGCCAAAGCCTTGCACCTCCAAAGTTTAGCTATCACCTTTTATCCTGAAAATACATGCTAAAAAGTCAATACAAAGGTTGAGTGAACTCATAGGTTTAATAGTAAAGCAGTTGATCGCAAGATTTCAAGTTTAAGTAAAATAGTGGGCTACGTTGGTACACGCCCAAAAAGTAGTTTTTATTGCCCTAAGCTCATGACACGCAAATAATTAACTGTGCATCATAGATATGATGTAAATGTAATAATGCCCCCTGGTAGGTAGCTTGCCATTCTACCTAGTATTCTAAAATATAATGCGTTTGGTAACCACAAAGGTAACCTAAACGGGGCGGTCAGTCCCAATAGACCTATCCACAATATTCGCGCTCACTCGCAAGTGACTAATGGCTCATGATATGAGGGTCTTTTGGAAAATGCTGGTACTTAGGCAATAACACAGTTGAATAAGCATTCAGTTTTCAAGCAATTGTAATCGTAAAAAGTAGTAGTAGCATGTATCTTCCCCTAAGAAGTTTATAAAACATTTAAAAGATTAAAAGTAGGGCTATGAACTCACCTTAGTGGTATATTTACGACACTGATGGGAATGATCTAGATGATCAGAAAATCGTATATTTACGACACTGATGGGAGTGTCCTGATCAAGTAATGCACCTCGTTGTTTTAAGTGTCAAGGTTTGGTTTATTATTATAGGGAGTTTCCGAGACAGTAAATTGTATATTTACGTCACCGATGGGAATGATCTAGACGAATCTCTAGAAGTTGAGCTACTACATCTCGATCAAGGTGAGTCGTTGGTTATTCAACGGATGTTGAGTGTAGCGACGTCTATTGATGATTATTCGCGGTGTCGGAATAACATTTTCCGTACCAAGTGTACTTCCAAGGGTAAGGTATGTAATATGATTATTGATGGGGGTAGTTGTGAGAACGTGGTGTCAACATACATGGTTGAGGAATTGGCGCTGAAAATAGTGGATCACCCCGAGCCATACCAGTTGACGTGGCTTAAAAAAGGTAATACCTTAAAGGTTAGTAATAAGTGTTTAGTGCATTTCTCAATTGGAAAGAAATACAATGATGAAGTATGGTATGAGGTTGTTCCTATGCACGCGTATCACATTTTGCTATGGATGTCATGGATTTTGATAGAAAGACCAAGCATGATGGTTTTATAAACACATATAGTTTTTTGAAAGATGGGAAGAGCATTATTTTAGCACCTTTGGATTCAAGGTAGTCTCCTCCAGATGTAGACTTGAATCTTGTTCTTAACCGATTTGATTTTGACAATGTGGCCAAAATCAGTCTGCTAGTGTTTGTGTTGGTTGTGTAAGAGGCAAATAAAGTGGCGAGTTCAATACCGAGTCTAGTACAACCTTTATTGATGGAGTGCATGAGGAAATACCATCCGGGTCGCCTATGATGCGGGATATTCAACATTGCTTTGATTTTATTCCGGGTTAATCTATTCCAAATAAACCCGCCTAGCGTATGAATCCCAAGGAGTATGACGAGTTACAATGACAAGTGGCGGAATTGTTAGACAAGGGTTTGATAAGGAGAGTATGAGTCCATGTGCGGTGCCTGCTTTGTTTTTTCCTAAAAGGGAGGGGCCTTTCAGATATGTATTGATAATAGGGCTGTCAACAAGATCAGGATCAAGTATCGTTTCCTTATTCCTTGTTTCAAGGACTTACTTGATCAACTCTGTTAGGATTTGGAAAATCCAGTAGTTAAAGTGTCAGTCACCTCAAGTATATGTAATCGTTAGAAAGCTCGTAGTCGTAGTTATTTAATGTTAAGTAGTATTTAGTTAAGTAACACCGTGGAGGACGGACGGGCCTTTACCTACTGTATGCCTGATCCACAGCCCGTCAGGTGGCGTTTTATTGTAAGACTATAAATACTCTCTACCTCCCAAGGTAGAGAGTTGGAGCTCATAATAAGATTTTTCTTTCTCTCACTAAAGTTCCCAACTCTCTTCCATTTCTCTCTCTTGAACTTTCTCTCTCTAAACATATTGTACGCCACTTAGTGATTATGGTTTAGTGTGTTTGTGAAATCCTATATGTTACAAATGGTATCAAGAGCCATGGTTTGATCACTCATCTTTCATGCTCTTTGTTTTGGTGGATTTCATAAGGTTTTTGGGGATTAAGGGTTTAGGAGAGTTTGATTCATTTGGACAAATTCTAGTGTTAAAGTTTGAATTTTGCTTGTACTTTTGTGTTTAGGATCATCATATGTGTTTATGTTTTGAATTGGAAGGCTTAAATCATTGTGGTTTGGTTGTTTTTGATTGATAAAGTGGTTATTTGTGAACATAGGATAAAGCGAGTTGAGTCTCGGACTTGTTTTTCTTTAAAGCGAGTTGCTTTGTTTCTGTATGCGAGTTAGTATATGCGACTTGGCTATTTATCGAGTTGACTTTCTTGCGACTTGGGTTCTAAACGAGTTGTTTCATTAAGCGAGTTGTGTGTCTTGTGAGTTGATACTAAAGCGAGTTGGCTATTTAGCGACTTGTTCCATTAAGCGTGTTGACAGTGTTGCGAGTTAATGCTAATGCGACTTGGCTATTTAGCGAGTTGATTCCTTAAGCGAGTTGTTGTTTCTCACTGAGGGTAATGCCAAGACCTATGATGCAGATGTGGATGAACAGCCAATTCAGGAGATTGGTCACAATCATCAGAATGCCTTTCAAGTCGCTGACTGTGATGCATACGACTCTGATGTTGATGATGGACCTACTGCATAAACAATTTTTATGGCTAGCATTTCTCCAATGGTCTCTCCTAAGGTCCCATCTTCACCACAAGCTGGACCATCCAAAGACAAACTCATTTCTGAGGTATTAAAACTATACGATGATGTTGATGGGCAAAAGATGCATGACAAAGTACAATCAACTGAAACTATTGAGTCAGATTTCGAAAATGTGGGTAATGTCAATGTTATCCCATATGATCAATATATGAAACAAAGTGAAAGTGAGGTAGTACCAAGTGATGCATCTTCTGCAGTCAACGATGACTATGTTTTTGATGAATACACTAGATGTGCCCCTGATGATTCTGTTATCTCTGAACTTAATGCCTATAAAGAACGAGTTGCCATTTATGAACAACGTGCTAAGTTTGAGCTAACTACTCGTGAGCAGGAGTTGGATAACCAAATGCGTACAATTATTAGAAAAAGTAATTTTAGAGAAGAAGTGTTAAAACAAGAGTTAAACTCCTTACAAGAAAAGCTTTCAAAAACTGCTAAGCAAAAACAAGAACTTCAAGAAAATGTTAAAGTGCTTAAGCAGGAATTTCATGCTAAGGAATCAAAACTTTTGAATGATTTTTCTAATCTAAAAACTTTGAAGAACAAGCTTGAAAACAAGTTGTACGTACAAGGGAATACCATTCAGACTGCTCACATGGTCACTAAGCATAGAGTGTTAAGCGATAAGCATAGTGTTCCCCTTATAGATAAACCCAACCCCGAGTACAGTAAGTTAGCTAAGGCGGCTCAAAATGTAATTTATGATGGCAATGAGATTCTTAAACCTAGACAGAAACCTAGTTGCGTTGAGTGCACTGAGGAAGATAGAAAATTAGATGATGCATCTAGGGTGAAAATGAATAAGAAGCTAGAAGATCCTGAATGCAAAAAGAATAACATCACGATCAAACCCCATGATTACAAGAAGGAAAACTGGATCTCCTTAAACAAATTTAAGCCTCAAACGTTGTTAACACCTGAACAAGTTTTCTGGAAAAAGGACTTAGATAAGCAAAAAGCTAAAAATCTTGTTGAAACAAACCCTCCCTTTAGGAAAATGCCTGCAGCGACTGTGTATCCTCTAAATACACCAATGCATTTAGTTCCTAGAACTATTGCCACTAAAAGCAAGACCTTAATCAGCCATTATGTTATTCTTCAACTATTTGTCGATTTTGAGAAAACTTGTAAGAAAAGGATCACACCCACTAGGATAACTGAAGGGGAAAGGGGTTTTGAGCAAACAAAAGAATGATATCTAACTGAAGTAATTCCTTTCTTTAAACTACTAAAAGATCATTTTGAGAGTCTTAAAAAGGGGATAGATTCAGATATTAAAGGAATGGAAAAGGAATTTGATGCAATGATAGTTGAGGTTAGTGACTATGAGCGAGCATTAAAATATAATGAGATTGAGGGGAAAAACTTGCATACCTTGAATGAGAATCTTATTTCTGAATGTATTGCTCAAGATGTGTTTTACACTGCTACGAATTGCTCCATTAATGCTTCTCAATTTCATGAATTATCTGTTGCTCTGAAAGTCTCTCATGATCGTGTCATTGAGCTTGAAAAGATTAATTCGAAACTTAATGAGAAAATTGATCAGGATGATCACGATAATTTGGTAAAGCATCTTTCTAAACTAGAAGTTGAACATTTTGATTTACAACTAAAATATCAACATCTAAAAGAAAATGTTAAAACCTCAAATATCAAGACATCCTTGGATGTTCCTGAATTTGATGCAGTTTTTGAAATTAGCAAACGTGATGAACAGATTCGAGCTCATTATAACACGATCAAAAAGTTGAAAGCCCAAATCTCTCAATTAAAGGGTGAAAAGAACAATGTGACTGGATCCCAAATGCCTCCTCCTTTAGATTCTCAGTACTCTCAAACTTTTCATCTTCAAAACTTAGTTAATGCCTTACAAAAGGAAAACGAGAGTTTTCTAGAAGAAAATGAAAAAGTTAAACGACACTTTAAAGAGTTATATGATTCAATGAAAGTCACTTGTGACCAAAACAACGAAAAAATAACGTCTTTACAAAAGGAAATTGAGAATCTGAGAAGTCAGGAAAATGGGAAACTGCCACTTGTTTTTAATAAGAATGTTGTTTCAAAGTCACCCTTAGACTGCAAATACACTGTGACGGTTAAATATATTCCTCCTCATCTTAGGAATAATGAACCTGCGTTTCATGACTATTGTGCTCACCTTAAGGATAGTCTAGAATGTCTCCGTGAGATTGTTGAAGAGGATTTCATTAATAAACCTCTTGATAGAGAAATTAGGTTTGCTTGCCTCCAGGCCAAACGATCTCAAGAGATGCTTGAATGTGTAATTGCAACATGTCCAAAATCCTTAGGTGCAAAAGGCAAAGCTGTGATGCCTTGTTCTATGCCTAGTGCCAAGCATGAAATCCGTTCTATGCCCAATGTTATGAATGTGAACCTTAGGGTGCCTTCAAGTAGTTCAGATTCCAGATATGTTAGTGCTAAGAAAGCGAACTCTAGTGTGTCTTCTAGGAGTACAAATCCCAGTACTTCTGATGTTAAGAAAGTGAATTTTAGTGTGCCTGCAAATAGCTCAAATCACAGTCTTAAGAAAGTAAACACTAATGTGCCTTCTAGTAGTTCAGATCCTTGCACATCAAGTTCAGGAATGCAAAAATTAGATCAACCAACTAATGTTCCCATTCCCTCTACAAGAGTAATCAGTGACATTAAAGCGAGCAGGTCAAAGTCTCAAGACAATACAAGGAATGATAGGACCTCGCAAGCTAAAATTGTGCATTGGAAGAGAGTAGAAGACCAATCTAGGAACTTTAAGTTTGAGTCGAATAAAACGAATCGTGTTGATTCTAGTATTAGCCATAGGCGTACTGTAATTAATTCGAATTCTGATACTATTTGCATACCTTGTAATGATGTCTGCTTGAATTCTGTTACTAATCATGAATGTGGTGTGAATGCTTTGTCTAATACTGTCAAATTCCCAGTTAATATTGTTAATGCAAAATATCATGCTAAGAAGGCAACAAGGCAAAGGCGTAAAAAAATTAGAAAACAGTGGAAGCCCACAGGAAGAACATTTAGTAAGATAGGATATCAATGGATACCTGTTGGCCATAAAGTTAATCAGGCAACACCTACTAGAAAATGGATGCCTACTGGTAGAACTATTCCCTTAAGAAGTGAACATACTTTGAATAGGGCAAATACGGACACTAGTACAGCATCTATTCATAATGATCCCATTGCCTCAATTTCTGATATGAATGTTTCTATTTCTGATGTGGGTGTTCCAATCACTGTTACTAACCAAATGGAACCCATTTTTGCATGGGGATCCCAATTATCCAGTTATCCATTCTTGTCTGTGTTCAACTGCAGATCGTTCAAATCGTTCTGTGGTACCTGGACTCAGGTTGTTCCTAGCATATGACTGGTGACCGGTCACGGCTCATGAACTTCGTAAGCAAATTCATCGGGACAGTTAGATTCGGGAACGATCATTTCGGTGCAATTATGGGTTATGGAGATTATGTTGTTGGTAAAAGTGTTATCTCTAGGGTATATTATGTGGAAGGTCTTGGTCATAACCTGTTCTCTGTTGGTCAATTCTGCGATTCTGATCTAGAAGTAGCCTTCAGAAAACATACTTGTTTCGTTAGAGAACTTGATGGTAAGGAACTTTTAAGAGGAACACGTGGTTCAAATCTATACACCATCTCTATCGAAGATATGATGAAGTCTTCTCCAATTTGCTTGTTGTCAAAGGCTTCTAAAACAAAGTCATGGTTATGGCATCGTCGTCTCAATCACTTGAACTTCGGCACCATCAATGATCTCTCCAGAAAGGACCTTGTTGTAGGTTTACCTAGACTTAAGTATGAAAAGGATCATCTTTGTTCAGCATGCCAATTGGGAAAAAGCAAGAAGTATGCCCATAAACCCAAGCCTACAAACTCAGTTACAGAAGTTCTTCATACAATTCACATGGACTTATGTGGACCCATGAGAGTGCAGAATATCTTTGGGAAGAAATATGTGTTAGTTGTGGTTGATGATTTCTCTAGATTCACCTGGGTAAAGTTCTTAAGGACAAAGGATGAAACTCCAGATATCATCATCAAACTCATCAAACAGCTGCAGGTTCGTCTTAACAAAACGGTCAGAATCATCCGAACAGACAATGGAACTGAGTTTGTTAACAAACAACTTAGTGAGTTTTATGAGAGTATTGGAATCAGTCATCAAAGAAGTGTTCCTCGAACTCCTCAACAGAACGGTGTAGTTGAAAGACGAAATTGAACTTTTGTGGAAGCCGCAAGGACAATGCTGATTTACTCAAAGGTTCCAATGTTTCTCTGGGGTGAAGCCATCTCCACTGCATGCTACACCCAAAATCGATCCCTGATTCACACTGCTCATGGAAAAACTCCATATGAACTTGTCCACAACAGAAAACCTAATCTCTAATTCCTTCGTGTGTTTGGTGCTTTGTGCTATCCAATGAATGATGGTCAAGACCTAGGTAAATTAAGAGCTAAAGCAGATATTGGATTTTTTGTTGGTTATGCACCAAACAAGAAGGGTTACCGAATCTACAACAAGAGAACCCAAAATATCATGGAAACTATTCAAGTTACGTTCGATGAGCTGACCGGTCAAATGGCTCCTGTACAATCCAGTTCTGGACCCGCACTTCAAAACAGTCCCATTGGTTCATCTCTTGTACCAAACTCATCTCCAGCAACTACATATGTACCTCCATAAGAAGATGATTTAAAGAAATTGTTTGATCCAATGTTTGATGAACACTATGAACCGAATGCTGATGAAATGTCAGTCCCATCAACAGAGGCTGCTCTTATCCCTGTGAATGAAGTGAACATTTCAGTCTCAATTTCATTAAGTCAAGAAGCGCCTGCTGCTGATCACTCTGTCTCATCAACAAATCATCAATCATCAAATGTACATCATGGAAGTGTTTCTGGCATCAATGATGAAGTAAATCCCTTTGCAACTCCCGAAGATGCTCCATTTGAAAATATCTTTGCTCCTGAATCATCATCAGAACCATCTTCATCAGGAGACATCGACTCTGCTACTTCTGTTCCACAACAACAACCACATGAACACCTTAGAAAATGGACACATGATCACCCATTGGACAACATCATTGGAAACCCCTCTCGCCCAGTATCCACACAGAAACAACTTGCAACTGATGCCTTATGGTGCTTCTTTAACTCCGTACTCTCTAAGGTCGAACCAAAAGACATTAAAACCGCCATGAATGAAGACTGCTGGTTCAATGCCATGCAAGAAGAAATTCATGAGTTTGATCGACTTGATGTATGGGAGTTAGTACCTGCTCCAGATTGTGCTATGATCATTGCTCTGAAATGTATTTTCAAAGTGAAACTTGATGAGCATGGTGATGTCCTAAAGAACAAGGCTCGATTGGTTGCCAAAAGATACCGTCAAGAAGAGGGTATTGACTTTGAAGAATCTTTTGCTCATGTTGCTCGTATCGAAGCTATCAGAATCTTCTTGGCTAATGCGGCTAGTAAGAACATGGTCGTATATCAGATGGATGTGAAAACAACCTTTCTTAATGGTGATTTGAAAGAGGTGGTTTACGTCAGCCAGCCAGAGGGTTTTGTGAATCCAGAGCATCCTACTCATGTCTATCGCTTGAAAAAGGCTCTTTACGGTTTAAAGCAAGCTCCTAGAGCATGGTATGATACGCTGTCAAAGTTTCTTCTATCCACTGGATTCAGCAAAGGAGCAGTTGATCCTACATTGTTCACCCGGAAGTCAGACAAACATTTAATTCACGTTCAAATTTATGTAGATGATATTATCTTTGCCTCGACTGACCCCAATGAATGTGATCATTTTTCTAATGAAATGGGGTCCAAATTTCAAATGTCTATGATGGGACAAATGTCATTTTTCTTGGGATTACAAATTTCACAAAGTCCCGGAGGCATTTTCATAAATCAATCTAAATATGCAAATGAGATTCTAAAGAAATTTGGTTTTGTATCGTGTGACACCGTTGACACTCCCATGATTGAACGAACCAAGCTGGATGAGGACCACTCAGGGATCATGGTAGATCAAACGAAATATCGTAGCATGATTGGATCCCTGATGTACCTCACAGCTAGCAGACCAGCATCTTGTTCGCTGTGTGCATGTGTGCTAGATATCAGGCTAAACCTACTAAAAAGCACCTTTAAGCGGTTAAACAGGTCTTTCGGTATCTCCAAGGAACCATCAATATGGGACTATGGTACCCGAAGGACACCGGTATGTCACTAACCGCCTATGCAGATGCTGATCATGCAGGATGTCAAGATACACGTCGAAGTACATCAGGAGGTGCTCAGTTTTTGGGTGATAAGCTTGTAAGCTGGTCTTCAAAGAAGCAAATGAGTACTTCTATTTCCTCTACAGAGGCTGAATACATAGCCATGTCATCTTGTTGTGCTCAAATCCTTTGGATGAGATCCCAATTATCTGACTATGGCTTTGAATTCAACAAAATCCCTCTGTACTGTGATAATAAAAGTGCTATTGCTCTCTCATGCAACAACGTTCAACACTCAAGAGCAAAACACATCGACATCCGACATCATTTCATCAGGGAGCAAGTGGAAAACGGTGTAGTGGAACTCTATTTTGTGAAGTCAGAATACCAGTTAGCAGACATCTTCACCAAAGCTCTTCCGAGAGAACGTTTTGAGTTTATTCTTCCTAGACTTGGCTTGAAAAGCCTTCAACCAGAAACACTCAAACGTCTTCAGGAGGAAGACGAGGAGTAAAGGTCTTTCCTTCATCTATACTTTGTATATATTTATCCAAAAAGCAAAATAGAAAAATATAAAACTTTCAAAATCCATAAAAATGTGAAAAATTCGAAAAATCCTCAAAAATATTGTCATTTTGTCATGCTTTTCTCGATTCGATAATATCTACGGTCTTAATGCTGTCATTCAAAGAATGATACGGGACTTTAGATGTTGTTCGAATGTTCTTAAAAAAATTGGGAGAAAGAGAAACAATGGTTTACTGTTATTTCAGACAGTAACCCGCTTTTCAAAGGAAGAACAGAGCCATGTCTTATCTCATATTTCAAACCTAATGCTCTGATTCTAAAAACAAACGTTTGTCATCAACAAGACAAATGTTTTATTACAAATATTTTTCCTTCTAATGATTCCTCTGAAAAATATTTGCAATCTTATGAAAACTCAATTGTCTTGAAAACACTTCGGACTCTATTTTTGAAAATCAAAAGAACTTTTCAAGTGTCAAAATCTCAATTCATCAATCAACGACTCTCGTCATTGATTGAGGGGGAGAATGATTTTTCAATTAAATCATAAAGTGTTCTTTTCAAACAATTTGCACTTAAATGAGTAAGGTCTACTCTAAATGGTTTACAAAATGTTACACAATTGGTTCCAGACCTTGGTTATTATTATGTTTTCAATTATGCATGTTTAATCATTGGAGTTTAAAGTCTCAAAATCAGATCCTTATCAGTTAAAACGTTTTCACAAATCAAGTCACAATTCTCCTTAAAAGCCTTCAAAATCAATTTAAATCTACAGAGATCACAAATCTCAAATGATTTGATAATTGTGATCGGGGGAGAATTTGTGGTTTAAATTGGATTTAAACTGATAATTCGATAAATGGTTTCATAAGTGTTTAGCATGTTTGCCTCCCCGCATGTGCCGCAAGTGTCAAACGATTTCAAATTTCCATGCACATGTTGAGGGGGAGCAACTATTTTAAACCTCAAATTATTGAAACGTGACTGAATTGTCTCTAAGTGCAGGTTCCCTCTAATATGTGCAAAATTCTTTCAAAATTCGAGGCACATATTGAGGGGGAGCAAACTTTTGAAAACCTCATCCTTCCTCAAAATGTTTTATCTACTCAAATTGATTGGGAAGTGATGATGATGATTTTAGAAAATGTTAATCAAAAGATTGGACCTTTCACTCTTAATCTAACGATTTCAAAGATCTCTTGCCTCCATGTGCTAAACAATTTCTAAATCTTTATGCAAATGTTGAGGGGGAGCATTTCTAAAATATCAAAACAATTAAGATACAAAATGCTTTGATTCTATATCACAAGTATCTTGATTGATTTTTCAAATGGTTTTCAATTGGTTCCAATGGCAGATGAACGATACCAAAAAGACCGACCAACTTCTCTTTATGAATGGTGATATAAGGATGATAAGGTTAGGTTGAGGTCCCATGATCCGCCAGAACCGGAGGGATCTACCCAGGGACAATCCACTAGATAGTGTAGAAGTCCTTAGGTATGATGAAAAAAGGAGAAAAGTGAAATATGGGAAGAGTGCGGACTGAGACTGAGCTAGTACTGGAATAAACCCAACAAGGTTCTAGTAATGAAATCTCGGTAAGCACTGAAGGGGTTGAAGAATGAAAAAGAATTGAATGTGAAAAAGGGTGAAAAGAAATAGCCCTCCATTTATTCAACCTTAGGGCAGAAACCGGGTTCAATTCATATACTACTGGTGGTTACCAAGGTAACATCGGTATTGAAGACAAGACGTCATGGACCTAGTGACGCACTGCACTTCAACTTTCCAAACCACTCAAGTTCCTCTTAAAAGGACTTGTTTCATTCTCACGGGGAACCGACATAATCTATCGACTTTCTCTTAAAGATTGTTGATATTGAAGAAGGAGACCCTCTCCCTAGTCTCCGGCATAGGAACCAAATATGCACAATTGAGTCTAGAGCCACGAGATCATCAATAAATCTCATTAGGACACTTTCAATGAAGACTCTATGTTTCACACAATGTGGAAAGAGAGATTATATCTTAAGAGTCCTACGCATTATCCTTGAGGTATTGCCAGAACATCTAAGTGATATGCATTCATATTCACGATGAAGATGGAAAGCCTTCTGGAGCCAACATCAAACAAGCTCCTGGTAGGTGGCATGTGAGATTTATCCAATAGATCAACCATGTGACAACTGGACAGAAACAATGGAGAGATTCAATCTTTTGAATCAATCCTGGTTCAGGTTATGGATTGACGGATACCTTTGAAAAAAACCGGTCGTTGTGCTTAAAAACTCTTTTCTTTAGCACATCGACTGTGTACTTATTTCTCAAAAATAAAAGGTGTTTATGATTGATAATTGATTTTCATTAAAACCTTCGTTGTACTGCAAAAACAATTTCTATTGAGCAATACACGATTGTTTTTCAAATCTCTTTTCATCAATCAGTGAATCTCGTTTCGCTGGTTCACTCACTCCGTGTTGTCTTCTTTGAGACGTTCCGGCTTGAGAACAGCTAGAGCAGCTGCGAAACCCTGTCAAGGAAATTCTTCGGAATTATACCTTATCACAGGCAGTACTTGTACTGATCAACGGGGAACCGTGGGCCGTGTACCTCAATTCATCGAAAGTGATCAAAGACACTTTTGTGCGCTTTATTGCTAACTGTTTTATGCAGGTACACCCTAACGCTTGCAGCTGATCAGAATGGAGCGGTCAATCCATAGCCGCATGCTCACACAACACATTCATATCTAAAGAAATCATGATTAGTGCATCAATGACTCTGATATTTTCACTCCATGCTTCTGCTACGCTGATGCCAATATCATGAATCAACGAAGGCTTCCGCTACTCTGATAAGAATATATCATGATCCAGAATGTGAGCATGTCGGTCCAAAAGTCACAACATCACATAATACCAACACCACAATGGATGAGTCAGAGATTTAATATGGCTGATGATTTCAAAGCGGACTCAAAACTCAGTATCACGTGGATCAGTTAAAGACCTCCACTCAGATTATCCAAACATGCAAAGATGAAGAATCAAAGACTACGAGCTACAGAACAAAGAACATGAACAAGAATTCAAGAACAATCTCAATGAAATATCTGTTTGTATTCTATGTAATTTAATGTGTGTTTGAGGTGACCTCCCTTAGGGGGAGATTGTTAGGATTTGGAAAATCCAGTAGTTAAAGTGTCGGTCACCTCAAGTATATGTAATCGTTAGAAAGCTCGTAGTCGTAGTTATTTAATGTTAAGTAGTATTTAGTTAAGTAACACCGTGGAGGACGAACGAGTCTTTAACCACTGTATGCCTGATCCACAGCCCGTCAGGTGGCGTTTTATTGTAAGACTATAAATACTCTCTACCTCCCAAGGTAGAGAGTTGGAGCTCATAATAAGATTTTTCTTTCTCTCACTAAAGTTCCCAACTCTCTTCCATTTCTCTCTCTTGAACTTTCTCTCTCTAAACATATTGTACGCCACTTAGTGATTATGGTTTAGTGTGTTTGTGAAATCCTATATGTTACAAACTCCATGATTCATCGTTGTTTTCCAAGATTGACTTGAGGAGTAGATATCATCAAATTCGTATGAGGCCTGGTGATGAGTGGAAGACAACATTTAAGAGTCGGGATGGATTGTATGAATAGATGTCATGCCTTTTGGACTATCCAACGCTCCGAGCACCTTTATGTGGCTTATGGACCAGGTTTTTAAACCTTTCATTGGTAAATTTGTTGTTGTTGTTTACTTTGATAATATTCTTGTTTTTATTAAGACTGAAGATGAGCACTTATCTCGTCTTCGTGAGGTATTTTCAGTTTTGAGGGAGAAAAAACTGTATGCTAATGGGAACAAGTGTTACTTCCTTGTTGAGGAGGTGATCTTTTTGGGATATGTTATTACAGGCCAAGGTGTACGGATGGACAAATCAAAGATTGAAGCAATTTTGAATTGGCCACTTTCTGCCACTTTACATGATATTCGTAGTTTTCACGGGTAGCTACCTTCTACCATCGTTTTATCCAAAATTTTAGTTCTATTATTGCTCATGTTACCGAATGTATGAAAGGGGACGTTTTTCATGGACTGATGAAGCGACCAAGGCGTTTGAACTACTTAAGGTTAAGGTAACCTAGGATCTGATTTTATGTTTTCAAAACTTTAATGATGTTTTTCAGGATGATGTGATGCGTCAGGTGTTGGTATTGGTGGATTTTTGAGTAAAAAAGCGGCCATCGCATTCTTTAGAGAGAAGTGAAATGAAGCATGTCGCAAGTATTCTACTTATGACAAAGAGTTCTATGCTATCATTCGTAGTCTTGTTACTTGAAGATATTATTTGTTAGCTAATGGGCTCATGTTGTTTTCGGATCATGAGGCTTCGAAGTACATCAATGGTCAACATAAGCTAAAGCCCTGACATGCCAAATGGGTCGAATTTCTGCAAGCTTTTCCTTTGTCATTGTACACAAATTAGGATCATAAAATCAAGTTACAGATACACTTAGTAGAAGACACTCATTAGTTATGGCTATGAAGGTGAGTGTGATGGGTTTTCAAACTTTTCGAGATCTTTATCAAGATGACCCAGATTTTAAAGAAGTATGGAGCAAGTATGGCATGGGAACATATCAACAGCATTCTAAGCATGATTGTTTTTTGTTTAAGGTTTCGCGGTTATGAATTCCTTTAAGTTCGTTACGTGATTCTGTTATAGTATAAAGTCATGTCAAGGGTCTCGCAGGTCATTTTGGGCGAGGCAAGACATTGGTTATTCTTAAAGAGCATTTTTATTGGCCAAAGATGGTGAGGAATGTTCATCGGGTTATTGCGCGATGCAAGATTTGTCACACTGTGAAGACTCATGGGACTAATGCGGGGTTGTATACTCCTTTATCGGTACCTGAAGCTCCATGGGAGGAGGTTAGTCTTGATTTTGTGTTGGGATTACCTGGTACTCAATGCAATAAAGATTCTGTGATGGTGGTGGTTGATTGATTCTCCAAGATGGCTCACTTTGTTCCTTGTTCCAAGACTTTTGATGCTAGTGAAGTGGCTCTTTTATACTTTGTTGAGATTGTGAAGTTGCATGGTATTCCAAAGACTTTGACTTTGGATCAATATGTGAAGTTTGTTAGTCATTTTTGGTGGACTTTGTGGACACATATGGGGTCTAAGTTGCAATTTAGTAGCTCTCATCACCCGCAAACTGACGAGAAAACAAAGCTTACTAACCGGAGTTTAGGAAATTTACTAAGGAGTTTGATTGGAGAACATCCTAAATGATGGGATCTTACACTCCCACAGGTTAAGTTTGCATACAACCGGTCGCCTAATCATACTACAGGTAAGAATCCTTTTGAAATCGTGTATGGTCGTAATCCTATTACTCCTCTTGATTCGGTTCCAATTCCGGTAAAAGATCCTTTGAATATAGACGCTGATGAACAATCTAAAGTATTAAGGATTTGCATCAAGAGGTGCGTGATAAGATTGTTCGTTCTAATACACGTTATAGTGTTCAAGCAAATAAGATCGAAAGCAGGTTGTGTTTCAAGAATGTGATTTGGTTTGGATCCATTTGCTTAAGGGGAAGTTTCTAGCTGGGCGATTCAGGAATCTTAAGCCGCGGGTTGATGGTCCCTTTTGGGTTCAAAAGTAGATTAATGATAATGCCTGCAAGTTTGAACTACCGGGACATTACAACGTGCCTGCTACTTTTAATGTTTCTGATTTATCACCATACACAGGGGAGAGTGACGATGAAGAATACTCGTGGATGAGTCTTTCTCAAGCGCGGGAGAATGATGCAGGGGAAGCAAAGTTCTAAGTTGAGCATATATCTTAAGATCTATGTTGAAACCAAAAAGTTCAGTCTAAAAGTTTCTGCAGTGAGCATAGATTTTAAGATCTATGCTAACATCGGAATTTTTATTATTTTTCAGTTTTGAGGTTTATTTTATCCTTTTTAATTCTGCAAGGTTTAGGTCCGAATTATAAGTTTAATTAGCTTTCTTTCCAAGCTAATTAAGTAGTTTAAATAGTCTCATTTGTTTAAGGTTGAAACACAATATCAGTTTTTATTGAAATCAATAAACGAATTACCCAACGTGGGAATTCAATTATATTCTTGCTATTCTTGTTATTTAGCCATTACGATCCGGCATTAAAATCTATAGTTTTAAGAGCTTTTTTTTGGATAAATGGTGCTCTTTTCATATTAGCTGCAAAAGTGGGTATGTTTTTTTTTCTTTTGTAAACTTGGGTTTTATTGGTATTTGTGGACCCACCAGATCTCTTTGCATCATTTGTAGTCTTCAGTTTTAACCTTTAACTTAAGATAATTACTTAGGACTTCCCTTTATTTTGCTTTTTTTTTATTTTACACCCTTATTGCAATATTTTTTATATTAAAACCAAGAACAGGTTGTAATAAATAGGATGAGCAGGTTGTAATTTTTTTATTACACCTTTATTGTTATGCAACAATAATCCATGAAGAAACCAAATTTTAGCAACACAAAATATGTAAACCATCCGCTAAATAATGGACATTGTGTGTATTTCCAACTGTATCATTTATACATAACTTTGGATAAATGATGACATTGTGCGTGGATTTCGCGGCTATTGAACTTACGTCGCATGCGATGTGGAAAAGGTGTATTGCAACTCATTGCAATGGCACTATACTTTCTAAAAAGAGCAACAGTTCAGTTAAAGGTAAGATCGATACAAGACTTGATTGGTAATCGTCTAGCTTCTCTTAGCGTATTGTTAATACGTTCTGATATATTTGTTGTTAAGAAACCCCATCGCTGATTTTTTGTCATACAAAAGAAACCATTTACTTTTATCAATTTGTTTAAGATACTGCCAAGGCTCGGAGTTGATTGATTTTATCTCTCTTCTGTATCGAACAAATTTTCTTTCCTGAGTTGTACTTTCTATAGCCTAACAAAACCTTTTGAGGCTCAAGTTCTTGTACTTTTTCTTGAAATTACTTCTTATGTGTCAAATATAGAAGCGATGGTATGCTAAAGGCTCTTTCCATTCCGCCATATTTGAGTTTGCATGTATTATTCCCTTACATAATTATTGATCATGTGCAATAAAATATCTAAACTGATAAAGAAACCAAGACCAACTATGCACAGTCTCTTCATCGACAATGAAATAAGCTATTGGCAATATATTATTTTTAGCATCTTTCGTTACAGCAACAAGTAGCTTCCCCTTGTAAGAACCCTTCAAATGAACACCGTCAATAGAAATAGTAGGTGGACAAAAATGGAATGCATTAATAGCAGGTCCTAATGCCCAAAAATAAACTTAAATGAAACAACATTTGAAGAACTATGTGGATCATGAAACCACTTCAAACGGTATTAGGATTTGAAGCTATCAAAGATGTAATGTACTATGGTAACATATCAAAGCTACTCTCCCATGTTCAGTGTAGGGTCTTTATAGCTTCCCGTATACTATGCCACACCGTCCAATAAGAAACGTCAACATTCAACTTATTTTTATATCTGCTTGAATATTTTTCACCGGATATTCAACATCTTTTTTGAGAGAGTTGATGATGTAAGCAGAAATAGTTTTTTTATTTAAATTTTTGTTATTATTACCGATACATGATCCAAAGTAGTTGTTTGCATCCACCCAACGAGTAGTTTTCCACATATGATGATTTTTCTTCTTAATTGCATGCATATACTACCACATTTACCAGTTTCCCCATCGACATTTTCCCCGGCGACATATGTCGCTGGGGAATCCGCACTAAACGACAAAAACATATCCTACATGGCACAAATTCTCGTAGAAAAGTCAGCTAAATTATTGAGAAGTTTTCCCCGGCGACATGTCGCCAGGGATTCAACGGTTATATTTTGACCGAAAATTTCTTCGTACAACGTGGCGGGAACTTTTCCCGCTTACTTTTCCCCAGCGACTTTTTAAAAATTCGTAATTAGTGTTAATTACTCTTATTATGACGAGACTTTTAAAAAAAAAATATTATGCATGTTTCCCCGGCGACATGTCGCCGGGGATTCCGTTTGACTTCGTTGACTTTAATAATAATAATAATAATTCCGTTTGACTTCGTTAACCATAACGTAACGACTAATTCGTTAAACGTCTAATGTCTAACCCTAACATATCGACTCATTCGTTGAACGTCTAATGTGTAACCATAACATATGGACTCATCCGTTGAACGTCTAATGTGTAACCGTAACATATCGACTCATCCGTTGAACGTCTAATGTGTAACCATAACATAACGACTCATCCGTTCAACGTCTAGTGTCCAACCCTAACATATCAACACACACCTAAAATTTAATGATAATATATTTTTAACCATAACAACACATAACGACTCATCCGTTCAACGTCTAATGTCTAACCATAACATAACGACTCATCCGTTGAACGTCTAATGTCCAACCATAACATATCGACTCATCCGTTGAACGTCTAATATGCAACCATAACATATCGACTCATCCGTTGAACGTGTAATGTGTAACCATAACATAACGACTCATCCGTTCAACGTCTAATGTCTAACCATAACATATCGACTCATCCGTTCAACGTCTAATGTCCAACCCTAACCTATCGACTCATCCGTTGAACGTCTAATGTGTAACCATAACATAACGACTCATCCGTTGAACGTCTAATGTCCAACCCTAACATATCGACTCATCCGTTGAACGTCTAATGTGTAACCGTAACATATCGACTCATCCGTTGAACGTCTAATGTGTAACCATAACATATCGACTCATCCGTTGAACGTCTAATGTCCAACCCTAACATATCGACTCATCCGTTGAACGTCTAATGTTGAACGTCTAATGTCTAACCCTAACATATCGACTCATCCGTTGAATGTCTAATGTGTAACCATAACATAACGACTCATCCGTTGAACGTCAAATGTCCAACCCTAACATATCAACTCATCCGTTGAACGTCTAATGTGTAACCATAACATATGGACTCATTCGTTGAACGTCTAATGTGTAACCATAACATAACGACTCATCCGTTCAACATCTAATGTCTAACCATAACATATCGACTCATCCGTTGAACGTCTAATGTCTAACCCTAACATATCGACTCATCCGTTGAATGTCTAATGTGTAACCATAACATATGGACTCATCCGTTGAACGTCTAATGTATAACCATAACATATCGACTCATCCGTGGAACGTCTAATGTGTAACCATAACATAACGACTCATCCGTTCAACGTCTAGTGTCCAACCCTAACATATCAACACACACCTAAAATTTAATGATAATATATTTTTAACCATAACAACACATAACGACTCATCCGTTCAACGTCTAATGTCTAACCATAACATAACGACTCATCCGTTGAACATCTAATGTCCAACCCTAACATATCGACTCATCCGTTGAACGTCTAATGTGTAACCATAACATATCGACTCATCCGTTGAACGTCTAATGTCTAACCATAACATATCGACTCATCCGTTGAACGTCTAATGTCTAACCCTAACATATCGACTCATCCGTTGAACGTCTAATGTCTAACCCTAACATATCGACTCATCCGTTGAACGTCTAATGTGTAACCATAACATAACGACTCGTCCGTTGAACGTCAAATGTCCAACCCTAACATATCGACTCATCCGTTGAACGTCTAATGTGTAACCATAACATATCGACTCATTCGTTGAACGTCTAATGTGTAACTGATATGTGCTTAAACACATACCTTTTCTTTATCAATATAGACCCAAAACAACCAAGGAAAAGACGTTTATTGCTAATATTTGTGGTTTTCTTGAGTTTGTGCTTGTGCAGGTACGGATATGCAAAAACACGCAAAAAGGATCCAAATCAGATGTAAATCCGAGCACGAGAGATCAAGAGAGTTTTAGCTGAGCCGGAAGGTCAAGGTTGTGTATTTTGGAAGATTTTATTCTCTAAAGATGATTTTTGAAGTTTCAGCAAAGTTTGAAGGAAAGTCAAGAATAGTCCCTGCAATTTGAGCTTTTGACAGAATTGATCCCTCAAAGTTTCAGATTTTACAAAAGTCACCCTTGGATTATTTGAGATTTACATGATTGGCCTTTGAAAGAATTTCAGATTTACAATTGTGGTCCCTTGGAATTCAGAATTTACACTTTTGGTCCCTTAAACATACTTTGGGTCACATATTTAATCCTTGTCTTAAAAGCCTAATCCATTTAAACTAACCTTGGCCCAACAAAGTTACCCGAGCCCAATCTCAACACACGCTACCCGGTTAGTTAATATAACCCGAAAATCCAACCAAACCCGGTGTAATAACCCAAGTCAACGCCCCATCCACCGGTCAAATACTTGAAATATATTAAAAAATCCCACAAATCCTTCCCGCGCCCCTTTTACCCAATTTACCCAGATCATATGAACCCTAATTACCCTTCCCCGTAAATTAATCAATTTCACCACAATTAAGGGCAATATAGTACATTCCCTGACACCCCACTGACAAAGGGAATGACACCTCATTGATCCGTGCGCTATAGGCCACTTGTCGCTCTCTTATTGGTCGAGACTTGTCATCAGATTTGATCCAAGGGTGGATATCTTAAGATGATGCGTGGGATTCAATCCAAGGGTGCAAATGAGCTCTAAAGAAGCACAAATGATGAAATTCGAGATCCTTCCAAGACCCTTAGCTCATGTTATAAATAGACCTCATTTCTCATTCACAATTGTATCTTAATTTCTATATTTTTCCTTCTCTCTAGCTTAAGTTGTAGTGGTTATTTGCAATCTCAATGTTTTTATTTTGTAATTCGTATTTTGTACTCATTTTCCTTATTAATACAATTTAGTTTTCATTTTCATTTGTTAGTTTAAGTTTCTTATAATCTAAATCTGCTTATAAACCTACTTTAGTGCTTATTATAGTTTTATAAAACTGTTTTTAGCTTGTTTCATCAAAATCTCAAAAATACAAAAAAATCACATAAAATCATTTGAAAATTAAAAATCACTTTAGATCTGTGTTGTGGATTGATCCACCACTGATTTATTGTTTCTTATAGTTCATTTAAGCTTTGGTAGCTTATTGTGAGCTTGTATTTGTTTTCTCACTTAATTCACAAAAATCTCAAGTTTAGATCAGTATCTACATTTGCTGTCATGATGTGGTTCTGCTGGTTTTGGATCTGGATTGGTATGGTAATGATGCTAGTTTTGGGTTGAGATCTGAGCTGGAATTGGTTAGGATTAGGGGTATAATTAGGATTAGTGGTTCTTGTTTCATCAAAGTGCAAGCCATAGTGGCTAAGGAATATTGTAAGTTTCATAATCTGTTTTGGTTCATTTAATCTGCTACTGAATCTGTTCATTAGTGACAATTGTTACTGTTTGATCTGTGGTGGATGTTTGTTTAGCTTGATATAGTTTAGATCTGTTTTTAGTTCATTATCAGTAGCTTAAGGAGTGTTTGGAAGTGGTCCTAAATCTGTGATATAGATTAGCTAAACTGTTAGTAATAGTTGCTTCATACTTAAGTAGGTATTTGGAAGTCATTTGAGGTCTTTGTAATTGCAGTTTCACTCTTAAAGTCAAAATCTATTGAAACTAATCTAGAATCTGAATCTGTCAACATCAGTAGGTAGAAATAGTTTGCAAATTAGCTCTAAACAAGTAGATCTAGCATTTTGTAATCATCATTAGCCTAAATTTATCATAATCAGTGAATTAAATTGGATCAAATCTCAATAAGGTCAAAGTTTAAAATCTGCTCTTGAAAGTCAAAAGTGGTTTTGACAGTTTTTCACAAAACTTGTTCAACCTCTCATAGGTTCATTCTAAGTCCATTTCTATTGTAACTTTGGGATTTCAAGCTTCAACTGGTCTATTTTAAGAAACTGATTTTTGTGGAATCTGGTCTATTCATCTTAAGCCCCAAATAAGCTGCTCTATTAGACAATATTTCCCCTGTTCACACTCAGTTTAAACTGAGTGTGAATCAGGCAGATTTGCTGCTACTATATTGGTCTCATTTGTAAGAGTTAGGATCTGATACTTGGCAATATTGTAGTTTTCCAGGTGGTGTTTAGGACTGCATTGTTAGTTTTTGGGTTGGCTTATTCAATAAGCTGGTGCATAAGCCCCAACAGTAGGGGGTCATCACTGATTTGCTTATTCTAGCAGTTTGCTTATATCATTGATTTGTGCTTAAGGCTTGTTAGGATTAGTTGATTTTAGTTGCATTTAGCTCATTTCAGCTTAAGTTAGCTTTAGTCTCTGTTTGGTTGCTTATTTAGCTTATTTGCTTATCTTAGTAGCTTATTCTAGTATCAGTTTGCATTACATCTTTCATTTTCTACACATAACCTGCTTGTTTCTCATTTTTCATTGATTCATATTATCATTTTAGATTTTTCCTGAGATTTTTATAATTTTTGGTCTTTATTTGCTATTTTTCTCAATTTAAAGTAGTTTTTAATCAATTTTTAATAGGGTTTTATTGCAAATAATTAAGAAAAAGTTCAAAAAAATAATTTTTCATTTTTCTAAGTTTAAGATAAATATAAAAAGCATAAAAAATATTTTTCCTTATTTTTCTCCTTTTATTTGGTATTTTTAATAATTTAAATTAGATTTAAATAGATTTAAATTCATAGAAAATAGAAAATTAATCTGAAAAATACAAAAACAGTTTTGAAAAGTCTTTAGTGTTATTTTAGATTTTTAGAAAGTGATCCCATATTTTTCCCTCTCTCTTTCATAATTTTTAGTTAATTAGTCTTATTTTTAAAGTTAATAATTAGTTTTTAATTTAAATAAATTCAAGAAAATTCCTAAAAAATAGTTTTAATTCATAATTAGTTTTCTAATATCATTTTTAGAGTAAAAGTAGTTTTAGGTTGTTTTTAGGAGTTAGATTAGTCGTAATTGCTTTTTATTCGCGTTTCGTATTTGCGTTTTAGCATAGAATTGTGTAGTTTACCTTAATTCTTAGGATTTCCCTTAGATTTTATTCCCTTATGCTTTCCTTATCCCGTAGTTTAGATAATATCCTCTTATGTCCCTTATATTATTCGAATCCCGATTATTGAGACGTGAGTTGGAAATTCCATTCAACCCTCGTTCGGAACGATCTCGGTGCTCAAACCTAACACGTTTGAGTTACCCGTGTACTACATACTTCTATTATTGATCAGTGTCCGAGCCGTTTTAAGCTTCTTACGGTTAGTCATTCACAAGTGGCTAGCTTGTGTGAGTCAAGCTTTGACGTTTCGAAACGTATCAATTTTTGGCGCCGCTGCCGGGGAGGGCTTGTAGCGAGTTTTCGTATTCCGTCTCGAATCGCGTGCATTTGAAGATCCTTCCCCGAGTGAAGTTCCCGTCATTTTTGTATATATATATTTTTGAAAAACCCAAAAACATTTAAAAAACCTAAACATTCTTCCTAGAGTGTTTACAAAAACCATAAAAATTAAAAAACCAACAAAACAAACCCGAACGTTAATTGTTACGTCGGCTCACCTTGAAGGTACAACCTATACACGGGGTATAAGGAAAGTCTTGACATTAAATTGCAGACTGAAGAACGATCCACTCTTCGTTCCCGCTCCGCTGCGCGTACTTTTGAGAGCTACCGAGCACCGATTGACGTGAAGGTTACAAAAAGATTGTGTTTTCAAAAATTTTAAATAACCCAAAAATATTCTTCTTTTATCCTCTTAACCCGATAATTCTTGTCTTTTACCCTCTATATGTTTAATTCTCATGGATACGATCAATTATCGTGGTTGCCTTCATTGCCAAAGCCGTATGGAAGAGACACAATTTCGATGTTTGAAATGTATATGTGATTGGTGCGGAAATAATTGTCGGAATGGATTTTGTGATGTATGCCAGAATTTTATCAATCCAAATCCAGATCTCGCTCGTCTTTATGCACGGCTAGAACAAAAGAGTGCTCTAATTGAAGAACATACTCCCTCTCCGGTGAGGGAAATGGAATATGTTTCTGAGCCCGAAGTGACTCCAGAGCCTATCACAGAAACGGTGGAAATAGCTAACTCTTATCCGGATAATTCTTCGATGTATCAGCTCTTGTGCATATGGTGCAGCGGACCCGAATATGGTGAGAATTGTCTTGCTTGTAGCAATGGAAAATCAGGAACCGAGTTTCACCACAATCCTGACTATGAGCCAACCAATTTCCCTAACCAACCTTTATACCATGAACCAGATTCATACTCTTGTGAGTATTGTGGTGGTCCTCACCAAGGTTTTCAATGTCAAGCTCAATTTAACAACTCAACCTTTGGTTATGAACCTTACCCGTATTCGTCACAACAATCGTACTGTTGTGAGTATTGTGGAGGTCCGCACGTTAATTCCGATTGTCAGATGCAGAATCCGATTGTTTACAAGCAAGTTCCTTGTAACAATTATGATTATCCTTATAACCCACCTCCACAATACCAAGAAATTCAACCACAACCTTCTCTATGTTCTGCAGAATTTAATCAAAAAGTTCAAGAGATCATGATTGATCTTAAAAGTCTATTTGAAAAACTTTCCCACGAAGAAAAAGATCCTAATCAGAAGACCTATCGTGAATTATTAGCTGAAGAAGCCGCGAAAGTGATCCAACATCGTCCAACTACCTATTATTACGATTCTGATTCTGATGACGATTATATTCCTCCGAGTGGCAATCCCACTCCCGTTTCTGAGCCTTGCATTTCCGACTCTTCCCCTTCACTCACGCCGGTTGAGAGAAGTGACGTTCTTTTGGAAGAGGTCGATGATTCTATTTCTACAGACATTGTTGAACCCGTTGACTCTTTCATAATGGGGGATGAGCATCTTAGTACTATTCCGGAAACGGAAGAGACTAGTGTTGAGATTCTTATCCCAATCCCAATTGAGTCTGGGGTTGTTGATATTTGTGATGAGCCTTCTCTTGATATTGAGATGTTCTCCGATTTCGATGATAATTCTTATGGAGACATCGATTTTGTCGACGATTTACCTTTTGAACCCGAGCCAGAAGAAGAAGAGATTGAGCCCGATGATATTGAGATCGAGGATGAAGCATTACGTCAAACATTGTCGAATGTCTATCTTCTCATTTCTAAGATTGAAGCTTTGAATGATAATTCGAGTCCGCATCCTATCTCCGTTAAAGATAGTGATTTCTCTCCCGAGCTTGAGACTTTCCGATTTGATGAAGAGATTAGTGGCAGTCCCACTATTGATGATGTTTATCCTCCGATTCTTGAGCGATTCTATTTCAAGGTTGATTTGAGCAAGGTTTTGAACGAGAATTCCGATACTCCGATCATTGAGGAAGCCGACTCATTTCTTGCTCTTGATGACTTGATACCACCGGGTATTGAGGATGTTGTTATGAATGATCCCGAGGGGGATATGATGTTTCTTGATGGACTGCTTGACTCCCCTTCTTTTGATGAGTCCACCATCACGTATCCCGTTGAGCCAGCATGTGAAGACAAAATCTTTAAACCCGGGATATACATTGATGAGCCTTTTGTTAAAATCATTTCTGGATATAAGGATCTTTTCTTGGATGCCTTCATTTGTGAGCCTAAACCTCTTATCTTTTACTATGAGCTCCCGTCCTTCTTGGAGTTTTCTCATTTCTATCCATCATCCTTTCGTCCACCCGCTAAACCACCGGATGATGGATCCTTCTTACATAATATGCTTTATCCACCCATTTTCTTCTCCACCCAACCCACCCAGTCTCATTCCTTCGGGAATGAGGACACCGTTTTTGACCCTGGTATCTCTACCACTTTCTTCCCCAAGGACAAATGAATTCGGGGACGAGTCAGGCTAGCGACTCGGTGATCAAAAACAGTAGCGCTTCGTGGGAGGCACCCCATGCTTATCCTTCTCTTCTTTCTATTTTCTAATAAGTGACGCGAAGGGGTCTGCCTCTTCGATTTCTCGTGTTTGGTTGTTTGTGATGATGTGTTTAGGATGTTCCCGATATGAAGACTCTCGTGCTCGAAGTTTGTCATTTCTCCACTCGAGTTTCATGATCGATGCTGATGGAAATCCGATATCCTAATCTTATCGACTAACGTCTATCTTCTAGCATACTTAATAAACGGCTTTTAGATTTTCGTGATACCCTTGCTTAAACATTGAGGACAATGTTCCATTCTAGTCTGGGGTAGGGTAATCTTCGATTTGATTTGACCGCACTTGCTTATTTTGTTGTGTTTCTCTCGTAACCCCGTTTTCCTTAGAAAATGAAAAATTGTGCAAAAATGAGAAAAATTTAAAAATTTTGTAAGCTTTTGTTAAGTCTTTTTGATTGAAAGGTTTTGCTAGTCTCTTAGATCAGAAGCTATAAAATGCGAATTCTAGCTCAAAAGGCCAAGAATTTGCAAGTTTCCCTGAGTGACTTTAAATATGCATAACTTTATTTCATTAGACGAAGCATTTGCTAAGTTAATATATGTTTTGACACCTTGATTGACTTTCCGCTGGTGAGAGTAGGAATAGAATTCTGACTTTACCGGGCGTGTTGAGCCCTAGCTTGTTCCCTTAACCATAGATAACCTAAAAATTATCGGCTAAGCATATGCGGATCTCATTATTTGGGATTTTAAATTTGCAGAGATCGAGAAATGATAGAGTTACTTATGAGTTTAGATGCTAAGCGTGGAGTAGTTGGTTCTCTTTAGAACCCATCGAAGGTACTTATGGCTTTTTGTTCCCACAAAATTGTTTCACCCCATATTTGTCTAAATAATTAGAGATGTCGAGTTTTTGGCGATGGTTAGTTCTTTATCTTCTTAAAAGAATATTTGTTTTAAAAATTGGGTACACATCAAGGATCCGTAATAAATAAATGAGTAATCAGTTATAAGTGATAATGTAATAAGTAAAGTTGTGAGCTGCGGTGTCGAGATCGGACCCTTGGATCTTTAGCCGGGATTGAGTGAGGTCTTAGCCTAGCCAGCCGGGATCCTCATTTCATGAAGCCTATAGTCTTGGAATTACCCCGTGAAGCTCCGTGGTTCACAGCTCATACACGTAAAAGTCTAAGTCCTTATAAAAAAAAAAAAAAAAAAAATTGAAAAATGATGAAAAAGTCAAAAGTATAAGTAATAAAAATTCCTTGATGTGGACCTCATTTTTACGACAATGGTTCTTGAGGGAAGGCGGATAACTAATTATCGACTTAGCTTTATATCTTTATCGGAATAAAAGTTATCGAAACGAGAACTCGAAGAAATTCATTTCTCACAAAAAAATAAAAAAATTCTAGAGGAAAATAGGAAAATGGGAACAAAAGGTATTTACACAAGTAACTTCCATGGGTAGTGTTAGCATCTAGAATCGTATGTAACAATGATTTCGGTTTTACGCTTAGTTTGGGACTTGTGAAAAATCAGGGACGATGTATTCTATCCGTATGGTCACTTCACGCTGTGTTGTGTTTTCTACTCCGTGATCCTAACGTGTCGTTTGAAAAATGTTGGAGTTATTGATCGACATGAAAGTTCAACAAACCGTCATTCATAACCGGAATGTGCTTAACCGTAATATCTATACATGAATTGAAAGGTAAACGGGGCGTTTTTAGAATTAAGGCTTTCTTAATCTCTTTTGAGGAATCTTTGCTACTTCTTCATAGGTTTAGTAGAAAGAGATTGAAATCCTTGGTTTTAGAAGCGTGAGTTGATTGCATTGCGTGAGGACACGGCAATGGTCTCGTCTGGGGTATTTTTGATATGTGCTTAAACACATACCTTTTCTTTATCAATATAGACACAAAACAACCAAGGAAAGACGTTATTGCTAATATTTGTGGTTTTCTTGAGTTTGTGCTTGTGCAGGTACGGATATGCAAAAACACGCAAAAAGGATCCAAATCAGATGTAAATCCGAGCACGAGAGATCAAGAGAGTTTTAGCTGAGTCGGAAGGTCAAGGTTGTGTATTTTGGAAGATTTTATTCTCTAAAGATGATTTTTGAAGTTTCAGCAAAGTTTGAAGGAAAGTCAAGAATAGTCCCTGCAATTTGAGCTTTTGACAGAATTGATCCCTCAAAGTTTCAGATTTTACAAAAGTCACCCTTGGATTATTTGAGATTTACATGATTGGCCTTTGAAAGAATTTCAGATTTACAATTGTGGTCCCTTGGAATTCAGAATTTACACTTTTGGTCCCTTAAACATACTTTGGGTCACATATTTAATCCTTGTCTTAAAAGCCTAATCCATTTAAACTAACCTTGGCCCAACAAAGTTACCCGAGCCCAATCTCAACACACGCTACCCGGTTAGTTAATATAACCCGAAAATCCAACCAAACCCGGTGTAATAACCCAAGTCAACGCCCCATCCACCGGTCAAATACTTGAAATATATTAAAAAATCCCACAAATCCTTCCCGCCGCCCTTTTACCCAATTTACCCAGATCATATGAACCCTAATTACCCTTCCCCGTAAATTAATCAATTTCACCACAATTAAGGGCAATATAGTACATTCCCTGACACCCCACTGACAAAGGGAATGACACCTCATTGATCCGTGCGCTATAGGCCACTTGTCGCTCTCTTATTGGTCGAGACTTGTCATCAGATTTGATCCAAGGGTGGATATCTTAAGATGATGCGTGGGATTCAATCCAAGGGTGCAAATGAGCTCTAAAGAAGCACAAATGATGAAATTCGAGATCCTTCCAAGACCCTTAGCTCATGTTATAAATAGACCTCATTTCTCATTCACAATTGTATCTTAATTTCTGTATTTTTCCTTCTCTCTAGCTTAAGTTGTAGTGGTTATTTGCAATCTCAATGTTTTTATTTTGTAATTCGTATTTTGTACTCATTTTCCTTATTAATACAATTTAGTTTTCATTTTCATTTGTTTGTTTAAGTTTCTTATAATCTAAATCTGCTTATAAACCTACTTTAGTGCTTATTATAGTTTTATAAAACTGTTTTTAGCTTGTTTCATCAAAATCTCAAAAATACAAAAAAAATCACATAAAATCATTTGAAAATTAAAAATCACTTTAGATCTGTGTTGTGGATTGATCCACCACTGATTTATTGTTTCTTATAGTTCATTTAAGCTTTGGTAGCTTATTGTGAGCTTGTATTTGTTTTCTCACTCAATTCACAAAAATCTCAAGTTTAGATCAGTATCTACAGTTGCTGTCATGATGTGGTTCTGCTGGTTTTGGATCTGGATTGGTATGGTAATGATGCTAGTTTTGGGTTGAGATCTGAGCTGGAATTGGTTAGGATTAGGGGTATAATTAGGATTAGTGGTTCTTGTTTCATCAAAGTGCAAGCCATAGTGGCTAAGGAATATTGTAAGTTTCATAATCTGTTTTGGTTCATTTAATCTGCTACTGAATCTGTTCATTAGTGACAATTGTTACTGTTTGATCTGTGGTGGATGTTTGTTTAGCTTGATATAGTTTAGATCTGTTTTTAGTTCATTATCAGTAGCTTAAGGAGTGTTTGGAAGTGGTCCTAAATCTGTGATATAGATTCGCTAAACTGTTAGTAATAGTTGCTTCATACTTAAGTAGGTATTTGGAAGTCATTTGAGGTCTTTGTAATTGCAATTTCACTCTTAAAGTCAAAATCTATTGAAACTAATCTAGAATCTGAATCCACAAACATCAGAGTAGGTAGAAATAGTTGCAAATTAGCTCTAAACAAGTAGATCTAGCATTTTGTAATCATCATTAGCCTAAATTTATCATAATCAGTGAATTAAATTGGATCAAATCTCAATAAGGTCAAAGTTTCAAAACTGTTCTTGAAAGTCAAAAGTGGTTTTGACAGTTTTTCACAAAACTTGTTCAACCTCTCATAGGTTCATTCTAAGTCCATTTCTATTGTAACTTTGGGATTTCAAGCTTCAACTGGTCTATTTTAAGAAACTGCTTTTTGTGGGATCTGGTCTATTCATCTTAAGCCCCAAATAAGTGCTCTATTAGACAATATTTCCCTCTCACACTCGTTAAACTGAGTGTGAATCAGGCAGATTTGCTGCTACTATATTGGTCTCATTTGTAAGAGTTAGGATCTGATACTTGGCAATATTGTAGTTTTCCAGGTGGTGTTTAGGACTGCATTGTTAGTTTTTGGGTTGGCTTATTCAATAAGCTGGTGCATAAGCCCCAACAGTAGGGGGTCATCACTGATTTGCTTATTCTAGCAGTTTGCTTATATCATTGATTTGTGCTTAAGGCTTGTTAGGATTAGTTGATTTTAGTTGCATTTAGCTCATTTCAGCTTAAGTTAGCTTTAGTCTCTGTTTGGTTGCTTATTTAGCTTATTTGCTTATCTTAGTAGCTTATTCTAGTATCAGTTTGCATTACATCTTTCATTTTCTACACATAACCTGCTTGTTTCTCATTTTTCATTGATTCATATTATCATTTTAGATTTTTCCTGAGATTTTTATAATTTTTGGTCTTTATTTGCTATTTTTCTCAATTTAAAGTAGTTTTTAATCAATTTTTAATAGGGTTTTATTGCAAATAATTAAGAAAAAGTTCAAAAAAATAATTTTTCATTTTTCTAAGTTTAAGATAAATATAAAAAGCATAAAAAATATTTTTCCTTATTTTTCTCCTTTTATTTGGTATTTTTAATAATTTAAATTAGATTTAAATAGATTTAAATTCATAGAAAATAGAAAATTAATCTGAAAAATACAAAAACAGTTTTGAAAAGTCTTTAGTGTTATTTTAGATTTTTAGAAAGTGATCCCATATTTTTCCCTCTCTCTTCATAATCTTTTAGTTAATTAGTCTTATTTTTAAAGTTAATAATTAGTTTTTAATTCTAAATAAATCAAGAAAATTCCTAAAAAATAGTTTTAATTCATAATTAGTTTTCTAATATCATTTTTAGAGTAAAAGTAGTTTTAGGTTGTTTTTAGGAGTTAGATTAGTCGTAATTGCTTTTTATTCGCGCTTCGTTTCGTATTGCGTTTTAGCATAGAATGTGTAGTTTACTTAATTCTTAGGATTTCCCTTAGATTTTATTCCCTTAAGCTTTCCTTATCCCGTAGTTTAGATAATATCCTCTTATGTCCCTTATATTATTCGAATCCCGATTATTGAGACGTGAGTTGAAATTCCATTCAACCCTCGTTCGGAACGATCTCGGTGCTCAAACCTAACACGTTTGAGTTACCCGTGTACTACATACTTCTATTATTGATCGTCGAGCCGTTTTAAGCTTCTACGCGTTAGTCATTCACAAGTGGCTAGCTTGTGTGAGTCAAGCTTTGACGCTTCGAAACGTATCTAAGTAACCATAACATACCGACTCATCTGTTGAACGTCTAATGGATAACCATAACAAATCGACTAATCCGTTGAACATCTAATGTCTAACCCTAACATATCGACACATCCGTTGAACGTCTAATGTGTAACCATAACATATGGACTCATCCGTTGAACGTCTAATGTGTAACCGTAACATATCGACTCATCCGTTGAACGTCTAATGTGTAACCATAACATAACGACTCATTCGTTCAACGTCTAGTGTCCAACCCTAACATATCAACACACACCTAAAATTTAATGATAATATATTTTTAACCATAACAACACATAACGACTCATCTGTTCAACGTCTAATGTCTAACCATAACATAACGACTCATCCGTTGAACGTCTAATGTCCAACCCTACCATATCGACTCATCCGTTTGAACGTCTACCTAATATGTAACCATAACATATCGACTCATCCGTTGAACGTCTAATGTGTAACCATAACATAACGACTCATCCGTTCAACGTCTAATGTCTAATCATAACATATCGACTCATCCGTTGAACGTCTAATGTCCAACCCTAACATATCGACTTATCCGTTGAATGTCTAATGTGTAACCATAACATAACGACTCATCCGTTGAACGTCAAATGTCCAACCCTAACATATCGACTCATCCGCTGAACGCCGTTAATGTAACCGTAACATATCGACTCATCCGTTGAACGTCTAATGTCTAACCCTAACATATCGACTCATCCGTTGAACGTCTAATGTCCAACCCTAACATATCGACTCATCAGTTGAACGTCTAATGTGTAACCATAACATATCGACTCATCCGTTGAACGTCTAATGTCCAACCTAACATATCGACTCATCCGCTGAACGTCTAATGTGTAACCATAACATATCGACTCATCCGTTGAACGTCTAATGTCCAACCCTAACATATCAACTCATCCGTTGAACGTCTAATGTCTAACCATAACATATGGACTCATCCGTTGAACGTCTAATGTGTAACCATAACATACCGACTCATCCGCTCAACGCCTAATGTCTAACCATAACATATCGACTCATCCGTTTGAACGTCTAATGTCTAACCCTAACATATCGACTCATCCGTTTAATGTCTAATGTGTAACCATAACATATGGACTCATCCGTTGAACGTCTAATGTGTAACCATAACATATCGACTCATCCGTTTAACGTCTAATGTGTAACCATAACATAACGACTCATCCGTTCAACGTCTAGTGTCCAACCCTAACATATCAACACACACCTAAAATTTAATGATAATATATTTTTAACCATAACAACACATAACGACTCATCCGTTCAACGTCTAATGTCTAACCATAACATAACGACTCATCCGTTGAACGTCTAATGTCCAACCCTAACATATCGACTCATCCGTTGAACGTCTAATATGTAACCATAACATATCGACTCATCCGTTGAACGTGTAATGTGTAACCATAACATAACGACTCATCCGTTCAACGTCTAATGTCTAACCATAACATATCGACTCATCCGTTCAACGTCTAATGTCCAACCCTAACATATCTACTCATCCGTTGAATGTCTAATGTGTAACCATAACATAACGACTCATCCGTTGAACGTCAAATGTCCAACCCTAACATATCGACTCATCCGTTGAACGTCTAATGTGTAACCATAACGTATGGACTCATTCCGTTGAATGTCTAATGTGTAACCATAACATAACGACTCATCCGTTCAACGTCTAATTTCTAACCATAACATAACGACTAATTCGCTGAACGTTAATGTCTAACCCTAACATATCGACTCATTCGTTGAACGTCTAATGTGTAACCATAACATATGGACTCATCCGTTGAACGTCTAATTTGTAACTGTAACATATCGACTCATCCTTTGAACGTCTAATGTGTAACCATAACATAACGACTCATCCGTTCAACGTCTAGTGTACAACCCTAACATATCAACACACACCTAAAATTTAATGATAATATATTTTTAACCATAACAACACATAACGACTCATCCGTTGAACGTCTAATGTCTAACCATAACATAACGACTCATCCATTGAACGTCTAATGTCTAACCATAACATACCGACTCATCCGTTGAACGTCTAATATGTAACCATAACATATCGACTCATCCGTTGAACGTCTAATGTGTAACCATAACATACCGACTCATCCGCTCAACGCCTAATGCTAACCATAACATATCGACTCATCCATTCAACGTCTAATGTCCAACCCTAACATATCGACTCATCCGTTGAATGTCTAATGTGTAACCATAATATAACGACTCATCCGCTGAACGCCAAATGTCCAACCCTAACATATCGACTCATCCGTTGAACGTCTAATGTGTAACCATAACATATCGACTCATCCGTTCAACATCTAATGTGAAACCATAACATATCGACTCATCCGTTGAACGTCTAATGTCCAACCCTAACATATCAACTCATCCGTTGAATGTCTAATGTGTAACCATAACATAACGACTCATCCGCTGAACGCCAAATGTCCAACCCTAACATATCAACTCATCCGCTGAACGCCTCTAATGTGTAACCATAAAATATGGACTCATTCGCTGAACGCCTAATGTGTAACCATAACATAACGACTCATCCGCTCAACGCCTAATGTCTAACCATAACATATCGACTCATCCGCTGAACGTCTAATGTCTAACCCTAACATATCGACTCATCCGTTGAACGCCTAATGTGTAACCATAACATATCGACTCATCCGTTGAACGTCTAATGTGTAACCATAACATATCGACTCATCCGCTGAACGTCTAATGTGTAACCATAACATAACGACTCATCCGCTCAACGCCTAGTGTCCAACCCAAACATATCAACACACACCTAAAATTTAATGATAATATATTTTTAACCATAACAACACATAACGACTCATCCGCTCAACGTCTAATGTCTAACCATAACATAACGACTCATCCGTTGAACGTCGAATGTCCAACCCTAACATATCGACTCATCCGTTGAACGTCTAATATCTAACCATAACATATCGACTCATCCGTTGAACGTCTAATGTGTAACCATAACATAACGACTCATCCGTTCAATGTCTAATGTCTAACCATAAAATATCGACTCATCCGCTCAACGCCTAATGTCCAACCCTAACATATCGACTCATCCGTTGAATGTCTAATGGGTAACCATAACATAACGACTCATCCGTTGAACGTCAAATGTCCAACCCTAACATATCAACTCATCCGTTGAACGTCTAATGTCTAACCATAACATACCGACTCATCCGTTGAACGTCTAATGTGTAACCATAACATATCGACTCATCCATTCAACGTCTAATGTCTAACCCTAACATATCGACTCATCCGTTGAACGTCTAATGTCTAACCATAACATATCGACTCATCCGTTGAATGTCTAATGTGTAACCATAACATATCGACTCATCTGTTGAACGTCTAATGTGTAACCATAACATATCGACTCATCCGTTGAACGTCTAATGTGTAACCATAACATACCGACTCATCCGTTGAACGTCTAATGTCCAACCCTAACATATCAACACACACCTAAAATTTAATGATAATATATTTTTAACCTTAACAACACATAACGACTCATCCTGCTCAACGCGTCTAATGTCTAACCCTAACATATCGACTCATCCGTTGAACGTCTAATGTCCAACCCTAACATATCGACTCATCCGTTGAACGCCTAATGTGTAACCATAACATATCGACTCATCCGCTGAACGTAATGTGTAACCATAACATACCGACTCATCCGTTGAACGTCTAATGTGTAACCATAACATATCGACTCATCCGTTCAACGTCTAATGTGTAACCATAACATATCGACTCATCCGTTGAATGTCTAATGTGTAACCATAACATACCGACTCATCCGTTGAACGTCTAATGTCCAACCCTAACATATCGACTCATCCGCTGAACGTCTAATGTGTAACCATAACGTATAGACTCATTCGTTGAATGTCTAATGTGTAACCATAACATAACGACTCATCCGTTCAACGTCTAATGTCTAACCATAACATAACGACTAATTCGCTGAACGCCTAATGTCTAACCCTAACATATCGACTCATTCGCTGAACGCCTAAGTGTAACCATAACATATGGACTCATCCGCTGAACGCCTAATGTGTAATTGTAACATATCGACTCATCCTTTGAACGTCTAATGTGTAACCATAACATAACGACTCATCCGTTCAACGTCTAGTGTCTAACCCTAACATATCAACACACACCTAAAATTTAATGATAATATATTTTTAACCATAACAACACATATCGACTCATCCGTTGAACGTCTAATGTGTAACCATAACATATCGACTCATCCATTGAACGTCTAATGTCCAACCCTAACATATCGACTCATCCGTTGAATGTCTAATGTGTAACCATAACATAACGACTCATCCGTTGAATGTCAAATGTCCAACCCTAACATATCAACTCATCCGCTGAACGCCTAAGTGTAACCATAAAATATGGACTCATTCGTTGAACGTCTAATGTGTAACCATAACATAACGACTCATCCATTCAACGTCTAATGTCTAACCATAACATATCGACTCATCCGTTGTACGTCTAATGTCTAACCCTAACATTTCGACTCATCCGCTGAACGCCTAATGTGTAACCATAACATATGGACTCATCCGCTGAACGCCTAATGTGTAACCATAACATATCGACTCATCCGTTGAACGCCTAATGTGTAACCATAACATAACGACTCATCCGTTCAACGTCTAGTGTCCAACCCTAACATATCAACACACACCTAAAATTTAATGATAATATATTATTAACCATAACAACACATAACGACTCATCCGCTCAACGCCTAATGTCTAACCATAACATAACGACTCATCCGTTGAACGTCTAATGTCTAACCCTAACATATCGACTCATCCGTTGAACGCCTAATATGTAACCATAACATATCGACTCATCCGCTGAACGCCTAAGTGTAACCATAACATAACGACTCATCCGCTCAATGTCTAATGTCTAACCATAACATATCGAATCATCCGCTCAACGCCTAATGTCCAACCCTAACATATCGACTCATCCGTTGAATGTCTAATGGGTAACCATAACATAACGACTCATCCGTTGAACGTCAAATGTCCAACCCTAAAATATCAACTCATCCGCTGAACGCCTAATGTGTAACCATAACATATGGACTCATTCGTTGAACGTCTAATGTGTAACCATAACATAACGACTCATCCATTCAACGTCTAATGTCTAACCATAACATATCGACTCATCCGCTGAACGTCTAATGTCTAACCCTAACATATCGACTCATCCGCTGAACGTCTAATGTGTAACCATAACATATGGACTCATCTGCTGAACGCCTAATGTGTAACCATAACATATCGACTCATCCGTTGAACGTCTAATGTGTAACCATAACATAACTACTCATCCGCTCAACGCCTAGTGTCCAACCCTAACATATCAACACACACCTAAAATTTAATGATAATATATTTTTAACCTTAACAACACATAACGACTCATCCGTTCAACGTCTAATGTCTAACCATAACATAACCACTCATCCGCTGAACGCCTAATGTCCAACCCTAACATATCGACTCATCCGTTGAACGCCTAATATGTAACCATAACATATCGACTCATCCGTTGAACGTGTAATGTGTAACCATAACATAACGACTCATCCGCTCAACGCCTAATGTCTAACCATAACATATCGACTCATCCGCTCAACGCCTAATGTCCAACCCTAACATATCGACTCATCCGTTGAACGTCTAATGTGTAACCATAACATATCGACTCATCCGCTGAACGCCAAATGTCCAACCCTAACATATCGACTCATCCGCTGAACGCCTAATGTGTAACCATAACGTATAGACTCATTCGTTGAATGTCTAATGTGTAACCATAACATAACGACTCATCCGCTCAACGCCTAATGTCTAACCATAACATAACGACTAATCCGCTGAACGTCTAATGTCTAACCCTAACATATCGACTCATCCGTTGAAAGTCTAATAGGTAACCATAACATATGGACTCATCCGCTTGAAACGTCTAATGTGTAACAACTGTAACATATCGACTCATCCGTTGAACGTCTAATGTCTAACCATAACATACCGACTCATCCGCTCAACGCTAGTGTCTAACCCTAACATATCAACACACACCTAAAATTTAATGATAATATATTTTTAACCATAACAAAACATAACGACTCATCCGCTCAACGCCTAATGTCTAACCATAACATAACGACTCATCCATTGAACGTCTAATGTCCAACCATAACATATCGACTCATCCGTTGAACGCCTAATATGTAACCATAACATATCGACTCATCCGTTGAACGTCTAATGTGTAACCATAACAAACCGACTCATCCGCTCAACGCCTAATGTCTAACCATAACATATCGACTCATCCATTCAACGCCTAATGTCCAACCCTAACATATCGACTCATCCGTTGAACGTCTAATGTGTAACCAAAACATAACGACTCATCCCAACGCCTAATGTCTAACCATAACATATCGACTCATCCATTCAACGTCTAATGTCCAACCCTAACATATCGACTCATCCGCTCAACGCCTAATGTCCAACCTAACATATCGACTCATCCGCTTGAATGCCTAATGTGTAACCATAACATAACGACTCATCCGCTGAACGCCAAATGTCCAACCTAACATATCGACTCATCCGCTGAACGCCTAATGTGTAACGCTAACATATCGACTCATCCGTTGAACGTCTAATGTGTAACCATAACATATCGACTCATCCGTTGAACGCCTAATGTCCAACCCTAACATATCGACTCATCCGTTGAACGTCTAATGTGTAACCATAACAAACCGACTCATCCGCTTGAACGCCAAATGTCCAACCCTAACATATCAACTCATCCGCTGAACGCCTAATGTGTAACCATAAAATATGGACTCATTCGCTGAACGCCTAATGTGTAACCATAACATAACGACTCATCCGCTCAACGCCTAATGTCTAACCATAACATATCGACTCATCCGCTGAACGTCTAATGTCTAACCCTAACATATCGACTCATCCGCTGAACGTCTAATGTGTAACCATAACATATCGACTCATCCGTTGAACGCCTAATGTGTAACCCTAACATATCGACTCATCCGTTGAACATCTAATGTGTAACCATAAACAATCGACTCATCCGCTCAACGCCTAGTGTCCAACCCTAACATATCAACACACACCTAAAATTTAATGATAATATATTTTTAACCATAACAACACATAACGACTCATCCGCTCAACGCTAATTCTAACCATAACATAACGACTCATCCGCTGAACGCCTAATGTCCAACCCTAACATATCGACTCATCCGTTGAACGCCTAATATGTAACCATAACATATCGACTCATCCGTTGAACATCTAATGTGTAACCATAACATAACGACTCATCCGTTCAATGTCTAATGTCTAACCATAAAATATCGACTCATCCGCTCAACGCCTAATGTCCAACCCTAACATATCGACTCATCCGTTGAATGTCTAATGTGTAACCATAACATAACGACTCATCCGTTGAACTTCAAATGTCCAACCCTAACATATCGACTCATCCGTTGAACGTCTAATGTGTAACCATAACGTATGGACTCATTCGCTGAATGTCTAATGTAACCATAACATAACGACTCATCCGCTCAACGCCTAATGTCTAACCATAACATATCGACTCATCCGCTTGAACGCCTAATGCCTAACCCTAACATATCGACTCATCCGCTGAACGCCTAATGTGTAACTATAACATATGGACTCATCCGTTGAACGTCTAATGTGTAACCATAACATATCGACTTACCTGAACGCCTAATGTCCAACCCTAACATATCGACTCATCCGCTGAACGTCTAATGTGTAACCATAACATATCGACTCATCCGTTGAACGTCTAATCTCTAACCCTAACATATCGACTCATCCGTTAAACGTCTAATGTGTAACCATAACATATCGACTCATCCGTTGAAAGTCTAATGCCTAACCCTAACATATCGACTTATCCGCTAAACGCCTAATGTAACCATAACATATCGACTCATCCGCTGAACGTCTAATGTCTAACCCTAACATATCGACTCATCCGCTGAACGCCTAATGTGTAACCCTAACATATCGACTCATCCGTTGAACGCCTAATGTGTAACCATAACATATCGACTCATCCGTTGAACGCCTAATGTCTAACCCTAACATATCAATCATCCGCTGAACGCCTAATGTGTAACCATAACATTTTGATACTGTCATATCTAAACTCGACACATGTCATTATTTTTAACGTAACAACACATCAAAATATGCATATTTAATCACTTTATTAAAGTTTGTTACATTTAATGATATTTTTTTTTTATAGTTTACGACAAAACAAAGCTAAACATATTTTTATGATATATTTTTATGGCTAAACATTAAGTTTATTATAAAATAAAATTAAGTTAATTTTATAAAATAGAATTTGATTTTTTTTATCGCTAAACATTAAAATAAAATATATATATATGTTTCTCCAAATGGACATGTCAATGGGATTCCTTTGACTTCGTTGACTTTACCGTAACAACACATGTCATTATTTTTAATGATAAAATAAAATTAAGTTAATTTTCCTACGACATGTCGCCGGGATACCCACCCCCAAAAATTTCATTATCGCGCCAATTATGCTAAACGACAAAAAGAAACTTTCCCCGAGACTTGTCGTTATTGTCAGCCGGTAACAGCTTTTATGATAAAGTAGATCTGGTTCATCTTTCATCGCGTAAAACAAAATAAAAATTATCCTCTCCTCCCTTGGCGATTTTGCAAGAATTGAGCACATCCATAAAATCAACCATCACCAACAATTCGAGCACCTCCATCACCACCACCGTATCCACCACTTCAACGCTATTCCACCATAACCTACAAGTACACGAGCACATGAAGGAGAACAAGCCGTATATATATTTTTAATTTTGTTAATTATAAGTTTTGTTTTCTAACCTCTAATTATTTCTTTACCCTCTTAATGATTTGGTTCGATTATTGGTGGTTTGGTTGTATATATATATATATTTTAATTTTGTTATTTATAATATGATTTGGTTAAACAAGATTATTATTGTTGTAAGAAGTTGTTAATTAGAAAATTTTGTTAAGTAATATTTTTTGGTTTTGGCAATGGCATGTTGCCAAGAATAAGCGTCGGCTTCATCCTAATGCTATTTTAGGTCAGGTATGTTTACTTAGTTTTTTTGTTATGTTTGTTACAATGTTAGTTTAGTTAGTTATGATGTAAATTAGGAGCGTAATATCGTGGTTGTATTATATTTGTTATTGTACAAGTTGTGATGTTGAATAGTTTGTTTTGTTGATTAGTTTATTTGTTATGTTTGTTATAGTGTTAGTTTAGTTAGTTATAAATTTGTGTGGTACAAGTAGAAAGTAGGCTAATGCAGAAAATATCTAAAGTAATATCGCGGTTTGTGTTATTATTTTGAGTGTACAAGTTGTGGTGTTAGTTTAGTTATTTAAGATTAGTTAGTTTGTTATGTATGTTTTAGTGTTAGTTTAGTTATTTATGATTAGTTATCAGCTCATTTGGATGAACTTTTTTGAAGTAGAATATCAAGTGAAAGTTGTTAATTAGTATTGGTTTCGACATTTGCTATTGTACAAGTTGATGTGCTGAACTAGTTATATTTTGTGAAAGACAGAACATGTTCCATAGTCATATTTGCATAAACTCGCACTTGCAAAAAGCCTACAATACCAACAAGCCTTCTTTCAAGGCAAAACACACTTTAATGAATTATCGAGAAATAATGTAGCAACCCCACTCTAATATATTTACTATCTTGTGTTTTTGTCACTACATAGGAGGAGATGAAAAGGCTTGAGATCAATGCGTTGGCAAGAGGGGGTAAGTTTCGCGGGCATATTCCCTGTGGTCTGTATTGCCAACACGGCCACATCCGAGCCAAGTATGCCCGCCTCGACAAGTCGCCAGCATGCACAGAAGGTAGACTTTATGATGAGTCTCTTCGAGTTTAACGACATATACGCGGATATGTTTAGGGACTTTGAGTCGGGTGGTGCTAGCGGGAGTGGCGGGTGTGGTGATGACGAGGAGAGTGGCAATGATGAGGATAACGACGACAGAGAGGTAGTTGTGTTATATATTATTAGTATGCTACATTGGTACTTTAGGTAGTTGTGTTATATATTATTAGGTTCATCTTGGCGACATTTAAACACTTGTTTCCCTATCTATCATGTTGAATATTGACTTTTAAGTCCTGTTTATGTAAAGGTTGTGATGTACTTGTATTGCGTTGATCCGTTATATTGTATTTGTGTTTTGGTACAAGTTGTGGTGAGTCTATACATGTTTTGGTACAGGTTTATTTGGTAGATTTTTTCCGAAAAATTGAAATCGCCGGCCGCGTGTGTTTTTAAAATGTTTTCCCGGCGACATGTCACGGGAAAGTAAAAATTAGCATATTTCAAATGACATGTCACGGGAAAGTAAAAAATTAACGTTAGTCTTAATTAGGAGTGCTAATTACTTTAGCTTAACTCGAAAGCTGCCATGTCAGCCGGGATAATTTGCCACCGCGGGCACTACTCTTTGACTGAAAAATGAGTGGGACCCACGCCGTCGCCGGGATTGTCGCCGGGGATACAATCCTGACGAGGCTTCCCGCCGATTTCCCCAAATCCATATGTCGCTGGGAAAGGAATCCCACGACATGTCGCTTGGGAAAGTGTCAAAATGTCAGCTGGGGTAGCCGTCAATGTTGTAATACCATGTACGCTAGGTGTATACTTAACCGCATACTTGAACTTCTCGCTTTGTCTCGTGGACACTCTTGCATTGTGCTACCCATTTGCTTACTTTTACTCTTCAAGTACTTTATACTCCTTTTTATTACAATACCGACCAAAGTGTTACGCCTCTTTTGACTTATTTTTATTTTCAAATTGCATTCCAAGTTAATTTTATTTTCTAATTCACTCCAAACATCTACACGAACCTTGTCATCAACGTCATCATCTAATGCATCGCCAACATCATTCATAAAATCCATTACTCTTTCTGAGTGTGATCAATTGAACTTCATTTTCATCATCAGAGTCATATCCAACATCACTTTTTAATTTGCTATTATCCTCGCTATATTGTGAGTTGCATTCATCAAATGTCCCAAATGTATCATCATCAGGCAATGGATGCTATACATTTGGTTCGTGTAAAACTACTAAGGTTCAAGAAAATTAGTATTTGTGGCAACATTACATGCTCATAGATAATTTGTGTGGGTATGAGAAAACTGCAAAGTATGAAACAAAAATTTAGGAAGGTTAGTTTGAATATAAGAAGCTTCATTTGACAAAAAGAAACTATTGTTTACCTAGGTAGGTAGTTGAGATCAATGTTTAAGATTCACAAGTGTGTAAAAGATTTAAATATGGTAAATGAATTTTAATATGGCTTCCTCCATTTATCAAAACTTGCTATCGTGACATGTTTATCTCCATTTATTACAACCTGCTCATGGTTTAAATATAAAAAACTTGCAGTAAGGGTTTAGAAAAAATGTAAAACAAAGGGAAGTCTTGAGTAAGCATCTTAAGTAAAAGGTTAAAAACTAAAGACTATAAATGATGCAAAGAGATCTGATGTATCCAAAAACACCAATAAAACACACATTTACAAAGGAAAAAGAAATCAACCCACTTTTGCAAGCTAATATGAAAAGAGCACAATTTATTCACAAAAACCTCATAGTTGTGATGTATGAACGGGAATTGTTTAGTGGTAAATTAAAGTATCTAAAAAACTAGGTTGCAAATTTTCCTTTTTGATATATTTTGGATAGCAAATTTTCCATTTTAACCTATCATCACAATAAGCTAGTGATTGTTGATGCAATGTTCAGCTTAGTTTTTGGATTCACTAACCAACTTAGTTTAGTGTTGCCTAAATAGCAAATTAAAGGGTTATGAATCAACAAGCCACGCATATAAGTAAAAGGAAAACACAAAAAGATTGAGGCTACATTATTTTTTATTTTTTTCCTTTTGCAAACTATTGAATGTATATTGAGTATGATCTAAAACAACAAAGTGCATACAATTGAAGAAATATTCTGGCTACATAGATGATATTTATTATTAGCAGCTCTTAACATGATCCTTATAGTCCTTCTACTCCTCCACAGGGCCCGTATAAGATAGGTGCGAATGAGATTTTGGTTGGTACAAAACCTACTAAAATCAAAATGAATAATGCTTATTTGATTGGCTCAAACATAGACTTGTTTGGTTATCTATTTCTGGTTTACCACCTCTGCTTTGGTACCCAGACTCTTTCACTTCCATCGCGAAATACTACGGAAGGGCCCTTGTTCTGGAAGAATGTAGTCCTAGGCAATTCAACAAAACTTATGGAAAGGTCTGCATATTCTCGGAACGACTCGAGTTCATCAATGATACCCTTCTCATTCCTTTCAACAATGAGGAGCTTTCGGTTATGGTTATGGCAACTGAAGGTAACACAGATTCCCTTTTTATTGGATACGTCTTTTCCACCGCGTCAGAGTTAGGAATATTTGAATCTGAATCGGGGGAAATGAACATGAAGATGAAATCAATAGAGATAACTTCGGCAATGACTCAAATTCTAAAAAATATTTAGCAAGGATTCGAATTCCGATGAGGAATCGGACACGGGTGATGAATTAACCCTTTTGTTGACTATTCAAAAAGTTTCTATATTGGTGTTAACAATGGGAATGTGAGTCCATTTGATGTGGATGTTAAGACACTTTCTAGGGATGTGTAAACTTCCCATGCAGGGGTTCAAGTCAACGAGAAAGCACCTTTGTCGTGTAGCCCTTTGTAGGTACCTGACACTGTCTCTGCCACCATGGCCATCTTGTTAACAAGTAATCTCTAAACCTCACCTTGTAACGTAGACCCAGTTCCTATTAAACCTCACACTCATTCCAAAGTTGGGCTTGTAACAACTTAGCTTAGGGGAGGAGTGGTGGTAGAATACACTAATACCCAGGGGCCACATCACCTCTATCCAATAAAAACCTTCCACCTCAAAACTACCTCAATACTACCCTAACACTACCCTAACTAGACGGAGTGGTACCCGATCATAACCTAACACTATATTTCAAAAAGACAAAAAAGAGAACAAAGCATCAGAATCACTGCTTCCTAACTCGATTTCTTTCAAATTTTCAAGTACCCTAGGGGT
>OU343225.1:144692273-144773315 GCA_910596185.1 Chrysanthemum makinoi | reverse complement strand
TGTGGTTGGCACTAGTAATGTGGAGATGGTTGATAGAACTTTACTGCAAGAGAGGAAGCCGTTAGTATGTTTAAGCTCTTATTTAAGGAGATCCCAAGATAGGATGAAAGCCATTGCCGACAACATCTGCACGATAGGGTGATAGAGGAGATTGGTTTATCTAAAGTGCCCATACAGCAAATCACTATAAGGCAAGGAGTACATCATACCGTCCATCCGTTTTATGGCCCATTTCGTTTTTGAGAAGATAGGTTGTAGCTTACAAACCTAAACTACTCCGATAATCAAGGGTACACCCAAGCCATGTTTCAATACCAAGAAATGCAAGTCTAATGAGGCTAAAGCATGGTACTTTTTCCTACTTGTACCACTGAGGGTTTATTAGAGGTGGAGCCGCTTAAGATCTTGATAGGAGGATGCGTATAGTAATTCTCGCGAATCGTAATGCTAGTGCAATTCAATGGGTATCGAGATGATACTGGGAACGGGTCAAGACTACAAAGAAGGCTTCGGGCCACCAGATGCTTGAGGACAAGCATCAATCCAAGAAGGATGATTGATATGAGTTAGAATGGTTAGTTGTTTGGCAATGCGGAGGAAATGGTAAACGCATAGCTCTGAGCTTGACTCGCTAGGTGCACGCAGTTACCTAACAGCCTTTTCCCTCCATTCCAACTCATATCAACCCTTTAAATACCACTCAATTGTATCATTTCATTTTAGTCAAGCTTTTGTAACTTCTTGTTAGAATTAGAAATTCCAGGTATTAAAGAGTCGGTCACCTCAAGTATATATGTAATCGTTAGAAAGTCGAAGTAGTTATATTTATGTTAAGTAGTATTTAGTTAGTAACACCGGAGGACGGACGGTCTTTACCCACCTGTATGCCCGATCCACCGTTGTGTGGCATTTATGTAAGACTATAAATACTCTCTACCTCCCAACGTAGAGAGTTGGAGCTCATAATAATATCTTTCACTTTCTCTCACTAAGTTCCCTAAACCTCTAACTTTCTCTAGAACCTTATATATCCACTTTGTGTTATGGTTTGATGTGTATGTGAAAAGTTATATCCTACAATTGGTATCAAGAGCCATGGTTAGATCATATCTTGCACATCTTTGGATTTCTAGTGGTTTTAGGTGGTTTTGAGTTTGAAAAAGTTTAGTGGTTTTTGCATCATTTGGTTGATTTCTTGTGTTAAAGGTTGGATTTTGTTAGTACTTTTATGTTTAGAATCATCACAAGTGTTTAGGTTTCATTTGGTAAGCTTGAATCATCTTGGTTGGGTTGTTTTGAAAAGTGATGTTTATGTGGTTTTTCATGCTAGCTTACTTTACTCAAGGATTAGTTTCTTCTTGCGACTTGCTTTACAAATTTTGTAGCGAGTTACGCTTTAAAGCTAGCGATTTAGACCTAGCGATTTACAAGCAAGTAGTGGACTCTCCACGGGTAGCTTAATTTCTGGTAGCGACTTGGTCGGTAGCGAGTTGCTCTTTTAGCGACTTGTATCTTAGCGACTGAGTAGCTTAATTGCACAAAAATTTTGCTAGCGACTGGATTTAGCGAAGTTACTACTTAGCGACTTGCATTTGTCTAGCGTAATTTGGGACTCTTAGCTTAATTTAGTGGTGCAGAACACTGTGTTAGCTTAATTTAGTTATTATCTTCTAGCGACTTGAGTGATTGTTTACGGTTTTCTCTTGATTTAGTAAAATCCGTGAAAGAATCTATTTCCCGGTTTAATCATAGAGTTATAAAATCCCGTATAAACTGTAAACATGTCTACCAACGCCTTACTATCATCTCCATCGTTTGCGGATGTTCAAGCACCGTTCGTGATACTCGTCCACCCATGCTTGACAGAACTGACTACGATTCTTGGGCTCAACGAATCGATTGCTTCTTTGAAAGGAAAATGGTGTCAACATTCTCAAATCCATTGATGAAGGACCATATCGAGTTGAGACGACTAGAGACATACTTGATACTAATGAAGATGGTACTCCTATTTACGGAATGGACAGACCTAAAATGTATGATGAGCTTGATGATAAGGAGAAAAGAGATTCGATGCGATATCGTGGCTTCAAACATTGTTCAAGGTCTTCCTAAAGACATCTACAAGCCGATCAATCATAACACCGATGCAAAGGCGGATGGGATAATGTTAAGATGCTTTCTCGGGTTCGAATTAACTATGGAAGACAGAGAATCCCAACTCTATGACGAATTTGAACACTTCAAGATGAAACCGGATGAGAATGTCTATGAGTACTATGAGATTCATAAGTTAGTGAATGACATGAGGAACATCAGAATGACTATGCCTAACATTCAACTGAACTCAAAATTTGTGAACAACATGAATCCCGAATGGCACAAGTTTGTTACCACTGTGAAGCTCACTAAAGGATTGAAGAATACAAACTATGAGCAACTCTATGCCTTCCTCCTTCAGAATGAGAGACATGCTATGTTTGAATAATTGATTCTCAATCGGTTCAAAACCAACCGGGGAGAGACAAGCTCTGCCTAATGACTCAACGCTTCTACTCAAACATCGGAATCACAACCAAAGCATCACAAGTCATACCCTGGGTAATGGTAATCACAAACTCATTCCTGATCCTATGTTCAAACAAGTCGATGCCGATGCACACGTGGGTAACTTCATTAATCAACTAGCTCTTCCGATTAGTCAAAACATGAATTCTCTCCCACAAACCAACAACAACCTCGCACATCTAACCCACACAATCAAGCCACTGTTAAAGATGGAAGGATCGTGGTGCAACCAACAAGATGATCGGGGAAGAGGTGGTTGGTAGAGGTTATGTTGGTAACCAGAATCGAGGAAGGAATGGTAACCAAGGTCAAGCTAAGCCGATCAAATGTTATAACTGTGGTGGTGAGGGACACATTGCAAGAACCGCACATCTCCAAAGCGCCCACAGAATGCTTCGATTTCGTGAGATAAGATGTCGGTACAAGCTCGGGACAATGGTGCCGCTGGATGAAGAGGAATTGTTGTTTCTAGCTGAGGGCAACGCCAAGACCTATGATGTAGATGTGGATGAGCACCTATTCGGAGATAGGTCACAATCATCGAATGCCTTTCAAGTCATTGTGATGCATACGACTCGATGTGGATGATGGACCTACAGACACACAATTTTATGGCTAGCATTTCTCCAATGGTTTCTCCCTCTCTCTTCACCACAGTCGGCCATCCAAAGACAAACTCATCTCGAGGTATTAAAACTATAATGATGATGTTGATGTGCAAAAGATGCATGACAAAGTACAATCAAATGAAACTATTGAATCAAATATTGAAAATATGGGTAATATCAATATTGTCCCATATGATCAATATGTGAAACAAAGTGAAAGTGAGGTCGTACCAAGTGATGCATCTTCGCAATCAACAATGACTATGTTTTGATGAATACATCGCATGTGCCCGATGATTCCAGTAATTAACTAAATGCCTATAAAGAATGTTGCTATTTATGAACAACGCTAAATTTGAGTTGACCACTCGTGAGCAGAAATGGATGACCAAGCGCATATCATTAGAAAAAGTAATTTTAGAGAAGAAGTATTGAAACAAGAATTAAATTCCTTGCAAGAAAAACTTTCTAAAACAGCTAAGCAAAACAAGAACTTCAAGAAAATGTGAAAATGCTTAAGCAAGAATTTAATGCAAAGGAATCAAAACTCTTGTAAGATTTTTCTAATCTAAAACTTTGAAAAACAAACTTGAAAACAAGTTGTACATACAAGGAAACACCATTCAGACTGCTCACATGGTCACTAAACATAGAGTCCTAAGCGATAAGCATAGTATTCCCATTATAGATAAACCAAACCTCGAGGTAATTAAGATAGCAAAATGCTCAAAGTGCTTTCTATGGCAATGAAATTCTTAAACCTAGACAGAAACCTAGTTGCGTTGAGTGCACCGAGGAAGATAAGAAATCAGATGAAGTCACTAGGGAAAGGATGAACAAAAATTAGATGATCCTAAATGCAAAGAGAAAAAAATAATTATCACTCCCATGACTACAAAAAGGAAAACTGGATTTCCTTGAACATGTTTAAGCCTCACACATTGTTGACTCCCGAACAAGTTTTCTGGAAAAAGGATTTAGATAAGCATAAAGCTGAAAATATTGTTGAAACAAACCCTCCCCTATGGAAAATGCCTAGAGCGATCGTATCCTCCTAATACACCAATGCATCTTGTTCCTAGGAAAATTGCCACTAAAAGCAAGACCTTAATTAGCCAATATGTTATATTTCAACTATTTGTTGATTTTGAGAAAACTTGCAATAAAAGGATCACACCCATCGGTATAACGAAGGAGAAAGGGGTTTTGAGCAAATGAAAGAATGTTATTTAACTGAGGTCATGCCTTTCTTTAAACTTCTGAAAGATCACTTTGAGAGTCTTAAAAAGGGGATAGAAACTGATATCTAGGGAATGGAAAAGGAATTTGATGCAATGGTAGTTGAAGTTAGTGATTATGAGCCTGCACTAAAATATAATGAGATTGAGAGGAAGAACTTGCATACATTAAATGAGACTCTTATTAATGAATGTGTTGCTCAAGATATCTTTTTCACTTCAAATTGCTCTATTAATGCTTCCAAATTTCATGAACTATGCCCCAAAGTCTCCCATGATCGTCATTGAGCTTGAAAAAACTAATTCTAAACTAAACGAGAAAAATTGAACTCAATCACAATTATCAACCGAAAATGCTCCAGAAGTTTGATGCGCTTTTCAAATTAACAAACGTGATGAACAGATTCAAGCTCGCAACACGATCGAAAGTTGAAAGCCCAAATCTCTCAATTAAAGGGTCAAACGAACAATATGACAGGCTCCCAAATGCCTCCTCCTTTAGATTCTCCGAATTCTCAAACTTTTCATCTTCAAAACTTAGTTGATGCCTTACAAAAGGAAAACGAGAGTTTTCTAGAAGAAAATGAAAAAGTTAAACGACATTTTAAAGAGTTATATGATTCAATAAAAGTCACCCGTGACCAAAACAACGAAAAATAACGTCTTTACAAAAGGAAATTGAGAATCTGAGAAGTCGTGGAAATGGGAACCGCCACTTGTTTTCAATAAGAATGTTGTCTCAAAATCACCCTTAGATTGCAAATACACTGCGTGATGCTTAAATATATTCCTCCTCATCTTAGGAATAATGAACATGCTTTTCATGAATACCGTGCTCACCTTAAGGATAGTCTAGAATGTCTCCGTGAGATTGTCGAAGAGGATTTCATTAACAAACCTCTTGATAGTGAAATTAGGTTTGCTTGCCTCCATGCCAAACGATCTCAAGAGTTGCTAGAATGTGTAATTGCAACATGTCCCAAATCCTTAACCTTAGGTGCAAAAGGCAAAGCTGTGATGCCTTGTTCTATGCCTAGTGCCAAGCATAAAATCCGTTCTATGCCCAGAAAGAAAAAACACTAATGCCTTCAAGTAGTTCAGATTCCAGATATGTTAGTGCTAAGAAAGTGAACTTTAGTGTGCCAGCAAAAAGCTCAAATCACGCCTTAAAGTATACACTAATGTGCCTTCTAGTACTTCTGATCCTTGCACATCAAGTTCAGGAATGCAAAAATTAGATCAACCAACTAATATTTCCATTCCCTCTACAGAGTAATCTGACTTTAAAGCGAAAGGTGTCAAAGTCTCAAGACAATACAAGGAATGATAGGACCTTGCAAGCTAAGAATGTGCAATGGAAGAGAGTAGAAGACCAATCTAGGAACTTTAAGCTTGAGTTGAATAAAACGAATCGTGTTGATTCAAGTATTAGCCTTAGGCGCATCGTAATTAATTCAATTTCGATACTATTTGCAAACCTTGTAATGATGTCCGCTTGAATTCTGTTGCTAATCATGAATGTGGTGTGAATGCTTTGTCTAATGCCGTCAAATGCCCGCTTAAAATTGTTAATGCTAATAATCGCGCAAATAAGGCAAAAGGCAAAACGAAAGAGTTAGAAAACAAAGGAAACCCACAGAAGAACTTTTATAAAGATAGGTTATTATTGGATACCTTTTGGCCATAAGAATAATCAGTTTTGTTCTCAAACCGCTAAGATTATGCCCACTAGAAAATGGATGCCTATGGTAGAACTATTCCTTTAAGAAGTGAACATACTTTGAATAGGTCAAATACGCATACACCAAAGATTGCATCTATTCCCAATGATTCCATTGCTTCTACTCGATATGGATGTTTTTATTTTCGATGTGGGTGTTCCACCATCGTTACTAACCAAGTGGAACCCATTCTTGCATGGGGATCTCAATTATCAAGTTATCCATTCTTGTCTCGGTTCAACCGCAGATCGTTCAAATCGCTCGTGGTACCGGACTCGTGCCGCCAAGCATATGATCGAGACCGTCGCGCTCATGAACTTCGTGAGCAAATTCATCGATCTTAGATTCGTAATGATCATTTCGTGCAATTATGGGTTATGGTGATTATGTTGTTGGTGATAGTGTTATCTCTAGAGTATACTATGTTTAAGGTCTTGGTCATAATCGCTTCTCGCTGGTCAATTCGTGATTCGATCTAGAAGTAGCCTTCGGAAAACATACTTGTTTTGTTAGAGAACTTGATGGTAAGGAACTTTTAAAAGGAACTCGTGGTTCAAATCTTTACACCATCTCTATAGAAGATATGATGAAGTCTTCTCCAATTTGCTTGCTGTCAAAGGCTTCAAAACAAAGTCATGGTTATGGCATCGACGTCTCAATCACTTGAACTTCGGCACCATCAATGATCTCTCCATAAAGGACTTAGTTGTAGGTTTACCTCGACTAAAGTATGAAAAGGATCATCTTTGTTCAGCATGTCAATTGGGAAAAGCAAGAAGTATGCCCATAAATCCAAACCTACTAACTCTCACGTAAGTTCTTCATACAATTCATATGGATTTATGTGGACCAATGAGAGTGCATAATATCTTTGGGAAGAAATATGTGTTAGTTATAGTTGATGATTACTCTAGATTCACCTCGGTCAAGTTCTTAAGGACAAAGGATGAAACTCCCGATATCATCATCAAACTCATCAAACAATGCAGGTTCGACTTAACAAAACCGCATTATCCTGACAGACAATGGAACCAGTTTGTTAACAAACAACTTAGTGAATTCTATGAAAGCATGGAATCACCATCAAAGAAGTGTTCCACTAACTCCTCAACAACGGTGTAGTTGAAAGACTAAATCGAACTCTTGTAGAAGCCAACAATGCCGATTTACTCAAAAGTTCCAATGTTTCTCGTCAGCTATTGCCACCGCATGCTACACACAAAATCGATTCCCTAATACACCGCTCATGGAAAGACACCATATGAACTTGTCCACAATGTAAAACCTAATCTCTTTCCTTCGTGTGTTTGGTGCATTGTGTTATCCAACTAATGAGGGTCAAGAATTAGGGAAACTTAGGCTAAAGCGACATGGAGTATTTGTAGGATATGCACCAAACAAAAGGGATACCAATCTATAACAAAAGAACCGAAATATCATGGAAACAATTCACGCTACGCTTTGATGAGCCGACCGTCAAATGGCTCTCGACAATCCATTCCGGACCCGCACTTCAAAACAGTCCCATTGGTTCATCCTTGTTCCAAACTTTTCTCAAGAAACTCCATATGTACCTCCATTCAGATGATTTAAAGAAATTGTTTGATCCTATGTTTGATGAACTTATGATTCAATACTAATGAGGTGTTGATTCCTACAACAAGATGCTCATATTCCCGTGAATGAAGTCAATCCTTCAGCCTCAATATCTTTAAGTCAAGAAGCACCGCGGCGATCCTTCAGCCTCATCAACAAATCATCATTCTTCAAATGTACATCATGGAAATGTTTCGCATCAATGATGAAGTTAATCCCTTTGCTACTCCTGAAGATGCTCCGTTTGAAAACATATTTGCTCCCGAATCTTCATCTAACCATCTTCTTCGGAGACATCGACTCCAGCCTTCCTCAACAACTACCACATGAACACCTTAGAAAATGGACTCACGATCATCCATTAGACAACATCAGTGGAAATCCCTCTCGCCCTCAGATCAACCACGAAACAACTTGCAACCGATGCCTTATGGTGCTTCTTCAACTCCGGACTCTCTAAGATCGAACCAAAAGATGTTAAAACCGCCATGAATGAAGACAAATGGTTCAATGCCATGCAAGAAGAAATTCATGAGTTTGATCGACTTGATGTATGGAGTTAGTACCGCTCCGTGATTGTGCTATGATTATTGCTCTAAAATGGATCTTCAAAGTGAAACTTGATGAGCATGGTGATGTGTTGAAGAACAAGGCTCGATTAGTTGCTAAAGGATATCGTCAAGAGGAGGGTATAGACTTTGAAGAATCTTTTGCTCCTGTTGCACGAATCGAGGCAATCGTAATCTTTTGGCTAATGCCGCTAGTAAGAACATGGTAGTCTATCGATGGATGTGAAGACGGCATTTAAACGAGATCTTAAAGAAGTCGCCTACGCCGCCAACCCCGGGATTTGTGAATCAAGAGCATCCTACTCACGCTATCGCTGAAGAAGGCTCTTTACCGTTTAAAGCAAGCTCCAAGGGCATGGTATGATACACTGTCAAAGTTTCTTCTAACCGGATTTAGCAAAGGAGCAGCTTGATCCTACATTGTTCACCAGAAGTGCAAACATTTAACTCATGTTCAAATTTATGTTGATGATATTATTTTTGCCTCGACTGACCCAATGGAATGTGATCATTTTTCTAATGAAATGAGTTCAAAGTTTCAAATGTCAATGATGGGACAAATGTCATTTTTTTTGGGATTACAAATTTCACAAAGTCCCTGAGGCATTTTCATAAATCAATCTAAATATGCAAATGAGATTTTAAAGAAATTTGGATTTGATTCAAGTGACCCTGTTGACACCCCATGATTGATCGAACCAAACTAGATGAGGACCACTCGGGGATCATGATTGACCAAACGAAATATCGTAGTATGATTGGATCCTCGATGTACCTCACGCCTAGTAGACCACATCTTGTTCGCCGCTTGCATGTGTGCTAGATACCTAAGCCTACTAAAAGCACCTTGAAGCGTTAACGGGTCTTTCGGTATTCCAAGGAACCATCAATATGGGACTATGGTAACGAAGGACACCGGTATGTCACTAACGCTATGCGCATGCCGATCATGCAGATGTCAAGATACACGCCGGCACATCCGAGGTGCTTTTGGGTGATAAGCTTGTGAGCTGGTCTTCAAAGAAGCAAATGAGTACTTCTATTTCCTCTACAGAGGTTGAATACATAGCCATGTCATCTTGTTGTGCTCAAATCTTATGGATGAGATCTCAATTATCTTACTATGGCTTTGAATTCAACAAAATCCTCTCGCATCAGTGATAATAAAGTGCTATTGCTCTCTCATGCAACAACGCTCAACACTCAAGAGCAAAGCATATCGACATTCGACATCATTTCATCGGGGAACAAGTGGAAAAAGGTGTGGTGGAACTCTATTTTGTGAGGTCCAATATCGCTAGCGTCTTCACCAAAGCTCTTCCAAGAGAACGCTGAGTTTATTCTTCCACGCCTTGGCTTGAAAAGCCTTCAACCGAAACACTCAAACGCTTTCGAGGAAGACGAGGAGTAAAGGTCTATCTTCATCTATCTCTTGTATATATCTATTCAAAAATCAAAATACAAAATTATAAAACCTTCAAAAACCAAAAAAAAAAAAAAAAAAAAAAAATCTTCAAAAATATTGTCTTTTTGTCATGCTTTTTCTGCTCGATAATATCTACTCTTTGTGCTGTCATTCAAAGAATGACACGGACTTTAGATGTTATCTAATTCCAAAATTTTGAGAAAGAGAAAAATGGTTTATTGTCATTTTCGTGCAATAACCCGTTTTAAAAGAAAGAACAGAGCCATGTTTTATCATGTTTTCAAATTCCATGCTCTGATTCTATAAACATTTATCTGCCGAAAACTAAATGCTTTGAAAAATAACTCGGTCTCTATTTTTGATAATCATCATGACTTATTTGTCAAAATATCTCTCTCAATCAACAACCTATGTCATTGATTGAGGGGGAGAATGATTTCAATTAAATTAAAAGTTATTTGGCATTCAATTGTTTTCAAAAGATAATCATGCATGTTTAACCAATGGAGATTAAAATCTCAACATCGATCCTTATCGCTTAAAACGCTTTCATAATCAAGTCACAATTCTCCTTAAAAGCTTTCAAAATCAATTTAAATCTATAAGAGATCACAAATCTCAAATGATTTGTTAATTGTGATCGGGGAGAAGTGTGATTTAAATAGGATTTAAACTGATAATTGATAAATGGTTTATAAGTGATGTACATGTTTCCTCCCTAGTGACAAACGATTTCAAATTTTCCATGCACACATTGGGGAGCATCTATCTTAAACCACAATGATTTGAAACGTGATCACTTATCTCAATGTGCAAGTTTCCTCTAGTATGTGCAAAACTCTTTTCAAATCTCGAGGCACATATTGAGGGGAGCAAAATCATGAAAACCTCATCCTTCCCCAAAATGCTTTATCTACTTGATTCGATTAGGGAAGTGATGTTGATATTTTTGAAAATGGTAATCAAAGAAGTTAATTCTTTCTCTTGCCTCCGTGTGGAAAACTATTTCAAATACTTGATGCACATGTTGAGGGGGAGTTCTCTTTCTAAAAATATCAAAAACAATTCAGGTACAAAATGCTTTGATAAAATATCATAAGTATCCGGATTGATTTTCAAATGGTTTTCAATTGGTTCATGCATGGTGATGAACAATACCAAAAGACGACCAACTTTACATTATGTATGGTGATATAAGGATGATAAGGTTAGGTATGTGTTCCCATGATCCGCCAGAATCGAGGATCTACCAGGACTATCCACTAGTTAGTGTAGAGTTCTTAGGTATGATGATAAAAGGAGAAAATGAGATATGGGAAGAGTGCGGACTAAGACTGAGCTAGTACTCGAATAAACCCAACAAGGTTCTAGCTATGAAGTCTCGTAAGCAATCGAAGGGTTGAAGAATTAAAAAGAATTGAATGAAAAGGGTGAAAACAAATAGCCCTCCATTTATTCAACCTTAGGGCAGAAACCGGTTCAATTCATATGCTACTGATGGTAACATCGGTATTGAAGACAAGACGCCATGGACCCAAAGGACGACCGCACTTCAACTTTCCAAACCACTCAAGTTCCTCTTAAAAGGACTTGTTTCATTCTCACGGGAACCGACATTATCTATCGACTTTCTCTTAGAGATTGTTGATATTGAAGGAGGAGACCCTCTCCCTAGTCTCTTATATAGGATCCAAATATGCACAAATTGAGTCTAGAGCCACGAGATCATCAATAAATCTCATTAGGACACTTTCAATGAAGACTCTCGCTTTCACACAATGTGGAAAGAGAGATTATATCTTATGAGTCCTACGCGTTATCCTTGTGGTATTGCCGTAACATCCGAAAGTGATGTGTTTACATATTCACTGTGAAGATGGAAAGCCTGCTGGAGCCAACATCTAACAAGCTCCCCGGTAGGTGGCATGTGAGATCTATTATAGATCAACCATGTGACAACCGAACGTAAACAATGGGGCGATTCAATCTTTTGAATCAATCCCGGTTCAAAGTTATGGATTGACGGATACCTTTGAAAACCGGTCTTTGTGCTTTAAAACTCTTTTCATTAGCACGTCGACCGCGTACTAATTTTTCAAATCAAAAGGTGTTTTATGATTGATAATTGATTTTCATTAAAACCTTCGTTATATTGCAAAACAATTTCTATTGAGCAATACACGATTTTTTTTCAAATCTCTTTTCATCAATCGCTGGACGAATTATTGTTCACTCACCGTGTTTGTCTTTGAGACGTCCGGTTTGAGAACAGCCTAGAGTACCAAGCGAAACCCTCGTCAAGGAAATTCTTCGAATTATACCGATCACGTGCGATTTGTACCGATCAACGGGAACCGTGGGCGGTACCTCAATTCATCGAAAGTGATCAAAGACACTTTCGCGGCGCTTTATTGCTAACTGCCTTATGCGTACACCCGACGCTTTGTACCGATCGTAATGAAGCGGTCAATCCATAGCCGCATGCTCACCTAACACATTCATCTCAAAAGAAATCATGATTAGTGCATCAATGAATATGATATTTTCACTCCATGCTTCGCTACTACGCCAATATCATGAATCAACGAATGCTTCCGCTACTCTGATGAGAAGATATCATGATCCATAATGTGAGCATGTCGGTCCGAATGTCACAACATCACATAATACCAACACCACAATGGATGTATCAGAGATTTTCTATTAGCCGATGATCTCAAAAGCTGACTCAACATTATTATCACGCTGATCAAGAAAAGACCTCCACTTGGATTAACCAAACATGCAATGAGTGGAATCAATGACTACGAGCAAAGTACTACATCAAGAATGCAAGATCAATTGTTAATGTAATATCTCATTGTATTCAATGTCATTTTAGTATATGTTTGAGGTGCCTCCTGGGGAGATTGTTAGGAATTAGAAATTCCGTGTATTAAAGAGTCGGTCACCTCAAGTATATGTAATCATTAGAAAGCTCGTAGTCATAGTTATATTTAGTTAAGTAGTATTTAGTTAAGTAACACCGCGGGAGGACTGACGGTCTTTACCCATCTGTATGCCCATCCACCGCTTGTGTGGCGATTTATAAGACTATAAATACTCTCTACCTCCCAAGGTAGAGAGTTGGAGCTCATAATAATATCTTTCACTTTCTCTCACTAAGTTCCCTAAACCTCTAACTTTCTCTCTCTAGAATTCCATCTATATGCTACTTTGTGTTATGGTTTGATGTGTATGTGAGAAGTTATATCTTACATCTCTTTAATTCAAGTAATAAACTTGTAATGATTGATCAACTGATCAATCATCATGAGTTATAAGGTTCAAATCATATTCTAGTTATTGTGATTTCATCTTATTCTCGCTCTTATATATTTCTAGTTGAAATCTATAAGTTCATATCAAAACATCATCACTTAAGAATCAAATGCTTAAGCTTTGTATTATTTACATATGTGTCGGATGTTTATTTTTCCAGATTGTTTCTTTTTTTCATATCACATTTTGTTATGTGAAGTTTTTAGGGCAACATAAAAAGTATTATACTTGCCAATTCTCTTCGTGGTAGCTTAACAAAATTTTTGCTTCGCAGAATATATTTCTAAACCCATCCTCTTTTAGGGTATTTTCATGAACGCTTGGACAATTTGCCCCTATTATTACCCGTGAAGAGGAAATGAAGTATGATACTTTTTTAAATAATAAATAATGTACTAGTCGATCGAAAACGGTTTCGCTACAAAAACTGAATAAGAACTAATAGCGTAACGTGATTTGTGATAGGAAAACCATGTATTTTGGCTGCAATTTGATCGCTTACCATCAAACTCAATAGGTTTATGGGTTAAGATGCCTATTGGACGGCTGATACCAGCCGATACACTCATGTGAATCAACTATTCAAAGAATTGAGCTCAAGAATTAGTTAATGGGATTTGTTATGGCTTCATCGACTTGTAGAAGTTTATTACAAGAGAGAATTACAAAATCAAACCGCTTACAAATGTGAAATGAATTGTGTTATATACAAATGAAATGATGAAATGGTCAGAACGCTTTTTCACTTAAATGGTAAGGGTTAAAACTTTATTTGAACCCCACACGCGCTATGCACAAGATACTTATTTAAACTCATGTCCTTTGCAAATGGAAGTGGCCGGTGGAACTAAATTATCTTAATAAGTAAATAAACTTAAAACAAAAACATTTTTATCATAGATTTAACACAATTATAAATCATTAAATAATTTATCTTAATACATATCTAAAATTTAACATAATAAAAATCTAGTAAGCAATGATAAAAAGATCATATTTTCCATTTCCTCTTCCTTAATAGCAAAATTGTCCAACTGTTCATGAAAATACCCAAAGATGAGATGAATTCAAAAGTATATTACCCGCTAGTAAGAAAAAATTGTTCACAATTAAAGATAAAGGCTAAGAAAAGATAAGACTTTTTTTTTATATTTGCCCTAGTTTTTAATATGTTGTATTGTAGTTTATTTTTATTTTTTAATGAATGAATTTGATGTTATTTGAAAAATTGAATAAAAAAATAAAATAAAAAGTTGTGAGACTCAAATGAGCAAATTGTGGTTAGTTGTGATAAAAGGATTATAAAAGAGGGTTTGTTATAATTATATGGTACTCCATATAACCCTTAAAAACTAGTTGTGCTTGACCACCACGCCCAATGATCTTATATTCTCAATCTTATGAGAATATAGTCATCTATTTGCAAATAAAATAAGAACACGTTACTTGCAGACATCTGAAGTGACATAGAAGCCTTTGACTTTGGATTATGTTAAATGAATGTCATTTACCAACCGCATACCTCCTAAAAAAGTAAAAAGTGTGTTTAGATTGCTCTAACAACACTTGCCTCCAACAACATCCATGGATGCCTGCATAATTCTATATTATCTTCTTATAATTCTTCGTTTTTCGTCAACAACATCAGCAGATTGCCCTATTTCATACTGTGGACTGAAAAGCTTTAACATCCGTTTCCCTTTCCAGTTAAATGATGAACAACAAGATAACTGCGGTTTTCCAGGCTTCAACCTAAGTTGTGTTTCTCCTACTACATTGCTTATCCACCTCCCGAGCTCCGGCAACTTTGCAGTTAGGAGTATTGACTATCGTTTTCAGGCTATACAAATTTATGATCCCAAGAATTGCCTTCCTGCTAGCCTTGTAAACTTTGATCTATCGAGTTCTCCTTTCTCGGTTTCTTACTTTCAAAATTACACTCTTTTGAGATGTCCGAGTTATATTTTGAGATTCTCTGGATTTAAACCTATTGACTGCCTTAGTGATTCGTCGTTTTCAACTCTAGCTACTGCTTCCAAGAGTATCGTAACGTCATTGACTAGTACACAAACAGGTTGTGTCATCACCAGACATTTAATGGTGCCAATGGTGGATCGTCTAGATCAAAGTGAGCTTACATCGCAGCTGGAGAATATGACTCTCTCATGGCGTACACCTGATTGCAAAAGGTGTGAATTAGTTGGTGAATCGTGTGGTTATGCAGATAGTACCAAAAAGACAATAAAAAGCTGTACCTACAATAATCGCGGTAAGATATACATAATCTTCTTAATTCGTTGGATCAAGGAGGAGCCAAATGGTTTTGTTAAAATACCAGTCGTTATTGATCAATGTCTTAAAAATTTTATTAAAATGCATAAATTCTGTCAATAATTAAATTGTATCCAAGTATTTTATTTTCTGTCCTTTATATTGGTAATGTAAAAACTTACCTTTTTTAGCATTAACAAAAAAAATAATAATAAAAATAAAAATAAATAAATAAATATATAAATCAGTAAAGAATAGATAGTATTTGTAATAGTAGGTTTTTTTGGCTCCTAACAGACATATATAACGAGCGGGGTACCCGCGCATTGCTACGGGAATGTTGTGTTAATCTAAATTCGAAATGAAACGATTATCAAAAAATTATTTTTTTTATTAAGGACTAAATATGCAAAATGTTGATAACCGCAAGTACTATTTTCGTAAAGTATTTCTGAAAATAGTATGATTTTTTATGGAAAAAGTCCCTAAAGTTATTGGCATTTTGCAAAGTTTGTCTTTACGGACTAACTTTGCAATGGATCAATAACCTCAGGGTCTAAAATGAAAAGTACCAAAACTTAATTTTATTATTCAAAGCACGTAGCACAACATTGCTTTGAAGAGTATCAAAATTGCCTTTTTAATATTTAGTATAATGTAACGAAATATATGTTCTGTACTCTTGAAGTTATAATTTTCCCCAAGCTAGTTTCCCCCTAATATTTGTTGATGTTCCATAATCTAGGTGGTGAAGAAGGCTCCAATGTAATCAAATACATAGCATTTGCCATCGCATTTTTAGCGATAGCAACTTCTATTATGATTGCATGTTTCATGTGCAGCAAAGATACACGTGATGAACGCATGAGCATACAGAGAACCAATGTGTTTAACACCAATGTTTTAACCCCAGATGGAATGATAACACAATCAACCATCGTTGGTCTTGACCAAGCAACAATCGAGTCCTACACAAAAGTCATTCTTGGTGAAAGCAAGCGTCTTCCAGGCCTTGATGACGCAGCCTGTCCTATATGCTTATCAGAATACCATGTCAAGGAAAATGTTCGGTGCATACCTGAGTGTCGACATTGCTTCCATGCAGAGTGTATCGATGAGTGGCTTAAGATGAACGGGACATGCCCCGTTTGCAGAAATTCGCCTTCTTAAGTTGTTGGTCATATTTCTTCAATTTTCATATTAATTGATGTGACTACCATACCTTTTTTTCTAAAGATCACACATTAATTTATGTATATATATATATATATATATATATATATATATATATATATATATATATATATATATATATATAGATATAGATAGATTTTGGATCATATGAGATCATTCTTAAAGTTCTAAAAATGAGATTATCTTAAGAACCAATAGAAGAAGAGCAAGTGGAATTTAATTGTTAAAAAAACTAAAAATTAAATGTATAGTCAAAAGGGTATTATAGGGATTTTGCACCTTTTTTGTTTTCACTAACCCTACTTAACTAACCTACTCTCTATCCCTCATTATCGTGATCTCACAGAAACCTCCTACCACTCTTCTCCCTCCTTTCTCAATTTTCCGGCGACCACCCTTTGTCGCCTGCAAACCCATGTCTGCCACCCCTATATGCACTGTGTATCATGGTTTAAACCCTAGTCTCACAACAAAATCCATACATATCCTATCCTAAACCCTAAGTTGATGCCGAATCAGGTATGTAGATGTATTATCAGATCCGCCATATGTTTCACTCTCTCCTCCCCACCATTTTTTTTCGGCGAACCAAAAGCTGCCGTCGCAGACAACCACCCTTCTTCCACCTTTAAAACTCCAACACGACCGTAGGAACGGATCTTAAATTATATACGGAACAGATCTGAAAACTCGAAGGTTTTTTAGATCTATTTATGGAACAGATCAGAAAACTCGAAGGTGTTTTCGATCTATATACGGAACAGATCTTGAAGGTTTTTTCCGGCGAGGCTTTTTTATTTTTCCTGCCGCTTCTGCGGTACCGAATCTAGGTATAAGATTGTGGATCCGTGTACCGAATCTGGTAGAAGATGGTGTACCGGTGAACGTGACCGTAACGTGGATCTCAGTAATCATCATGGATTTGTAAATGTTATTGTACCGTGAACGAATCGTGTACCGTGAACGGAATCGTGTACGGATATGTGAAGCAGCTTTGGTTTGAAGATTTGTTGTATTAGTGGAGTTGTATCCGTGAAGCATTATTTTGTATTAGGGAAGCAGTTTTTCGCATATGTTGTATTAGTGAAGCAATTATTAGTGAAGATTTGTTGTATATGTTATTAGACCATCACGGATTCCGTGTACCGAATCTGTTATTGTTCGGTTTGGTTTGAAGATTTGTATATAGTGAAGCAATTTTTTTAGATAGGTTCTTGATACACATATCTATATATTTATCTCATCTATATTGGATTTTGGAAAATGCACGATTCCAGTGTACCGAATCACCGTTGTTAGTTTTGTTTGGTGATACATCTAGTATTTCCGATTCCGTATCAGTTATTATATAGAAAACGTGGACCGGATTCACATGAATGCATTCACGAACACCGGAATACGTGGATAGATTGTGTAACAGTTTAATCTTGACTAGATTTTTGTAAAAAAAAAAAAAAAATACGAAAATTTGAATAATTATTGATTACATTTTGATTTGAATTCTCCAAAATACCCTTGAAACCCTATTTAATTACAATAATGTTACTCATTTAATGCTAATCTCATCCAATACAAATACAATGATCTAAGGGCCCATATTGGGTCTTACTTTTACAACTTTAAGCTTGATCTCACATTAACCCTCCCCTATATATATATATATATATATATATGGGGGAATTGCTTATATCCCTCCAAAGTGAATAATTTCAAATATATCCTTCTTATAAATTTTTGATGCACATAGTACAATGGTTTTATGCATGCAAAAGATATATATGTAATTTTGCATCTTTGGAGGATATATATGCAAATGACCTCTATATATATATATATATATATATATATATATATATATATATATATATATATATATATATATATATATATATATATAGGGTAGAGTTAAAATGAAAAGTTTCAAAGAAGTAGAAAAGATAAGTGGAGGTGACATGTCCTTTACTTTTCACATATCACTCATGTACCTGTGCCATCCCATCTCACCCCACCATCCCCCCACCCCACCAAAAAAATTTTTCGCCAAAAATTTTTGGGCAAAAAATTTTTTTTCCCGCCAAAATTTATTAATTAAGATCACAGTTATAAAATATCAAAGATCCCAATCATAATTGTGATGCAGTAACTAATATTATTAATGCACTAAAATCATTATTATGATGCAGTAACTTTATAACCGTAATGCAGTAACTTATAACCTTAATGCACTAATAAGTTTTGGTGCATCTTTATTATAAGTTAATGCATCATAGTTAATAGTTAAGTGCATCAATTATAATGCACTAAAATCAAGGTTATAACCTTAATGCACTAAAATCATGATTGTGATACAGTAACTTTATAACTGTGATGCAGTAATTTATAACCTTAATGCACTAAAATCATAATTGTGACGCTAGACTTATAACCTTAATGCACTAATAAGTTTTTGTGCATCTTTATTATAAGTTATTGCATCATAGTTAATAGTTAAGTGCATCAAGTATGATGCTCTAAAATCAAGGTTATAACCTTAATGCACTAAAATCATGATTGTGATGCAGTAACTTTATAATGTGATGCAGATTTATAACGTTAATGCACTAAAATCATGATTGTGATGCAAAGTAACTTTATAACTGTGAGGATGCAAAGAAAAACTGCGGAATTTTTGGCGGGAAAATTTGCCCAAAAAAAATTTCGGGAAAAAATTTTTTGGCATGGTGGGTGGGTGGGGTGGGTATGATGATGTGGCATGGTGATGTGGCAAAGGTGACACATGTCACCTCCACATGTCTTCTCATTCTTTTCATTCTAAAAAACTTTTCAATAATAACCAAACATATATATATATATATATATATATATATATATATATATATATATATGTATGTATGTATATATATATAGAGTGTCGGTTCTAGAGAAAAGTGAGAAAAAAAGTTATAAGGTAGATTTTGATAACAATCGAAAGTTCAGGGTGAAATTTAAAAACAAATACATCAAATAGGGGATATCAATCGGTTCGTGTCATTCATTGACAAACAGGAGATGAGATACGGTATTGGAAAGACTCCATCTACACCGTCTCCATCATTATTCCCAAACAAATACATCAATCGTATGCGCTGTTACCACCACCACCACCACCACCTTCGCCACCATATGCACCCTCACCACCACCACCACTGTCTCCATCATTATTCCCAAACATGGAGATGAGCTACTCCATCTACACCGTCACCACCACCACCACCACCACCGTTCCACCACCTTCCGTCGTGCAACCGCCGCGTCAATCTTCAATCCACAATCGTCACACAGCCGTGAACATATTAAGGCATCAGTGGAATCGTAGCCTTATTCAAATAGCGCAGATTCAATCAAACAAATCTTCTTATTCAGGTTATATATAAATTTTATTTAGCTCATTTTAAGCTTTTCTTTATTATTTTATCTATACGGCATAACATAGATTCACTAAAATTTCTATGTTTTTTTGTGCATTATATGGTAAATTATATCATAATTAGTATTATTGTGAATTTGTGTAAAGTTATGGCATTCATTAGATTTTGGAAGTTTAACATAAATAGTTGTTATTTACTGATCAGTAATAATATATTTGAAATATTTGACATTTTAGGGCATCAATGTGTAAACAAATCATAATTTGTAGTTTTGTTGAATCATATGACATAAGGCATCATTTAGTAAGATTAGTGCATCATTAGACATATTAATGCATGAATGCGTATGTTTACTGCATCTGTTTGTATTTTTAGTGCATCGTTAGTCATAATAGGGCATCCGTTTTTATTTTTAGTGCATCACTGGGAAAATTCGGGCATTAGGGAGTATGATTAGTGCGTCGTTGGACAAATTAAGGCATCAAAGTGTATGTTTAGTGCATCCATTAACATCGTCGCGTATTTTAAGGCATCAACGTGTATGGTTATCGCATAAACAGTTCATGATTAACAGTTATACTCATCTATGTATTTTCTTGTCGGCTAAATATGTACTCCATGATTGTGAAGTGCAATGGGTTGGTTTTAAGCAGACAACAATAAAGGTAACAACTGGTGATATGCATCATAGTTTGCAAATGCTGGTTGCCACAAACACCTGTAGATTATTTTCTAGTGAATAGTGATTGTGCCAACTTTAACCCATTCAAATACTTTGGAAAAAATCTATATTTTATTTAAAAGAAGAGAAGATGAGTTTCTTTTGTTAGTGGCAGATCACTCATAATCTGTTATTGCAAGATGATATTTGTTCTTTTGACATATGCATGCGTTGCAGGAAAGCAGAAGCGGTTGCAAGAAGAAGCAAAAAAGAGGAAAAACATCGTGAGATTGAAATGAAAAAACAGTTGAAAAAGCAACAAGAGGAAGCTGAGAAAGAGGAGAAAGAACAGCGGCGTCGAGAGAAGGAAGAAGCTGAACAAAAGAAGCAACTTGCTTTGCAAAAACAAGCATCAGTGCAAAAGTAGATCACCTACGCAGGTTAACCAGCCAATAGTTAAAACATGTGTTGCCGACATCTTACCTAAGCAATCAGTGCAAGTGCCTGAGTTGGTTACTCAGTCTATGGACCATGCTCTTTCACAAAAAGATGAATTTGATGTCACGGATTTACGGAAGTATGCTCTTTTCTTTTATTACACTTTGTCATTATTAGTGGTTGTAAATTGGGTTGGGTAGGGTGGTAACGGTTCAAAATGGGTAATTTTTAGTCTGGGTGGGACTGGTCGACTAAAACTCTCTTCACAAGTTTCAAACTAATTGGCCCAAAACACATTGTCCATTTTTTTGTTATTTTGTAAATAACAAGTGTGTCAGATATGATTAAAGAAGTTGTATTATTTCAGCAATAAGTTAGTTTTTTTGTATGACTTGAAGTTGGCTATTTTATATTTTAATAAATTTGGGTGAGTTTGCTTCAGCTGACCCATTATTACTAAATTCGCTTCAAAGCTAACTACTATGATTTATGGAGCTATGTGTTAAGTGGTAAAATAGCTGATGTAGTGGTATCTTTTTATTTAGGGTGAAACAAAGGGTTCTGCGATGGGTGGAGATGGATCGGGCAAGAAAGATGCTGTCGGATCACAGCTTGTTCCAAACGCACAGGTGGGAAAACAGTTTTTTTGTAATATAGTTTCAGTTCTTACAATGGAATCTTCTCTAAATGGTTTTTGTCGCTTCTGTTTTTCTTGATTTTTTTCGATGTATCAATTTGCAGTACACTCATCAAGGATCTTTTGCACAGGGAATGAGTTTTTTGAATTCACACGTTTGACTTCCAAGTAATCATTCATTTTCTCCCTTGCCAAGTTCAAATCACATTTCTAGATAGCACTTTATTACCCGTGAAACTCATCAAATATCATTTTGGGTTATTGCTCTTTCTTATATGCTGGTTAAACATTACTTATTTCTATGTTTTTTATGATTTACAAGTTTTAATTTTTGTTGTTTGGTTATTGTAGCAATAAGGAGTTAAGGACCATTGGTGTCATCAGTAATATATATGTATTAGTGCATCTGTTATATATGTATTAGTGCATCTGTTAAAAGATTTGTGCATCTGTTATATATGTATTAGTGCATCTGTTAAAAGATAATCACTTTCGGTAGCAGTTTCTTTTATGTCTAAAACCCAAGTTACTTTGACTATAGAAGTTGCTAATTGCTGTTTGGTTGCTTTGTTAATACAGGTCAAGATGGAGGTAAAAAAATGGGACTTAATTTTGACCGAGTGAAGTAAGTTGTTCTAATACACCATCTTTCTTATAGAATTTTGTTTTCATGTGATAATATTTTGATCGACACTATCCAGAGTATAGTTGATTGAATTTCTCCTTTACTGCACTATAGATACTAAATCACACTGTCTTGACTAAGATAGGTGCGGAAATAATAATTTGTCATAAACCATGGGTATTAGTATATGCACACGCGAGTCTAAGACCCCAATAATAGAAGACTAAAAATTTTATCATAAACATTAGATATACAAAATGAACACGTGACTACGGTTCAAACCTTGTCCTGTTTATATCTACTTAGCGTGTCCATATCAGTCTAAGCCACTGAGAAAAAAATAGTTATCCATGTTAGTCCGAACCATGAAGGAAAAAAATTGTTGCAATGCTCACTCTGTCTTGATTTCTATCTTTCATTAGTATATTACGTGCTTTTGGACTAAACGATTATGCCACTCGCCAACAGTTAAGCTGATTATAATCCATGTAAGGAACGCTATTGGCATGCTTATCAGCTTTTGGTTTTCAAATAAAATAAACAGCTTACCAAACATACTATCTACTGTTAGTTGACTTTTGAGGTCAAGTTTGCTTAAATTGATCTGCGAAATTACTTTTTTTTCATGAAAAGTGATTGCAAAACTCATAACAAGAAAGCCGAAGAACAGATAAATTTTGTTATTTCTTGCTGTCTAAACCTCTTGTAATATGCAGATACTGGTTATCAGTTGGCGCACAGCCATCGGATCCCGTTCAACGTCTTCTATTCAGAGCAGGGTTGCTACCACCGCCTCCAATGGTTGTAATGGGAAGGAAAGGTGGGCCCCGTGACACACGTCCAGTAGACCCCTGTAGTGGTCGTGTCTTGATGCCTGAAGAACCAACTATGTTCGTTATGAAACTTGCAGATGATCATAAGGTAATTACTTTACTTATAGTACATATAATGATCGAACACTGTGAAATGTTTGACCCATTAACTTTTGAACGGGACAATTTGATTTTGGTTTAATACTAATTGATCAATGGGTCGACCATGTATATTGGGTTGAAAGCTATTAAAAGTTAAATGTTAATGCTAACAACCTCCTAATTAGATATTTTTTCAATGTTATAGCTTTTGTATGTAACGAATCACCTTTTTTTATATATAAACTAGAAACTAATAGTTTGCGGGTCAACCCAATCCATGAAGACCCTTACACATTTATTTGCCTTTTTTTTATGAATACTTGATCCATTAATTATATTTACGAAGCTATTACAGTAAGAGGTCTGTTATTTTGAGTGAATGGTATAAGAAGATGTAAATATTTAAAATACAATTTGGGTGACTTTCAAATTGATAAGTAGTAGGGCATCAATTTGTATTTTTAGTGCATCTGTTAGTATGATTAGGGCATCCGTTAGTATGATTAGGGCATCACTCGAATAGTTAGTGTATCCAAAAAATGTGTTACGGCTACATGGGGCACTTTTGATGCTCATAGTTAATTAGATGTTCAAACATTGATAGTACGTTAGTGCATCCATTTAAGGCACGTTAGTGCATCCATTTAATGTACCTTAGTGCATCCGTTTAAGGCACGTTAGTGCATCCGTTTGATGCTCAGTGTACTATGTAGACTCATTAGGACTTCATAGAAATCCAGATAATTTAACAAACATGTCAGTCTTACTCAGTCATCGACTTTATTAAGCTTATACGCCTGATCCTCAGCACTTGCTACTTCTGATCCTTGTTACCAATATTAATTTTTGTTCTCACAGGAGCACAAATGTTAGCATGAACTAGCTCCAGGTGCTTTGCTGCTCGTGATGCTATTCTTCAGTTATTGCACCTTCGGCAGACCTTTTACCATCCTTTAGCTTTGCTTCAATATATTGCCATCGTGACAGGTACATTTGGTTTCATTTTTATTCCATCACATTAGATAGAGGTGGCAGAAATGTGCTGCTTGATTAATGTAGAAAGCAAGTTCAAGTCAAAATTCGTAATTTGCTGGTTTTATTCAAAACGATTTCCGTGGCTTTTGATATAAAACACTTCTTCTTGACCAACAATAGTTTTAGTTTTCTATATATAATTGGCGTGACTTCCGATTACCAAAGTTATATCATTTTTCTCTAATCTTAAGTTCGCCTTTTTTCTTATAGTTAGTTTAACTTATGATTACCAGAAAGTGTCATTTCATCAAATAGCAAAAGAATGCTAAATACAATGATTTATAAGATTTTATACACTCTTGATTCATTTAACTTTTATCATAAAACAATTTTTGGAAAGTTTACCTCATAGATATTAAATGTATCCCAGATCGACACATTGATATGTAAATATGTCAAAAGTGCCACCTTTTTATGGATCGAGCTCAGATTACTCGTAATTCATTTTCCGCGCTTAACCTACAGGAGCCGAGTATCAAGCCAGTGACTTGGGTATGCTTGTCGAAAATGCCTCTGTTGAGCAGCTTGGTACAGCCAGGAAGATAACTATCAGCAAAGACTCAACAACCATCATTGCTGATGCTGCATCAAAGGACGAGATTCAATGAAAAAAACATTGGTTCAATGAAGCTGAAACAATTAGTCATCCTACCATAAGTTTCTCATTTTGTGTTCCCAACATATCATGTCCAGGATCGCAACTACGAAAACAAAATAGATAATAAGATGATTACTTGTATGTATATATTGGATTTTGACCCTACCAAACATTTTATAACACATATAATGCATGTTTTAAATGATATTTGTGTTTTGAAGGCAACAAAGCGTTACAATACTGGTGTCTAAAATATAAAAGAATGATATGATAGTTGAAAAACATTCACAGTTGAAAAAATAAGGATGAAAGGAGTATGGATTTACAAAGATCCCCCAGTATCAAAAAGCCCCTGGACAAATTTTTATAACTGTGATGCACATTTTTATTTTGGGGCATCACAGTTATAAAAATTTAGCGGGAAAATTTTGGCCCAAAAAAAAAATTTTTGGCCCCCAGAAAAAAAAAATTTTGGCGGGAAAAAAAAAATTTTTTTCGGGGGGGGGGGTGGGGGTAGGGTGCGAATTTACAAAACTTCCTTAAAGAATGAAGGAAAATACAATTAGGTCCCTGTAGTTTGATGTGAAAAAAGAGAGGGGAAGAGGGGGTGATCTAATGGTTGAGATTACTTTTCTCACTTTTCTCTTGAGATCAACTTTTTAATTGATCCGATTTCTATATATATATATATATATATGGAAATGTATTAGATACAATTTATTGTAGCCAACTAGCTATAATTTTGTGCTATAAATGTGGGTCCCTGATTTTTTTTGTGGGTCTCTGATTCATTGTTAGAGTATTTTTTATAAATGATTGTAGCCAATTGGCTACCAAAATTGTAGCCAAGTTATCCCTTATATATATATATATATATATATATATATATATTTGCGTTCATGTGGTGACCACTCTTAAAATAAAAACAATAGGAACTAATAGAAATAAGACATGTGTCATTAATCATAAAAGATGAGAAGAATTAAATTTAAATTTCTAATTAAATCTAAAGGGCATTTGGGTAATTTTCTACTCCATTATACTTTGCTAACCACTTGTCCACCACAAAACTTAAAACCACGATCTGTTTTTTCTTTCACATAGAAACCTCTCAAATCTTGATCAAGATCCACCACGAGCCTCGATCTTGATCCCACTCTAAAACTGACCAACAACAAAAAAACATTAAATCCTGATCTCACGGTTTTTCTTAGTAATCGGAATTTATCCACCGGACGGTTGTCACAGCCATTCTTATAGGTTCACGTTGGTTATGTTTTGCTTGGACCCTAGCCGTCCCCTCGCTTATTACAAACGGCCCATGCCATTATTAACACCTAGGGGGCTGCCTTCTCTAAACCTAACAACGACAAGCCCCTTTGCTATTTCTTCAACGAATAATACTTTTTTTTGACGATTTTTGGCTAGGTACAGTTTTGGAGTGGTTTATAGATTGGGTTTTGGCTTATATTTTATTAGGTGGTTTTTCATTATGCAGGTTTCTTGTTTCTAGAATTTTTTTTTCTTTTTTTTTGGAGGTTTTTTTGTTATGAAACAGATCGTGTATTTGATTTGTAATATGAATTGATTTTGGTAAACACAATACCGTCGCACGTGTTTATGGCCACTGTTGGTTTGTGCATCATGGTCGCGCATCCGATTCAATGTTATTAGTTAATGGTCAAGGTGATTTGATGTTTTCATTATTTTTGTTGATGCTTCAAAATTCAAAGTTATCATTAGTATTAGTTGGGCTTTTCGTGGGCATTAATCTACCAGTTTGGTTAAGAGGATACATATATTTGTTTTGCAACGATCTAAATACTCATCATTTTTGTACTATCTAGACTGCAAAAACATCTGAAAACACTCAGAAATGCATCAAAATGATGAAAATATCACAAATAAGTGTTTTATGTGTTTTAAATGCAAAAACATCAAAATCTGGTGAAAAACGTATCAAGTTTGCATAATTGGTAGTTTTAGTCCCCCAAGTTTCAAAAGTTGTCAAAAGTAGTCCCTGGTAATTCAAAAACTTGTAAAATGTCATTTAAGGTCCATGAGATTCAAAATTTGTCAAAATAAACCCTTTAAAGTTTAAAATTTACAAAATGACAACTTTAGTCCCTCAAGTTTGGAAAATGTCAAATATAGTCCTTGGTTAATTTACAAAGTGAAAATTATTAAATTTTAACCTTGTACTATTTATAAATGACAAAATTGGTCCTTATGGTAAACTTTTGGAAAATTACAAGTTAGGCCCTTAAAATTTCAAACTTGGCAGTTTTAGTCCCTGGACTTATAAAAAATGGAAAATAATCATCAATGGTCCTTGTACTATTCTTATTTGGCAGGAATGGTCCTTATGTTAACTTTGGAAGATTGGAAAATTCAGTCCTCATGATTGGCAGAATTACATGATTGGTCCTTGTGGTTTAAAAACTATAACAAATGGACCCTTGGTTATTAATAATCCCAAATCCAATCCATGTACCCAGCTGGCCCAATCCCAAGCCCACTCCCAACCAAAACCAGTCCACCCCGTTTAAATAAAAGAAAAATACCGCGTCCACTGTAGCATCTCCTCTCCAATCCCTGCATACCTGAAACCAGGTGGTTTCACCACCTCACCACCACTTGCCACCTTTCCATCTTATCCACCCACCTGTATACCGTGTCCCCTCCACCTCCATATCCTCCCAAGAAGCATTAAATGCAAAATACCTACTTTTGATATTTTTGGCGCCAATTTGCAAATCAAAGGCTGAGATGACTTTGACTGATCCAACGGCTCAGAAATGTGATGGGAAATGATCAGAGATGTGAGAGGATACTTTTTGTTGAATAAATAGAAGAAAAGGAGCTGAGAAGAAGTAGTAGTTAATTTTAGAGTAGTGTAGATTGTCGTTTTAGTGTAATTTCATTTTCTAGTGTAATTTTAAGCTTCCAAGTTCTTTGTTTAAGTTATTTCAGTGTACATGAACCTTTTTCAATAAGCAATTTCAGTTCTAAGTCTTCTTTTCTATTTATGCAAAATCTTACTTATGTTCAAAATCTCAATGTGCTCTAATGATGTTTGTATCTGTTAATAAGGACTGATAAGCCAACATAAGCTCCTCATAAAGCTTATTTAAGCTTTTAGAAACCTTTAAAATTAGTCTAGTATCAAAAAGGGAAAATTACCAAAAATTACCAAGAAAATAGTTAAAAATAAAAATCATGGAGAATGATCAAGAAAGCTGAAGCAGAGCTGGTGTTTGGATTGCTTAATGGTTTAGAGCTTCTTGGGAAGCTATAGGTGTGTTCTAAGTCCTTGGTTCTCATCTTTCATTTTGAATCATCTTGTAAGCCATTTGCTCAATTTTAGCTTTTCACTGTTCAAATGCTCATTTCTGCTTATATCTTTGCTTCTATGCTTGTTGGTGTATGATTAGTGAGATTAAAGCTTAATATAACTTGTTTGTTCTTTGGAATTCACAGTTGTTTTAAAATCTCATTTTCACAGTCTAATTAGCTTAATTGAAATTTCTTAGTCTTATGTTGTTAGTGTTGTTATTTAATGTTCCTTTAGTCTTGTTTAGTGATAATATAAGCTCTGTAATATAGTGCATGGTCTTAATCTGTTTTAGTCTTTGAAAATGTTCTAAAACAGTCTCATAAGTAGTGTTTGGAATTGCTTTGTAAACTGTAATAGAGTTTGTTCCAGCTATTGCTTTTACTTGTTTCATGTCTAATAAGTCTTATTAGTCAAGATAAAGAATAAAATTTAGTCCTAGTTTAGTTAGAAAGTCAAAACTAGCTTTAATATAATATAAATTGCCCACTGTCAAGAATTGCAATTTCATAATCATGCATTCTAGTGTATAAGTTGTTTATCTAGCCTAATTCAGTCTTATAGTAGCTTAATATAACATATAAAATCATCTAGGATCATTCAAATCTCATAAAAGTCAAAGTTTTAGTGTAAGTAAAAAAGTCAAATTTTTCAATACCCGTTTTTGAATAAAACTTAGAATTTTACTGTGTACTTAATATTAAGATTTAGCTTATAAGCTTCTGGGATATAAAAATTTAGTTGCTTAAGAAAATTAGAAAAATATTATTTCATCTCAACTTAGATTATATAGTGCTTAATTATCAGCTTCTTTTAGATACCCTTTCTGAAAAGTGCCCTGTGCACAGATTTGGTAGCTTATTTCACAAGCTCTCATAGAGCTTATTAGTTAGCTTCAAATTGTGTATTTTGGCTTTTTGAGTAGCTCACCTAGCTAACTCAAGGTACCAAGTTCTTATTTTCCATTTTTAGCTTATTCACCTAGCCTGCAATAGCTTTTCATTATTGTCTATTTTACCAGTGTACTAGATAAGTTAGTGTTCAACAGTTTTTCAAAAGCTCCTCAAAAGCTTATTTGTGAAAGCCAAACCTTGTAAAATAGCTTTTTAGAGAGCTCAGTTGGTCTAATTGTTGGTCCAAGTTTTTATTTTCATTTCTGAGCTTATTCATGTGCTTAAAATTAAGGTAGAAGGTGCCTAGTGATTCAAAAGAGTGTACTGTGTAACAGTGTTTAGCTTTTGCTTATTTGTGCTTATTAAGTGCTTATTTCTAGTTATTGTGCTTATTCAGTGTTCACATTAGTTTATAATCATTAGTATTAGCTTATTTCAATCAGTCTTTGCTCATTAACTAGCTTATTAATCAATTTAGCTTAAAGACTTGTGTTTATTTTCTATAAAAGCTTAACTGTGACAAAAACTTAATCTAGTTCAGTGCTTATTCGTTGTTTTTGTAAAAAGTCATAGTTATAAGAATTGCTTATCTTGTTGAGTTTAATAAGTCTGTAAAAAAAAATTCGAAAAAAAATGTTTAGCAAAAAGGGGGTAGGCAGGCTCGAACCTGAGACCTCCCCCTTAGGATAGTGTTAAGTGTGTACCTGCAACCATTGCGCCCTTAGGTCTTTGACTGTCATAACTCGCACAAATTAATCTCTTATATACGTTTGGCTAGTTTAGCTTATACGATTGTTTTGGCTTATTTCGAGCTTATTTAAGATAGTTTTTTCCACTTTTCTATTTTTCATAAGTCTGTAATAGTGTTAAGTATTTTACAAAAAAGTTTCGGATTTTTCTCATTAGTTTTAGTATTTTTAAACATTTATTTAGTGTAAAATCTTAATTAATTCATAATAAAAAATATAAAAGTCAAAAAAATATAAATCTTTTTTCTAAAATTTTCTTTTGTCATATAGTACGTAATAAAATTGTTTGTACACTCGTAGGCCTTTTATTTCATAAATTTTACATTTTATCTTGCGCTCCAGCGTAATTTTCGTACGTAACGCTCGTTTTCATTTTAAACCACGTTTTTAGGTAATTTAAGTTTACGTTTCACTTAAGATAGTTTATTTAAGTTATTTTGTTTTATAAAATCGATTTTAAAAATAGTGATAGCGTTTATTTAATATAATTTAGCTTTTAATTTTATTTAATTTGCATCTAAGTCGCTGTAATTTGTAAATCTTTTCTTTAGGTAATTTTCCATCAAAAACCTTACTGATCACTATCCTTAGTGATCATTCTATCATCTGATCAAGTGTTTATACACCAATTCATCCTCCGTGGGACTTAACGACCCAGGAATCCCCTATATTCCTCTGATCTTAAATTGCATTTGCTTCTGAGCTGTTTTAAGTTTGTTACGGTCGGCCATTCACAAGTGGCCGGCTTGAGTGATTAAACTTGACGGTTTGGAGCGGATCAAATTTTGGCGCCGCTGCCGGGGAGGCTGTAAGCGTGTTTTAAGCATTTCCAGATCCATTCTTGCACATATACCACCTTTTTGTAAACAATTTTTCAAAATCAAAAAGTTCATTAACACTTTTCCTAAAGTGTTAACAAACCCAAAAATATTTTCATTCTTTGTTTTTTACAAAATGTTTTTCAAAAATCCAAAAATATTCCTCTTTACCCTCTTACCTTTTTGATTCTTCATTTCTTACCCTCTAGAACCTTTGATTCTTTCTATGTCTTATCCTCACCCTCTTGGTTGTCAATGGTGTGGTGGTCCTTATAATGGTGGCAATTGCCCCAGTTGTAGCATGATGGAATCAGGAAACGGGTCTGTCTATAACCAAGATCCCTATTCCTACCATAACACAACTGATTTATTCCATCAGCTACCACACTGTGAGACTCAGCAGTTTTACTGTTGTGAGTACTGTGGTGGTTCACACTCCAGTTCTGATTGTCAATCGGGAAACACGCTTGTCTATGAGCAGGTTCCTGATAACAATTATGACTACAACACATATGACTCACAGTCACATCAGTTTTACTGTTGTGAGTATTGTGGAGGTCCTCACTCTAGCTCGGATTGTCAAACAGGGAATCCATTTCCTTATAACAATTACGACTCTTCGTATCAAGACCAACCTCCACAATACCAAATGATTCAAGCAACTCCTCATGAAACTACGACAGACCTTCTATTGAAGAGTCTTGAGTTATTAAAAGAACTTAAGGAGGAGTCGGCTATGTTACATGAGAAATCCATGGAAGAATTGTTAGCTGAGGAACGGGCTGCTAAATTAGATTCCCAGATTGCCATTGAAAACAATGTTAGGGAATCAATTAGACTACAAAAAGCATTCAAATCTAGCTCTCAATTCCATTTCATTCCTGATGATGATGATGATGATGAAGATACCCTTGATATTCTACAATTTTATTCATCAAGTTCATCAGTTGAGATTCCATCCGTGGAAATGCAGGGAGAAAAGAATATGACTGAATCACTAGCAGTAGAAATAATGGAACTTGTAGAATCCATAACTGCTAGTCCTTCTCAACTCCCTCAGTCTGCTGTTATCACACCCGAGGTTCACACTCACTCTCTGAACATGGGGGATGAGTATCTTGACACTGTTCCTGAAAAGGAATCGGACGAATTCATAAAGTCTAGTGTTGAGTACTTTGTCCCAATCCCGAGAGAGTCACAGGGAACTTTTGATCATATGTGTGATTCTCTTTCCCCTCTTGAGTGTTCAAAAGATCATTTTGAAACTTTCTCCGATGTTAGCGAAGATTGTACTTCTCATGGAAACATCGAGTATGTTGAGGCATCACTCCCAAAGTCTGAGGCTGATCATCTTCTTGAGGAGTTCACCGATGAACTCACTCACATCAATCCACTTTCATCGGAAAGTAATGATAGTCTTTCTGATTTCAAAGCCGATCTGGGAGAGACTGAAAGTCTCATTGATAATGATCGTTCACTCACTTCTTATCCCAACAGTCCAATAGAGAATATTAATCACTTTGTTCCTGAAACGTTCAAAACAACTCGCACTAATCCTCTATTTGAATTCGACTCTGAATTCACTTTAATTTATGAGAATCTACTCTTTGATACTCAGATTGAGGATAGTGATGAGTCTAAAGTGGAACAAGAATTCACAGATTTACATCTTGTGATTGATTCTCTTCACGAGGAGTTCTCTGGTGAACTCTCTCATGACATATCTCCTCCGGAATATGATCATTTCTATTTTGATCTTGAGGATGATATTGGCTCGGAGGAAGGTGTACTCTATCATAAGAGTTTGCTTATTGATAATACTACCCTCAACCTTCCTCCCGTTATGTCTACATTTGAGGATGAAGAATGGATCTTGATTGTTATCAGAATCTTTCTTCCTTTCCTCAAATATCTTGTGATTTATCTTCATCTTCACTCCTTTGGGAATGAAGACACTATCTTTGACCCCGGCATTTTCATTTATCATTTGTGAGCCGGGTCGTTCTGTGTATATCTCATCGGTGTGGAACTTTCGCGTACTTCAATGTTTATACAAACATCTTGAAAGAAAGTCCGATGGAGATCGTTTCTTCCACATGTTACCTTCCCCATGAACCAATTAATGCGGGGATCGAGTCAAGCTAGCGACTCGGTAATAAAAAACAGTAGCTAAAACATGGGTTTTCACCCGTGTGTCCCACCCTAGTGTGGGGGAGATGCCCCACATGTTGTATATAGATCTTAAAAAAAAAAAAAAAAAAAAAAAATTGTAAATATTAAAAAAGAGAATAATTGTTGTGTTTCTACACTTAGCTAGTAATGTTATCTTTTTACGTTCTAAGTTTCGGCATAACAGCCGGTACTTTGAATATTGAGGACAATATTCATTTCTAAGTGTGGGGGGGAAATTCTGGCGAATTTGATCATAAATGTACCCTTTTAGTCCCTTTTTCCCCAAAATGGCCAAATTTAATTTTTTTTTTTTTTTTTTTAGTGGAAGTACTATGTACTAAACACAACAAATGGTAATCAGTCCACCATGTCTAACCCACATAAGGACTGGCTAATCCAGGAGCAAACGGCTCTTGGTAAAGATATCTCAAATCCGTTGACGGCTTGCAATTTGCCCAAAATTGTATGGTATTCAGCTCACCATATCCTAAAAAGTGAAGAGTTGGCTAGCCCGCAAGTTTATGGCTTGTGGTAAAGGCAGTGGAAAAACCATAATTGGTAATCAGCTCACCAAAGATAATATTGATAATTTATCTAAGAGTTGGCTAGTCCAGAAGCAAACGGCTCCTGGTAAAGACAAATCAAAACCGTTGAAAGCTGATGATTTGCTCAAAATCATTTGGTTATCAGTGTACCAAAGTTCTTACTTGAACTAAAACAATTGGCTACTCCAGAAGTAATGGCTTTTGGTAAAGAGATAAAATCCATTAAATTTTCTCAAATCATTGCTAGGGACTAGCAATATCTTAGTGTGGGGGATTGATGAGTGTCTAAATACTCATCATTTTTGTACTATCTAGACTGCAAAAACATCTGAAAACACTCAGAAATGCATCAAAATGATGAAAATATCACAAATAAGTGTTTTATGTGTTTTAAATGCAAAAACATCAAAATCTGGTGAAAAACGTATCAAGTTTGCATAATTGGCAGTTTTAGTCCCCCAAGTTTCAAAAGTTGTCAAAATTAGTCCCTGGTAATTCAAAAACTTGTAAAATGTCATTTAAGGTCCATGAGATTCAAAATTTGTCAAAATAAACCCTTTAAAGTTTAAAATTTACAAAATGACAACTTTAGTCCCTCAAGTTTGGAAAATGTCAAATATAGTCCTTGGTTAATTTAAAAAGTGAAAATTATCAAATTTTAACCTTGTACTATTTATAAATGACAAAATTGGTCCTTATGGTAAACTTTTGGAAAATTACAAGTTAGGCCCTTAAAATTTCAAACTTGGCAGTTTTAGTCCCTGGACTTTATAAAAATGGAAAATAATCATCAATGGTCCTTGTACTATTCTTATTTGGCAGGAATGGTCCTTATGTTAACTTTGGAAGATTGGAAAATTCAGTCCTCATGATTGGCAGAATTACATGATTGGTCCTTGTGGTTTAAAAACTATAACAAATGGACCCTTGGTTATTAATAATCCCAAATCCAATCCATGTACCAGTGGCCCAATCCCAAGCCCACTCCCAACCAAAACCAGTCCACCCCGTTTAAATAAAAGAAAAATACCGCGTCCACTGTAGCATCTCTCTCTCCAATCCTGCATACGAAACCAGGTGGTTTCACCACCTCACCACCACTTGCCACCTTTCCATCTTATCCACCCACTGTATACACATGTCCCTCCACCTCCATATCCTCCCAAGAAGCATTAAATGCAAAATACCTACTTTTGATATTTTTGGCGCCAATTTGCAAATCAAAGGCTGAGATGACTTTGACTGATCCAACGGCTCAGAAATGTGATGGGAAATGATCAGAGATGTGAGAGGATACTTTTTGTTGAATAAATAGAAGAAAAGGAGCTGAGAAGAAGTAGTAGTTAATTTTAGAGTAGTGTAGATTGTCGTTTTAGTGTAATTTCATTTTCTAGTGTAATTTTAAGCTTCCAAGTTCTTTGTTTAAGTTATTTCAGTGTACATGAACCTTTTTCAATAAGCAATTTCAGTTCTAAGTCTTCTTTTCTATTTATGCAAAATCTTACTTATGTTCAAAATCTCAATGTGCTCTAATGATGTTTGTATCTGTTAATAAGGACTGATAAGCCAACATAAGCTCCTCATAAAGCTTATTTAAGCTTTTAGAAACCTTTAAAATTAGTCTAGTATCAAAAAGGGAAAATTACCAAAAATTACCAAGAAAATAGTTAAAAATAAAAATCATGGAGAATGATCAAGAAAGCTGAAGCAGAGCTGGTGTTTGGATTGCTTAATGGTTTAGAGCTTCTTGGGAAGCTATAGGTGTGTTCTAAGTCCTTGGTTCTCATCTTTCATTTTGAATCATCTTGTAAGCCATTTGCTCAATTTTAGCTTTTCACTGTTCAAATGCTCATTTCTGCTTATATCTTTGCTTCTATGCTTGTTGGTGTATGATTAGTGAGATTAAAGCTTAATATAACTTGTTTGTTCTTTGGAATTCACAGTTGTTTTAAAATCTCATTTTCACAGTCTAATTAGCTTAATTGAAATTTCTTAGTCTTATGTTGTTAGTGTTGTTATTTAATGTTCCTTTAGTCTTGTTTAGTGATAATATAAGCTTTGTAATATAGTGCATGGTCTTAATCTGTTTCAGTCTTTGAAAATGTTCTAAAACAGTCTCATAAGTAGTGTTTGGAATTGCTTTGTAAACTGTAATAGAGTTTGTTCCAGCTATTGCTTTTACTTGTTTCATGTCGCAATAAGTCTTATTAGTCAAGATAAAGAATAAAATTTAGTCCTAGTTTAGTTAGAAAGTCAAAACTAGCTTTAATATAATATAAATTGCCCACTGTCAAGAATTGCAATTTCATAATCATGCATTCTAGTGTATAAGTTGTTTATCTAGCCTAATTCAGTCTTATAGTAGCTTAATATAACATATAAAATCATCTAGGATCATTCAAATCTCATAAAAGTCAAAGTTTTAGTGTAAGTAAAAAAGTCAAATTTTTCAATACCCGTTTTTGAATAAAACTTAGAATTTTACTGTGTACTTAATATTAAGATTTAGCTTATAAACTTCTGGGATATAAAAATTTAGTTGCTTAAGAAAATTAGAAAAATATTATTTCATCTCAACTTAGATTATATAGTGCTTAATTATCAGCTTCTTTTAGATACCCTTTCTGAAAAGTGCCCTGTGCACAGATTTGGTAGCTTATTTCACAAGCTCTCATAGAGCTTATTAGTTAGCTTCAAATTGTGTATTTTGGCTTTTTGAGAAGCTCACCTAGCTAACTCAAGGTACCAAGTTCTTATTTTCCATTTTTAGCTTATTCACCTAGCCTGCAATAGCTTTTCATTATTGTCCATTTTTACTCAGTGTACTAGATAAGTTAGTGTTCAACAGTTTTTCAAAAGCTCCTCAAAAGCTTATTTGTGAAAGCCAAACCTTGTAAAATAGCTTTTAGAGAGCTCGGTTGGTCTAATTGTTGGTCCAAGTTTTTATTTTCATTTCTGAGCTTATTCATGTGCTTAAAATTAAGGTAGAAGGTGCCTAGTGATTCAAAAGAGTGTACTGTGTAACAGTGTTTAGCTTTTGCTTATTTGTGCTTATTAAGTGCTTATTTCTAGTTATTGTGCTTATTCAGTGTTCACATTAGTTTATAATCATTAGTATTAGCTTATTTCAATCAGTCTTTGCTCATTAACTAGCTTATTAATCAATTTAGCTTAAAGACTTGTGCTTATTTTCTATAAAAGCTTAACTGTGACAAAAACTTAATCTAGTTCAGTGCTTATTCGTTGTTTTTGTAAAAAGTCATAGTTATAAGAATTGCTTATCTTGTTGAGTTTAATAAGTCTGTAAAAAAAAATTCGAAAAAAAATGTTTAGCAAAAAGGGGGTAGGCAGGCTCGAACCTGAGACCTCCCCCTTAGGATAGTGTTAAGTGTGTACCTGCAACCATTGCGCCCTTGGGTCTTTGACTGTCATAACTCGCACAAATTAATCTCTTATATACGTTTGGCTAGTTTAGCTTATACGATTGTTTTGGCTTATTTCGAGCTTATTTAAGATAGTTTTTTCCACTTTTCTATTTTTCATAAGTCTGTAATAGTGTTAAGTATTTTACAAAAAAGTTTCGGATTTTTCTCATTAGTTTTAGTATTTTTAAACATTTATTTAGTGTAAAATCTTAATTAATTCATAATAAAAAATATAAAAGTCAAAAAAATATAAATCTTTTTTCTAAAATTTTCTTTTGTCATATAGTACGTAATAAAATTGTTTGTACACTCATAGGCCTTTTATTTCATAAATTTTACATTTTATCTTGCGCTCCAGCGTAATTTTCGTACGTAACGCTCGTTTTCATTTTAAACCACGTTTTTAGGTAATTTAAGTTTACGTTTCACTTAAGATAGTTTATTTAAGTTATTTTGTTTTATAAAATCGATTTTAAAAATAGTGATAGCGTTTATTTAATATAATTTAGCTTTTAATTTTATTTAATTTGCATTTAAGTCGCTGTAATTTGTAAATCTTTTCTTTAGGTAATTTTCCATCAAAAACCTTACTGATCACTATCTTTAGTGATCATTCTATCATCTGATCAAGTGTTTATACACCAATTCATCCTCCGTGGGACTTAACGACCCAGGAATCCCCTATATTCCTCTGATCTTAAATTGCATTTGCTTCTGAGCTGTTTTAAGTTTGTTACGGTCGGTCATTCACAAGTGGCCGGCTTGAGTGATTAAACTTGACTGTTCGGGAGCCGATCAATGTGCATCAAGAAGTATTAAGGCGTTTTGTTATGGTTGTGCATGAGTTGGAAATCTTGTGTAATTAGATCAGATGCATAGCCGCCATGTTTTTGCAGACAAAACCGCAAGTCGTTTATCGAAATCTGCTAGTGTGCCAATGAGATGTGAAAATGAATTAGTTAATTATCTTGGATGTATCAAAAGAATATGGTAGCATATCAGTTAGTTAATTAGTGTGTCACTACTAACATATAAAAAAATTGTGTGTCAATACATACGTGTCAAAAAAATTTGTGTGATAAATATAATGCATCACTACAATTGTACTAAAATTTTGTAGTGTGTCATTAAAAATGTACTAAAATTTTAATGAGTCATTATAATGTATAAAAAAAAATTTAGTGTCCTTACATATATACTAAAATTTTAATGTCATTACAAATTTATCAAGAAATTTGGTGTCATACTACAATTGTGTCAAAAAAAACTAATGTGTCACTATATATTGTATCAAGATATTTATATATGTATATTTAATGTGTCACTATATACGTATATAAAAAATTGACGTGTCATTATAATTTTAGTGTGTTAAAAATAAAGTATAAAAAAATAATGTGTCATCACAAAAAGAAAATAACGTGTCATAAATAACGTATAAAAATAATAACGTGTCATCGTAAAGAAATAATGTGTCATAAATAAAACAATAGGATAATGCTTGTTAATGAAACTATGTATCACTAGATCAAATAGAGAAAATGCGTCTAAAAAGAAAAGGACGTCAAAGAATAAAGCAATGCATAATATAAAAAAAATCAGATGACAAGTAAAATAATTTATGATTCTATGATAAAATATATTCAAAGTCAAGCATACTCTTATTTGTTGACCAATTTCAAGAAAAAGCGTGAGCTGTTACAAAGTGGATAGGTACTTTTGCCATCGTATTTTAAATATTTTACACAAATGACATTCAATGAATCTTGATCAAGTGACATCATTATTAATAGATCTAGTGGTTCACAATGGTTCCTATTGTTTTTATGTTAATGGTGGTCACCACAATAACGTCACCCTATATATATATATATATATATATATATATATATATATATATATATATCAAATCTATGGATAGGAAGTATAGTATTTGAAAAAAGGTATATATATATATATATATATATATATATATATATATATATATATATATATATATAGGTCGTATATAGGCATATATTAGATGCAGACTTTACAGACTCATTTAAACCAATAGAAATTTAGTATTAATAAACATTTTTATTTAATTGAAAAGGGCATAATAGTCAAACATATTTTCAGTTTCTTTTTAATTTTTTTAATTAATAACGTTTATAAATTTCCTTAATTTTGGAATTTTTTTAGTATGCATGTTTTCAGAATAATGAAGTGCATGTGTTTTTTTTTAAATTGTAAATTTACATATGTTTCTTGTGTACAATTATTTATACATTAAATTTGTTTTGCTTAAAATGGTAATTGCACATATTTTTGTAGTGTACATTTTTTAATCTTCGAAATTTATAACAAAAAAATGAACATAGATATACATGTTAACTCTAAATTTACAACAAACAAAAAATATAAATAGTATACATAAAAATTGATATAAAATGAAATACAATTTAAATACAAATGTATCTTGTTAAGTATATATGTACATGTCAAGTCGTCAACCAAAAACATGTGTGCACTCTTTTAAAAACATATGTGCACGCTTCACTTTCTCTTCAAATTCATTAAAACATATGAGTACCCTTCCCAGAACATATGTGTACGTTGCGCCTCATTATAAAGAACCTGCAAACAACTTCTGATTACAAGGAAGACAAAATGCAAGCTTTTAAGGATTAAAAACACATTCTTATCTAACGCATGTTATCCGCTAATAGTAACATCAAAAACACCTATGCACATCCTTTTTCCTTGATTTTAAACATATATGTATACCTCTTTACTGGATTTTAAACTTACCTTAGGTCTACAGATACAAGCCGAGAACATAACGGAAGGAACATAAAATTTTTATATAAAACAAATAAACATAAAGATACAACAACAAAGAAAATATTTGATAAAAAAATTAGGTACATTGAATGAGTGGGCCAATCAACATGGGTGTCTCATAGCACATGTTAATCCTATTGTCATAACAAATATGTACAGTTGTACTAACATCCGTCGAAAAGAACACCAGGAAGCTACTAATGTATACTTATTTATTTTCAAAATGACTTTTTCATCCTCAAAACTCATTATTTTATAGGTGAATATACTCAATTATAGCATTAAGAAATTAATATATTAATAAAACAAAAATGATACACAATCGTGTGTTACCATCAATGTTCACTAACGTCCATCTATCTATTTCTAACTTAATCATGTTGTAACTAATAGATTAAAAAAAATACACCACATCATCTTCTTGTTTGACACAACTCCTACTGACCGATTATAAATATTATTTGGTAACCATCATGTCAAGAACCAGAAAATTTAAACAATATACAATACCATAAGGCTTTTCTATAAACAAAAATACAAACACAGATAAAAAGAATGATATAAAAACCCCTTTTAACGGATCCAACAAATAATAAAACCTATTCATTAAGCAAGTCATAGAAAAGACAACTTTATCATTACCTATAAAGTAATCGAATTTCAGATCGGTGAGAAAAAAGATCGTATAAGTTTATGGTTGAACTCTTGATTGTTAATTTCAGATCGCTGAAAAAATTAAGGGTGGCGGCAACTTATATATGATTGTTGATGGCAATGAAGGATGATGGAGGTTGTTTTGATAAAGAACGTGAGTAGATCTGGAAAAGAGAGAGAAAAAAAATGATATGTGAGAAATTAATTCTGTCACTATAAACAAGGAACGGTTTTTAAATATATTAAATGTAAACTTCCTATAATACCCTTTGATATTTACAAGTAATGGTCTAATCTTTTTATTAGTTACATAAATGACACAAGTGATCTTATCCCTTGATTAAGTGATCTAATGGTTCATATTGGTTTAAAAGAGTACTGTAAAGTACTGTATCTAATATTGGTACTGCATAGAATACAACAATATATATATATATATATATATATATATATATATATATATATATATATATATATATATATATATGGGAGGGTTATTTTCAAAATCATAAAAAGGTCGAGAACTGCGAGAACCACCATCAACCAATCAGATTTTTTTAGATAATAATTTTTTTTATTTAATTCAAAAGAGTATAATAGTAAAAGTATATTTTTTATCTTCTTTTTCAATTTTTTAATTAAAAACATTTTTTTCCTAAATTTTAGGAATTAATTTTTTTATTTTAGTTTTTAGAATAATATATTTTCAGCTTGCATTTTAGTAACGTGCATGTATGTTTTGTAGATAATGTAAATTTACGTGTGTTTGTAGTGTTCAATTTACGTGTACTTAGTAAGGTGTATTTGTGTTCTTTTAGATAACGTAAAATTACGTGTGTTTGTAGTATATGGAATGGCAAACATAAGTATTTTACATGTATTGTATACAATTTAAAACAACATTACATACAAAATTTAGAATTATGTGATATACAATTCAAATAAAAATTTCTAAAAGTAAAAAATATATTGCGGTATATGCACATGTATTTTCCCTTGTTGCCCACTTTTGATTTCTTTGTACGTATATGTGCACTAGTATCTACGGCATACACTTGTGTCTTTATTCTTTAAATCTTTGTGATAACTATCTTCTCACTAGATTGTATGTGCAAAACACATGTGCACTCTTCATATCACTCATCATACTCGTACCTGTAACTACAACCAATTAATAAACAAATTATTTAGTCATAACAACTAACAAAATACATATGTCCAATGTATTTTTGACTTGCACACGAGACCATATTGTTGACTTCTTTGAGAAATTAGTCCATCTTATAACCCAAAACATAAGTGCACCCATAAATTAGAACATAACACAAAAGCATAATTAAAAACATATATACCTTCAATACATTTAAACTCCAAAATTGTAAAAACACATATGCATAAAAGACATCAATTCACCAGAAATTGTAAAAACATACATGCACCATAAGTATATATAAGTAACCATCACCTCGTCTCTAAGTCAAAGTCTTAAAAAAAAAAAAAAAAAAAAAACAACATGTAAACATGGTGCGAATCTCAACTAATAGCATAAACTTCATTCATAAGGATCATTAAATAAAACCTCCTTACACATGTATACTGATTTTTAACAAGACATTTACTTAAATACCTTAACATCATATAAGAATTTAAATATTATTTGTTTGTAAACAGAATATCTTAATCTCGTTAGAAATTATAAAATAGCGATGATAATGGGCATTAACTACACCTGATCATAATGAATAGTTTAATAATCATTAATTTATGTAAGTTACATTTTTCATACTATTGGATCGTTTCCCTTTAGCAAATATTGTTGTACGGAGTATTAAATTTCAAAACCTTTTACCGAATAAAAAACAAAATGGACAGATTCGTACCATTGTCGTCTCATTTTTCGAGACCTGTAGAAGCAGAAACCATCAACATCATGATCATATTTACAGATCAGTAGAAAAGAATATGTCATGTCCAATTTTTTCCCAACTTCCAATGGGTTCAGGTTCTCTTGAGTGATTAACATGAATAATCTACAAGAGAAAGAAGAATTAGTGTAAAAACATGGTGACGATGAGATCAATAAGAACAAGAAAAGAGGCGCTAGGGTTTTTTTGTGTGGGAGAAAAAGAGATAAAAACTGAATATGAAAGATACTATTTTATGGGAGGTTCATTAATAATATGGGACGGTTTAATGAAAAAAATTAAAACAAAATTACTATATTAACCCTCCATCCTTTACAATATAATATCTAAAGTTTCATTTTATTACATTTATGCTACCTTTCTTTGTAGCCATTGATTAAAAAATAGATGGCTCAGATCGGTTCTCGCAGTTCTCGACATTTTTTTGGTTCTGAAAATAACCTTACACTATATATATAAGAAAAACTAAAATAAGAAGAATAAGAAGAATTTCTAGCCACACATTTCAAATAGAAGGGAGAAATTTAAAGGGAGATGCATCTATTTTTGTAGGTGCATCTGAAATGAGTGGTTGTGGTTTCTTCTTATCATTCTTATTTTAATTTTTCTTCTTATTGATCAATATATATATATATATATATATATATATATATATATATATATATATAAATATATATATATATACCAAATCTATCGAACAGCCCAAAATCATGGATAGGAAGTATAGTATTTGAAAAAAGGATGGGTTATTGGTACCATTAAAACACCAACACCATCCCTATATTTTTTTCGTTTTTTTATTATTCTATTTTTATTTTTATAGTTTTTTTATATTAAAAAAAATTATAAAATAAAAATAAAAAACATAAAATAAAAAGTTCAATAAGTAAAAATTATTAAAAAAAATATAAAATACAAATTGATAAAAAATTTGTGTGTACCGTAAACTCGGAGGACGGAAAATATAAAGTAGGCCAGATAATGACACCGTTTAAGAAAAATAATAAAGAAGCATTCAGAATAATGTCGTTTGGAAGGTAATAAGGGACAATATGGTTGGCTACTTCAAAGTCAGATGAGATACGTAGGTAAAACATGCATTGTATTTGTGACCAAAGGCGTTGTGGTTTGACAAGATCAAAAGTCAACTCATTTTTCAGTCTATGTGGAATCCAACACAGATAAAATGGCGTTTGTTTACACTGCTTGTTGGGGGAAATGTAATAAACCATTTTTTTTAATAAATCAAGAATTTTTACAAATAGGTACTAATGTTGGCACCAATCTATACTATCACCAGAGGAATTCAGCAGCAGGAGTGACCGATACAAAAACTTTGTTACTAATTTAGAGAATCCGATATTTTGCAACAAAGGCTTTTATAAGGTTATAATCGTTAATAAAATACTAAGACTATGTTTATCAACAATCTATCACAACCTATTTTTTTATTAAAATACTATTTTGTTTTTCATCAATCTACACAATCAATACATACAAGAAATCTATATATTTTTATTATTTATCAACAACCCAATTCAACTATACATACAACCAATCAATTTATTTATAAAATAATAAGTATTTAAAGAAAAAAAAACAAAAAAAAAACAAATAGCCATTAAAACATTTACATGTGGCAGATTGTAGGTTGGACTCTTGGGTTGCTAGATGATTTAGATCGGAAAGAAAGATTGAATGCTAAAATTAAAAAAAAGTATTAGACTAAAATACACCGTTGGTCCCTAAACTTGGCAAGACGCATCGCGATGGGACAAAACTCGGACTTTTCATCGTTGGGGGTCCCTATTTCAAGGTTTATACTCGCTACAAGTCCTTTGACCAATTTGCCGTTAGTCAAGGACATCTTATGGCGTTAGATTTGTCTTTAGTCCAAGGGCACTTTTGTCATTTCCATATTTCAATTAAAAATTTCTTAATTATTGCCACATGTAATGTAACCCTCTTCCCGCCCCAATAAACACATAGTCTCTATTATCATTCATCCCAAAACTTTCGTTACAAGAATTATCAGAATTCACAAACCCTAATTGAAAGTCACAAAACCCCTGTTTATCAATCATAAAACCGAAACATGGACTTTACTCTATGGAAAGTAAGAAGACATCCAGGTTATCCAGTTGATGATACCGTTCTATACGACTCTGCTAAGAAGAAATACGGTACTGTTTTTTTTTATTACAGTCATTGGAATTTGTAATTGTGGTATTTATTGTTTCCCAATTAAGTTTTTAGAATGCTTTAAACATATATTGACATGTTTTCAGGTGGTAGATCTAATATGTTTAGTATGAGGGTTCATCACAATGGTGTCTTTAAATACTGGCCTGGTAGAATATACGTTGGAGGTATGGAAAGTTTAGTTGATTTGGTTGATGTTGATAGTGTGTCAGTTGAAGAGTTGGATGTTCTTATATATGAATTGGGTTATGAGCTCGGTTCAAAAAATTATTATTACTTTGTTAAGCCTGGTAGTAATTTAGATGATGGTTTGTATAGCTTAAGTGAGAGTGCTAATTTAGAAATATTGAAAGATCTTGTTGATGACCATAAGATGATAGAGGTTTATGTTGAAAATGGTAAGACAACATTGGACGTTGATCAAATGTCACCAAAGTCAATTAGGACATTTATTGCTGATGTGGATGCAACAAAGAAAAAGGCAGCTCTTGCTATTGTTCCATATTGCTCAAAGAAATTGTTCTTAGAAAACACTGTTAATAAATCTGTGGTAGAGGATATATGTGAGGTTACACATCAACCTTTGGAAGTCAATACTTTGGTACAATCTAATCAGATGCCAGAAACACAACCCTTGTTTCCAACTGTAGAGGTCTGTCATTCTGAAGATGTTGTAGGTGATGTCAACCAGCATATAGATAAACATGTTGAGCATATCCAAATAGATAGTCCTGAAGAGGTATCTCAAAATGATCAAGAGTTAGGTCATCATGAGGAGGAAACATGTAATCTTGTGGATCATATCCAAAAAGGTAAATCTGTACAAGTAAGTGAAATCGAAGAAGCTGTAAGTGAAGACAATGTGAGTGAGACAGACACTTATATGAGTGACGATGATGATATTGAGAACAATGGTGATGGAAACACAGTTGTCGATGAGGCTAATACTTTTGAGGAGCCTGATTTTGATGTTAATTTGTTCAAAGTGACCGAGACTACAGATTTACCATGCATAGGTACCACCAGCCAGCTACCACATGATTTTTTTAATAAAAATGAGTTGGATCTGTTAGATGATAATGATTTTGCAAGTGGTTCTGAGAATGAGGATGACTATGTTATTAGGAGGAACAAATTGAGGGCATACAAGAAACAAAAGTTAAGTGAGGCAGCACAAACAGAGGACGAAATCTTTTTTTTCTGTGTTCAAAGTTTTGTAGCTGCAAAAGAAGTGAAAGATAAGATCTACCTGCTTTCAATAAAGACTAGGAGGAAATTGCAACTAATTAAGAATGAAAAACAGAGAATTAGGGTTAGGTGTCTTGGACAAATACCTGTTTGTGGAATAACCGAAGGTTCAGGGCTGGGAAAATCCCCAAAGAGAAAAAATGGTCTGATAACTAGAGGCCTTGGTAGGGATGTATATTTGCGAACGCGCAAGGAGCAATCAACAGAGTGTCCATGGTTGTTGTATGTAGCCAAAAATACAGATAAAGATGTATTGATGGTTCGAACTTTCATGGATGAACACAAATGTTTGCAATCAATAGACATTAAAGCTTGTGACTACAAGTTTCTTTCGAAGCAAATAGTTGACCAAGTTCAAATCAATCCAGATATTCCAATCAGGGCTGTTCAAGATCAGCTCAGTAAACAGTTTGAAGTTCAAGTGTCTATGCAAAAAGCATTAAGGGCAAAAAACAAGGCAGAAAATGAGATTATGGGTGATCATAAGCAGCAATACACCCTTTTAAGAGACTATGTTGAAGAGTTGCAGAAAACTAACCCAGATACAACAGTTAGGATAAGTGTACAAACTGCAACAGATGCAACAAGTCCAACCAGAGTTTTCAAGAGAATGTATGTATGCTTAGGTGCTTTGAAGGAAGGATATAAAGCTTGTCAAAGAGAGTTGTTGGGGTTAGATGGTGCTTTTATGAGGGGTCCTTTTCCTGGCCAGCTTCTTACAGCAGTCGGTATAGACAGCAACAATGGAATATACCCTGTAGCCTACGCGGTTGTAGAAGCTGAAAGCAAAGACTCATGGATTTGGTTTCTTGAATGTCTAAGAGATGATCTTGACTTGCAACCAAACTTAAACTACACTTTTATCAGCGACAGGCAAAAGGTGATTTTACCATTTAGCTGATTAGATTCACTTGTGTTTTCGTTAAATGCAAGTTTTATTAGTAAGGAATTGATGTTTATTTGTGCAGGGTATCATTCCAGCGTTAGCAGAAGTATTCCCTAGTGCTGAACACATATATTGTTTGAAGCACGTCCATGCTAATATGAAATTGCAATGGAATGCTAAAGCATACAAGGAACATTTGTGGAGATGTGCAGCAGCAACAACCGTCCAACAATTTGAGGCAGCCATGCTGGCATTCAAGAGTTTTAGCGAACCTGCCCATGCTTGGTTAAGTAAGATACCACCAACCCATTGGTCAAGGTCGCATTTTTCAGGTACCTAACCAAATCTATGTCTACTTGTACATCTTTTGTTCTACGACATTTTTCAAGTACCTAACCAAACATGTTGTAGGGAGGGCTCATTCTGATGTGCTACTTAATAACATGTGTGAGGTGTTCAATGGGAAACTAGTGGGAGGTAGGCACCAACCCATCATTACTTCTTTGGAATACATTAGAGAGTACTGTATGAAAAGAATAGAAAACGTTGTGAATGTGATTCAAAAGTGTGTCGGACCATTAACACCAAAGGAAACACTCATGTTAGATGCAATCAAGAAAGAGGCTTATAAGTACACTGCTTTACGGGTTGAAGGAGAAAAGTATGAGGTCAGTGGATGGGGAGACAAGTGTACTGTGAATGTTGAAGCTAGGGCTTGTACATGTAGAAGATGGGAGCTTACAAGTATGCCATGTAAACATGCTGTTGCTACCCACCGGTGTATGAGGTTGAATGGAATGCAAGTAGGATCTGTTGAATCATGGGTGCATCCATGTTACTTGCTTAAGACTTGGGAAGAAACTTACAAACACCACATCCAACCAATAAATGGTTATGAGCATTGGTATAAGTCACATGTACCTACAACCATTCTTCCACCTAAACATCATAAACCATTAGGTAGGCCACGAAAGAAAAGAACCAGGGCTTTTACTGAAAATGATAATAGTGACAAAACCAGTAACTTGTCACAGTCTAGTAAGAGTGTGGTTTGTGGTATTTGTGGCAATGCTGGACACAACAAGAAAACATGTCTTGGGCAAGGAGGTGTAACAAGAAGTCAAGGCACTACACAACAGTCTCAAAAAACAGGTTCATCCCAGCCAAAAGTTACAGCAAAGAAGAAGGCAAAGGTTACAGGTGACAACTATGAAGGTAATGATCAACCAAGTGTGGTCCAGTCTCAATCTGGAAGTCAAGTTGATGCTGCTTCTGGTGGGTCTCCAAAACAATTTTGGACTAAGACCAGGATTATAGCAGCAAAGCTTTCTTCACCACAAAAAAATGTTGTTTAAGCATATGAAAGCCAATGTTATCCATCGAATATGTATTCCCCTAAACATTATTTGCTGTGTTTAAACAATGTATGTTTCTGAACTTTGTAGACTACAAAATTTTATGCATTTGGAAATATATCCACTTCCGTTATGTATGAAATCATGTCATGTTAGTGTATGGGTTAAATTGTGTTTTTATTGTATTGTTTTTATAGAGTCTTCATACATCTGTGTTTTGAGTTGGATATTGTTACTCTATTATCACAAACACTAATGAAGGATCAAAGATGGATGAACAACACCATATCAAGTTTATGTTGATACTTAGAAATGGTGTCGGTTCACCCATCCTTGAGACTTCATTCGTCTATGAATCTTGGATCTGTTGAACTTGGATTTGTGTTTTGAGTTGGATACTGTTATTCTATTATCACAAACACTAATGAAGGATCAAAGATGGATGAACAACACCATATCAAGTTTATGTTGATACTCAAAAGTGGTGCCATACATCCATCTTTGAGACTTCATACGTCTATGAATCTAGGATCTGTTGAACTTGGATCTGGGTTTTGAGTTGGATACAGTTAATCTATTCATCACAAACAGGAATGAAGGATCAAAGATGGATGAACAACACCATATCAAGTTTATGTTGATACTCAAAAGTGGTGTCTGTTCATCTATCTCAGATCATTCATCCATCTTTGATACTTGGATCTGGGTTTTGAGTTGGATACGGTTATTCTATCATCACAAACAGGAATGAAGGATGAAAGATGGATAAACAACACCATATCAAGTTTATGTTGATATTCGAAAGTGGTGTCTGTTCATCCATCCCTCATCATTCATCCATCTTTGAAACTCGTATCTTTGTTATGAGTTTGACCATTTGTGTGGCAAGTGATATATAAATTCTTGGGGCAAAGGACCTACTAGTAAAGGCAGCATAGTATAAGGACCAAAGCATAAAAGAAATATATTAACACTGTACAAGGACCAAACATTATACACCAAAAGACTATTCTTAGTTAACGTACTCTAAAACTTCTTAAACACAACTACACCATCTACCACCGATTCAAAACACTAAAATCAGTACCTATCTAAACCCTATAGAAGAACCATAGAAAAACCAAGAAGATGACCATCCAAGACAACACAAAAAGTTCCCTGAGACGGCATACTTTCTCCTTCTCAACAAGGAGATCGGCCAAGGCTGCTTAGTGAGCAGCCTCTAGCTCGTTTGCCCGGTCACCAGCGTTGACCGCCTCCACAGTCTCAGAAATGAGGGCGGCTTCTAATTCTTGTAATGCCGCCTCATTCTTGTAGATTGTTCTCTGCAAGTAGATGATCACATCTCTTGCTCTCCTTTGCATGGGTGGATCGTACCACCCAATGAATGGACATGTTGTAGCGTATAATTGATAATCTAAACGTTAGCATCTGCTTGCCTCATAAACACCAACTGAACCTACTTGTATAAAATCACAATTATAATAAAACAGATATACTATCATAATCAACACATTTTAAGGTAAACCACTACATGCCAACTTTAATATGAAATAAAATTAAGTGTCCCAACCTGTCTTGGACAGGCATAGAACCTCCTGCCGGGGTTCGTGTTGTTCCAAAGATGTTCTAATGACGCCTTCTTTGCATGAACACACCACCATTTTTAAGATTTTACCGTCGGTGAAGAAGATAAGATTTTAGTTGTTAGGAAAGATAAAGGATGAGTGGTGATAAAATGTCCCTTTTATTAGCGAGGTTTTACTGTAGTGCCTCTGGTTATAGAAGTGGGCTGACACGGTAATTAATGGACATTAGTAAAATGACAAAAGTGCCCTTGGACTAAAGACAAATCTAACGCCATAAGATGTCCTTGACTAACGGCAAATTGGTCAAAGGACTTGTAGCGAGTATAAACCTTGAAATAGGGACCCCCAACGATGAAAAGGCCGAGTTTTATCCCATCGCGATGCGTCTTGCCAAGTTTAGAGACCAATGGTGTATTTTAGTCAAATTATTATTTTGTATGTATATTCTTTGAATTGAGTTGGCAACCCAACTGATAAACATAGTATAATGTATCTTCTTATTACATCAACAAATTTTACATAAGCAATTAAACACTAAATGACAAAAATAAAGCAACTAGTTCTAAGTAATAAAGAACTAGAAAACAAACAATGAAAATCAAGTTTAACTTTCCCAAGCAATATGACAAAAAAACTCTAAGTATTTGTATTCTTATCTACACTACTTATAATGAAGAAAGATATTTCCCTCTTATTTATTATTTTAAAATCACTATAAATAAAATTTTAAGCAAGTACTACCTTATAAGCATTATTTACAAATATTTAAAGCACATATAACACTAAAAACACATTACTCATATAATACAAATAATATACAATTAAAAACACCCCTTCATCTGAAAATACAACTTTTTAACCACAAAGTACAATATAATTAAACTTCTACACATGAATAAACTAAAAATAAATTTTTAAGCAAATACAAGTTTAAAATTTTGTTCAAGATTCAAATGTTCAAGTAGTGAGTTAAGTCCTATAAGCAACGTTATCCTTAATTAAACACTTATAATAAAATCTTTTGCAACATTTTAACGTTAGTCCTTAAAATTCTAAAAAAAAAAAAAATTTAGAAAATTCAAAAATTCGAATATATTCTAAAGAAAACCCGAAAAAATTTAAAAGAAACTTTAAAATAAGAAAATTTTTTCGAAAATTTGAAATATATTCTAAAAACTTCAAAATTTAAAATATATTTAAAAATTTCTAAAAATATATTCTAATTTTTTAAATGTATATACATTGAAAAACGTTTTTTTAAAGTATATACATTGAAAAAAATTTATATATCTAAAAGAAAACTTTTCCAAAATTTAAAGAAACTTTTAAAACAAAATTTGAAATATATTCTAAAACTTTAAAATTCCAAAATATATTTAAAACTTACAAAAAATTTTGAAAATATTCTACAAAACTTAAAATGTATATACATTGAAAAAAATGTATATACAATATATTCTCGAAAAAATGTATATACATTTAAAAACTTTCACATACATTTTCTTTAAATTGAAAATTTTAAATTATATATTTATTTTTCAATTTCAATTTTGAAAAGTTATTTTGAAAAAAATTTTCAAAAGTTTCTTTTAGAATATATTCAAAAATTTAGAAAAAAAATTATATTTCTAATTTTGAATTTTTAATTTAAACAAAAGATCTATCTACACAACTTAAAATAGAAAAATGGACAAAAGTGGAACCAAACTATGCATTTTGGACTAAAATCAACTTTTAATGGCAAAAAATACAAAGTAGTTAACTCTAAACATAATTTTCAAGTATTTAAAGCACAAATAAAACTAAAAAAAAACACTATTCAACGCATACAATTAATACACTATTAAAAACACCCCTTCACCAAAATATACAATTATTTAACTACAACGTAAAATCTAATTAAGCTTCTAAGATATAAATCTGAAATCAAGCAGTCCAAAATAAAATAACGTTTGTTCGCCGAAAAATTTAGTCACAATTTACCCACCGCCGCATCGCGCGGGTACCCTGCTAGTTACACCACAATACATGTACGATTATTACACACACAATAATATTTAAAACTTTTCTTCCAACCCCACCAGATTTACATCTATCTTCTACCTCACATACTTAATTACTACGTACTTTTTTTTGAGTAAAAAGGGATCACCCTGGTAAATATATTACTCCAAAAAATTTATTAAGTACAACGGATGAGAGTGGGTCTCTCATCTCGGCCCGTTACATTATTGAACAAGCATCGAATGTGCAACAACAAAAATCACTACATAAGAAAGACATACCAATCTTATGACCTACCAAACAAAAAATTACTTCCTACCATGACCTTGAAGCTTGACATCATACAGGCCACAAAACATCCAATTGATATGGCAAATCGTACACCTGAGCAACATAATCATCATCAAAATAATCTTCAAGCTCATGATAGCCACGAGACGATGCAAGAAACTTTGCGATATCATTATCCGGCTCAAGTACCTCGCCCTCATCAGTATCAGTAACACTACTTCGCCCACTTTAGAATATGGATTGCCCAACTTTTTCGAAGTCGTACACGGAGAAGAAGAAGACTTAGGCTTAGTAGCCGCAACCTGCACCTTTTTAAGAGGCTTACCATCATCAGCAACAAGAGTAGCTTTCCCATCAATAATAAGCTTTTCAAGCTTCTCAATTTTCTCAACAATAGGAGTAGTACAAGGAATACCATTCACATCATTATCGTCCATATCAAGAGCATCAAATGTGTTTGATATAGCAATATTCGTCCTCGTACTTGCCTCCTTACTAGCATTCGTCTTCTTCGAGATATGAACATACTTCTGCTTAGGGTTTGAAGGACTAAATTTAGCCCCTTCACCCACATCAATACCACGAAACAACTTTTTCTGAGGCATTTGAACCACAACCTTCTTACCTTTATCCTTAAGATTCTTAACCTCGACAAAACCATCATCATTATTGTCCAAAGGAGTAGGTGCCTTAGGTGCCACATTAGTATCATTACGACTCACATCCTTAACACATTTTGGAAAATTGATAAGATCATGTCCAAAGACTTTACACACACCATAATGAGGAGGCTTTCATTCATATTCGACCTTAATGATTTTCGTAGTATAACCATCATCCTCATCATTTGGAATGGCCAAAGAAACTTCACTCTTCAAAACAGAATATGCATTTAGTTTAACAAGAACACGAGCAAAACTAATACTACCCTAAGAATTAACACACATTGAGCTTGTAAGCGCATCTAACATAATAGGTTTCCCTACTTGAGTAACAATTAAGCTCAAAGCATCTTCTGAATACGCAGCTAAAGGGACATTATATAATTTAATCTAAACCGGAACCTTATTTACCTCGTTTTTGGTTAAAGTTACTTTCGAATTCCATTTGTTCAGAATAAGGGGCGATTTACGGATTAACCAAGGGCCACTTTGAAGAACACGATCAACACCCTCACTCGAATCAAACTTAAAAATGTAAACACCGCATCATTCTTCATAAGCTTTTTCAAGCCAAACTTACTCCACGTATTAACAACATAGTTTTGAACAATTGGAAATGCAATGGTCTTACCAATGAAATACCCAACAAGAGTATTCTTATACGTATACAAAACATTCTTCATAACAGCCTTTGGTAACATCGTATCGTGGTTATCCACACAGGTCTCATTGATCAGGGGCCTGAAATTGACCTTCTTGGTTGTTCGTACCTGATTCACAACATTGGCAAAAGAAGGAGACCCCATGTTATAACAACCCGTAAAATTTCGGATTATTATAATAATACTCAAGACGTCAGAAAATTTAAATCAATTATTTTCCGACAGTTATCGATATTCAAGTCTAAAAACGAGAAGTCATTCGTTTCCTTAAATACCCGACACCGCACACACGATACTTATCCACTGAGTATCTATGGGAAATTTATTATTGTCCCAGTTAAAACTTAACTATACATAAGTTAAATCCATTAGTTATTCCGCATACTGCAGCGCAGTAGCATACAAGACTAAAAATAAATAATGAGATAAGTGAAACATATACACTTTTATCAATCACTAATAATTTACGAAAGAAAACCATAAGTCATCTTGTGAATTTAGAAAGCCACGGCACCGCACGCATACCGACACCAATTAAATAACGGCAAACAATTATAATCAAATTTCAACGTAATAAGAATATCATATTATTACGTTTATAAAATCGTTTCCAAAAATGTAATTTCTATATTTTTCGGGTACCGGGAAGGTGCGTTTACTTAAGGATTCGACAAAACACGGGGTACGATTTATACTGTGTCTAATAATAATACAAAATAAATAAACAAAATCCAACATACTCCTACCGCTGACTTAGACGCCGCCCTCCCCTACCACTTTCACAAGACCCAAAAGTTTTATTCTCCCTCTTCTGGATAATTATCCCACGCCATCTTCAACTTCAAACTCCCAAGTCTCCATTTTAGTGATAAACACTTTTTGCTCTCATCAATCACTATCAATCCAGAGGCAAACACGGATAAGGCTGCGAAAGGGAGGTGAGCCAAGAAGGGTTCTTTTCAAAGTCAAGACCAAGAAAGTGAAATTCAATGTTTCCTCTTATTTCTTTTTATAACTTCACAAATTTCAGTTGGTAGTCACATATCACACACAAATTCACAAAACTAGGGTTTTATAAAACTTAGGGGTTTTGTAAATTGGTTGGTGTTTGGTGTAATTAAGGCTGTAATTAAACCAATTAGTTTGTAATTGATCCTGGTTCTAATCGGGTGTAAATCAAGAAGTATTCGGGTTGTTTTTCTTCTCAAACGATCCCACCAATATATGGTAAGAATCTTGTTATCTTTGATTTTGTACCTTGTTAGTTGTTAGGATTGATGAGGTTATATGTAGATATGTTTTTCTAGTCGATGGGTCAACACATCAGTAATTATATTCGGTTCTTGTTGTTGTTGCTGTGAGGTAATGATAAAAGAAAACACACCTTAACCTTTTGTATTGGCTTAAGTAGTTCGGCTTATTCGTAGTTGGTTAGTTGTTTGGTTGTCTCGGCAAGGATGAAAACCCCACTCGTAAGGGTGCTTGTTTCCGTGGCATTGTCCTAAACAACCCTCCGACGAGTCCCTACATCATTTCCGGTTTGATAAACTAGTTACCTGTTCGGCTTATTCGAGCCCTTTTCGGTTTATTTTGTTGGCTTAATAAACAGTTTTATTCAACTTAGTTCTAAGTTTCTTTTCCTTTACATATCTAGACTAAAATAAAAACCTCACTCGAAACATAATGGCTTGCTTGTTATTTCCCTCAGTTGGGATTAAAACACTTGAAGTGTTGGCTTGAAGTTCGACTAGTACCACCCCGTATCCTCGAGGGTGTGGAGTCGAGTGCCCAAGCTGGGTAGTACCCGACAACTTCCATCACAAGCTAAGTAGATTGTTAATATGTGTCGATTCAATTCCGGCATACTAGTAAGTCGATGGGTGTTTGTTTTACTTCGAGTCAAGAGAGAGAGAGAGACCCCGAGGGTGTTTACACTCCATCCAACACTAGACCACGAAGTGGTCATGGAAGACTAGTGTAAACCTCGAAGAATCTTTGCGTGTCCAGCTTACGTATCGTGAAACCAAGTTAGAGCACAAACACAATTTTTGCTTTCAAAATATTTCACAAAGCTTACTTCTGTTCAATGTCTTAGCGTGACATGGGCTGCAGGCCCAAAGTCCATAAGTAGGTGATTTTTACTAAATCCTAGACTAGCCCAGAAATATTTAGACATGTATGAAATCAGGCCCAAGCCCAGGATTATACCAAAGTCCGCTTAGTTATCTTTCTGTTGGGCCACAGCCCATCTAGAGTCCGTTTGGTTTCTAATAGCCCCCGAGGGCGCGTTAGCCGTACAAAGTCTCGAGTTCTTCTCGACTTTATCAGGTCGCATCCGACTCGTCCTCCACCTCTTTTCACTTCGCCACCTAAGGCATCCCATTTCACTCGACATGAATTAATCACACGGCTTGTTGATCATCACTCGTACGCATTACACGACTTGCAATATATCGTTAATATAATTAAAAATATAGGTCACAAGTTGAATAACAAAAATTTAAACAGTAAATAAAACTCGAAAGCATATTTCAAAGTCTATACATTTATAATATAGATATACATCTTGACCCCAATCAATTTCATATTATTTTGCTCAAATAAAAAAATTTATAAAAGTTGGATGTTAAAAACTTAATAACAATTTTCATACAACTTTCGACATTGGTCGCTTCGGGTAAATGAAGTATATACTTACATCATTTTTCTAAGCACAAGCGTGATAATTTATTGTGCGTAACCATTCTTTTAAAATATATACATTTATATCAATGTCACATGAAATATATTTTTTTTAAACTTATAAATGTGTACAAGATTGAATTATACTTAAAACTTTTCCTTATATATCTATTAGTAACGACATAAACATATATATATATATATATATATATATATATATATATATATATATATATATATATATATATATATATATATATATATATATATATATAAATTATATATATGTATGGGTATATATATACATTTAGCTTATTTGATAATAACCCACAATTAGAAGTTTCATACATCACTTACATGCTTATAAAAGTATTAAGTAAGACTATTACTTGAACTTTTTGAATATTTTATTTTAACTAACACATGTGATATATAGAGATATACATACATGTATAAACACTTAGTTAAATATATACCTTTGTCTATATGTTCACAAAATCCATTAATGTCTAAAATCATATGTACTTACTTTTCGTACATCGTCACCCGGTTATCATCAAACCGAAGTCTTTTTTATCCTTGATATCTTTTCTGCGTGTACCCTTCTAAGTATTATCATTTGTTCAGCATTGCACCAAAGTCGGAATTCTTTCATTAAGATTCCTTCCATGTCATTCTTCATAAGCCGAGATCCACCCAAGTCCTTGTAAATTGTTTTAAGATAAACAATGCCACAACAACAACAACATAAACATTTAAAATTTATAAAGTTAGTTAAACTTTATCGAGTCTTAAACATAAAGACTAAATTACCGTATTAATTAGGTTGCGTGTCGGAAGCGTGCACTATCACTCCTTGATTTAATTCCCTTTGGACTTCATATTGCACATTGCCAAGGTGAGTTTCATAGCCTCTACTTTTACTTGTTTTATAACTGTTTTGGGGGAAGATACATGCTCATTTTTACTTAAATGACTTAATTACTAAAATTTTGCATTCTATGCCCTTTGATTGACATGTTTTAAGATACATCATACCTAGATGCTTTAAGGACCACACCAAAACCTTTGACCTAGAATATTACACAGCTTAGCCTAAGACTTTAGATCCCAAATTGCCCTTTTCATGAACCGTCAATTCCTGCTGGGAAGCGCAAATGTTATAAATAGATCTATTGGGAGTGACTTCCCTGTTCGGTTGACCCCGCTTGAGTCAAGACGAAACATATAGCATGTCGGGACCGAGTGTATTGGGATAAAAACTCGCCATGGGCTCCTTATTTGTATGACTTCCTTGTGCATACATAAACTATCGTAGCTTCGGTTGCATGAACTTAGTGCTAGCGTAATAGATTCAATATATGACATTATATTCGTTGTAATGTACATATACCCTACTTATGGTCCACTAATGAAATATCTTTTATGAAATCCTTTTATGAATTGAAACCATAAACTCTATGACATTATGCAAGACGTAATGATCATCAAAAAAACCAAATTTGAAACAGTGTACTGAAATCCCTTTTTAAATAAACCTATGAACTCACCAAGTAAGTGACCCCTTTTTAGCATATATCTTCAGGTTTTGAGGTGATAGCTTATCTTTAGAGGCGCAAGGCAAAGGCATGGCATGGTCATAGATGACTCTGATTTATGTATTTGGGACCACTCGTTTATAATGGGCCATTTTCCGCACTAATCAATAATGTAAACATTGTTTTTTAAGAATGAATAAAAGTTTATTTATGAAAAACCAATTGTTCTATGCTTATGTTGTGATACCAATTTAGTAGCACCCGAATACTTGTATGCTTCCGCTGAGTCATTTTTGGGGGTGTTACAGATTGGTATCAGAGCCAGGTTATAGAGAATTGGGTATATTTTTAAAACCTAGACTATAACCACTTTTACAAAAACTAAACCCTATGACCGACACGTGCCTGCCTGCCGAGTTGATGCCTCACTTATGATCCTGTTGAGATCATACTTGATAATATACATGTTTTATCACTGCTCACCTAGTTTCATTATAGGTTATAATTACTTTCCCTATACTGATACTTACGTATCACAAAGACTACAATCGCTCCTTCACATAAAGAGAATAATTGTTCTAATCCTTCAAGACAACCTTTAAAAGTATTGTGACATATTACTAGCGTAACTAAGCTAAGTATTTCAAAATTCATTGAACCTCGGGTGAATATAGACTGATCACCTATATTCAACCAGGGACAGTGGGACATAGCCTGATCACCTATGTCCGACTCAGAGGTGAATTTTGCAGTACTTAGGATAATTATAATAGCTTTATGTCCAGCGAGAAAATGATAATATTTTGATAAACATGTAACATTTCAATAAACCACACATTGACGTTACACTAAAGCCACACATTGGCGTCACACCATCCCTTAATCACTGACATTCCTTAATCACAAGTCACTCACTGACATTCCTTAATCACAAGTCACTCACTGGCATTCTTTAGTCATAAACCACTCACTGGCATCACCCTATCATAAGCCACTCACTGGCGTCACAATATTCTTTAATCATAAGTCACTCACTGGCGTCATACTACTTCTTAATCATAAACTTTATAATTCCATATCACAATCGGGTTATGTTATAGTCACTCCTACCCCACACCTTACACCCCGTGAACAAATCAAACCATTCTAGGAGCAACCTTTCAATAGCACCTATGAGAAAAATTCTCTAATGGGAATAGGCAACAAAAGAACAATAAACCTTTGGCAAAATCTAGAAAGACACAGTAAATGACCCATGATCTCGCAAAACTTGAAAATATCACCATTGAAAATTTGATACCTAAAAACTCCACCCACCTTTTAAGAATAACCGTGCCTACCTTGTTACTCTCCTACAAACAAAAGAGTTTCCATACAAACTATTTCCGATTATCCCTCAAACCATTATAATCAAAATACTTCATGAATCACTTCATGAATCATTCTACAAACCAAATTACCACCCTACCATTTCACCATAAAGTAAACTACAATTCTACCCATACCTTACCAAAATAAAGTGTTCCTTAATACTTTGAAAAGTATCCCAGAACCACTCTATTGGTTACTTATTTCCTTGAAATGTGTTTTAAGTTAATACCCCATAAACAGAAATGATCAATGTCCTCTTTGGTAGCTAAGCCTGACCTTAGAATGTATCCTACACACTTGCTTAAAACCATAGATAACCATGAGGTTCATCAACTATTAAATCCCTAATCTTACCCAACTTAGACAACTAAACCCAACTCGTAGCTATGGGTAAATGTTATATCCTGCTACACATCCTTGCTACAACAAAATTTTCAAAATTTGAGGATTTCCCCTTTAAAATCCAACAATAATACTTTCCAAATCCCTCGTTATAAATGAGACAAAATGATGAAACACTAAAAGTTTCGCAAAATTTCCCTTATACATACCAAATTAAGAACCAGTCTTACAATCTTGTGAAAATGTGTCATTTTTACACATTATTGATTTTGAGATCTGGTCTTAGTCAAACTTGTATAAACATTCATCCGAAAGGAAAATTCGAAAACAAATGTTTCCCCATCCCTTAAAGAAGAAAACACACAAACCCGTAGCAAACCTTAAGAATTAACCACTATACCTTGGAATCATTAAATACCAGAAATGGGTACACTTTACCATGGGAAGTTAGAGATTCTCACATTAACAAAATAGTGAAACCTCATAACATTAAGAATTAGAACATTCACTCAATGAACCTACCCTAGAAATTCATGGCTCCTCAGATAGAGGATGTGCTACTGGCATAACACTTAGGTACCTATACCCAAAGGGGAAACCCTAGAACAACCTAGGGACAATTCAAAACCTGTTCCAAATACCATCACCTCGTTCCCGACACCCTATCGGATAACGTAAACTGAGATCCGGGACGGATCTCCTGTAAGGTGGGTAGACTATAACAACCCGTAAAATTTCGGATTATTATAATAATACTCAAGACGTCAGAAAATTTAAATCAATTATTTTCTGACAGTTATCGATATTCAAGTCTAAAAACGAGAAGTCATTCGTTTCCTTAAATACCCGACACCGCACACACGATACTTATCCACTGAGTATCTATGGGAAATTTATTATTGTCCTAGTAAAAATTTAACTATACATAAGTTAAATCCATTAGTTATTCCGCATACTGCAGAACAGTAGCATACAAGACTAAAAATAAATAATGAGATAAGTGAAACATATACACTTTTATTAATCACTAATAATTTACGAAAGAAAACCAGAAGTCATCTCGTGAATTTAGAAAGCCACGACACCGCACGCATACCGACACCAATTAAATAACGGCAAACAATTATAATCAAATTTCAGCGTAATAAGAATATCATATTATTACGTTTATAAAATCGTTTCCAAAAATGTAATTTCTATATTTTTTCTACCGGGAAGGTGCGTTTACTTAAGGATTCGACAAAACACGGGGTACGATTTATACTGTGTTTAATAATAATACAAAATAAATAAACAAAATCCAACATACTCCTACCCCTGACTTAGACGCCGCCCTCCCCTACCACTTTAACAAGATCCAAAAGTTTTATTCTCCCTCTTCTGGATAATTATCCCACGCCATCTTCAACTTCAAACTCCCAAGTCTCCATTTTAGTGATAAACACTTTTTACTCTCATCAATCACTATCAATCCAGAGGCAAACACGGATAAGGCTGCGAAAGGGAGGTGAGCCAAGAAGGGTTCTTTTCAAAGTCAAGACCAAGAAAGTGAAATTCAATGTTTCCTCTTATTTCTTTTTATAACTTCACAAATTTCAGTTGGTAGTCATATATCACACACAAATTCACAAAACTAGGGTTTTATAAAACTTAGGGGTTTTGTTAATTGGTTGGTGTTTGGTGTAATTAAGGCTGTAATTAAACCAAATAGTTTGTAATTGATCCTGGTTCTAATCGGTTGTAAATCAAGAAGTATTTGGGTTGTTTTTCTTCACAAACGATCCCACCAATATATGGTAAGAACCTTGTTATCTTTGATTTTGTACCTTGTTAGTTGTTAGGATTGATGAGGTTATATGTAGATATGTTTTTCCAGTCGATGGGTCAACAAATCAGTAATTATATTCGGTTCTTGTTGTTGTTGTTGTTGTTGTTGTGAGGTAATAATAAAAGAAAAAACACCTTAACCTTTTGTATTGGCTTAAGTAGTTCGGCTTATTCGTAGTTGGTTAGTTGTTTGGTTGTCTCGGCAAGGATGAAAACCCCACTCGTAAGGGTTCTTGTTTCCGTGGCATTGTCCTAAACAACCCTCCGACGAGTCCCTACATCATTTCCGGTTTGATAAACTAGTTACCTGTTCGGCTTATTCGAGCCCTTTTCGGTTTATTTTGTTGGCTTAATAAACAGTTTTATTCAACTTAGTTCTAAGTTTCTTTTCCTTTACATATCTAGACTAAAATAAAAACCTCACTCGAAACATAATGGCTTGCTTGTTATTTCCCTCAGTTGGGATTAAAACACTTGAAGTGTTGGCTTGAAGTTCGACTAGTACCACCCCGTATCCTCGAGGGTGTGGAGTCGAGTGCCCAAGCTGGGTAGTACCCGACAACTTCGATCACAAGCTAAGTAGATTGTTAATATGTGTCGATTCAATTCCGGCATACTAGTAAGTCGATGGGTGTTTGTTTTACTTCGAGTCAAGAGAGAGAGAGAGACCCCGAGGGTGTTTACACTCCATCCAACACTAGACCACGAAGTGGTCATGGAAGACTAGTGTAAACCTCGAAGAATCTTTGCGTGTCCAGCTTACGTATCGTGAAACCAAGTTAGAGCACAAACACAATTTTTGCTTTCAAAATATTTCACAAAGCTTACTTCTGTTCAATGTCTTAGCGTGACATGGGCTGCAGGCCCAAAGTCCATAAGTAGGTGATTTTTACTAAATCCTAGACTAGCCCAGAAATATTTAGACATGTATGAAATCAGGCCCAAGCCCAGGATTATACCAAAGTCCGCTTAGTTATCTTTCTGTTGGGCCACAGCCCATCTAGAGTCCGTTTGGTTTCTAATAGCCCCCAAGGGCGTGTTAGCCGTACAAAGTCTCGAGTTCTTCTCGACTTTATCAGGTCGCATCTAACTCGCCCTCCACCTCTTTTCACTTCGCCACCTAAGGCATCCCACTTCACTCGACATGAATTAATCACACGGCTTGTTGATCATCACTCGTACGCATTACACGACTTGCAATATATCGTTAATATAATCAAAAATATAGGTCACAAGTTGAATAACAAAAATTTAAACAGTAAATAAAACTCGAAAGCATATTTCAAAGTCTATACATTTATAATATAGATATACATCTTGACCCCAATCAATTTCATATTATTTTGCTCAAATATAAAAACTTATAAAAGTTGGATGTTAAAAACTTAATAACAATTGTCATACAACTTTCGACATTGGTCGCTTCGGGTAAATGAAGTATATACTTACATCATTTTTCTAAGCACAAGCGTGATAATTTATTGTGCGTAACCATTCTTTTAAAATATATACATTTATATCAATGTCACATGAAATATATATTTTTTTTTAAACTTATAAATGTGTACAAGATTGAATTATACTTAAAACTTTTCCTTATATATCTATTAGTAACGACTATATATATATATATATATATACATATATATATATATATATATATATATATATATATATATATATATATATATATATATATATATATAAATTATATATATGTATGGGTATATATATACATTTAGCTTATTTGATAATAACCCACAATTAGAAGTTTTATACATCACTTACATGCTTATAAAAGTATTAAGTAAGACTATTACTTGAACTTTTTGAATATTTTATTTTAACTAACACATGTGATATATAGAGATATACATACATGTATAAACACTTAGTTAAATATATACCTTTGTCTATATGTTCAAAAAATCCATTAATGTCTAAAATCATATGTACTTACTTTTCGTACATCGTCACCCGGTTATCATCAAACCGAAGTCTTGTTTATCCTTGATATCTTTTCTGCGTGTACCCTTCTAAGTATCATCATTTGGTTAGCATTGAACCAAAGTCGGAATTCTTTCATTGAGATTCCTTCCATGTCATCCTTCCTAAGCCGAGATCCACCCAAGTCCTTGTAAATTGTTTTAAGATAAACAATGCCACATAAAAAACAACAACAACAACAACAACATAAACAACAACAACAACAACAACAACATAAACATTTAAATTTATAAAGTTAGTTAAACTTTATCGAGTCTTAAACATAAAGACTAAATTGCCGTATTAATTAGGTTGCGTGTCGGAGCCGTGCACTATCACTCCTTGATTTAATTCCCTTTAGACTTCATATTGCACATTGCCAAGGTGATTTTCATAGCCTCTACTTTTACTTGTTTTATAACTGTTTTGGAGGAAAATACATGCTCATTTTTACTTAAATGACTTAATTACTAAAATTCTGCATTCTATGCATACTATGCCCTTTGATTGACATGTTTTAAGATACATCATACCTAGATGCTTTAAGGACCACACCAAAACCTTTGACCTAGAATATTACGCAGCTTAGCCTAAGACTTTAGATCCCAAATTGCCCTTTTCATGAACCGTCAATTCCTGCTGGGAAGCGCGAATGTTATAAATAGATCTATTGGTAGTGACTTCCTGTTCGGTTGACCCCGCTTGGGTTAAGGCGAAACATATAGCATGTCGGGACCGAGTGTATTGGGATAAACACTCGCCATGGGCTCCTTATTTTTATGACTTCCTTGTGCATACATAAACTGTCGTAGCTTCGGTTGCATGAACTTAGTGCTAGCGTAATAGATTCAATATATGACATTATATTCGTTGTAATGTACATATACCCTACTTATGGTCCACTAATGAAATCTCTTTTATGAAATCCTTTTATGAATTGAAACCGTAAACTCTATGACATTATGCAAGACGTAATGATCATCAAAAAAACCAAATTTGAAACAGTGTACTGAAATCCCTTTTTAAATAAACCTATGAACTCACCAGTGTAAGCTGACCCTTTTTAGCATGTATCTTCAGGTTTTGAGGTGATAGCTTATCTTTGGAGGCGCAAGGTAAAGGCATGGCATGGTCATAGATGACTTTGATTTATGTATTTGGGACCACTCGTTTATAATGGGCCATTTTCCGCACTAATCAATAATGTAAACATTGTTTTTTAAGAATGAATAAAAGTTTATTTATGAAAAACCAATTTTTCTATGCTTATGTTGTGATACCAATTTAGTAGCACCCCAATACTTGTATGCTTCCGCTGAGTCATTTTTGGGGGTGTTACACATGTGTACGTTAGAGCTGGTAGCAACAGCCTTAGGATTACCTGTTTCACCACTCGTCCCACAAGGCAAAGGGCTAGATGAAGGTATGTTCGAAACATTAGACGAGTCATCAAAATTACCAACATCATACATGTTCTTCCCTTGATTAGAATATACAGGTGATGTATGCTCCAAACAACTGGAGCAGCCCCATCAAGTACCCCTGATTTAAGAGTAGAATACCCTAAATCAGACACTGGATCAGAAGGGTAGGCCATATTGTATTTCGTACCCATAGTATTAAACGCATCCCAAGGAGCAACCATAGGGTATTGCGTGTCAACGCAAGAGGTAGACACATGAGAATTAGACGCATCACCAACATTCTCCCCATTCAAAAGCACATTAGTATTCCCAATATTAGACATATACGTACCACTTTGATCAACAGAATGCACCATACCATAACCTGTATCACATGTCAAAGGGTTAGGAAGATTTGGACCAGTAGTCAAATCACAATAACCCGTAGTTACCACCTTATCATTACTAGCTTCATTAACAGTCATGGGTGTATACACGGTACTTGTATCCTTAGTCGAGGCCTTGTTCTTTACACTACTACTACTCGCCAATCGACCATCGGTTCTCACTGATTTAGACGCACTATTATTGTTTAGAAACCCTTTTTCCATCTCTCACACCCACAAACAATCACCAAGTACAATCAACAAACACAACGAAATCAAACAGCATATAGCGATTACAAACTAAAGAAGAAAACTCTAACTAAGCGTTAGGATTTAAACGCATTAAAGACCCAAGCTAACCTCCAACCATGATGATCGAACCCAGGTGTATGTAAAGGTCGATTAAACCAAACCCTAACAGAGGGATAATTAAACCGACTTACTTTTCCTCCAAACTATTCTTTCTCAAACATTCAAATCTTTTTCTCTAATGTGTTGACGATGGAACTAAGTGTTTCATAAATATTTAAAAATACTGAAATACTTTCTTGATAAATTGAGGAAATGAAGAAAATGGGCAAACGGTGGCTTAAAGCAGCGATTGCAGATCTCAAGAGTGTAATGACAATGTGTATGTTTAGATATCAGAGATATTGGGAGAGGCTAGATTAAAGTGCTCATAAAACGTTGACCGGAAACCAAGCTACATGTTGAGCTAGTTGGGCCTTTGGGGGTGGTCAAGTACCCGCTAGCCACCCCACTGGCTCCGCCTTTGCCAAGATGAATCATTGTTTATCCTTTGTTTTTAGCCGAACTCTATATGGACAAGTTGTCTTTCCAGATTCATATATATTTAATTTTCTTTATGCAGTAAACTAAAAAATGTTAAACGCATTATACAACAAAATGTACACTATAATTCAATTGTTGATAGTTCGTATAGATGGTTCTCATCTAGAAACAAGTTGTCTTCTATTTCATGGAACAACTAGATGCAAAATCCTTTAATGATTTCCACCTTGTAACTTTTTTTTAGCTTCTTGCTAGTTTTTATAAATTTCTGCTGTTCCAAAAAAAAAAAAAAAGAAAAGAAAAAAGCCCATAAGAGCACTTGCATTCATAACACAAGTTAAACTTTAACACCATTCCACGTCAGCGCCACATCAGCTTTAACATTTCACCTTAACTCAACTAAAAAACACCCGCAATCATAACATTCCCAAGGTTAAACCTTAACTCACCAACAATTTACAAAAACAACTCGACATTTAGGGCCAGAAATAAAAATAAAAAAAACCCAATAACGCACGTTACCAAGTTAACGTGCAAGCTTTAACACCGAACGTGCAATGATTAACATGGGTTAACACCGGATAACATGCAAATAACTTGTTGGGGGCATGGTTGCGCATGCTCTAAGGCAAAAAGTATTATTCGATACGAAATACAAAAACCACAAAGACGCTATAGACGTACATTAATTCTTAAAATGCTATATATGAAGAACATTATTTACACCGAGGATTTTTGAAGGAATATATTTGCAGCTTTTTAGCATAATCATTATATGTTTTCCGATCCTCCACGGGGGCCTATGAAGAATGGTGTGAAAGAGATCGACCTGTGAAGCCAAAGACTCATTTATTTACATATTAACAATAATCTAACTGATATACACAAGACCTACAAGAGTTAAACTGATAAACAAACATCGGATGAATAACTGATCTACGAACACCACAAAATAATTGGTCTAATACATGGGTTTGCAACATATTATAGGTGTCAGAACCTAGTCCAATCCTTTTGAACCAGAACCTTCACTTTTTAGATCAGTCAGTTTATCAGTTTACTCGTGTTTAATCACCCTCTTGAACCAGAACCTTGACTTTTTAGATCAGTCCGTTTTTCAGTTTATTCGTGTTTAACCACCACCACCACCCGTTTAGATAAAAGTAATAGTTCTACCAAGCATAAGTAATTTTTAATTAGACGTACCGTAAGCAATGTATACAAAATTATTAGCCTCGATAATTCATGTGCCCAAACAAGTAATTATAGATTGATGATGATAGATATGATGAAGAATGTGCTTGTTGCAGTCAAAGTCCTTATCAATTATTGGGAAATTCCTATCCACGTTACATGTCTGAAAAAGAGCGCGCTTGAATGACACAACCATCCTTATCTGGCCAGAAATTCTTCATACAGTTGCAAAGACGCACGATCTTGTCTAGTTTTGCCCATTTGTTTATATGATTCAATTCCTATACAACATCCTTTTGTTTTGGTTCTATCTTTAAAGTAGGGATTGCATGGCTCTAATCGTCGAGCAGCACCTACACACAACTGGTCTGAATTTACTGTCGAACTCCGTGAACATAATAACAAACAAATTGCCGAAAAATATAATATGTAATTGCTATCCATTATATGCTCAAAAAACCTATTGGGCGAGAATTTAGTTACCTTTTGGAAGTATAACCAAGGTACTTATTCAATCTGTCATGCACTTTTTGTGAATTGTCACGTTATCATACAAATATCATACAAAATGGCTAACCGAATTGCTTACCACCTTATTATACGTATATTTATAAATTAGGATTGTCTAACGGGCGCCTTCAGGGCATTGGCTAAGACGCATTAATTTATCTTAAACTTTCCTTTTCGATTAATATATGAATTTAATACATATTAATTGAGCTCATAATCTATAATACTATAAACTTGAGCCCCTTAATTTAATGTGCAAGAGTGAATGTGCACAACAATTTGTACGGTACAATCCGTGTAAAGCCATATGATTTAATACCAAGAAGTGAAATATGTAATCCTCAATGAAAGCTTCTAGCTATAGTAGACGAAAAGTTCCATCTAATGGCATGAATGCAAGAAGCTCAACAATTGTATTTGTGGTTACATGAATACATTATTTGGTACAACATGCATTAGAACACGAAAGGGCTGCAGTTATGCACCCTTAAAGAAGCCGAATCACTTATCAATTACATCTCTCTTAAATGGAAACTCCATAAATGAGGCATGAAGAACAATATGAATAAAACCAACACATTCCAGTACGTGTGTTATCATGGTCGCACGGGTTGGATGCTCAAATGGTGAGTTGTTCCTAAACGAAATGCATCCTGAATCAACTGGTACCATAGTGTTGATGTTGTGTAGAATGTGGGATGTAAATATGCAACAGCCGCAAGATTTGAGCACCGATTTCTTGATGTCCGATGCAAAGGTATATGCATATGTACCTTCCCAATGAAGTTATAAGAATAGATAATAAAGGATTAAAAAATGTATGTATTATTTAACAACAACTTTTAACATGGTTCTATTGCAGGGTAATGTTATCCATTGTACCGCCAAGGCAACCGTGGCTCACAATTTCTTGAGGTTAAAAGAGGGAGGTGTTTACACTGTTAGAAATTTTGTTGTCATGCATAACAAGGAAGACTTTAGAGTTAGGAAGGATGATCGCTTTATGATAGAGTTTGATGGAACAACGTCAATAAGAAAAAAGTTTGGTTATATCCTGAAGGGTTTGTCGACATCCTTTTCATGGTGGATTTAGATCAAGTCAGGCCTACGGATAACAAATTTCTCATTGGTAATTTTCTATTTTGTATGTTTGTCCAGTTAAATCCCTGTTACATAGTGTTGCCATAAAAATTGTTACCTCTTAGATGTCGCAGGTTATGTGACGAATGCTGGAAGGATGAATCATACTAAAGCAGGTCAAAAACATTGATTTCTACCCGACCAATCAAAAGTTCAGATACATGTTTTTGCATTTGATGCTGACAATTTTATAACTCTTATTTGGCCAGTATGTGTTATGAAACTAACCGTTTGATTATTTTTTCCGCGTGACATCAGAAGTCAATCGATACGGGTGACTCTATGGGGAGGGCTCGCTGATATATTGATTGAAAAGAAATCAAAACAGTGCACGCGGCGCCGTTGTTATTACGCCCACATCCGCAAGGCATTATAACAGTTAGTCAGCTTGGTCTATTTACCTTTTGCATAGTATACGCCTTTATCATGCTAAGTTGGTTTTTAATTTTACCTCTCAGATAAGCTCTATTTATCGAGTAGTTCATCCACGCAAATACTAGATGCTGTTGACATTCCTTCCATCATTGCATTGAAAAAGACGGTGGTAGGAAATTGTTTGAATATAAAATTTATAGGCGATACGATTCAAACTACTATTAACTTACCAAGGTGTTTTACCTGTTTGCTAGAAGTGTTGTGTCTTCAACATCATATTTGGGTGCACACCTCTCTGAACCCAAAGATGGGACAATAGAGAATCTCATGTGGGCACGCAACCGAAAAATGATGTCCTGTTTGCTTTTCCCCCCGTTAGCTATGTAGCCTCCTTAAACTGCATGATATTGATGTATTTTATTTATGCAGTCTGCGACTTTCCTATGTAAATCCAAGATTGATGATGTGCGTTTAGAAAGGGATGGAATTTTCCGTCATGTGGAGGTGACAGTTGCAAGAAAGGAGCTACTAGGAAGGGTGGCCGTTTTTGGTGTGATTCATGTGAAAGACCGATTGAATACCCTGTGATAAGGTGCTATTATATTTGTGACCCATATGTTAGACATTTGTATACATTATATATAATTATTGACATTCATACTTACTATCCACTACATGATCTTTACAGTATCGCTTGAGCTTGGTATCTATGATGATACCGTAGTACTGCTGGTGGTCCTTTTGATGAGGCTTCGGTTAACTTGATAAAGTTTCCAGCCTTCGCATTGTTGACGGACTAAAAAGAGGTACACCTGAAATTTTAGATTTTATTTGCACCCCTACTCCCGTGCCCCATTCCTCATGATTTGCTATGAAATGTCTCGATGATCACGCCAACTTGCCTTCTCCCATACTCGATCACATTGGCACAACACACTAATTTGAAATCAAAAGTCATACATATTATGAGTATGGGAAGTTTGAGAGTTTTACATGTTGGGCGGTGGACTCACTTCATCCGTCGATTGAAACTGAAAGCTCAAGCACCATTGATAATGAAACTGTTGGACCAGTTGCATCGTCCAAAACCCTAACACCGTTTCCATCTGTTGTTACACCGTCTAAACCTCAGAGAATAAAAGAACTATAGGTAATCAACCCTTGTAATATACCTATAATAAAAATGTTTGTTCCTTTAGGCCTTTTGCTAATGCAATAAAAAATACCGATATGAATGGTTTTCTTATTTTCGAGTGGACCCAAGATTCAGACGTTGATGATGAATCGGACCCAACGCATAAACGGTTTGTCAAGTCTACCTCGTAGATGATAAGAAAAAAAGGTAATCGACATAATAAGTTTTGTGACAACATAAATACAAAACATTTTAACGGTTTTACTTTAGGCCTATTACTTACACAACAGATCTAGCATGACAAACATTGTTCGAATATTTTCGTAGGATATTGAACATTCAAACGCGGATATTGAACTTATATTCAGTAGATGGTGACGGGATGGTCGGACGACACCACAACTAACAAGAAGAAAATGAGACGGTAAGCACGTGTTGTATACCATATTTGGTCAAATATGGTTTTATATCTGCCCACATATTAATACAATCCTCTTTGTATATTTTATGGTCAGGTTAGTCATGGATGATTCGGGAGTGACCTCTGAGCCGATGTACCCGAATAATCCTTATCAAAATAAACTATTATTACATGAATAATAAATCGTATTAAACTGAGTTTGGGATCCTTTGTTTTTTATGTTTGGAAGGCACATAACTGTTACGCTTTGTTGCATCATATTCTATTTTGTTTTGATAATTTATTATACTTTTCTGTCATGCAAAATATTGGTTCTTTTCTGCTTGACTTGGTTTCAGGTACATCCAATATGAACCGGCTGTGAAATGGACGCTTACCACAAGATACCAAATGAAAATGCATATTAACAATTATTGTAAAAAAACATACTTTGGGCAAATAACTAATGCAACAACTTATGAATTATATGGAGTACCATTTGTTACCGTTGGCTATAAAAGTTCAACAATATATTATTTCGATGTCCATACGAAACACATGTGGTTCGAATGGAAATCGATCACAATACTTACACACTTTAATACATGGGTAAAAATGCTTTCGTTGAATTTTGTATTTTTTGGAATTAATTATGATTTTCAACAAACAATATGCAATGGGTTGTAAAAAACAACCACAAACTCACATAACTGTAAAAAGTATCATGCCCGCATAATCCATATTATAAGAATAACTTGGATGATCAAAATATTGAAGAAGTTTATGCTAATTGCTACATTGAACAAGATAGTCTTAAATTATATTTGTACCATCACCAACAAACCAGACATTACATGTTACATTATGATATGAAAAGTTTTGTGGTTATGGTATATTAAGTAATTACAAGTGTTAGGTTATGATTGGGGTTGTCAAACAACAAATTGTGAATGTTTATATATGATATTTCATCGCCACTTATTATTAATTACACGATTTTCCAAAACTCTTTCTATTTATATTTTTTATGTCCTATCATACATCTGTTTCATTTTCATGTTAATTATTTCCTTTAACCATAACAGTTGTCTTACAAATAATTTCATTATAACAAAGGCAGAGTATTATGTGTTCAGATAATTTGTAAATATAATGTATTGTGCTATAATCATTATATAACTCAACTTTATAAAATTTTATGCTCACGGCCATTTCACCCACACTTTGATACAATTTTTAAGATGTGGTCTGCCAGTTGGTTGTCAAAATCGACAACTAAATGACTTGCAAAATTGAATCGTATAAATCACCATATCAAGAATTGTTTTGCAAAGTGGTACTTTTTAAATTCATGTAGACAATACTTTAATTTAAATATAGTAGTTTGAACCAAGTTGTGAGTATAAGTAACCAATGAGATGTGACCAAATGAAGTTGAGTTATGTTTTTTCCGATTAGTATAAGATGCACTCATACTAGCCTTTTTAACCAAATTGTTTCATAAAGATCAGTATCGTTATTAAAACTCAATAAGAATCTATAATACATATAGAGACTTACCATGAACTATAAGTATATGCCTTTTCATTATACACCACACTTATTGCATCAGTTAAGTAGTAGAATCCCAATAGGTGATATATTAAACTTATTAATTCATTATCTTACCGTGATCCGCAATATGATCTGTTGCAAATGTTAATCGTGTCCTTCAAGCATTAAATGGATACGGTACAATTTAGTTTTACAAGTTTACATACCGCCGACATATGTATGTGATTAAACTGATTTGTCTTTGCATTGCAGATCACACGAATACCTGAAACTCCATCCCTGTCAGACATATTGAACAAAACTTTGTTTATTCATTCAAGAACTGTAATCAATGGCAGTGGAAAGATGCAGAGTTTTCTGGGGTTTACGGATGACACAAAATGTTGGACCATCTACAGGTTTGTCCCATTTATAAGACTTTACTTCCATTATGCAATTACAACAAATCTGCAATAATGCATATCTAATTTTGCATGATCAACATACTTTGTTAGGAAAAGAATCACACTCGGTAGGCAATTTGACGACCGCCAATGAACCAAATAGATTCAACCTCCAAAAAATCGTTTGTTTATAAAAAAGAAGATCGCGGTAATTAGTACTAAAGTCGCGAGTTTATCGATTTTATAATATTGAATATTACCGTAATGGTTATTCCTGTAGGAACACTTTCCGATCGTAAGTGCCTAAAAATATCCCACATGGAGTCGCACATGCATCCGCAGGTAATTAAACATTTTATAAGTCTTGCATCCTGTTAGTTAACTTATTATAATGTGGTTCTTATCAATGATATTTACCTTTATTTGCAAGGTATTCCTGTGGTGTACCATGATATTGGCCCGCCAACATTTGAATGTCAAAATTGCAAGGCTCTTATGTGGTACCAGGAAACATCTAACGTATCAAAAACCGTTGTAAACCCAACGCTTCTGTTTGTCGCCAAGAGGGAAAAGTGCTTCTTTCATATATAATGAAACACCTTGCCTTTAATGAGCTTATGGACTACAGCATTTCTGCAAACTCAAGTTTCAAAGACCGCATCGTGGTGTATAATGGTATGTTTTGTTACACATCTTTTTGAGCAAAAATAAACCATTCAATTAACACAGGCAGGGGTCCATATACCTTTAGAGTAAATGGCCAAAGCTATCATCGAATAGGTTCTCTGCTGCCTAAACAGGGCGTTCAGCCTAAATTTGCTAACTATACTTTTTTGACACTGAAAACGAACTTAAGAACCGAATGGGAATTTTTGAAAGCAAAGATAGTGGAGAGTGCGTGGATGCAAATATAGTAGCAAGCCTTATGAAGATGTTCAATCAAACAAATCCAATCACCAAGGCATTTAGAATGGCAAGGGATTGGTCTGAGACCTATAATTCAGGCCACTTGGAACTATGGCTACTAAGTGGTCGAGGTGCATCTCGGCAATATAACGCACCATATGTACCGGAAATTGCGTACTGACATTACAGATTTTGGTGATGGTATTCCCACAAGAGATATTGTTGTAAGAAACAAAGAGGAAGGGCTCAAACGTATATCCGATGCATCCGAATACATGGCCCTCCAATATCCATTATTATTTCCATATGGAGAGGACGGGTATCATGAAAAGATATCGTATCACAACAACAAAGGTGTGCGCAAAACCAAAAGGCCTTTTGTTACAATGAAAGAGTACTACTCATACATCATACAACATCGAAATAACCAAGGAACTACATTGCTAAGAGGTGGCCGATTATTGCAATCAGCTTTTGGTTGACGATATGCGATCTGCCGAGGAGCAAAGGCTAACAATAGGAAAATCAAGATAACGTTACGTGTGGATTTATATAACAACGCGTGTGACGCTGTAACAAGAGGTGATACAAATGCGTGGTTGGGGAAACGAATCGTCCTACCAAAAAGTTTTATAGGCGGCCCAAGGTATATGATCCAAAACTACCAAGACGCAATGGCTATATGTCGAACATATGGAAACCCGGACCGTTCATCACTTTCATGCTAATACAAAGTGGCCTAAAATCTCGAAATGTTAAAGCACATTCCGACCAAAAAGCATCACGATCAAGCTGCTTAAGCCTTGAATTGTTAAATGATCTTACAAAACGCCATATTTTTGGCAAGTCCCGGGGAGGTAATGCACCTTACCTAATAATGGCAATATGTCTGTTTTTTATAACAAACTAAGGTATTATCTTATTTGTTTCTCTGTTTTATTTCAGTTGTATATGTAATAGAATTTCAGAAACGTGGACTACCTCATGCTCACATCCTACTATGGCTAGAAGAAAGACTTAAACGGAAATCCCCGTCCTAGATAAATGATATAATTACGGCAGAAATACCATTTCGAGAGAATGATCCGACGGGTATAAAGTGGTAATCGAATTTATGTTACATGGTCCTTATGTAAAGATGCTAAACATGCACCATGTACATCTTAGGGTAAATGCTCAAAACATTTTCCTAAACTTTTCTTTAAACAATGGTCGATAGTGATGGTTATGCTATTTATCGTCGAAGGGATAATAAAGCTTACCATATAAAAGGCAAATTCAAATATGACAACAGATATGTGGTTCCTCACAACCGTTATCTCCTTATAAAATACCAAGCCCACATCAACGTAGAATGGTGAAACCAATCAAAGGCAATTAAGTACTTATTCAAGTACTTGAATAAAGGTCCTGATAGAGCCACAATTGTTATACAAGAAAATGTAAAAAACAATGGTGGTCAGGAAGATGCCAAGATTTTGGAGGTGGACGAAATAAAGAATTATTTGAATTGCCGTTTTTTAGCTCCATGTGAGGCGGTTTGGCGTTTTTTTTCCTATGACATCCATTACTCAGATCCATCAGTAATTAAACTCAATTATCACCGCCAAATCAAGATGCAATCACATTCGTGATTCAAAGCTTACCAGACTAATTCAAAGGGAAGGCATCGATAAAACCATGTTCATCTGATTGGTTTGACTTAACGTGCGTGATACGTGGCGAATAAATACACATATTCTCGAGATACTCGCACATTATGTGTGGCATGAGAAAGACAAATGTGGAAAGAACAAAGCGGCATAAATGCATTGGGAGGATTGTTTACTCCCATCCGCTTCTGGAGAACGATACTATCTTCAATGTTGTTGAACATTGTCGAGGACCTCGATCCTTTGAGAAACTCAAGGACTGCTAACGCATGCATTATGTTCTACGCTCAAGGAAGCATGTTTTGCATATGGCCTTTAAATGATGACAAGAATGGACGATGCAATATCCAAGCAAGTGTGTGGATGTTCGACCACAGCCCGCGACATGTTTGTGACAATTCTATTGTTTTGTGATGTCATGACCTTTAAAAATTATGGGAAGAAAACTGGCATTTTTTAGCAGAGGATATCCTACACAAGAAAAGGAAAATGTTCGACACCCTAACTTGAACTGACAGGATGAACAGACTTGAACTATTGTTTGCTTGAAATACAAGAGTTGTTAAATAGTTGTGGAAGATCTTTAGGAGATTTTCAAGATTTACCACTACCAGACCCAATGTTGCTAACCAACATGGACAATCGTCTCATAAGAGAAGCGCCGGCTTATGATATGAAGGAAAGTAAGATTCAACATCAACAACTCCATTCATCATTAAACACCCAACAACGTCTAATCTATGAGGAGGTTATTGAATCTGTAAATGGTAACGAAGGGAAATTTTACTTTGTGTACGGACCAGGAGGAACCGGAAAGACATTTTTATACAAGACTATCATCTCAAGGTGAGATCAGACGTAAAATAGTGCTTGCCGTCGCATCTTCAGGTATGTATTTATACTAAATTTAAATAAACAACTAACTTACACATTTAAACAATTACGCAACTGATAAGTGTCATTCAATTGTATAGGCATTGCTTCATTGTTGCTACAGTGGGAGAACGGCTCATAGTCGTTTTGTTATACCACTTGAATTATTAGAAAACGCAGCGTGCGGCATAAAACAAAACACGCATATGTCAGAACTCATGCAGCAAGTGAAACTAATTATCTAGGATGAAGCTCCAATGACCCAAAAATATGCTTTTGAGGCGTTGGACAAGACTCTGAGAGATATCTTAGGATATCATGACCTTGAAAAGTAGAACGAATATTTGGGGCGTGACGGTCTTGCTAGGAGCGACTTTCGTCAAGTCTTTGCCAGTTATACCAAAAGCAAGCAGGCGATCATTGTTCAATCATGTATAAACCATGCGTTGTGGAAGCATTGCAAGGTATTTACCCTTACACGGAGTATGCGGGTCAATGAGTATAGTGAGAATGGACTGCTTGATACTCGAAAACATGATTTCAATAAATGGGTATTGGCTGTGGGAGATGGCAATTTGCCAGCAAAATGCAAAGAAGATGAGGACGAGCCATCTTGGATCGACATTCCTGAAATTTTCCTAATCCAATCATGGGATTGTCCTATCGAGAAAATTGTAGCGAGACATACCACGATTTTACAACAAGACAAGTGATGATGTGTATCTCAAAGAAAGGGCAATCCTAACTCCTCGGAATGATGATGCTGATACTATCAATGATTATATGTTTAAACAATTAAAAGGGGACTCTGTTACATACAATAGCGCAGATGAGGTTTGCAAGGCATCTACGAGACAATCTAGATCGGCATGACATGTACCCGATTGAATTTCTAAATTCATTAAATTTTCCCGGGATGCCCCCACATGAACTTCACTTAAAAAAAGGAACTACCCATTATGCTATTGCGTAACATCAATCCAAGCAAAGGTCTGTGTAATGGAACAAGATTGATCATAACAGATTTAGGCCAATTTGTTATTCACGCAACGATCCTTACAGGTTCAAATATAGGAGACAATGTCATTATACACAGGATTATACTAACATCAACGCAATCCAAATGGCCATTTATCCTAAAATGGCGACAATTCCCTGTAAGAGCATGTTATGCGATGACTATCAACAAAAGTCAAGGCCAATCACTTACTTACGTTGGCCTCTATTTGCCTACTCCTGTGTTTGCACATGGACAACTTTATGTGGTGTTGTCTAGAGTTACCACTCTGCGGCCTTAAGATACTAATGATTGAAGACAAAGACCCTAGACTTAAGAATTGCACACGTAACATTGTTTTCAAAGAAGCTTTCGTGCTTTGTCTTAGCATATCTATGTAATGTTCAGATATTAAATATAATAAGGTGGTACATTTTATTTCATATATGCATTGTTTGTGTTTCCATATTCAGATACACATAATAAAATTTGAATGGCAACACCTATGGATAGTTCAGCACATTTATTTATTATAACTTTATTACTTGCCACAAACACTCATAAACTTTATAGTATTGGCCCAATTATTACTTGTGTCCATTATCTATATTCTCATGTTAAAAGACACATAATAAATTGTGACCACCCATATCAAAACCTAATTGCATACTCATCAAGTGCTATTATTCGAGATAATATTAATAATATGCACAAATGTTCACATAAATATATAATAAATTGATTTTATGATTTATTAGGAGTTACATGCCCTTTATTAATTTCAAGTCAGTTCAAAAGTTTGATAAGACATTTAAAAACCAACTTATCTCAGTAATATACACATCTCAACTCCTTTTTTATCATACAGAAATCAGATATCCACAGTCTAAAACTATGTCATTCGCAGGATGTCATCTCACACTACTTTCATATGCCCTTACACCAGTGCCAAAATGCTTTCATGTTGGTTCGTCTCTTTTTAAAGTGCATTGTCGATCGGTTGGAATTAAATCTTGGCCATATCGAAAACTTCTCAGTTTAGAAAAGTTAATTAACTATTTTCAGGTTAGCAATTAATTGACACTAAATTTTGTTTATGATTTTCATACCACAAACTGATTTGAATCTGCAATCTTCAATGTTTCGGATAAAATAATGATTTCAATCTTATAAAAATGGTTTTGCCTATTCGCTAATATATACATATTTTAAGTCACAAACATTAACATTTAACTATGCTTTTTATAGTACGCATTCATATGTTTTCTATATTGTGATATCCAACTTGGTTTTCATAGGGCAAGGAAGGTGATTCAAATACTAATGAAAATATGCAAGACATAATTACAAAACTGCAGGAAGAAAAAGGCGGATAAAGGAAGATCCAGCATTAGCAATTACGAAATAACACGAAAAAAATTAAGCGGCGTTTTTTCAAAGCTACATACGAGGAAAAAAAGCATCAATTTGGATTTGTCGTTAGCAGCCAATAGTTACGGATGTGGAACGTTAGGGTTATATATCCTAACAATCATGCAATCTGTGAACATATAGAGTTCTCTTATGGCAGCAACTATAAGGAGCAATAACAATGGAAAGCTTATTGATACCTAAACTCAAGTGTTCAAGTAGTATTTTTAACAAGTTATTTTCATAGATTTCTTTCTTGAAGTTTGGTATGTTATTCTCTACGTTTTTAAAATGAATAATGCTTAAACGCAATTTCGTCCTTTTTTGTTTGGTCGTTTAATAATGCATACCCCAACTATTGTTATTATAATACCAGTTAAGTCAGCATAAAATATCAAAAGTCAATAACTAATAAATTGCATACCTTATTGACATTAAGCGATCAGTCGCAGGCATTTTGCACCATCTCATTGTGAAGTGTCTCATTATTTCGCGTATGACAAAACACCCATCAAGCTTGAAACATCGTTATAACACCAACTCTCATATCATACAATATCCTCGCGCCCCCATTATTTGCATCACCTAAAGCCACCGATATTCACCTACCCATTGCATGTATAACCGCGTAACCGTTATTAGATCAATTAATGAGCCGTAAATCATCCAACAAATACACTTTCCTATGCAAGTGACTAATACCCTGACAAAAAACGAATATTCTCATGACTTCAACTAAATACAATTTGTCACGTCTCACCGTTATTAGGTCACCTATTATCTATATCTAAACCAAGAACAAGATTCAAAACAAAAGGAAAACAAATTAATATTTCAGTTTTGTTCAACACACTTTAATATATTTAAAGATCTACAAATATCTCATGTTCTTGAACTCATAACCTCATAAATCTATAAGAAGACAAGCTTCTTTTTTACAAAAACAAAAACGAAACAAGACAAAAACCTTCGCCTACGTCGTCATTAATCTTTATCGAAACTTAGCTTCTATATATATCGAAAAATTAAAAGGAAAAGCAAAACATAACTTTCTAACCTCCCTTTCATTCGGTTTAATCATAAACAAAACAATAACACACTTAGAAACATACATGAACTCCTCCAAAGGATCTTGAAGCAATAAAGGTTCTTTGTTGATAGACTATGCTACAGATGACAAACTAGGTAAAGGTATGGTGTGAGTTAATGTTTGTCATGTCTGATTCATATAGTGCGTATCCTGATACATATCTTGGAGCAAACTAAGCTGTTTTTCATGTTTCAAGGTGCTTATTTGAGATAAACTTGAATGGCTTTTAGACCCGTAAAAATCTTAAAATACACAAAGACTAGCTATCTGTCATTTTTCATCCACATAGCATCTTTTACAACATAAGCATATCCAAACACTATTTCATGAAGTGCTTATTTTCAGTTGCTTATCTAAAAGATAAATTAAACAATGCCAAAACATCTATAATGCTTCTAAACTTTATAATGTAAAATCATTGAACCCCAAAAAAGCTCAAACCCCTAACTGGATTATCACTAAAAAATCAAAATTGATCTTACACTTATTCAAACCCAGATCAATGATTACCAATCTCAACATAAAAACAACAAAAAGATTCGAGCTTTATAATGCAAAATTAATAAACTATGATCAAATTATCATTAAAACATATACTTGCTTTTCAGGATTGAATCGAAACTAACATAACACAATATCAATTATAAATCAACAAACGGCCTAAAGTAACAACCTTGCAATAAATTATAACGTTTAAACATTCGCCCTTTCAATCTATCATATTCAAATAGAATACCTGAGATATTAGGCTCAATCAGCAGATAATCAAGCACTTTATAATAGTCCTCAATAATATTTGATTGCTTAACATTTATTTTGATTGATTTTTTGATTGATTGAAAACCCTAGATCGGAGGTTTGAATGTCACTGTGTGTTTGGACCAAGTAAAAGTGAAATAGATGTGTGAAACACTTAAAGTCAACACACACATTACTTGACCATTTTATAACAAAAGTAAATAACTAAATAAAAAACTTGCCTTCTTCAAGTTATTAGACCATCAAATCTAAAACCATGGCTGATGATTCATCAGGTTTAATCCATTCATAATATATATACTTATAGTTAAGATAATAGAGTAGCGATCAATAAAACCATACATACAACCATAAAATTTACATCAAAACACAAACCCCACATCTTCCACGCTTCTTCATCTTCGAATCATCAACCTCATCCAAGTCATCCAAAAAATCCTCCTTCTCCGCCAAACTCCGGCGACATAGCACAAGCCAGGCAAGCAAGTCAATCTTTCTTCGATCCTTCAACTGGATCTCACGAAGGGCAAACTCACTGTTCTTTGCAATTTGCATTGAAAGAAGGAAACAATCTTCTAGCCTCATCGGGTGTTTCTTCTTTTTAGCAAGATCTCTCGAGAATGGTGCTCTCTTCTAGCTTCTGAATCAACTTCTTCTCCTCTGCAACGTCTTGCATAATCAAAAGCCTAAAAGCATCGCTAAGCTTCCACGATTCGTGGCGGCTTTCATTTCGTCAATGTTAGGTGTGGAAGACATTTTTCGATTAGGGTTAACTTATGATGGTATAGGGTTAAGTTATGATGGTTGTGTTTATGGTTTTGTAAGTATACATAATTACAATGTACTAACTCATAAATTGCACATATAATTACAAAAAAAAAACACTCAAGAGGCATTGGAAAATTTAATTTGGGTGTTACTGTAGCTCTTTCATATTCTTCATGCAAAAATCTGATATGCAGTATTTATGAAGTTATCTCATTTTGCAATTCAAACCCTTCATCTTTTAAGTAGATCTAAACCAGTCCCTATATATACAATGCTTTGGCATTAACATCCTAATTTTAAAAAAAATAATAGTAATGCTTATAGATTATCTTTATATTTATATATAACATTTCAATATGTGTTAAATGAAACTTGAAATAAAATTAATCTAATTTAAATACACCAAGTATATCATTTGCCATGAAATAAATATATATTTCTTTGACATATCATCATTCCAAAAACAAACAAAACATTCAAATTATTAAAACCAACCAAAGTT